>JAPVLO010000047.1:1372500-1972500 GCA_027257055.1 Cephalopachus bancanus | reverse complement strand
AGAACTTTATTCTCTTGAAACTTAATCCTGTTTTGAATACAAGGACGCCAGCTATCACAAAGCTTAATTATCAAAAGGGAGGAAACCTTGGACCAAAAAATAAAGGAAATATTGTGAAATGAGATTTTTTTCATAATGCTGGAATTGGGCCAAACTAACTGTCCCTGAAAAGACTTTAAAATATCATGTTTTTATTAAACTTGTTCTGATTCAGGAGACCAGCCCTCCAGGCCAGCTGAATCCATGTGGCAAGAGGTTGTGCTATAATTGGACTTGTTTACAACTTGGTAGGCCAAAGAGGTGGATGGGGCTAGTCATGGACTACTGTTGAATACTAAGAAAAACTTCAGAAAAGACTAGATGATAGAAACTTGAGGTTTTAGGCTTATGTGTGTTTATTGAAATATTACGGGCCCTGTATTTCTCAGTAAATTCCATAAATTGTTAATAACGTATTACTTTTAAAAAAAAGCAGCAGCTCTTTTTGGAGAAACAGTGACTTTGTAACAAAGTTAAACAGATTCTTAACTGCAGGACATCTCTAACCTTTAATGAGCCTCTGTTATTTGTGACTCCCTAAAGGAGAGAGTAGCCTTTCCAAACTTACTTGACTACAGAGCATCTTACTTTTTATTTATTAAAAAGACCTCTTTATTTATTTATTTAGTGGGCTGGTGCTTTATAGAACACACTTTGGATTAAAGAACCAATATGATTGATTATAGTCCTGTACAGGGTTAAATTGTGGTCCTCGAAAGATATGTCTACCAGGAACCTCAGAATGTGACTTTATAGGGAGTGAGGGCCCAAAAGTAGATGTAATTTAGGTAATAATCTCAAGATGAGATCATCCTGGATTGAAAAACTTTAGGGTAAGCCCTACATTCATTGACAAATGCCCTTATAAAAGAAAAGAGAGTGACATTTGAGACACATAGACAAGAAGGTCATGTGAAGAAAGAAGTAGACATTGAAGACATGTTGCCACAAGCCAAGGAATACCAGGTTCCAACAGAAGTTGGGAGAAGCAAGAAAAGATTTCCCATGAGAAACTTCTAGCCTCCAGAACTGGTTCTTTAACCAAAGGCATCATTTTGGTCTTCAGACTTCCAGAACTGTGAGACAAGTTTCTATTCTTTGACGCCAGCAAGTTTGTGGTCCTATGTTACAACAATCCTAAGAAACCAATGCAAGTCCTGTCAGTAAGTGCGAACCAAGAAGTGTCCTCCATTTTAGGCATGGGAATGTGTTCATCCTTGCTAGGACCGCTCTGGGGAAATGGAAGTTGCTCTCAACTAGGTAAGTTGAAATGAATGAACTCTATAGAAAAGGCCAAAGCCGTCAGCAGTCCAACAACTGTCTAAAGGGAAATGGCATGATATGGGACAAAGAGTCATTGGTAGGGCTCCTAACAATGCCACTCCTGTCCTATGGGGATTCTCCCACGGGTCGCCAAGTTGCCTGTGGGGTGAGACCCCTAAATGCTCTACACAGTCTCGCCCCTGCTGCCTGGCTCTCAAATAAGACTGGGAACATTTCCAAGCTTGCTTTGTATTCCGGCTCCTCTGAGCACGCTCATGGTTTGTTCTCTTTGCTCTTAGTTGAAGAGGGCATTTCTTTTCTTTGTCTCTGGGCAGGCTTTCCTCCTCATTGTTGCCTTTGTCATTTATTTCTGCCTTGTAATTGGGCAGTATCATAAGGGCTTTCTTTGACTCAGAGCGAGGAGGAGTTGTGTTAAATAAACGAAACTAGTTCTCTAATGACTTGCGTGCTTATTGTCTATTAGTAGAAGTGGCTAAAATGTCAAAGAAGCTTTTGCTCCATGGCTTTCACTCTGGAGGCTTAGAGGTTATGGCGGCCTGGGAGAGCACTTGAGTTATACTGGATTTTGTAACTGCTATTTAGCACACCATAATGCCAGTGGAAAGCTACGGCTGATGCACTCAGGTCCTTCCCCTTCTGGAGACTCAACATGGTGATGCTCACTGGCCCCTACCCATCTCAGAGAATGATTGGAAGTGCCGGCCAGAACTTCAGAAACCCACTCATCCAATTGCTTTGAGCAGTTGTTGAACGCTTGCCTTCTCAGAGCCTGTCTGGAGGTGCCTTCCTTCTGTTACACCGGCAGGGGGCATCTTGGAGGAGACAAAAGTGGCTAGGGAAGCGAAGGCGGGCACTTCTGGACTCTTGCTTGTCTGCTGTGTCCTCTGCCCCTCCTGACAGGAAAGCAAATTGAAAGGGAGGCTGGTGCCAAAACAACTTCCTGGTGCCACTGCAAAGAGCAATCTGACTGGTAGTGGGGAAGTGATTAAGAGGTGGTGAAAGGGGGGACTAGTAGAAATTTTCCCCCTGTGACTGACCCATAAATTTTGGAAACCCTGGTGATCACCCCTATTAAAAAGGCAAAAATATGGGCCAAAGAGAGGTTATTCCAAGTTCATCCCAAGACACCGGGGCAGTGCTGGAAAATAAACTTCTGACTCCTGATTCCTGTTCTACACACCACTCCGAGAGAACCATGTGACCCCCAGCCTGTCACCCCACTCATAAATATAAGCAGATGAAGCCACTTCCAGAATTCCTTTGCCTACTCCTCCCATTTTAACTAAACGTCCATACCAAGCCAGAGAGCAGGAGCAAATAAATAGGTTAGACAGCGAAAGCTTTCAGGGACTTTGTGCAAGAAAGCAAGGAAGCCAAAAGGCAATAGGTAGAAAAAGACCAGAGAAACATCTGGAAAAAATACCACAGGGCATAATTATGATAATGGCTCCCAGAAAGGTCCCAGCTTAAGATTTCCAGGGATTTTTCTTTTTCTTATCTATTGTACACCCCCCACCACGCCAACCAAAAGCAAAGCAGACCTCCTTGCCCGGGTACCTCCCATCACTCCCAGCCTTCTGCGTCATTAAAGAACACAAGTGCTTTATAAATCTTTCTAGAGTTATCTTGTTATTTTTAATATTTATTTGCTTCTAACATGCAGGCACCATAGACTGTCTTTTAATGATTTGAGATTGGATAATTAGGTAATAGGCATATCTGAAAACAGATACTCTTTAAGATGCAATTCCTTTCTTTGATGAACAGGTCAGGAGAATCCGCTCTGGGCTGTTTTTCAACAAGACAATCCCTCTCTAGGGGGTTCAAAACACATCTTTGCCCCTCTTCAGCCAGCCTTGTTAACACCCTGCCGCAGTGAAACTGGCCATGTTTAGATCAAACATCCAAGCAAAAATCTGAAGGAATGGTGGCTAATTCAAGAATGTAAGATCCATTAAACTATGCAAGTATGCATGAACTGGAAAAAGTGGATCCCATACATAGTGCTATAGCCCTCAGCTGTTAGCAGGTGCGAGTCAGTCAGTTGTACAATTCATTTGTCTACCTAATTGCACTGAAGATAGGCTTTTACTTTGCTTATAACATCTCTAATGAGTAGGTTTTCAGTTCGATCTAACTAATTAATTCTTGTTAACTTCCTTTGCATTGCTGTTCTTTTAATTTAACCAGAGACAGCCCAGAGTTGCTACTAGTGTTTAGTCTCAACTAGATTACTCCAATTCATTAAGGGCTGTAATTGTTGGTCATACCCTTCCAAGCGGTCATTACAACCTCTGGCTTGCATATTGAATAACAGCAATTTCCTGACTCCAACAGACTCTTGTGTGAGGGAGGAAAAAATGCTAATAAAGAAAGAATAAATGATTCTCGACTCCATTCAGGGCTGTGTAGATTTCTTTTGCAGCAGGCCCCCTACCTCCACCCTGAGCGAAAACAATACGAACCAAGCGAAGCATTCCCTGCTACTGTGATTACAGCATCCGTAAAAGTGATTATATGGCTGCTGTAATCAACTTCAATGAAAGCTGCCTGTTAGAGCTTCAATAATTACTCATTTCTGTTAACAGCTTGCTTTCAGTTTAGCACTTTGAGGCCAAGGAGAGAAGGAAAAAAACAACAAAAAAAAAACTTGGGGCATTTTAATAAAGGATCCCACTCACATGGTATTTTTTGGGGGTAAGTGCTTGTGTGTGGGCAAAAAAAAAAAAAAAAAAACCGCACATGTTAGTTTTTGTCCTTTTCTTAATAGCAGTCCCCTTTCATTTTAAGCTTAGATTCTATTTAACCAGCAAAAACACAAGTTCATACAGGGTTCAATCATGTACTGAATGTTTACTGAAGGAGGCACAATAGTTTAAATAAAGTGGTGGTTTTAAATATTTTACCCATTTCTTTAAACAAATTGCCAATCCTTAAAGTCCGTGCTAAACACATTTCAAAAGCAAAATACCACAAGGATCTTTCAATAAAACCCCCACACTGAGTGTTTCCTTTTCTCTCTCCTGCACGCCCTCATTCTCCCTCGCTTAGGATACATTTTATTATTATTTTTTTTAGGAGAGGGCAAGTTTGGGAGAATAAAATGTGTCCAAAAGTCCTTCAAACATTTGCTCTAAATGGATTCTTTGGAGGAATGAAGCAAAAGAAGAGATTATTCTAAGCCCACCAGTCTCAGTCTTTCAGATGATCAAGTTTTGAGGGTTCTGAGCAAGATGTGACTAGCAGATAGAGACATGATTCTGACCCATGAGAGTACAAGCCACGCACTTCCCACAGCTTGGAGCATTTCTGAAAGACAAACAAGTTGCATACACATAATGTTTAAAAAAATAGAGACCTTGTTTACATTAATGACCAAAAGCAAGACTACTAACCTTCAAAAATTATTTGAGCTCAGTTACAATCCAATAAACTTACTCTCCTCCCTCCTTCTCTCCCAAATCCAACACTCCAAAAAGAAAATACCAGAAACATTATAAGAAAGTTTAATCCTGTTATCTCTCTCTCTCTCTTTTTTTTTTTTGCATTGGAATCTCACTCCATTGCCCAGACTGGAGTGCTGTGGCACACTCACATCCACCCCAACATCGACCTGCTGGGCTCTGGCGATCCTTCCGCCTCAGCCTTCAAAGTAGCTGGGGCACAGGCATGCTCTACTGTGCCTGGCTATTTTTAAAAAAATTTATTGTAGAAACGTGAGCTCACCAAGTTTCCCAGGCTGGTCTCGAACCCGCGGGCTCAGGCAATCCACTCACCTCGGCCTCTCAAAGAGCTGGAATGACAGACTGAGCCACTGAGCCCAGCCGATCCAGTTATATTTCTTTGCCTTCAAAGTTCAGATACTTTGGATAATCAAAATTTGCATGCAATTTCATACCAGACCTAAATTTTTTTTTTCCCTCCACAATATATGACATCAAAAACATATCAAGTTCAAATTCTGGTAACTTCTAAGATTGCTTAGAGAAAAAACCCAAAACACTAAATGTTATTATTTTATTTTTCTCAATGACTAAATGATGAGTGAAGGAAGTCTACCAAGTTTTTGAAAACTGTGATATGAAAATAGTTTCATGTGCCACATGATGATGTTTTTGTCATTATGACACTGCATACGCCACAGTGGTCCTATAAGATTATCAAACTATATTTTTACTGTACTTTATTATGTTTAGGTATACATCAACTGCCTACATATTCAGTTGAGCCACATGGTGTGCAGGTGATAGCCTAGCCTAGAAGCTAACCAGACAGCATACAGTTGCAGCGATGTGGAATCAACCTTAATGCCCATCAGGTGATCAGTGAATAATGAAAATGTGGACTATATCGGGAGGGGGTACAAAATAATGTGTACACATTTTAAGAGAGGTTATCTATGTATTACTTTCAGTTCTCCGTAATCAGAAATGTCTGGACGTTGATGGTATCCACTTTGAGCGCTCCCTGTAATTGCAGAAGTCAATACTAACATAGGTGTGCGGTGGCCTGTTTCATCTAGGTTTGTGTAAATGCATTCGATGTTCTTACAGTGACAAAATCGCCTGAGGATGAGTTTCTTGGAACATATCACCATCATTAAGAGATATATGATTGTATAATTAAAATTTCTTTATAAAATGAAGTTTTGATTGGGCTCTGTGGCTCAGCCTGTAATCCCAGCACTTTGGGAGGCCAAGGCAAGCGATTGCCTGAGCCCGCAGGTTTGAGACCAGCCTGGGCAACATGGTGAGACCTCGTCTCTACAATAAATCAAAAAATTAGCCAGGTGTGGTAGCACAGGCCTGTAGTTCTGGCTACTCAGAAGGCTGAGGCAGAAGGATCGCTGGAGCCCAGCAGATCAATGCTGGGGTGGCCGTGAGTATGCCAGTGCACTCCAGCCTGGGTGATGGAGCAAGACTATGACTCAAAAAAAAAAAAAAAAGAAGTTGTGTTTTTATCAATAGCAAAAATTCTATAGACTTTAATTTTACTTAACGTTTTCTTTAAAGGGCCAAATTTCACCAATTTTGAAATTTCATTGCATTTTCCTATACAGCATTTGGTGTTTTTTTTGTTGTTGTTGTTGTTTTTGAGTTGGAGTCTCACTCTGTCGCCCAGACTGGAGTGCAGTGGCTGCTCCCGGCCACCGCAGCCTCGACCTGCTGGGTTCCGGTGATCCTTCTGCCTCAGCCTTCCAAGTAGCTGGAACTACAGGTGTGCGCTACAACGTCCGGCTTATTTTTTGATTTATTGTAGAGATGAAGTCTCGCTAAGTTGCCCAGGCGGGTCTTGAACCCACGGGCTCAGGCAGTTCACTCACCTCGGCCTCCCAAAGCGCGGGATTACAGGCTGAGACACTGAGCCCGGCTCTATACAGCATTTGGAGAGAGGATTACTTGTCCTGGAAATAAACATTGTTCAGTGGAACACGTGACAGCATTTAACACATGAGCAAATTTCCACATTTCTGGGACTTGCTCATTTCAGAGAGCAAGGAAACATGTTTTCATTTGTTTTCCTTCATAGCTGTTCCCCTGGCACATTCCTTATCTTTCTTTAAATTTCAATATCTTTTGGGGGGTATAAATGGTTTTTGGTTACGTAGTTCCATTACAGAGCAGCAAAGAAGTCTGGGCTTTCAGTGTACCCACCACCCCCACCTGTGCACACTGTACCATATAAGGATTTTTTGTTCCTCCTCTGCTTCCCATCCTTCCTCCTCAGAGTGTCCAATGTCTATTATGCCATTCTATATGCCTTTGCAGACCCTTAATTTAGGTCTCACTTACAAGTGAGAAAATGTGGTATTTGTTTTTCCATTCTTGCATTCATTCACTTAGGATGATGCTCTCCAATTTCATCCAAGTTGCTGCAAAAGATATTATTTCATTCTTTTTTATGGTTGATTAGTATTCCATGATATATAATTAGGGTCCCAAAAATATATACACGTCTTATGAAAGGAAAAAGCTATATTAAAATTGCAATACTCAATATATACTAACAACAAAACATGAATACAAGTCACATTTGACTTCTGCAATTATGAGAGGTGCTCAAAGTGGTTACCATCAGCGTCCAGACACTTCTGATTATGGCACACTAAAAGCAATATTGATAACATCTCTTAAAATGTGTATACGTTTTTTGGCACACCCAGTGTATTCCACATTTTCATTATCAACTGATTACTTGATGGGCATTAAGGTTGATTCCACATCTTTGCCACCGTGAATTGTGCTATATGTTTATATACGAGCGCAGGTGTCTTTTTTGTATAACGATATCATTTCCTTTGGGTAGATACCAAATAGAGGGACTGCTGGATCAAATGGTAGATCTGCTTTTAGTTCTTTGAAAAATCTTCATACCAATTTCCATAGACGTTGCTCTGGTCTATGCTCCCACCAACAGTGTATAAGCATTCCCTTTTTACTGCACCTGCACCTTGTTTTTTTAATAATGGTCTCTCTGGTGTAAGGTGGTATCTCATTGTGGTTTTAATTTGCATTTCTCTGATGATTAGTGATGTTGAGTATTTTTTCATATGTTTGTTGGTCATTTGTATATCTTCTTTCTGTGTATCTTCTTTTGAGAGAGTTCCTTTCATGTCATTTGCCCACTTTTTAATGGGGTTCAATTTTTTTGCTGATATCAGTTCTCTGTAGATTCTGGATAGTAGTTCTTTGTCAGATGAATACTTTGCAAATATCTTCTCCCATTCTGTTGGTTGCCTGCTTACTCTGTTGGTCACTTATTTTGCTATGCAGAACCTTTTTAGTTTAATTAAGTCCTTTAGTTGTTGCATTTGTTTTGGGGCTCTTTGCTATAAATTCTTTGTCCGGACAATCTCCAGAAGAGTTTTTCCTAGGTTTTCTTCTAGGATTTTTATGGTTTCTGGTCTGACATTTATCTTTAATCCATCTTGAGTTAATTTTTGTATATGGAGAGTAATAGGGATCAAGGTTCATTTCTCTGCACGTATTTATCTAATTTTCCCAGCACCATTTGGATAGACTATCCTTTCCCCAGTGTATGATTCTGCCAGCTTTGTTGAAAATCAGTTGATTGTAGGTATTTGTGTTTATTTCTGGATTCTCTATTCTGTTCCATTGGTCCATGTGTCTGCTATTGCACCAGTCTTATGCTGTTTCTGGTTACTATAGCCGTGTATTGTAATTTGAAGTCAGGTAATGTGATGCCTCCAACTTTGTTCCCTTTTGCTTTGGCTATTCTGGCTCTTTGTGGCTTCCATACGAATTTTAGGATTGTTTTCTTCTAATTCTGTGAAAAGTGATGTGGGTAGTTTGATAGAGATTGTCCTGACTCTATAGATTACTTTGGGTAATATGGCTATTTTAACAATGCTGATTCTTTCAATTCATGAGCATGGGATGTTTTTCTATTTGTTTGTGTTCTCTACTAGTTCTTTCATCAGTGTTTTGTAGTTCTCCTTGTAGAGATCTTTCACCTCTTTGGTTAAGTATATTCCTAGGTATTTTAGCAGCTATTGTCAATGGAATTGAGCTCTTGACTAGATTCTCAACTTGGTCACTGTTCCATCGGCACATTTCAAATGGTCTTTCATCTAAACTATGTCTTTGTGGATGACTCATCCTCCTCTGTTTCTTCACATCACACATACCTCTGGTTTTGTTTCAGGGTGGTGTCCTCTATAAGACTGTATATTTTTATGAATGCTTATCATTCCACTGCCCTCCTCACTGAAGTCTAGTTGTGTGTAGAGGACGGAGTGGGAAGAGGTGGGAGTACGAGCAGGCTAGGGGCTGGGACCAAAGGTAACCGGAATGGAGTAGCCAGAGAGATTTTTCCCACTGTTAGTTTAAGACTATTGCTTCAATAGCCCTCCTTGGTCTCCATCACTAGAAAGGAAATGGAACTCCAAACCCAAATTTATTTTACTAATCTTTCCTTTATTTCCTTTCATATTGCCAACCCTTGGTTGTCTCATTCTAATTCGGATGTTCTATCACAGTAGATGTTTTTCTGTTCTTATATAGAGGAAAAGATGAAGCTACACAGTTGGGATTCAATGAAAATGAGACAGCCCTTTTTTTGGATACTCGAACATTTTGAGAAACAAGAATGCAACTAATATTGCTAGAGCTTTAACACTATTTTTACTTACACTCATCCATGTAGAGTTGCAACTTAAACATGAAATAAAAACTTTAGATTTTTGGTTAGCTCTCTATAAAATGCACTAGATGTGAAATGTAAGATAATCTAGGACATTGAGGAAGATTTGAGTGGTTTTATCTTTGACCTTCCATTTAAAGCAACTACACTTAACCGAAAAAATCACAAGAGGTTGTCATCATCATATACAAGCCAAACTGGGGCTGTAGACATTAAGAACCTTAACATGTTGTATTTTGCAAAATTATTCTTTGAGTGAGAAAAAAAAAGATAAGATGAGACTCTGAAATCAAAAGTAAGCAAAAATTTGCCAGAGTGATTCTCTCACAAAGATCTTTTGTACCATAGCTGGGTCCCATAGTTTCTAGTTTGGTGTTTCTTCTGGTTCCTAAACTCCAGTGCATCTGGCCTCCTTTGTATGAAATAGTACCACACAGGTGTCCACAATAAATGACCAATATTTGATGGGATGCAGGTCTTTCAAGCTATGACATCAAAGGAGACAAGTAAATTGGTAATGTTCTGACATTTGTATTCTTAAGACATGAAGATTGGCTTTAAACCTTTTAACGGGAGGAGATGATGAAGAAAGACAGACTCAGTGGCACTAAGAGAATGTGGTATGTTGGGGCTGTAGCTTTTGGCGACCTTATCAAATTACAGTTTTAGATAAGCCTCTGCCTCCCAATTGCCCGCTCCCTCAAATACCAGGATTCCACTGTTATTTCAAGGGAAAATCCATTCATAATGAGTCATTTTATTTGCAAACAGAGGGCACTGGAGTAAACAGCATAATCCTTGCTTAGAGGCAAAATAATATCTTTTTGCTCTGATAAGTGGTGACCTACAGGTATCTACTGCAGCCTTGAACTTCTGGGCTCAAGCACCACTTTGACTTTATATCCTTTCATACTGAACAATTTTGTTTATTCTAAAAATATTTTTAGAAGTTAATAGGTATATTTATTGTGATTTTATAGTTTTAAAGTCTCTAAAATCATTTTCCATAGGACGTTCCATTTTAAATAATAAAACAATTAGCTAAATATAAAACTGAAGGACATTCAGATTATTGGATTCTGAATTAAAATGCGAAATGTAAGATATTTGGATATCAGAACAGAGTCTGTATAGAAAACATGAAAGTAATTGTTTCAATAATGATGTATCCAATCCAACAATGTATCTTGGGGTTAAACAAGCAGAAATCTACTTAGGTTAGTTTTAAAAAGAGGTTTATTTGGGGTAGCTAAACATAGACTGAAATTTAGACTGGGATTTTAGAAACTGAGAAATTTCTGGAGGCAGGCGTTTATCATCTTTCTGTGTCAGCATGCATTTATTTGCAAGTAAGAAAAAGCCAATCAAACTAACTTAAACAAGAAAGGACACTGAGTGGTTTAACTTGGAAAAGAAAAGAAAAAAGAAAAAGAGGCAGAACTACAGCATCAGATGAGGTTTGATCCAGCAGGTTCAAAACACTATCAAAGACAAAATTTCTTTTTTTCAGTGTCTCTTCTCTCCATGATGTCAACTTCATTCTAAGGTTGGTCAACTTTGTGATGCCAAAATGGCTACCAGTAGTTTTCAGAAATATATTTTCTTATGTCTGACTGGGAAGACAGAGAGGGTGCCTTTTCTAGCATTCCTAACAGAAGTCCTGATATGCACTATGATTGCTTGAGTAACATTCTTTCCATTCTTGAACCGATTAATGTGGCCAGTTGACATATGAATTTGCTGGCTTAGCCTGGCCACTGTTTTGCCTTGGTAAAACATGGTGACATGGGTGGAAACACATGCTCAGAATCATGTGGCTGTCTAAATAAAAACAGGTTGCTGAGGAGAGAGTCAACGCAGAGGAGGCAACCTAGGTGTGTTCACTGTGTTCTCCCAAAGCATCTCTGCTTTTCTTCTCCATCTGCTCCATTCCTCTGTCTCCATTGGTCTGTTTCTCCTGTTTACCATAATTTCCATTTCTTTTTAATTTAAGTTTTTATTTGACATTCACCCTCTCTCTGCTCATTTCCCACTTCCACTTGTCAAATTATAGCTTTTCACTTTCAGCTTTCATAAGGATGGAAGATTACTTTAATCTCTTATTTCATATGTCAAAATTGAGACTCTGAGCTGGGCTCGGTGGCTCAGCCTGTAATTCCGTGCCTTTGGGAGGCTGAGGTGAGTGGATTGCCTGAGCTCGCGGGTTCGAGACCCGCCTGGGCAGTGAGACCTCATCTCTACAATAAATGCAAAAATCAACCGGGCGTGGTAGCGTGCGCCTGTAATTCCGGCTACTCAGAAGGCTGAGGTGGAAGGATCACCGGAGCCCAGCAGGTCGAGGCTGCGGTGGCCGGGAGCGGCCACTGCACTCCAGTCTGGGTGACCAAGCGAGACTCCAACTCAAAAAAAAAAAAAAAATTGAGATTCTGTTTGGCCCAGCTCATCTTTTTGAACCAGGTCACATGTATTGGCCAGCTTGAAGATAGGTTGTCTTGAATTAGTCATCCACTCCTGGCCCAGTAATCCGTAAATGAGGGGTGGAGTTTAGAATAATCCAGTCCTGTGATCCAAAGCATGGTAGCCTGGGTGTCTTAGTTTATTAGAGCTGCTGTAACTAAATACTTGAGATTTGGTAATTTACAAAAAGCAGAATTGTATTTCTTAAAAGTTCTGGAGATTGGAAGTCCAAGATCAAAGCACCAGCAGATTCCGTGTTTGGTAAGGGTTTCTCTCTGTTTTCAAGATGGTGCCTCATTGCCACATCTTCCAGAGTAGATGAATACTGTGTCCTCACATGGCTGAAGAGCAGAAAGGCAAAAGGGCCTACTGATTTCCCTGCAATCCTTTTAGATAAGACACTAATCCACTCATGAAGATGGAGCTTTTATGAGTTAGTCATTTTCTGAAGGTCCCACCTCTTAATACTATTGTATTGGAATTTAATTTCAACATGGATTTTGAAAGGGTACAAACATTCATACCATAGCCAGATGCTATAGGCAGGGCATTTTTGTGACTGGGGCATGAGGCACACCAACTCAAAGGCTGAGGAGTGAAAAGATGCGCCTTTTCACCATCTGCTATACCGGCATGTATCTTTTTAAAAAGCAACCACATTTTATATGAAAAAATATAATTTCACTCTTTGAGTTTCTTCCATAGCCTACATTATATTTGTTTTCATGTATTTAATTAGGACAAGTCTTTGCTTTTTTTTTAAAGTAGAGATGATTTTTGGAAACAGCCAGAAGTTATTTAGAGCCATTTCTGATTAAGGATAATGAAGGTAGGTATTATAAATTTGTCAAAAATGAGGTGTGACTATAAAAAGAAAGAAAAATTATGTTTTGTGGTTCATAAACTGACCCTGAAGGCAATTCCAAGAGGAGTTTTAAAAAGTGTTTTGAGCAATGACAGCACATTAAATAAATGTATTATCCTCCTGAGGTGATTGTTTCATTTGAAGGACAAAATGCAGGTGTTTGCACAGGCTGGTAAGTGTGTGTATGTATGTGTGTGTGTGTGTGTGTGTGTGTGTGTGTGTGTGTGTGTGTGTGTATGTATCTTATTACATCATGATTAATCTTCATTCTATAGAATGAGAGAAACACTGATCTGCATCTAAGTTCAGGGAGTGTTCAGGAAGTGTAGGCGGGTCCTGGCACAGTGGTACTATATCTTCATACCTTGTGATCCATTCTAATTGGATCTAATGTGTATTCATTGATAAATATTTTGAATATCACCCCGATTGGGGCTTTTACCATCAACCACTGACTTCCACTAGTAAAGAGAGATATGATGGGCTACACAGCAGAACACAAAAATACCACAGGAAACTCAAAGGCAAGGGTAAGATCATGACCCAGCCCGTGAATCCAGCTTCTTATTTTGTTTATTTTCTAGCCCCCGATGTTTTATGATCAGTATACTTCCAGAAGACCTTGAATTTCTTAAGCTTTCCATTAAGAATTAAAGACAGTTGAGAATAATGTAAACAGCATAGTTGTCACTAATGGACAATCAATCAGTGTTCACTCTGCAGAATTCTTTCCAAAGAAACATGAGGATGTGAAGAGTGCAGTGTTACTCTCAGAAAGCTTACCATCAGGGAGTGGCACCATCAGGGGTGTTCTTTTTTGGTGAGCGATGAAGGGGAGAACTGATTATTTGCTACAATTATCTAGAATAATGCTGCTTTCTACCTCATACATCAATATTCATTCCCTCATGCGTTTCTTTTCATTACTCATGCATTGATATGAGGAAGAAAAGGGTGCTCAAACATAAAGTAATTTTGTCTACAAGACATATATAAGTGGTGATGTATTAGCATAACATAATAAAAATATCAGAAAAAAATAAAATAAATTCAGACTTGAATTTGAAATCTGGCCCTGCTACCTCTAGCTGTATTGCCTGAAGAAAGCCCTTAGAAAGTTTTTAAGTTGTTTCAACTTTGATTTCCTCATCTGCACAAAATAGACTAGATTAAGTGAGATCGAGCATGCAAAGTACTCTTAAGGTTTACCTTTTAGAATTCCAGGTAAAACTTAAGCAATCAAAAGAGGCAGCTCTTTCAGTCCACCTTAAACCCTGTCGGTGTCTGCCATCTTCATTCATCAATATTTGTTTTGGTCTTTCTATGTACCAGGAACTCTATCCTCCTTATCAAGGTGATGGCAGATGATACGCTTTTATAACCCACGCCAATTCCACGCACGTACATTTTTACAATTCAACATTATCCCTCATTTTAATTTTCACTTGCTTTTACCTATAGGAAAATACTGTAGCAATTTTCTTCAGAAGTCAAAGTTTCCATAGGGTTAAACTTGAGTCTAGCAGGCACATAGTTATCACTGGACAGTGTATATATTGACGGGGCAAGGGTGCAAAGTGGCTACAGGACACTAAGACCCGACAAGCCATTCCAAGTTTATAGTTTATAATGGATCTAAGAGTCTCATTCTAGATTTAGACTGACATCATACTCCACTTAATGAAGGAATAAATTAACTTATCAAGAAGGTCATTGCCTTACTAAATTCTGGTGTGGCCATGCACTCTTTAGGCTATGGCTGTCACCATGTTTTCTTAAGCTTTGGCACCCTCCCCTACCTTGGGGAGGTGAATGTCCTTTTTTTTCCCTCTCTCTTTCTAACTTAGTTTTTGAATAAACTATATTTTCTAATAAAAAAATATGTGCAAGGAAGCCCAGGGGTTCAATTTTAATGTAAATTAAATAGTTGACATCTAGTCATGTAGTTTTAACAATGTAGTTCAACCACAGTTGAGGCAATCTTGAAAAGCAAGGCCTAGTCCAGAGAGGCGTGTCTGGGAACTTTTACCAAATAAAGTGTTTTCTCTGCAGTTAGTTAAGTATTATAGACATGAGGTCATGATCTGTAGCTCACTTTGGAGGTCCACAGTCTCATTCAGATTCATGGCCATGGTTTAAATTCTGAACCCCAATGAACCATTTTGAAAACTCTGCCACTGGTCATGAGACCATCATTTCTTTCGTATAGTATTTGTCTCATTGCCTTGGTTTTATTATTTTTCCATGACTCCTTTACCAAACTATGAACTCCTTGGGTATGTGTATTACTCGTTTTTGTTTCCCTAGAGCCTACTATAGTGTTTAGACAGTCAGTAATTGCTTGTTGAATATATGAATTAATGAAAAACAAAAGAGAAGAGACAAAAAAAAAGAAAGAAAAACTGTTCCTGGTTTCAGCCACATTTATTAGACAGAACCAGTGGTGTGAAAATCAGCCAACTTTCCATCACTGTCATTGATGAAGGATGAACTCATTGACATCGGGGTAGTTCTAGCTTCCTGGTTAGTTCTGTTTCCGGTGAAACTTCAAAAGTTCCTTTTAATGCTGCCTCTCACTCATAGGGACCCCAGGTCATTCCCCCTACATTGTGACACCATCTCATTAGTTTTGCAGAAAGGTGAGATTTACAACTTCTGTAGAAGTTTTCCTGTACAGGGTAACAGGAAAGGAAGCTTTAACTGCTTGAATTAGTACAACATATTTGCTTTCCTTCCGGCTGCCATAAATTCTTAGGATGACACAGAATCAACATTTCAGATGATTATGTCTGGTTTGTAAATTGTCCTCCAAATTGCCACCTTGCCCCCCTAACCTACACCTGGAGGACTAAGGTATAGGAACAGTCCTGACCTCTGGCCTTAGAGTCAAGGTTAATTGGCAGCAAGATCACAAGACTAACCATGCCTTTCAAGTCAAGTCTTAGGAATTCTACCAGGTTATTTTTCAGAAGTGTTTGATTTAAAAAAAAAAAACTAAACTAAAAAGCTATGTAGTGACAAAATTTCTGTTATAAGACTCTGCCCCAAATTCTTAAAAAAATATTCAAGCCTCACTTAGCTCCTGGGAAACTAGACTTCTTAAGAAAGAATCTGCTAGTGATTGTTAGTAACAGGTAGGTCACAGCTGGTCTTGTGACTCACGAAAATTCCAAACTCTGCATTCTGAATATTACATTACAGTATATCCAGAACAAATATTATTGGTAAATCCAGTTATGGTTATCGACTAAGAAGGAAATACACTGTATTTTTAGTTTCATGATAGAAAAGTAAACAGATTCCTAAATACCACATTTCTGTGAACATGCAGAATTGGAGGGTAGCAGGCTCTTGGCTAGTATGCCTTAGGAAAAAAGATGAAAAGCCAAAGGAAATCTTTCTATGTTTGTATTCACTTGAACGTGACTAAAGTAGGAGAAATGTAAGTTGTCTCTTAGGTTGACATCAATAAGTGACTGTGACTGATTTATAGTGTATGCAGGGAAATGTAGGTAACTTCTCAAAGCCAGTAGTTACCCCTATATTGTCCTATCTTAGAGCCTCATGTAGGAAAACTCCATAATAAGCTTTTTGGGAAGCGGGAGAAGTTGGCAATAGTGCCTTCTTCTTTGTGTGTGTGGGAGTCTCACACTGTCGCCCAGGCTGGAGTGCAGTGGCATGCTCCCGGCCACTGTAGCCTCAACCTGCTGGGCTCCGGCAACCCTTCCGCCTCAGCCTTCCAAGTAGCTGGAACTACAGGCGATTGCCACCACACCCGGCTAATTTTTGATTTGTTGTAGAGACGAGGTCTTGTCAAGTTGTCCGGAGGTGGGGGTCTCAAACCCATGGGCTCAGGCAATCCGCTCGCCTCGGCCTTCCAAAGTGCTGGGATTACAGACTGAGCCACCGAGCTGGGCCAGCAATAATGCTTTCTGATGAGAGAGTTCAGGGAGGTCACAAAGCCAAAGAGCATTTCCCTGGTTTCTTTCTGGTCAAATATACAGAGCTCCTTGTCAATTTTATAGTCAATTATGGACACCAAACTGAAAGAAAAAAAAAGCAGTGAGACATGGGTGCCATTCTCAAAAATTATGAGAAACACTCAGAAAAATTAATGTCATTCCTAGAGAAACTATTCCTAGAGAAACGATTCCTAGAGAAACCAGCTAAATGTGGGACTTCCTTTTTTTCATCATCTATCTCTTCTCTTCAGTTTCAACAAATATTATGATGTCAATGATAGCTCACAGGTGTTGCTCCTTGGACCCAACAGGACTGGTATCTGAAGGCAAGAGTTTCGAGAACTCGGTACCTACCTGACCCTGGCAAGTGATTTCACTTCCCTGAACCTCAGTTGATTCTAGAAAGTATTTCCAAGTCCCAGTTCAGCACGGTGTGGACCATGTATTGTCATGCTCGCTGGCTGGATCCAAGGCATCTAAGGTAACACAGAGAGATGGAGAAAGGAAATGTATAACTCTTTACTGGTTAAAGTTAAAAAAAAGGAAAAAAGGAAGAAAAGAGGGAGAGAGAGAGGGATGGATGGACAGAGGAAAGACAGGTGTATAGTAAGCCCCCTGCATATGAACGAGTTCTGTTCCAAGAGCATGGACAGAAATTCAATTTGTTCCTAGGTTCAACAAAGTTAGAATACCTAACTAGGTATCCTTGTCTTGAAATGAAGACACTGTTCTACTATACTCTATCTACAGTACTGTACAGTATAGAACACAAAAGCACAACCACTTGTAGAGGATGCAAGCACGTGACAATGCACGCCAGACGCGTGAACTAACTTGTGTGAGTTTTGAAATCACAACTTGAAGGTGTGTATGTGGAGGACTTGCGGTATTGCTAATATATAGATTCCCTGGGGCTATACATTGTATCTATTTTCCCAGCAATGATTCCGGTGAAGAAAGAGCCACACGAGGGCCAGCTCAGCTCTGCCATCCTTCTTCTTGCCTGTGGACTCTCATTCTTGTTTGGCAGGGATCTCTGAGAATCCATGTCCTGTCATTGAACTTCAAAAAACTCACAGTCCAAGGCAAAGTCAAAGTGGTCAGGTCCTGTTTCTTTACCCGTCAAATGCTATGCATTTAAAGAAATGTCTTATCACAAAGAAGGTTTGTTCATTGTAGTAGAAAAGCCTTCGCCTCCATCATCTTGTATAGGCACTGCTTTAATCTGACCAAAATATTTAGAGTTTTTTCTCTCTTTGTGACATAGAAGTTTATTTTATCTGTTTTAGAGACAAGGTCTTGCTCTGTCACCCAGGCTGGAGTGCAGTGGTGCAGTCATAGCTCACTGTAACCTCGAACTCTTGGACTCAAGCAATCTTCTCTCCTCAACCTCCCAAAAAACTTGGATTATAGGCATGAGCCACCACTTCTGGTCAGAAGTTATTGTTTTTAAAATCTGAATAAATAGAGCCCAGAGTTGGACAACTTTTAGTGCCATCTGGATTTCTCTCAAGCAATTCTCAATCTTAGAAAAATAAGAGCAGAAAGACTTTAAGTTGCTTGCCCAAGCACCCAAGATACTTCCTGTCAGATGCCAGGGGGTATCTTTTGCCCTGTTAGCATATATGTTTGCTGTTTTTAAGGTGAGAACAGCTATTAAGAAGTCTTTCCTCAGGTCAGTATTATAACAGGGCTGCAGTGTGGACGGGATAAACTCAGCATGTTTTCGGCCAAGATTTTTGTAGAGTTCAACTGTTGTGTTGTCCCCAGAACACATCCTTCTCTTCCTCCTCCCTTGTAGATAAAATTTCCATTTTGTAAAACACGTGCTTCATGAGAATCAGACTCCTTTCCTGCCATAAGGGTTCTAAGGCAGGTGTGATTCCAGAGGGGCCACGTGACCAAGCTGGTCCCATCCGAGGCTTGATAGCAATGCTGAAATACTGCACCTTTCCTTCTCAGATGAGAGAAGCACACAGCTCTGAGAGGTTGGTGATGTCCTTTAAACACCACCATAGGAGTCATCTTTAGGATGGAGTGATATGGAAAGCAGAGCAAAGAAAAAGAAAGATCATCGGCGACAGTGCTGAGTGGATCAAATCTCATTTGATATTTGCCATGCTTCTGAATTTTTCACGTAGAGAAGGCCATATATCCCATTTTATGGTTTACATCAGCTGGAGTTGTGTTTTCTTTAACAGCAATTGAATGCATTCTCACTGACGCAGCAGTAACTGGACAGCACAGTGATTATAAGGTAAGGCTGGGGCCTGGGAGCCGACTATGGTTGGACCATGAGCAAGAGAGTAACTGGGTGTAGCTCCTGCCCTTAAGAGCAGATACCTTAAACCCTTGCTCTAGGAGATAAACATAGGCAACGTGGGCTTTCTTTGTTTTTTTATTTTTATTTTTATTTTTTTGAGTCAGTCTCACCCTGTAGCCCATGCTGGAGTGCAGTGGCACATTCATGGACAACTGCAGCCTTGACCTGCTGGGCTTAGGTGATCCTTCTGCCTCAGCTTCCCTAGTCGCTGGAATTACAGGTGCATGCCACCATGTTTTTTGTTGTTGCTGTTGTTGTTTTTAATTATAGACATGAGGCCTCGCCAAGTTGCCCAGGCTTGTCTTGAACCTCTAGGCTCAGGCAATCCTCTCGCCTCCACCTCCTAAAGTGCTGGGATTACAGGAGTGAGCCACTGTCCCTGGCCAGCAATGGTTTTTTTGTTTTTTTTTTTTTTGAGTTGGCGTCTCACTCTGTCGCCCAGACTGGAGCGCAGTGGCCGCTCCTGGCCACCACAGCCTTGACCTGCTGGGCTCCGGCGATAATTCCGCCTCAGCCTTCCAAGTAGCTGGAACGACAGGCGCGCGCGACCACACCCGGCTCATTTTTGATTTATTGTAGAGATGAGGTCTTTCCAAGTTGCCCAGGCGGGTCTCGAACCCGCAGGCTCAGGCAATCCACTCACCTCAGCCTCCCAAGGCGTGGGATTACAGGCTGAGCCACTGAGCCCGGCGGCCAGCAATGTTTATCTTCATAAAAATGAGAATGAGTGTCTTCTGTTTTGTTGTCTAGAGATGACTGAAGCCAGCGCTTGTGGGAAAGAGGAGCTACCTCCATTTACTGGTGTGTGGCATGTGTGCAACTAGTCCTGGAGAAGAAGGCACGGTCAGCTGGAGTCCATATGTGCCCCTGGCCTTCCTTCTCATTCTCATCCTGTGAAATCCCAGTGAAATCCCATGGGGGGGGGACAGGGCGCAGAGGAAGCCCCAAGGGTCACAGCATTGGCCAGAGGTTCCAGATCAGCTCACTGGGGATCTGAGTTATTCTGTAGAATCGTGAAAACAGGTGTATGGAATAAAAGTGTTAAACACGATAGTTCAAGATAATAGTTATTTTAAACAATCTATTTCACTGGAGAGCTTTTTAAAAAGACAAGAGGGCGGGATGTCGTGGCCTATGTCAAGTATCTCAAGGAGCGTGTGCCCCCTTTCTGAGGGAAGGGTCTGCTTTGGCCTTGAAGCAGAGAGAAAGTGAAGGCCTTGGCCACAGGAGCCTGAGAGGGGACTGTGTGTCCCCAGGGATGCACAAGTGGCATCTCTGAAACCTGGTGGGATCCAGTTCATCACCAGAATGCAAGCAGCTCTATCAGGGCATTCGAATTCAAGAGAGCTAATTTGGGGGAATTAAAAAAAAATCAAGTGAGTATGGTATTGGAGCAGGGAATACTAAAACCCAGGAGAAGGGCAGGCTGCTGGAATATCCACCATAATTAAAGCAGATTACAATTGTTCTGAGAAAAGCAGAGCACGAAGAGTAAGAATATCCAACGCGCCCAGTGGAGACGGATGGGACGGAGGCTCAGTAATGGCAGTGAGGAAATTGGGAGGGGGCCCTAGAGAAATTTTTCATAATACCAATTCTTTTTTTTTCAAGAGGAAATGATAATTATGACAAAAACCAGAACGAATAAGCTGAATAAAGTGGCGATGTTCAAGAAGAGGCATTTGCACCTTGTCCGAGAAGCATAGCAAACAAGGCCACTAATAGGAATCAGAATCCATGAGCGAATACTCTGATTTTTGAGTCTTTTAAGAAGAGGGGCAATAAAAAAAAAAAGAAACTTAGGAAAAACAAAACAAAACAAAGCAAACACACTGATACCTTTGTTAAAGTCACAAAGCAGAAAAAAATAATTTTGAACAGGTACACTGACATATTTGGAAATCAACAGATCTAGATGACAGACACAGGAAAGCTGTTAAAGGAGACAGATGACAAATTTAGAGTCACCGATTTTTTTTCCTCTCTCTCTATGGAGTGGGAAAAGGAGTGCAGAGAAGACTTTGAGTCTATTTGATACTTTTCCTTCTAGTGCTGACTACTTATTTTATTTTAAGGAACTACACTGAAATTTACTGGTACCGTCTATAGTAATGATAAAATAAAACGAAACATACTGTTTAAACCATTCGTGAAAGCAGGAATGTTAACAAATAAGCAAAAATGTGACACCCAGAAAGGAGGTAGTGACTATTGATGATACCATGGAAATAAATCTGGAAACTATCCTTTGAAAAGCCTGACAATACCACTTAAAAAAAATTGAAAATTGTCCCGTTCAACTCGACACATTTGTCAGTGCGACGGCAGGGTCACTCACAGAAATGGCTGTGCAGCAGACAGTTCTCAGCTGTTTCACCGACAGTCTACGAATTAAGTGCAGATGTTAATCAGCTGCCATTTCATATTTATGGAACAGCCATGATGTGCAGAGCACTGGTTAACCTTCATGGGGAACTCCCACCTTCAAGAAGTCTGAGTCTAGTTGAAAGCAGGATAGCACGTGTATAAAAGTAGTTAACTGTACAAAGCAGTATAGGCTAAGTGCATTTTAGGCTTAGGAGACCACAGCACAGGCAGGACCTGAGGTGAGGATTCAGGTATAGGAGACCACAGAATTGTAGGCAGGAGTAGAGACACAGAACTATTCAACTTTTTTTTTTTTAAAGGAGAAGTTAGGAAACAGAAATGAGTTTATCAATATACCCAGAGCAGAAGAATTCAAGAGTGAGTACTGAGATTTCACCAAACATAAGAGATTTAGGATGGATTATAAACACGAAAGTGAAATATAAAATAATAAAACTTCTAGAAAAAAAACACTAAAAATTGTCATATTGTCATGATCTTGGGGAAAGGGAAAGACTTCTTAAACAAGATGCAATAAAATACTAACCATAAAAAAAGATACATAAATTAAGCTACATTAAAATTAAGAATAAGCTGGGTGTGGTAGTACGTGCCTGTAGTTCAGCTACTTGAAAGGCTGAGGCGGAAGGATCACCTGAGCCCAGCAGGTCAAGGCTGCAGTGATTGTGAGCGTGTCACTGTGCTCCAACCTGGGTGACAGAGTGATGTAAGCTCCAACTCAAAAAAAAAAAAAAAAAATTAAGAACAAGTAATCAAAAGATGCCATTAAGAGAATAAAGAAGCAAAAGACTGAGAGAAGATATTTGCAGTATATGTTTATATATATTTTTATACACATATATTTATATATGACATATATTTGTAAATATATGCAAGTCATCTGGCAAATAACTTATATCTAGAATATATAAAGAGCTTCTACAAAACAATAAGAAAAAGAACGTTGCCAAATAAAAGAAATGGGCAAAAGACTTGAACAAGCATTCATAAAAAATAATATACAAATGGCTAATAAAGCATAGGAAAAAGTGTCAATATTAAAATCATGATGCGATACTATTGTGCACCCACCAGAATGGCTAAAGTTGAAAGGACTTATAATGCAAAGTGTTGACAAAGACGTTGAACAAATGGAATTCACATATGTTACTTACTGGTTGTAGTTAAAATTGCTTCAACTCCTTTGGAAAACTGTTTGGTAGTTTCTATGAAGCTGAACATTCCCACACCTTATAATCCCGAAATTCTACTCCTAGGAATATACCCAACAGAAATTTCTGCTTATGTTTACAAGAACACTCCCACAAGAATACTCACAGCGGTTTTATTCATAATAGTCCCAAAAGAGGAAAACACTTGTTCATAAATAAGGGAATAATTATTCCTTTGAATATCCCTTCAAGATATAGGAGTCACATCGTAGAAACTAATGACAGAATGAGTTCAATTCTATTTTTTAGGCAATAAACCATTGCAGACTTCTTGGGAAAAGTTGATACTTTGGGAAGATTAATGTGGTAGATATATGGAGAAAATAATTGGAAGAGAGAGGGAAAGAAGGGAGACAAAGAAACTCGTTAAGAAGCAGTTGTGGCCGGGCTCGGTGGCTCAGCCTGTAATCCCGCGCCTTTGGGAGGCTGAGGTGAGTGGAATTGCCTGATCCCGCGAGTTCGAGACCTGCCTGGGCAGTGAGAACTCATCTCTACAATAAATCAAAAACTCAGCCGGGCATGGTAGCGCATACCTGTAATTCTGGCAACTTGGAAGGCTGAGGCGAAAGGATCGCCGGAGCCCAGCAGGCGAGGCTGCGGTGGCCGGGAGCGGCCACTGCACTCCAGTCTGGGCGACAGAGTGAGACTCCAACTCAAAAAAAAAAAAAAAAAAAAAAAAAAAAAAAAGCTGTTGTGAAAACCCAGCAAAAGTATAATCAAGGCATACATGAAACAGTCTGCTTTCTCAGTTTCGGGTACAATAAAAAATTGATTAAATGTTTTAATCAATTGCTTGAGATCTCATTTGCATTTATTTTCAGGAATTTAAGTATTTCATGTTGAAGTTTCACCCAATTCTAAATTGTCCAGGAACGCTGGGATTATCCTGTTCAAAGGACGACAGAATTATACTACACTTCGGCCACAAGGTGTAGCTGTTGAAGATTGGTTCTGCACTTGCAGGGAGGCAGTGGGGGCATGCGTGTCCTCCTGGGAGAATCAAAGTAATGGATTTTTAAATTCAGTTTCATTTGCTTAGCCATTTTTTTCTTCAAACACTAACACGGTTCCATAGTGGCTGGACCCAGATGGCCTTCAAGACTCAGGCACAGGCTGTGCTGAAATCAGTTGTTGAATCCTACCCTTAGGTACTTGTGTTGAACTCAAGGCACCAGCCTGGGCTTGTACCCACTGGTAGGCTTTTCTTTGGAGGCTTTTGAGACATCGCCTGTCGTTGGCCCCTGGACAGAGCAACTGCATTCCGACCAGAGAGCTACTCGTTACCTTGAATCTTAGAGAACTAGCTTTGATTACCTTGTAAAAATTGTTCAACTCTGCTTCCAGAACTCTCTATAGTAAAGGATTTCAGATGTCTGCCATCTTTTTCACACCACTCTAAGGTCTTGCTATGGGCCTTCCCCTATGGTAATACATCTTCACCCTCTTCCCCACATTCTCTTAATGACTGGGGCTCATTCAGGTGAAGCCTCTCATAATGATGAAAATCTGCCCTGAAAATATTTGCGGATGCTTTCATCAGTGGGCAGGGAAACAGAGGAAATCATTTCCAAAATTCCACCCCATTAGGTAAGCAGAATATTCTACAAATAGGCTTTGCTAAAAATAATAAGATATTTTTAAAATTGAAAACTCATTTTCTTCCCTTTAGAATATGGTATGTGATTAAAAGTTCTTATGTATCATGTGCTAAAACCATAGCTGGCATATTTTATATGATGGGAAATTAAACTAGGGTTTAGATATAGCTACTTCCGGAGCTAAAAAATAAAATAAAATAAGCAATTAAATTAACACATATGTATGATAGAGTGAGATCAAAAGTAGACTTGGAACTGGAAAAAACTGAGTTCAAATTCTGTTTCTGTGATTTCTGTGATTTATTAGCTGTGTGGCCTGGTATAGTTTATTAATTTCTCTGAACCCAGTGTTTGCATATGAAGAACAAAATATCTCCAAGGAGTGTAAGTAAGGATTTGATGGGCCATTGTATATTAAAGCATCTGGCACACAGCTAATCTTAGAGCAAAAAGTCAGAGTTTGTAAACTAAAATCTAACTGGGGGTGAGAGAAGAAGCTTTTTGATAGATGAGTTTCAAAGTCAGTAGTAGGTCTTTATTTGTTTATTCATTTGCCTTCATTAGTGATTTGGAAAATGAAGCAAACCAGATCAAGGTGACAGTAAGTTGTGAGGTAGAAATTGGGGAGTAAATTATGAGGTGTAGTTTTAAAAGAACATAAAATGCCTCCCGTAGCTGATCATGTATTTGCTCAGGCCTACTGTAGGTAAATTCGAGTAGGTGGCAGAAAATGCTTCAGAGATGATTAAAAACAAACCTACAGTCCTTGGGGCTCAGAGTGGGAATCGGAGATCTCAGCTGTTTAACAGACTGGGCCACCATATTTCCATCCACTATGAGGAAATGGAAAATATAGACTAGATTAAGAACAGAACAATTCAAGTACTTAATGGAAAGAAAGTGTCAAGAAGAGATGAAAGAAAAGTCTGTGCAACTGTATTGAATGATGGCACGGGTCTGGGATGGTATTCGATAGAAGTCCTCAAGTGTTTGAGATGGGGATAAAGAAAATTAACCAAAGACAGAAAGAACGATAAAACTAACCTGGTTGAAAAGAGCATTATTGCAGATAAACAGCTACAGTTTGGCAAGGTAACACTTGGGCTGGATTATAGGAGACAAAAGTGGCCTTCTGACAGTGGAAGCCTCATTTAGAAGTAAGATAACAAACATAAAATAGAAAAAAATCACCCATGAAAAGGAGAATAATTATCATCTCTTAGAAGATTTCTTCTGTCAAATGGAATTTGTGGAGGCTGAGCCAGTCTTTACCAAAGGGCATTTGATCAGAAACACAGATGATCAGCACGTGAGTTTTGACCTGCTCCGTTTTTAACCTGGGCTGGTTCAACCCTCTTTAGGCAACCTGGCAGTCCCCTATTCCTGGGAGGTCACCATTGGTACCCGTTCAACACAGCGCACTACAACCCAGAACTCCTGGGCTCCAGAAGTCCTCCCACCTCAGCCTCCCAAGGAGCTGGGACTACAGGCACATGTGATGATGGGATACTACACAGCCATAAAGAAGAACAAAAATCATGTTCTTCACAGCAACATGTATGCCGCTGGAGACTGTCATTCTAGGTGAAGTATCACAGACACAAAAAACTGAATACCACATGTTCTCATTCATAGATGGGCCCTAAACATTGGGCACACGAACATAAAAGTGGGAACAGCTGATACCGGGAACCACCAATGAGGGGAGGGAGAGAGGAGAGACACACAACCACCCACTGGGTACCATGTCCATTACCGGGGGAGAAAGAACTCTTTAGAAGCTCAAACCTCACCTGCAGGCAGTTTACTTATTAGCAAATCCTTACCTGCACCTCACAACTCTAAAATACAAATTAAGATAAAAGGCTACTCAAATGGACAATAATAAACCAAAGAAACCCAAATGGCTTGTTTTCACCCCTCCTAGTGTCATGATAGTAGTTGATTACGGTGTCACCAGCAATCTGGAGACTGGAAAGTGGCATGTGGAACATTTCTTTTACATTGTCTCTCAAATGGAAATTCCGAGGAAAGCATCCTTCTCCAAAAGCACACCTACTTCTTTCACTTATGATCTGTACACGTCAATGAAGAGAAAGCACGACCTTTTTAACATGCTGATGTGGTCTCTTCTCCAATGTTGTTGGCCTCTAGAGCAGGCATATCCAACCCTTGGTCATGGACCACATGTAGCCCAGAGCAGCTGGTGATGTGGACCCATCAAATCTTTCAGCATCACGTGTTTTTTAACATTTACTTTCTTCATGATCCCATGCGTAGTTCCATTGCTGAAGTTCACAATCACGGCTTACTCATGGCATCCCTTTTTGGCAGCACATCCATTTGTGAGCAGCTGTTTTCACCTATGAAGCCCACGAAGAGCAACATCCAAACAAACGTTTCTGACAAGCACCTTGAGACTCATTAAGAACTGCGACCAAATCGAACCAGACGTTGATAGATTAGTTTTACAAAAACAAGGTCAAAGTTCCCACTAGTTTTATATTGTTCTCATTTTTCTAAACTTTATAATAAAAAAAATAATAAAAGAAGTTGTATTATGTATATACACTAACATATTATATCATTTATGTGTGGGCCAAGACAATTCCTCTTTATTCGACGCAGCCCAGGGAAGCCAAAAGGTTGGACATCCCTGCTCTAGTCCTTATCATGCTAAAACCCCTGGATAATCTCATTTCCATGCATTCTATATCCTCTCACTTCTCATCTGTGCAGCTGATTCCCTGCAGTATTCCATTTCCACATTTTTTTTGGCTGGGCGTAATGGCTCAAGCTGTAATCCCATCACTTTGGGAGGCTGAGGTGAGAGGATTGCCTGAGCCCAGGGGTTCAAGACTAGCCTGGGCAAATTGATGAGACCGAATCTCTACAATACACCAAAAATTAGCTGGAGTGGTAGTGTGCACCTGTAGTTCCGGCTACTTGGGAGGCTGAGGCGGAAGGATCGCCTGAGCCCGGCAGGTTGACGCTGGGGTGGCCGTGAACGTGCCACTGCACTCCAGCCTGGGTGATGGAATGAGATTTCAACCAAAAAAAAAAATAAAATTCTTTCACCCTACTGGGGTCACCAATCCATTGATCCAACCATTTTTTCAGTGTCCTTCTACCTTGTCAACCTCACTTCCCAGCTTAAATTCCAAGTTCAATTACTATAGTCGTTCCCTGGCTTATGCCCTTACCCTTCTGTAGCTTCCCTCCAAAAGTCCATTTTCATTCTGAAACCAGAGTGATCTTTTTACAACTTAAGTGATGTAGGTCAATTCCTTGCTCAAATATTCCAATGGTTACCT
This sequence comes from Cephalopachus bancanus, assembly GCA_027257055.1. Taxonomy (NCBI): domain Eukaryota; kingdom Metazoa; phylum Chordata; class Mammalia; order Primates; family Tarsiidae; genus Cephalopachus; species Cephalopachus bancanus. Next base: position 1,944,896 of record JAPVLO010000047.1, on the reverse strand, counting down.
GTTTTTCTTATCAAAAAGTCCAATAGCCACAATTCGAATGCTAAACTTGGCATTTGCACATTAATCTAGCACCTTCAGATGAAAGTGAATTCTCTCTGTTTGATAGTTTTCTAGCAGGAGCCAAGGAAAAAATTCTTTAGAGGGAGGCATCCCCAGTTTGGAGCTTTGTTACTCCCATAGATGAAGATCACTGAAATATGAGTCCACAATTTAAAAAAGAAAGAAAAAACCTCCCAATATACAAGGAAACAAGTCACCGTAAGCAAGCATCAGCTGAAACAACAAAGAGCTCGACTCCCAAGGACTCCAGATATTAAATTGATAAGCATACCATGTAAAATAAATAAGTACACAATGTTTAAGAAAATAAAAAGGCCTAAACGTGAATCACTTTCATGAGATTTTTAAAACCCCTTGAAAGATGTTTTGGGGCAAAAAAAACCCAAACCCAATATTGAAGGATAAAAATATTGCAATTAGAGACAGATAATAATGGAGAAAAAAAATAGTAAACTAAAAGGTAGATCTGAATAAGTTATTAAGAATGCTACCCAGAGAGACAAGAATATAGAAAAGATGAAATGTAATTTAGGGTACATTGAATACAAAATGAGAAGTCTAACAGACAACTAAGAGTTTTAAAGAGAAAAATAAAGAGAGCAAAGGTGCTATTAAGAGCCAGAATCTACAGTTTGGAAATTCCTGGAACTGATAAAAGAGGTGAATCCATAGACAAGCCCTCCCCCAATTTTACCAAATGCTACAACTAAGAAAACATTTGCTAGTGGACATATTATAATGCATCTGCAGATCACAGGAGACAAAGAGAAAGCATCTTGGCAGTAGCCAGGGAGAAAAGATCACTTGCAAGGGAATGACAGTTTCACTGGTGGTAGACTTTTCATCAGCAACAATGGACGTGACAAAAGCCAGAAACAAACAAACTGAAAACAAGTGTTCAAAAAAAATAACTCTACATCTAGAATTGTGTACCTAGCAAAATATCTTTTTTAATAACGAGGAGAAAATAAATAATTTTTAGGATAAACAAAAGCTTGTTTATCATCATGTTCATCATTAGCAAACCTTCACTAAAGGAATTTCTGGAGAATATACTTAGGAATAAAAATTAATTCAGGAAGAATGGTTGCAGAGTTAAGTAAAAAAATATAGAAATAACTTATTAAACTCATAGATAATTTTTTAAGAGTATGTTATCTACATAAGTTAATTTAAAAATAAAATTCATGTGGTTGAAAAGAGAATTGGCCGGGTGTGGTGGTTTAGTCTATAATCCCAGCACTTTGGGAGACCAAGGTGGGAAGATTGCCTGAGCCCGGGGGTTTGAGACCAGCCTGGGCAACTTGGTGAGACCTCGTCTCTACAATAAATCAAAAAATAAGCTGGGTGTGGTAGCATGCACTGTAGTTACAGCTACTTGGAAGGCTGAGGTGGAAGGATCACCTAAGCCCAGCAGGTAGAGTCTGCAGTGACCATGAGCATGCCACTGCACTGTGACCTGGGCGACAGAGTGACTCCAACTAAAAAAAAAAAAAAAAAAGAGAAAAGAGATAGGACTAAAATATTGGGCAATACTAGCATGTAAGTCAGGAATGGGGTGGATCAGAGTAAAAGTGTTCTAAGATCTTCATATTATTCAGATTAAGACATTATTAAAATGTATGCTTCGGTAAGTTAGCATACATAGTAAAAATCTCAAGAGTGAACTCTAAATTATAGAAATAGAATACATATCTTCTAAACCAGTAAAAAGTGTAATGTAATAATAAAATTCTCTATTACAAGAAACAAGCAAAAATGAATAAAAAGAGGCAGAGTGGTAGAAACAAATGTAAAAATATTGTTCCTTATAATAAATACAAACAGATTAAATGTGCTAATTAAATCAGGGTTTGTCATATTGTATAAAAAAATAAGATCCAGTGATAGGCTGTTTTAAGAGACACAAAGAATAAAAATATAGACAGGTTGATTAAAAGCATGAAAAATAATTGGCAAATGCTAACCACAATAAATGTGGGATAGCTGTATTAATATAAAACAAAATAGACCTCAAGATAAAAAAAGCATTATTGGGGAGGATTACCCACACAATTATAATAATTTCAATTTACCAGGATTATTTAAGTATTCCAATCCTGAGTTGACCTAGTAAAATAGTCTAAAATATGAAAGGGAATAATTATAGACTTATAAGGAGAAAAGGACAAAATCCCTATTACAGTAAGAAATCTTAACATACCTGCCTTAATTATTGATAAATCAATACACAACACATTAGTAAAGAGAAGAATTAAGGTCTATTATTAGCAAGTGTGATAATATGAACATCTATTAAATCACCCTCGCAATAGACAATAAATATTATATTCCAATGCATATGTGGTCTCTATGTATTTTACCACATATTGGGACATAAAGTGCATCACAACAAATTTCAAAGAATTGGTATCACATAGCATGTTCTCTTACAAGTGTGCAATTAAATTAGAGGTCAATAACAAAGATAAATTGAAGTTCCTACATTTTTTGGAAGTTAAAAACACTTTTAAATTACTCATGGATTCAAGCAAACATCATAATTAAAATAAAGCTCACTATAACTGAGTGATAATGATAACATTACATATCAAAACTTATGCGATGTGGCTAAAAAACACACTATGAAGGTCGTTTGTCACCTAAAGTTATGATATTCGAAAAGAAGAAAGGCTAAAAACAATTAATGAATGAGATAAGTAACCAACTGAATAATCTAGATCAATTGTTCTCAAACATTAAAGTCTCAGGATCACATGACACTCTTAAAAATTATCAAGGGCTCCAAAGAACTTTTGTTTATATCACAGAGTTAGAAATTTAAAATTTAAGACATTCATTCATTTAAAAATAATAAAACGATTACATATTCACCTAATAGTTGAATAAAACTGTTCTCTCATTCTCATATGAAAGAATTTAGTGACAAGCATAGAGTTGTTTTACATTATTGCAAATCTTTTTAGTGTGTGACTTAATAGAAGAGAACTGGATTTTCATATCTGCTTTTGCATCCAATCTATCATAATAGGTTAGTTTGATTGAAGTATATGAAGAATACGTGGTCTCACACAGTCATGTATTGGGGAAAGAAGAATCTTTGAATAGCCTTTTCCTATAATTGTGAATGCACTTTTTGATACCATGCCAAATCTCCCCTAGTGGCAGTCTCTTTAAGGCTAGTTGCAATGTAGAATCTAAAACCACATTTTTGACTCTTTCATGGTCTGTTACATTAAGATCTATTGGTGTGTTTTGCATTTTGAATGACTCTTTTACCCATGCATAATTTTGTAATCATTTATTGATCATCTAGAAATATTGGCACATTGAGTTACACAGATCTCCTGAATGTGGACACATTTCATTACATTATGTGAAAAAAATACACTTGTTAATTTTACTACTGATGTCATCAAAATGGCCTTTGAGGATTGGGAAGTTGTTAAGCTCACAATGACTGATATAATATTAAATTCTCACTTTTATATGAAAGCTCAAATTATAGTTTTGTTAAAAATATTTTCAGTTGTTTTCCTTGAAGTGAAAGTTCACATCACTCATTTTGGAGAAAATGTATGAAAAATATCCAAAACTGTGTACCCACAGTTTGTCTAGTTCTTCTTTCAAGTAAAAATGGTGTCCTATGATGAAATGGATAGTTCAGCTTGCAACTCCAACAACTACATACATGCTTTTCCTTGAGAAAATCATCATACTTTAAAAAGCAGCAGAAGTGCTTCGTGTATATATTACAAATCATCAGACAGAATACTAAAAAGACATGTAGTCAGAGATTGAGTATTAATAAAATTAATACTTTTTACTGTTTTATTAGGAACATTCTTAAGTGAAATGACATTCACTTTTAGAGTAAGAGTACAGTGGTAGAAATATAATTACTGCCTTGATTTTTGCTAAGGTGCCAGTGGTTTTATCCATTCTTGTTTTTTACTGTCAGCTCAATGGAACATAGTAAAAAAGCCTAATCACATCCTAGCAGTAAATGAAAATAGTTTTTATTTTACCTTCTGTAAAGTTCTTAGGGACCCCACAGAAGTCCATATGTCACATATTGAAAACTAAGATTTAGGGCAAAAGTCAGTAAAGTATGGGCCAAAGGCCAAATCTTGCTCCTGTTTTTGTAAATAAAGTTTTATTTGAACATAGTCATGCTTTCTCATGCACATGTTGTCTATGTTTGCTTCTATGCTACAATGGCATGAATTGAATAGTTGCAACAGAGACTATATCTCACAAAGTCTAAAATATTTATGATCCAGCCCTTTACGGAAAAAGTTTGCTGATGCCTGAATTCGGGTGTAATAGCAGAATAAATCCAACAAATATATTTATTGGAGATAATGAAGATTCGAAGTTAATGTAAAAAGAAAATGGTAATGTGATATATAAAGGATGAATAAAGACAAATATTAATTTAACAAGACTGATAAAACATAAAAACCTCTGGCAAGACTGACTAAAAAAATGAAAAGATACTTATAAGCAATATAAATAGTGACCAAAAAGGGCTAAAGACATGACAGAAATATAAAACATGAGAAAAATGCATGACACATTTTATGTTCATAAATTTTAAACTATAAACAGAAATGATAAGTATCAAGAAAAATCTTAATTACAAGATCTGACAAAAGGAGGAATAAAGAATCATCATTCTTTGCACATTTAGTTGAAAATCTTACCTAGAAAAGACTTGGAAACCAGTGCTTTTATGGACAAATTCTACAAATATTCAATATTCAAAGGACAGATCATTGCAATCTTATAAATTTTTCTGGAAAACAGAAAAAAAAGGACACATATATGCTATTGAACCTAATTTTTTTAAAAAAGCAGGTAAGTACAGAATAATGATGGCAAACTACAGTCCAAGTCCACTTATAAGTTGGATTATCTTAAACAAATTGTTGGCTATAGTAGCATATAAGAAAGTATAATTCAGCATGATCAAGTTTAGTTTATCCCAGTAAAGTAAAGAAGGTTTAGGTAGATTTAGAAACTTGATCAATACAGTTGCTTGGTAATAGACTAAAGGAGAAAACCAATATGAATTTTTTCAGTAGATACTGAAAAAGCATTTTAAAAACTCAACACTCATGATTCAGAATGAAAAAAAAAAAAAAACCTGAGCAAACTAGGAGTGAAGTGAACTTTTAAATGTAATAAGTTGTTTTTGAAAAAAACATGTAATAAATATAAATCTTAATTATAAAAAATTAGAAACATACCCTTTAAAATCAGGAAAAAGAAAAAGAGCTCACTGTGACTAGTTTTATTCGACATTTGCTGGAGGGTCTAACCAGTGCAATAATTAAGAATGAGTTAGTGAAATTACATTAAAATTGGAAAAAGAACTGCCATTATTCTCAAATTCTGTTATTTTCTTAATAGAAAACACAAAATAATCTTATAGAGATATTTGGAATTAATAGCAGAATTTAGCAAGATGGCTGGATCTACAGTAAATATATAAAATAAATTGCATATTTGCACATGGGCAACAAAATAGAAAATATCCTATATATATAAAGGATATTTATAATATATAATTATATACCATCTATATATTTATAATATATTATATATATACCATTTATAATTTCGACTGAAATATAAGATGTCTAGGAATGAGTTTAGCAAACATTTCAAGACCTGTCTGGGAAAATTGTAAAATTTCATTGAAAGGCATTGCGGAAGATCTAATGAGTTAAACCCATAATCTTGATTGGGAAATGTCAATAATGTAAGAATTTAAGTTATTCCCGATTTTAACTATAGATTTACATTTTAAAAAAGAATTCTGAACAAAATTTGAAAAGGTGATTTTTAAATATGCAAGTAAGAATAAAAGCCCAATATTTGCCAAGGCCCTTCTGAAGAAGAATAACAAGCCAGAGGATTTTGTCCTTTCACATACCAGGATATAAATCTATAGTTTCTCAGACAATGTACTGGCCCAGGGATAAAGCAATAGAGTAGGGAATGCAGAGACAGATCCACACTTATGTGGAAATCTGACAGCCTGCCCGCCGTAAGTGATCACTGTTACGCAGGTTCCCTGGCAGCTCATTGGGAAGCATGGATCACACAGTAGATGGTAAGTATATTATTAATTATCCATATGGACAAAAATGAATCTCTACTTGTTTTGTTCACAAAAATAAATTCCAGATGGATTAAAATTAAACGAATTTCGACAAAACGTTAAACACTTAGAAGGATGAATAATGCAGCAATTTTGTTGCTGTAAAAACAAGCACGGCAAGCTTACTATTGTTCATCACAAAGCACCATAACAAAATCGAAAGATAAACAACAAATTAGAAGATGTTGTAATACATATGCTATGGACTGAACTGCACCCTCCCTCCCCCAAATTCCTACACTGAAGTCTTAACCTCCAGTATGATGGTATTTGGAGAAGGGGGCTTTGGGAGGTAATTAGGCTTGGATGAGGTCATGAGGGTGGGGTTCTCATGAAGGGATTGGTGCCTTTACGAGAATAGACACCAGAGAGCTTGCTCTGTTTCTACCATGTGATGACACGTAGAGAAGGTGGCTGCCTGAAAATCAGGAAACAAAACCCTCAGCAGAAACTGATGATCATACTGGCATCCTGATCTGAGACCTCCCACCTCCAAAACCGCAAGAAATAAATTTTCTATTTATTGTATTTTGTTGTGGCACCTTGAACTCAGACAACATATAATCAACAAAGTATTAGTATTCCAAATCCATAAAGAACTCTTATAAAGTCAATAAGAAAAAAAAAATCTCCCAAATGGAAAAATGGGTAAGATATCTGAACAGGCATATAACAGAAGAAGAAATATGTATGACAAAAATGCTCAGAATCTTGATAATCAGGGAAATGCAGAATAAGACCATGATGATATATAATCTATATGAATTAGACTGGCAAAAATTAAGAAGTCTGACAATATCGAGTATTAGCGAGGATGAGGTAAAACAGACATGTTTTCCTATCCACACGAAAAACTGATAGGACCACTATTGAAAATCACACTGTGAAATCAAACATTCTCATACTCTAAGATCTGATAATTCTTCACCTAGATAAGGTATAGCGGAGATTTTAACCTGAGTGTAGCTGTGGAATGATGTGTCGAGAAGCTACAGGCATGCTGTTGGAGCTGTTAAGTTGGGCAGAGGGCAGCTGCAGTTCAGGTTAATGCAGGGTTTACAGTACCGTGTTGTGAAATAGACTGGGAAGCTATTATTCTATTACTAATAGAATGTTAGAGAATTTCTGGCATATGTAGAGGAGGAATTTAAAGGACATTCATAGCAGTTTACCAGGAGCAGGAGGCGGATTAAATAAACTGCAGTACAGTAATAGGGTAGGGATTATAGAGTGTTGCAAGTGGGTGAATTCTAACCACGCTGGTGAATTGTCAAACATTCTTCAGTGACGAAATCAAGTTGCAAAAAAGATGCATAGCAGTACCATTTTTACAAAAGCCATTACAAATCAAATTTTAAAAAAATATTGTTTAGGGATACGTATATGTGACAAAAGAGACAAGAAGAGATAAGGAAATAATATGAAATTCAGGCTTCGGGTTACCTCCAGAGGGAAGAGGTGGCTAGGATTTGGAAGGGTGGCATCTATGGTGTTGGTGATGTTCTTTCTTGTTCTTAAGTTGATGATGGGCTTTCTTTGTTACTATGCTTCAGAGCGGAAATGTATGTTAGGTATAATCATTTCAATGCATTGGTACTGCATGAAACTGGTTAAGGTTCAACTGTGGGTCGAGAAAGAAGGGAAGAGGAGGAAGGAGAAAGAGGAAGAAAAAGTAAGAGGAGAAAAAGGAGAAGACAGCCAGGTGCAGTGGCTCAAGCCTGTATTCCCAGCACTTTGGGAGGCAGAGGCGAGAGGATTACCTGAACCCAGGGGTTCAAGGCCAACCTGGGCAACTTGGTGAGACCTTGTCTCTACAATATATCCAAAAATTAGCTGGGTTTGGTAGTGCGCACCTGTAGTTCCAGCTACTTGTAAGACTGAGGCAGAAGGATGGCCTGAGCTCAGCAGGTTGATGCTGGGGTGGCCGTGAGTGTGCCACTGCACTCCAGCCTGGGCGACAGAGTGAGACTCTGACAAAAGAAAAAGAGAGAGAGAGAGAGAGAGAGAGAGAGAGAGAGAGAAAAGAAAAGAAAAGAAAAAGGAGAAGATAACATAGTCTTTAAAGGAAAGTGAGAAAGACAACCATCTAAGATCCTATTTATATGGAGTTCCAGCATGATTAAAGCTCACACAAGGCTTAGTTTCTTAAAGTCTATTGTGAAAAAAATATTTATTTTTAATTCCTCTTAAGTATGATTTATATGGATTGGGATTACTGTTTTTGTTTTATTTTCTAGAAGACCACCAAATGAATTGTTGTTGTTGTTTTTTTTTTGGTTTGTATTTAGGAACCAAGCCCTTGAAATACATGTTTTTGTTTTGTTTGCAGAACACATATGAAGTGGGACCCCCAAAACCTGGAAGTTATTTATTAAAAAAATGTGTATTTTTACATGTTTAAACTTCAGTCACCTTCAAAGTACTCTCCATTTGATGCAATACACCTATCGAGATGCTTTTTCTACTGCTCAAAACAGTTTGTGACCTTGTCAATTTTGATGCCTTCTAGTGCTTCTGTCATTTTTTGTTTCACCTCATCCACATCAGCAGCGTTTCTCTTTGAGGAATCTTTTTCATCCAGGGAAACAAAAAAAAGTTGTTTGGGGCAAAAGCTGGTGAATAGGGAGGGTGAGGCACAGGGGTCATGCCATTTCGGTCAAAAACTACTGAACACTCTGTCAGTATAGTATGGCAGGTGGACTCATAAATCATCTATCATGAAATAGGCAAATGACTTGAAAGAATCTCCAAAAAAAAAAAATTTCACTACAGCCGAACACAGCTTCTCACACAACACTAGTTGGTATACTGACGCTGATAGGTTCCTAGAACACTTAGCAGGAGAAGCCTGTACCACAAGGGGCCTGGATTTCCCCTTGTATAGTTGAGCCCACATGATTTAAATGCATAAGTCATGCGATTCATTTGTTCTTTATTGTTATAAAATAGGCAAGATAGAATTTGAATCTATCCAGCTAACACTTGCGCCATTTATGTGTTGCTGCTAATTGGGACCCCTGATCTATCTTAGAAGTATGAAATGTTAGAGCCAGAAGGGACTTTAAACCTGTGGAAGGTGCATATATGTTTGCTGAAGGGAAAAAAAATAACATGAGATCATAGATACCATCAAGTTCAGTGGCTTTTTAGTGTTTTTGACTGCAACTCACAAGACATGTATTTCATATCATGTCTCACTAAACACATTCACACACATACGCTGTGCACAATTGAAACAAAAATTATACAAAACAAGATTTACCCTTACACATGTAATTAACTCTGATGGTTTTTATTTTAATTTATCCTACTTCATGTTTTTAAAATTGTTAGTTGTTACCTACTAGATGAATCTCATGACCCTCACAAAGGCTGTGGCAAGCAGTTTGAAAACCACTCAACTGGCTGGGTATGGCAGCTCAAACCTGTAATCCCAGCACTTTGGGAAGCCAAGGTGAGAGGATTGCCTGAGCCCACAGGTTCAAGACCAGCCTGGTCAACTTGGTGAGACCTCATCTCTACAATAAATCAAAATATTAGCTGGGCATGATAGTTCCGCCTACTTGGAAGGCTGAGGTAGAAGGATTGCCTGAGCCCATCCGGTCGATGCTGGGGTGGCTATGAGTGTGCCACTGCACCCAAGCCTAGGCAATGGAGTGAGACTCCAACTCAAAAGAAAAAAAGAAAAAAGAAAACCACTCAACTGGTCTACCACTCATGTTTTACAGATGAGACAGTTGAGTCTTCAAGGGGGCTCAAGAGAGAATAATTTTGAGTAGGTTCATGTGTCTAGAATAAACCAACATGAAGCTAGTTTTAAATGTACCTGGTCATTGACATATCCTTATATATTGTATCTTTGCTGCTGCATCTCACACACCCACAGCTCATCATCTGTCAAGTATGTCACTCTGTCTAACGAGATCACATTAATCCAGTGGAATTTATTCTGAATAAGCCATGTTGAACACGAGCTAGTATCTTCTCCTTGTTTGCAAGTCAATCTCTTGATGACTTTCCAAATTTTTTTCAGGTATTAAAGTTAAATCTACATAGCTATTAATAAAAATAATGTTATGATAAAACAACCAGCTATACAAAGCAATCCCTGGATCTACGACTTTACACATTTATTTCATTACTTAAGCTAGCATTGAAAAAAATGCTTTGATGTCCAAACAAAAGTGTGTGTTTGCCTTCTCTGATGAAGCCCATAGCATACTGGCAAAACAGCAGTTAGGGAAAAAAAAAAAAAGATTTAAGCTAAATTTTTATGTATTTATTTTTTACTTCCCATATAGATCTTTCCAGATCTTTGTCTAGATGGTTAAATGAACAGGTCACCACTCTTTCTAAACAAGATCCCAAATACATTATTCTGTACTTAGCTTCAGAGGTGGTTTTTAGTTTAAATTTATATGGGAATTCAAATAACTCACAGGTGGATTCCTTTTTTGTTACTATTCTCATTATCATGATTGTTATCAGCAATGATACTGTTATTTTTAACCAAATATAGATTAACGTTTTGCTTTTCAACTGCTTAGAGAAGTCCAGAGCAAATGTGTGCTTTGTCAGAGAGAAGGGAGGGAATTGCTTAGTGTTTGAAGATCAGTACAGGTATCGACAGTGCGGCCTTCCAGGGACAGGCATGTCACTATTCCTCAACACGCTGGTATCAAATGGAATGGACACTTGGGATGTAAACCATTTATGACTTCAAAGCCTTTCAAAGGTTCATACGTTGACCCCTAATAATAGGTGAGCGTTTTTTTGTTTGTTTTGGATCAGGGGCTCACTTTGTCACCCAAGCTGGAATGTACTGGCATAATCACAACTTATCGAAGCCTTGACCTCTTAGGCTCAGGTGATCCTCCCATCTCAGCCTCCTAAGGAGCTGGGACTATAGGAGCATGTCACCATAACCAGCTAATTTTTAAACTTTTTGTAGAAACGAGGTCTTGCTATGTTGCCTGGGCTGGTCTTGAGCTCCTGGGCTCAAGCAATCCTCTCGCCTTGGCCTCCCAAAGTGCTGGGATTACAGGCATGAGTCACCATGCCCAGCCTATTGGTGTTTTTGAAGCCACATTTAGCATTTCTGTATCCTGTAAGATAACAGGATGCTGTCATATAGTAAGTCCTCAATAAATGTGTATTTAATTTTGCAAGGCATTCTCCAAATATTGTCCTGGGGAAGACTTTAGGAACCACACGACCCAGAACCCTCACTCTGTAAGTGAGGAAAGTAAGGTGAGAGGAGGTCAGATTTCTCCCCCACGTTTTGTGGTTAGGAAGTGACAGAGCCCAAAATGCAGAGCTCTTTTTTCTAAGTCATGTTACCTTTTAAATTAGAATTCTTTCCATGTTCTCAAAGGGACTCACAAAAAACAAATGAAATCTTTCCTCTGACTGTTGTCTTCCGTCAGTATGAATAATAAACTTTGAAGCCTCTTTATCTATATGTAGCAAAGCCTCTTTTTTTCTGAGTCCCAGAAAACCTTAATTAACCATTCCTTCCCTCTTCTAGTAAATCACTTCTATTCCTCTTCAAAATAGAAAAAAAAGAAAATGCCAAAATTACTCATATTAGTGATGATTTCTTTTAAAGTTAGAATATACTTATCCTAGTGTCCAATTCCTTTTCCACCTCTCTCTGTCCAGTATTTATAATTGTTTAGCATGATGACCAAGTCCATCGAATAAGCATCGACATAGTCACTACATTATCCTTAAAAATGATAAATTGTGTACTAGTACATTTAAAAAATGTTTATAGAAAGCTTTGAAACCGTTTTTTCCACCTAGTCAGAAATTCAACTGATCAAAATTCTATATTCTCTGCAAACTCTAGTTAACTGCAGTTTCAACTGTCGTGTTTCCTTTGTCATGTTTGGATATTTTTGTCCCTTGCATTTTGAGTTTCAAGTTAACACACATTGAAAACAAGACATACGGTAAGCACTACTACTGACTTCAACATAGTTGGGACACACAAGTTGAATGTTATAAAACAAGACTTAACCTGCATATCAGAAAATAAAATGAAGTTTACAGGATGAGACGTGCACGTCAGGGAAAATTAGACAGGGAAGAGATTATTTCAAATAAGAATTATATAGGGAAATGATTCCAGGATGGGCGGAATTATTTGCACAAGAGGCTTAGGGTTTGTAGGTATCAAAGGCATATGTAAACAGTGTGGTCTCTGTGGCAGTGAAGGAGGAAGGTGGTCTGGGCAGAGTGAGGGTCTTAGAATTAATAAAGATGACAATGATAAACAGTAATAGCAATATATATGCAGCATTTACTTTATAAGCATTATTGAAACCTGCCCAACTTCTCCATAGAACTAATGGCTGTAGCTTTTTGAATGAAGATAAAAATTGACCCTCCTCGTCTTCAAGCTTGAAACTTACATTCGTCTTATTTGAGTTTCTTTCTCGGGAAACCAACCCTCAGGACTCTAGTATCAAGGAACTGAAACTCACCTGATCACCACATTCAGACAATGAGATGCCAGATCCTTACTGTTTACCAACCCATCTTCCTGACCCCTCCCTAATTCCTGTTTTCTACATTCCTGCTCCACTATTTAATGTCCACTATATAATTCCTACCTCACTATAATAATAATCTGGGATGTATATAACTTCATGGGATGGGTAGATAGATTTGAGACTGTTTTTATAACTTCATGGGATGGGTAGATAGATTTGAGACTGTTCTTCCATTCTCCTCGGCCAATATCACCCAAATAAAAACGCTTCTTTCTTGGCAATACTTGCATCTCAGCAGTTAGCTTTCTGGGCAGTGAGCAGCAGGACCCTGCCAAATAGCCTGCATAATACTCCTTGAGGTGAGCACCATTGTTACTGCTATCTAAGACGTGAGGGATTAGAGAGGACAAGAATCTGCCAAAATCACAGAGCATGTAAGAGCTAGAACCCACTGACATGAAACTCTGGCAACAAAAAAATGCCAATGGCTTGGGTCTGTTCTAAGAAAAAACTCTTTTCCCTCTTTTCCTCCTTTTTCTCCTATTATTTTTGATCTGAGAGTTTCAAGCATTTTAAGTGTTAACCTGGTCATCCGAATTTGATGCTATGCATAGTATTCTAGACACATTCGCAATACCTAGGACCTGTCTTCACTGGGCCGGTTATCTTTTTATCAGAGATTCAGTATTTCCAAGATTTTTTTGAGGGAAGACACATCTTTATTGTTTAACACCTCCAAGCACAGGCACCGCATACTTTCCTTGCCCAGCAAAACTTGGGCCCACGAGTAGAGGACTGTGGAGCAAAAGACATCCATCAAGCAACACCGCAGATCTATCCTGAATGACGTGAGAAAAACAAGCTTCCGTGCAAATCAAAAAACGAACAAAATGAAGCCCTAAGGACGAAATAATTCCTCAATCAAAAATCTCTTTGGCTGAAATATATACTGACACCTGGATTTGCAAAAAAGAAATATGAGACTGGAAAAGAATTAGATTCCCCCTTCGATCAATAAATCTTGGCTACTGTTGGTAACACTCAGAGTTTTGTTTTCCAAATGAAGTTTAAAACCACATTTTGTAAAAACGCAAAATGACAGATATTTAAACTCACCTACCTCCTTCAAGCACTTTCCTTAGGATCTGTTCTTCCCTGGTCTTTTTAACCGCGTGTGTGCCATATGCACATTTCACCCAGGACCACTGGCCAGCGGCAACACCTCAGTGATCAATGAGCGCCATGCTGTTTACCTCTCATCCTTCAGGCTGAAAAAGTGCCCTTTTGTTAGAGTGGACTCCCTCTGGACAGTCCATAGATTAGGCAGAAAAAGAAAATCCCCAAATACCTTGCAATGACTAAAAGTTAGAAACAACCAGAGTATAAAGAAGTTTAGCAGGGAGGAGAATATTGCGGCTTTCTCTTGTTGCAAATATATTTTCTCCTTTTTAAGATGCAGGTTTAGAAAGATCTTACAGTTGGCGCGATCAAAGTACACATAGCTTTACATGAAAGTTTCAGAGTGGGTATTTGAGGATGTGAGGGCTCCTGAAATGATGATCTGTGTGAGCAGGTGGTGTCCATGAACTAGTCCTGAGGACATATTCCCCTGGTCTTTTAAGTCTGAGGTCAAACATTTCACAGACTCTGCCACACTAAGTGATTAACAAAACTAAGTTGTAGCTGGTAGACAGCTGGGTGCTTATTGCCTTGTAAGCCCTAGTGGTTTGGGCTTGTCTTTGATTATAGGCGCTGACCTTGGTCTCTACAAGAGTTGGAGAATCTGTGGCACTGGACAAACTGCAAATAGATTGCTCTGAGTTTCCTGTTTTCATTCAGATGTGTACAAATTACCTCAACATGCCCCTTTTTTTTTCTTTTTCTTTTTTTTTTTCAGAAAACACTAAGGTCTGAAAGAAACTCTTGTTATATTGTTGCCACTTAGGTTTCACTGAGCTTGCATTATCTTCTCACAGCTTTAATGACTTCCTGCTGAGAGAGGTTCTGTAGCAGACTTGGCAGCAGGGCTAAGAATAGCATTAAATGCAAGGTTATCTAGGCATTACACTCACTGTAACATGCAATTAACTCTCCTCTTCCATTTTCATTACACAATTATTCATTAATGTCAATTTAATTTTATGCATTGTTCTACATGACCGAAGGCTGATTACGGGCCTTTTCACTCCAATATCCTAAGTTAACTGGTGCCAGCCGCACTCAGGGCTGCCTAATTGCAATTTAGCCCAGACAATTCCTCCCATTTTTGCCCTCCAGTAATGGAACAACAGATCATGGCCAGGTAAAGATTTTAAGGTGGAAATAAAGCCCAAGCCGCAAAACACTAAAGTTCAGAAAAGCCTTTTTCCTTTTATTTAATAGGATAAAGACTCCCTGGAAAAATTAAATGAAACGAGTTTTGTCCAACCCCCCCATTTTTAAATGATGCTTTTGTGAGCTGTAATTTAGTCGTTTTAACATAACTACCAAAGTCAGATAGTGTACCCTGGGCCTCAGAACCCCACTGGGCTTCTCTGTTCGGCGACATCGTTAGAACCTAGGAATTCTGAATCCTGATACGGAATCACAAGGAACATGGTTGGATGGAAGTTTCCACAGATGTCATGGGTGTTCTTGACATTAACGAATAATTATTTGTTGTTGTATTAGAATGTGAGCAGGTTGTAAGGTTCTGGAGATCAGTCTTTTCACAGCTGTAACAGTGTTTTGTGAATAGCATCCCTCAGGAGATGGAAATGAAAAGAACCTTGCTTCTCTCAAAAGCCTCCCATGGTAGTCTCGCTACTTCAAATCAGAGTACCCTCGTTAGATCGCCACCTTAAAACTCCAGTGGTTATGTCGATTACTAAGAGTAATTCAGATCTTCATACATCCTTGTGTCCAAGGAGTTCACATTATCGTTTAATCTGCACAAACAACTCATCATTAGCTTTTCTGGTTGTACCAGCAGACAACTGTCGAAAATTAAGATTTAAAGCACTATTTAAGAGGAAGCTTGGACTGTCCCCCACTTTCGGTTGGAAGTTACTGTTGTTAAATCCAGAGGAAGGTGAGTCTCCGGGATAATAAAATCTACTAAAAGTCAGGAAATAAGTCTGTCCTCTTTCACAATGGGTTACTAGGTTCATTTCAAAGAAGGCTCAGCTTCTTTGCAGACCTCAGATAGTCAGAATGTGTGAATAGTCACAAGCAGCGTACGGTGCCCAGGGCTGGGCGACCTTTTTCTAAAGCCACAATAAAGCAAACACGGTTCAGATAGGAGTACAGCATGTCCCTCCTTGCCACTGTGGGTAAAGCTGTGTCAGCATTTCCATTTGAGACCCCCTTTTTCAGGGGCTCTATAACTCAACCATAAAAATTAGTTCCAAGCAAAAACTTGGCATGCAAAGTTTCAGCCTTAAAGTGAACTTTTTTTTTTTTTTTTTTGCAAATTGTCAAAGGAAAAAAAAGAACAGTTCTTTGGCTATTTCTACTTTTTTTTTTTTTTTAGGAACAGAAATAGAAAACAGAAATGTACTGGTTGTGCACTTTTTTGGAAGTTTTACAAAAACATTTATAGGCCATTATGAGGCATGAATGTTCTTGGAGTACTGCAGGTTTTCTAGACAGATGATTTTATAAGACTAACATCATCTGTGCTTATGAGGTGACTTTTCAAAAAAAAGCTATTCTCTGTTAGATCTCTTTCTCTCCAGTCACATGGAACAGATCTGCCTTATAAACGGGTGTGTGGGTTCTGATGTACACAATAGTGGGTCGTTGTGGTCTATTAGCTCAATAATCCACACTCTGAAGTATCCGTCAATATAAATTTGACCAATAGACCGCAGAGACTGGGAAAAGGCTTCCATAGTATGCAGAGCAATTACAGTGTATTCTCGCATTCTCCAAATACGTAGGGAAACAACTGGACCCGTGTGTAAGTTCTCAGACGCCTTTGAAAACAATGGGCCAAGATCCTACTCTGTGTAACTCTAGGGGAGACTTAAAGAACTTTACATAGCAGCACTCAGAATGTGATTAACACGATTCAGGCAGAGTCGTGCAAGTTTGGTGACAAACTGCCCGTGGTCATAGAATCACACTTGTGGCTAACAGTGACTCAGCCCATTGTTCAAAAACACAGATGGGGTCTAGGAGACACATGTGATGTGTTGACACCATATGGGCACTCACAACTTGGTGCAAGGGGACAAGTTAAGGACAGTGGCAGTGAGTTAAACATGAGGCTCGCTCTGAATTTCTGAGCTTTTAATTTTGCAAAAGCATAATGAAAGCATGTACGTTATTATTTTATGAGTATTATTACTATTATTTGTATTCAGGTTGCTTGTGTTTGAGTTATACTGAGACCGTAACCACTGAACTAACCCCCCCCAACTTTGATTTTACACTTAATTTATATGTTACTAATAGCTAACTGCTGTCTAAAGTCTTTTTGATTCATGCTCTGTTTGCTTTCCTTCTGTGAGGTTTATGGTCAAGGGACCTAATTTGCTGGCTTCATTATAAACTGCATTTTGGACAAAATATGAACTAATAGGGTTGAATTTAGGCCCTCAACTTGGCCTCAAAAGTCAAACCATGGCTTTGTAACAAAGAGGTATTTAGCGGTGTCATTGGAGCATTTAGCTTCCTGAAGTTCACATGATTAGAAGTTAAATATCTAAAAATCCATTTATTTGCTTAATAACACTG
Organism: Cephalopachus bancanus; assembly: GCA_027257055.1. Taxonomy (NCBI): domain Eukaryota; kingdom Metazoa; phylum Chordata; class Mammalia; order Primates; family Tarsiidae; genus Cephalopachus; species Cephalopachus bancanus. The sequence continues at coordinate 1,927,451 of JAPVLO010000047.1, read as the reverse complement.
CCAAATTGAACCCGTCTGTGGTTTCTGCATTATAAAGCCACTAAAGGACTCTTTTGAGGTACTGTGTATGTGATTACTAACTTAATAGATTTCAACCAGCACCACTCAAATCAAATCATCATTCCTCATGGATCGTGCACCTAGTTTAGCAAGGCTCTGTGTCAGGCACTGGGGGATGCGTAGCTTTCTGTGTTATGATCACGCTGATCCCAGCGTAGTTTAATAATTTATTCGCGTCTAGATCTGTCCTCCACTCCCCACCCCCCATTCCTTGATGGCCCAGGCTAATTTGTGTATATGTGTATCCCACAGCCCACAATGCTGTGCACGTGGCAGATCGAGCCCTTCTAAGTGACAGTGGCTCGAATGTTTTAAGGCATGCCGGCTTCTATTCTGAGCATGTTACCTGAAAAAAAGCTACCGAAATCCTCTCAATACTCCTAACGAGGCAGTTACTGTCATAGTCCCCATTTTACAGGTGAGAAAACAGAGGAACACAGAGATGGCCAACACCACACACTAGTGGGGAATATGGCTGCGATTCTCACCAAGGCATCTGTCCACAAAGCCCAGCCTTTCAATCCATTTCCGTCTGTCTCTTTAAATGTGCATGGAGTGACTCTATGATAGTTCCTGTTCTTAAAGAAATTAGACTTCGGTGGAGTTGACGAGCGCTATAGTACACATGTGACACAGCTGTGGAACAGAGGCCTGCCTGTGATTAGGAACTAAAGGTAGCCGGGCTCGGTGGCTCAGCCTGTAATCCCGTGCCTTTGGGAGGCTGAGGTGAGTGGATTGCCTGAGCCCGCGGGTTCGAGACCCCTGGGCAGGCGAGACCTCATCTCTACAATAAATCAAAAATCAGCCGGGCGTGGTAGCGCATGCCTGTAATTCCGGCTACTTAGAAGGCTGAGGTGGAAGGATCACCGGAGCCCAGCAGGTCGAGGCTGCGGTGGCCGGGAGCAGCCACACTGCACTCCAGTCCAGGCGACAGAGTGAGACTCCAACCCAATTTAAAAAAAAAAAAAAAAAAAGGACTAAATGTATGGCAGGGAAAATAGGTGCTAGAAGCATCTAAGATGGCTGCTTTCAATGTATTTTAGCATGCTAACCAGGGAAGGCTTCTTGGAGGAGCTGTGACTGTTTTTGAGACTTGAAGAATGTAAAGGCGTGGGCTACGTGGCAAGGAGGTGGGAGTTCTTTGTGTTATGGGGAGGCAGAGGATTGAAGGACTGAGTTTACCCTGGCAGTATCAGCAACTGTGGGCAGAGAAAAGGTAGGAAATGTTGCCTAGATAGGTGGGGGCCTTGAGAGCCAGGCTGAGAAATATAAAGGGAATTCAAAGAAAAAAAAAACATGATTATTTGGTCACACACATGGCTTAGAAAATCATCTTCTTCAAGCTGGTTCAACAGCCTAGGAAAGGGAATGTATTCAAAAGCCCATGCTATTTTAGCACACGAACAAGCTACAATACTCCCCTCCCTTTGCAACACAACAGCTGGTTCCATGTCCTTTCTGAGACGTCCTGGAGTGGAGAAGCTGCTTCAGTGTGAGGTCTGCAAAGTCTAAAGATCACGAGGGCATGGCCACCATTCGTCTGTATTTAGCAGGGGCTGGTGCCTGAGTTTACTTGGCTGACAGTCCCGGATACCAGCGACTCCAACACATGCATTTCTCAGATTAAGAATTCAGTCTCAGCTAGACTCGGTGGCTCAGCCTGCCATCTCAGTGCTTTGGGAGGACGAGGAGAGTGGATTGCTTGAGCCCACGGGTTCGAGACCAGCCCAGGCAACTTGGCAAGACCTTCTCTCTACAATAAATTTAAAAAAAATTAACCAGGCATGGTAGTGTGTGCTTGTAGTTCCGACTACTTGGAAGGCTGAGGCGGAAGGATTGCTGGAGCCCAGTAGGTCAATGCTGGGGTGGCTGTGAGTGTGCCACTGCACTCCAGCCTGGGTGATGGAGTGAGACTTCACCTCAAAAAAAAAAAAAAAAAAGAATCTCGCACCGGATCCAGAGAATCCAGCTAAGTTCAGTGATTCTTCCCCCATCTTACCCCAAAGCATATTTAGCCAATTTCTGGGAGTCGCTCATAAAATCTGATCCAAAAGTTTTTTGTGTTCTGAAAATCCCAAATGGACGTCCGGCTAACAACGAGATAGCACATCATAAAACAGTCGTCAGGATTCAACTGGGTGAACACCATACTCTTAGGAAGAAATATCCACATTTGGAATTCCACTGGAGATACTCATATTTGGCTGAGCACTCTCTGCCATATCAGGGCCGACAGCACAGTTGATTCTCAAAAGGGCTACAGGTGGGTTGGGCCTAGGAGAGATTGGACATTCTTGACATTCTAGGTGGAAGGTGTCTTACTGTAGGGTTTTCTTTTATTTATTTTTTTTTTAAGAGGGCACTTTTTAAAATGCATCATATCAAAAATGTTTTCAGAAGTCAGACAGATGTAAATGTTTCACGTGCCTTAGAATGATTGAATTTAGTCTTAGAAGCTACACTCCTTTCCCCAAGAGGACGTCTCCTCTCATTCAATACATGAGGAACCCTTAAGTGGACAAACCTTAAGGAACTAAGTAAGTGATTTGCCAACATCAAAACCATGCATTCAGCTGGGTGTGGTGGCTTGCCCAGCACTTTGGGACGAGGAGGGGAAAGGATTGCCTGAGCCCAGGGGTTTGAGAACAGCCCGGGCAACTTGGCAAGACCTTGTCTCTACAATAAATAAAAAATTAGCCAGGTGAAGTGGTGCATGCCTGTGGTTCCAACCACTTGGAAGGCTGAAGTGGAAGGATTGCCTGAGCTCAGCGGGTCGAGGCTGCAGTAGCCTGATCGTGCCACTGCACTCCAGCCTGGGGCGACAGAGTGAGACTCCCGACTCAAACAAAAACAGAGAGGTACCAGCGTTGAGTCAGAAATCCTAGGCTTCAGTCCAGATCTCACCACCTGAAAGATCTGGAGTAAATCATTTAACTTTTCTGATCTTCATTTTCCTCATCTGTAAAATGTGTATAATACAAGTACCTAGTGCTCTGATCTGTTAAGAGTATCAAAAAAGATACTCCATGGGAATGTTTTTAATAGATCATAAAGCACTCTACAAATCTAATTGTAAAAAAAAAAGGATGAAAATATGATTTTAAAATGTGATAATGTTTGTATTGACATAGTTTATATGTATATATAATTCCTCTCACTACTCTCTGAAATAAAAAACAAACAAGAAATTGGTTTTAGAACAGACTGCGTTCCTGCCAATTTTTTATTCTAAATTGAGTGCTATTGGAAGGTTACAAGGCACAAGAAATGGCACATTCTAAATCATTCCTGTTGAACCACATCAACTTGTTAACAGTGGTTGTTTCAGGGTAGTAAGAATGTGGACAATCCTTTAAAAAATTATTTTCTTTATATTTCCTCAATTATTGATAATGAAAATGTATTAGTCTTATAATTAAGCAAAGAAGCACTTGAAAATAAATCTTGTGGTACATTTGTAAAGGTCTCCATTTAAAAGTGATAATAATTGTTACGATTTATCTGTTTTTACTATGTGGCATATACTGTACATACATTGCTTTATTACATTAGAAAAATCTTGTATGATAAGTATTATTGTTCCATTTACAAACAACAATCTGAGGCTCCATAAGATTAAATCACTTGTCCAAGATGGCACAGCAGAATCCATAGAGTTCCTCTGATTTCCGAGTCCATGTTCTTTTTAAATGTTTATTTTTATTTTTATAGAGATGCGTTCTCCCTGCGTTGCTCAGGTTGGTCTTGAACTCCTGAGCTCAAGCAGTCCTCCTGCCTCGGCCTCCCAAAGTGCTGGGATGACAGGCGTGAGCCACTGTACCCGGTCTAGAGCCTATATTCTTGCTGTGCCATGCTGTGCTACTGGATTGAGACTGGGACTTGATGTTTAACCTCTCTGCTCCCTCTAAGTACCTTGGTTACAGCAGATTGCCTAACTGGAACTTTGCATGGTGGACAGATGCTTGGTCTCTCTCTCTCCTGGGTCAGGAGAACTGAGTTCCAATCCTAACTCTGCCCACTAAGAGCTGAGGGATGTACTTACACAGGTCCCTTCACCTCTCTGGAGGCTTATCATTAAAATAAAGGCCTTGAATTAAATAAATGGCTCTCAAATTAGCTTTAGGTGCAGATGGAACCCACTTATTTGTTTGTTTGTTTGTTTGTTTTGTGGTCAAATGAATTCTAGTTTTCTGGCCCAGGTGTTAGGGAGTCCTTGGCCTTTAAGATCTAGACAAGATGATTCAAATCTCCACCCACACCGTAGAAGTACAACTTGCAGGACCTTCATCCTATGGTCCCCTTCCACTGGGATGGATCATGCTTTGTTCTGCACTTCATTGATTCAAGCATAACATTTAGTGCTTTACCTTATTTTCCACTAAAAACAAAAACAAAACAAAACAGCAACAACACTATGAGTCTTTGTGTGTAGAAGGATTGACTGAAGATATTGGGGAAATGGTGGGACTGACAAGAAAATAACTTAAAATTTCTATTAGATGCTGTGAAAAGTGTTTCATCCTTTTTAAACACTTGGACTCTAGCCCAGGGGTCCTCAAACTTTTGAAACAGGGGGCCAGTTCACTGTCCCTCAGACCGTTGGAGGGGCGGACTATAGTTAAAAAAAACAACTATGAACAAATTCTTATGCACACTGCACATATCTTATTTTGAAGTGAAAAAACAAAACGGGAACAAATACAATATTTAAAATGAAGAACAAGCAAAGTTAAATCAGCAAACTTACCAGTATTTCAGTGGGAACTATGGGCCTGCTGTTGGCTAATGAGATGGTCAATGTCCGCTTCCATATTTGTCACTGCTAGTCGTAACAAGTTAAGGCGGCAAAAACACCCGGCGGGCCGGATAAACGTCCTCGGTGGGCCGCATGTGGCCCGCGAGCTGTAGTTTGAGGACCCCTGCTCTAGCCTCTGATGGTTGTTGCTCCATCTCCCCGTCTCCTTCCCCCTTGTCCCTTCTTTCCCTCTCTGGCCATCACCAATTCCTGTTTTTGCTTCATTTCTGAAATGAAATATCTACCTTTAGGAATTTGTGTGCCAGGTATTGAAAATACAGATTTTTATCAACACATCCTTTGGCACTTTAATGATGCCAAAGAATTACTATACTTGTGTGTCTATCTATCTGCCTATCTGCCTACCTACCTACCTATCATGTATCTATCATTTATTGTCTATCTAATACAAACATATATATTTGTATAATAATGTGTATAGTAATAGTACCTAGTGCCCTGGGTTGTTAAGAGCATCAAAAAAGATACTCCATGGGAATGTTTATAATGGACCATAAAGCACTCTCTTTTATACACACACACATAAATATATATACACACATATGTGCATATATACACATATTCAGATGTGTATGGACATATACAAATATATACACATTACATACACACATACACATGTGCATACACACATACACATACATGTCACACACATAACATATACACATGACATGTGCATGTAACGTAACATTACATTTCCATATATAACCTATACACACATAACATATACATATATGTGTTTAACATATATGCATATAATGTACTGCAACTTACATGCAACACATACTTATATGCATACTATATATACGAATATACACATGTGCATCTATAACATATGCATGTTATATATACACACATCTCATATGTATATATATAAACATATACACACGTATAGCACATATATACATATACATGTTATATACACATATATACACATGCAAACATACATAGCACATACATATATGCATGACATGCATGTATAATATACACACAACACACAACATATATGTATATGTATACACATACACACGTGTGCATATATAGCATATGCATATATAATATACATATATGTATGTGTATAAATGTTATCATATACAAAGAATTGATAAAGACTGATGTTTTCTGTTTGGAGCTGGAAGAAGGAGCACACGTGCATATTGAGCACTCAGAGAGGTCAGCTAGACTACACTAGTCCAGAAAACCAGTGGACTAGATGCTCTTTAAGGTGGAATCCTCTCGGAGTTACTGTCTTTTCTGCCTCTTCCCAAAGACAACTGGCCACTTTGAAACCCACCGCGGCTGCAAGTAGACCTCAGGCAAGGATCTAAAACATGTTTGCACATCTCTGTGTAAATGTCTATCTCGTCGCCTGGACTGTTAAAGGAGGTGAGAGGGTATGTTAATTATTTCTGTGCACCAGGTACTTGCCAAGCAGGTGCATAATGACTGCTTGTGGATGACAGTATATCACTGTGTGACCATGCAATGAAACAGATGATCTGCAGGAAAGAAGTGAGCCGATAGCAACCAGATAGACGAGAGAAGAAAGCAAAGCCACCGTATTAATCCTGGGGGAAACAGTAGATTACATCTTGCTCTCTGTCCTCCTCTATATGTGTGATCTCTGTGGCCCGTAGCTTTACAGGGGGTGGGAATACGTTCTGCCTGAAAGCTTCATTTGTAAACTTTTTGTTATCAGCCCAGTTGGCCATTTTATTTAGATCATTTTGTGAGGGACCATGTTTGGATTAGTGTTGGGCATAAGTAAATGGCAGTTCTTTATTCGTTCTGAAATGCTCAAATGGCTCACCGAGGTATCCGTGCAGCTGTTGTAGAATGTGTAATGGCATTAGGCGCTGAGTTGGAGAGGAATCCGGTGCCAGACGTTTCTGGCAGCGGCTGAAGTTGGAGCGATTCTCCCGGTGAGGAAGCTGTCATTAGTGACAGTGCTGGGGGCAAGGCCCCTCGGTAGGCCACTTGCGGGAGTGGAACACTGGATTTCTGCACGAGGAAGGAGGGAAAGAACATTTACTCTTGAGTCACAACCATTAAGGCTCACCCTTGAAACTCCATTTCAAAAACTGGGAGTAGAATGCTTATAATCCAAAGCGATTTTACGTGTAACCTGGATGCTTTATGTAGCCCCTCTTGTTTTTTCTCCTTCCTCCTTTTCCCCCATATTAGTAAACTGGGAGAAAACTGACTACATTGGCCTGGTCTTACTGGCTTCTTGGGGGCATTTATGTCCTTAGCTCTCATATTCTGGGAATTTTTTGTGGGGGGGGGAGTTCTCAGCACCTCGTGTCGGTCTCTGTCCTAATTCTTTTTGTAATGATAACTGATAGAATAGAATTACTGTGATTACACCTCAGGGTAAATAACCAAGCTCTCTCCAACAATTAATAAGAATCCTTCATGTTTTTTAATCACATGCACATTTTCTCTTTCTTTCTTTCTCTCTCTCTCTCTCTCTCTCTCTCTCTCTTTCTTTCTTCTCTCCTTTTCCACTCTTCACATAAACACATATACAGGAAAAATAGGGTCACTAAGTCACAGCACAGTCCTGGAGCAGCTTGAGTAGTTTTTTTCAGGTTGGTCATTCCAAAGGAAACTTTATAATTACATAGAAGACTTAAATTTGTCGTCAACTCAGTGTTGATACATACAGAAATGTAAAGATGTGGGTGCAAATGGAGTCACCTGTAATATCCATTAAAGATCAGAGGCTGCTCTAATAATGCACACTGCTAAGGGTTTCTCTCTGTCTCTCTATCTCTCGTTTTTTTTTTAAACAGAGATATGTTCCACATATACACTTGCGAGACTCAAATGTAAGTTCCTGACCATTAGACTAAGTTTCCACAGAGCAAAGGACTCAATCATCTTCCCTTTGAAAGATATACCTTAACAAAGAACACTGATTAGACATTCTGTTATGCATTTATTAATTTTTTCCATTCACAAATATTGCTTAAGTACCTTCCTCAGGATTTTAGCGTCTCAATAAATAACGTTACCTTTTCTGGCCTCGTATTTAGAACCATTTCAGAGAAGATGTGGGTTCGGAGATACGCAGATAAAATATCAATTTTGTTAATGACAAAGTTGATTGGAGAAATGGTCACATTGACTTGCTAAGATAATCAGCACTATTGGTATTAAATTTATTGCCCAACTCGCTCACTAAACTTTCCGTCCAGTGAAAAGAGAGGGTAGGTCCCCGAAGTCATGCTGACTCCTCATGGGTTCCATGTTTGTTCTGCCAAACCTGTCAATTAAAGAAGTTTCTCTTCTTCCAGGGAATCATGAAGAAAGAAGAGCAGTGAACAAGGGGCCAGAGAGAAGTCTGGAGTGTTGCATTCATGAACGTTTCTATGTGGGAATAAGAGAAGAGTAGGAATAAAAGTTCTTCCCAGTAGTAGACATTATGTTAAACGATGGCAATACAAGACTGAATGTAGCAGTCTCTAACATAAAAACCACATAACCAAGACAGAGACTTTAGAATATTCATTTTAATATAATGTAGTGAAAGCTAACAGATACAGAGGGTGGGTAGAGGGGTACACAGGCAGAGCATACCGAGTAACTAATTTGCCTGGCATGCTAGTGTTTCTTGCAGGCATGTCATTTGACTCAACAAGCACTACCTTTCTTCTTCCACTGTGCCATGTTCCAATGGGATTTCACACATACCCATGATCCTGCATGGGTCATGGACAGTGCAAGTCCTACAAATGTACCAGGTGCAGTGACAAGGGTGGAATTAAAGGAGATATCCAAAGAGTGGCTTTTCAAAGAGGCAGATACATTGGTATTTGTAAAACAGTAACAGAAAATTCTCTGGTTGTCACCCCCATTGTGTACTAATTCTTACCCAGTTAGCTTTGGATTTCTCAGATCATTCCATTTGTTTGGAGATTCCCTGAGTCTTCTTTGCTTCTCTTCCTGTTGGCCTGCTTTTTGGATCATCTTGCTGCCAGAGGGAGACCCAGTGGGAGTAACTGGCAATTAAATGCCAATCAGTTGACCATTGTAAACCTGAGACATTGTCATCTCATGGAAGAGTCTAGGATTTGAGGTTGGAGGATCTGGGTTAAAATCCTGGCTTCCTATTAAATTGGCTCTGGGGTCTTGGGCATGTCTTTAAAGCTCTCTGAGATTCTACAAAAAATGAGAATGTGAATAAAATAGCAATACTTTATAAATTTAAACTGAAGGCAAAATCAGATCATGCATGCGGTAATACTAAAAAAAAATGCCGTGTTACTCAACCTAACTTATTATCTGACGAGACATTTGGTGGAGTGGTAAGCTGTGACAAATGACTGAAACGTTGCACCAATCTTTTGCTTCTTCCTTTCCCCTGCTGTCCTGACTCCTCCCCAGATCCTGAATTCAGTCCTTTCTTTGTGTACTCATACCCTCCCCTAAGAAATACACATATCAAATGGTGATGTGGTAGCCAGGCACTGTGTAGACATGAGGCCTCTCAGCCCAGCACATTTTCTAGGCTGGTTTGCATACTGGCACTGCTGGACCCAGAAGACTCTGTTTATAAAAGGGAGCAGTCAGTGTGGCACTTTGCCTCAGCTAAAGTGATACCACACATTGAGTCAGGTCTCTGCAAAGACTGTATGCGCTCCAGATCAGCTCTGAGTTTCTGTCTTTGTTATGGCTAGTTAAAAAAGAATAAAATCCCAAAGTGACTAAAATGACAGAAGAAAAAATGAAAATAAGAATTCTAGAAGCCTCAAGCTAGACTACAGTGGAATACCCAGAAGGAAGCATCTCTTCTTTATACCTACCTCTATCCTCCTCACAACATCCAAAAAAAAAAAAGAAAGAAAAATACATCAGATGGATAAATAATCTCTCTGGTTGTGAACATGGATATAGAAAAATTTAAAGATCAGAGGAATTCATAAGAAGAATTATAAAGGTTTGAATAAGGGTATTTCAAGAGAAGCCATGCATACCTTCCATACATACACATATGTAAAAATTGTAGTGGTGTAGACTGAAAGGGATTTCAGGGGTCATCAGGTTAATTCAATTCAATTTACTGTAACAAACATGTCTTGAGCACCTTCTGTGTGTCAACCTTGAGGATGCAAAAATGAAAAGACATGGCAGGGTCTGTTCTCAAGGGGAATACACACACACACACACACACACACACACACACACACACACACTCCTTATTATGTAATGGAACTGTGTAATACTTGGAACAGGAACAAAGGGTTTGGGGGAGGGTCAAGAGGAGAGAGCTTAACTATATTGGGGGTTGCAGAAGTCAGAAAGAGGCCACAAGGGAGCTAGAACTTGTTCAGGGCCTTGGAGGGCGTGTGAGGGTCTGCATAGCATCTTGGAAAAAGATAGGGAAGGATTTTAGGAAAGGAAGGAGCATGAGCTACAGGAAAGAAGTGACAGCCAAAAGGAGAAATCAGAAAATGACAAGTGATTCCTTTATGTGAGGGGACAATTAATGCTAAGCTTGAGAAGGAGAGGCAGACTTTTAAACTCTGGGGAGTTTAAAAAGCAACGTTAATAGTGGTTAAGAGCATGATCGTCTGGGTTCGAATTCTGGTTCTGCCACCTACTTGCTGTGGGATTTGAGAGGAGTTACACGACCTCTCTCTGCTTCTTCATCTGGACAATGGAGAAAATTATATAAAGTATGTATCTTATAGGCTTATTGTGAGAATTGAATTAGATGATTCATGTAATGTATTTAGAACAATGTCTGGTACACAGTAGGTACTGGAAAAACAATAATTATTACATTTATTGCTATGTGCCCCCTCCCAAATTCTATTTGAAGCCCTAACCCAAGGTGACTGTATTTGAAAATAGGGCTTTTAGGAGGTAATTTAGGTAAAAAGAGTACATAAGGTTCCCAATCAGAGAGAAATAGCAAATTTATAAGAAGAGGGAGAGAGTTGTCTTTCTGTGTGCACGCACAGAGAAAAGGTCATGTCAGGAGACAAGGAGAAGCTAGTTGTCTGCAAGCCAGGAAGAAAACCTTACCAGACTCCGATCATGATGGCACCCTGACCCTGGGTTTCCCAGTCTCCAAAATGGTAAGAAAACACCTTTCTTTTAAGTCACTCAGGCTATGATATTTGTCGTGGCAGCTGGAGCTGAAGAAAACACTTATAGTCTAGGAATTGCAAACTCAACCATGGGATGTCACAAAATAATATCAGTAAATGGAGCCACTTGTTCTTGGAAATGTATAAACTCAATGATAAATGGCAACTGATACTAGGCATATTTGTTGGGCACCTGGGAGTGATGGAGCCTGGTGAACTGCTGAGGGACTGCCAGGCCCAAAGGGAACAGCCATCACTTGGCTTGTGTCAACTGATTATTGCCGTATGGGGAACTGGGCCTAACATTCCAGAATTCTCTGATGCTTTAAAGAAAAGGTAGACTGTATTTTGGGGAGGTGGGTGGGGGATAGGGAAGAATTTCTAAAATATAAAATGGGGGCCAACACTGTGGGGGCATAAATGTAAAACCTGCCTCACAGAGCACTGAATACTCCACCAAAAATGCTGAGACCAGAGATAGGGAGACTGAATGAGATGAAGAAGTGATGTCAAGATGGGAGGTTGACAGGGACTGGAATTTCTAGTCAGAACTCACTCCATTTTAGCTCTGTGATCTTTAGCTAATATTCTAACCTTTCTGAGACTCAGTTATTTTCCAACAGAAAAAAGGTGATGAAAATAATACATGTCTTACTGTTCATGAAGGGATGAATGGGAAATGTATATTAAGTGCCTAACGAGCAGTTGAAAATATGAGTAGTGCCTTCTCTTTCTCTCAGTTGATAGATAAAAGTCTGAACAAAGGAAATGGTGATGGAATGGAAGGAATGCTATGAAGATGTTACTGGGGTAGAATGGCTAGGATTTGATTGGATGAGGAAGACTTCAAAGTTGATAACCCTTGGGAGGAAAGGGATAATAAAGCTATTAACTGAGGAGGGAACCTCAGGAGGGGAGAGATTAATTAATTATGTTTTAGATAAAATTGAACTTGGGGAGTCTTTGGAACATTTGGGTTGAAATGTCCTACCGGCATCCAAATAAATGTATGAGGAGATCAATTAGAGAGAGGGATGTAGTTTAGAATACCATCATCTTCTAGGGAATAGTAGAATCCATGAGTGTGGTGGGGGTTTTCCGAGAGACCAAGCATCGTAAGAGAGAACAAGGCTTGGGATACCCAAGGATGGTATAAGGAGAGAATGAGCCACCTTAGGAAAGGGGGAGCAACAGCCCGAGGAGCACTTGTCAAGCAGTGAGTGAGCAACTGGCATAAACAGAGAGGAGGAACATTTTGAGAAAGAGGAGTTTATTGGAGCAATACGAAATAGACTGAGAATAAAAAAGAAAAACTTGATTTTTGTCATTTGACGTTTACCAGTGAATTTTAGAAGAGCAGCTCGACCAGAAACCAGACTTCATGTAGCCTTAGAAAGATCAGCTCTGGGTGACATCTCATTCACTCTTTTATCTACACTCTCTTAACCCTTATTGGTGACTCTAATCCATTAAAGAAACATCAAATTGTGTTCGTAACAAGGAAGGTATATTTCCATTCAGGGTGAGGGATTCCTAGAAAATACAGTGTAAATTCGACCTGATTTTCTTGTAGTGAGAAAGCCACAGAAGAGGATTTTGCCCCTGACACAGGGCCTTGTGCCCAACTTTTTATGGGCATGAGCACAAACTCCATATTGAATTAATTAATTATAAATGATAACCATGTATAATATAAAGGCTCTTCAAGTATACATAATTAAACAGGGTAATACAAAAACCAATCACATAAATTATATTTAATATGAGGGAATAGCATAAATATTAAACTAAGTTATTATTTTACTTCCTGACATTCTTTCTCATTGGCAGGTGATGGGAATGTCGACATCATGGAATCAAAAGGATTTTCTGGAAAAGTTTTCACAGATTATCTCTGAGAAGACTTTGGAGGCTGCTGGGATGCTCAAGGTCTTTATGAGGAACTGTTGGACTATTTTTGCTCTCTTCTTTCTCTTGTAATGATTTCCATAGCAAGGTATCGGAGGCCAAGATGATGACTTTTCTGCTATGTCGAGAATATACACTTTCTGTATTCCTAACCTGCCATTCCATAAGGATTAGCAGCCTTCGTATACCCCGAGGTTATTTAAGACATACGAACTTTGAATCACATATAAACCACATTTAAAAATGTTGACTCTCTCATCTTGCTGTTCTGTGCATGTCAATGAGCCTCAAAGCTTTTACTTAAATGACAGAAAACTCTATCAAAAGTTTGATCCAGATCTGTGGCAAATTTAAGTAAATCTTAGCAATCACCATAGGTTTTACTCTCTTGATGGAAACTTTTGAGACATTATGTCCTATGGGGTTATAAAGAAGTGAGACTGGTGTTTTATTAGCATTCAGAATTCTCATTTATAATAACATATATTTATCCGTATTTTGGAATTTATAAAAAAAATTCTTATATATTAAATCATTATGATCTCAAAGTGCTGTCTAATATAGAATATTAGGGCTTTTAAAAATATTGAATTGTTATAGATGAAGGTTGAGGATCAATGATTTTTTTTTTTTTTGAGTTGGAGTTTCACTCCGTTGTCCAGGCTGCAGTACAGTGGCACGCCCACGACCATCCCAGCATCCACCTGCTGGGCTCAGGCGATCCTTCTGCCTCAGTCTTTCAGGATCAATGATGTTAAATGTCTTTCCTAGTCCAACACAATAAAGTATGAGCTGAGGGACCAGATCTCTGGTCCTCTAACTTCAAGGTGCTACTCTTCCCAAGAAGCTGTCTCTTCTAACAAACAGCCTTCACTTTCCTTGGGATTCTGTGCAATTACTCAAATGTTGGAATAATTGCATAAAATATTTTTAGAAATCTTGTTTTTAGGTTTATTTTCTCAGTCACACTAGAAACTTGATTTCAACATCATCTACCTTCACTCTCTGCTTACAGCTCCAGGACCTTCCTCCTGGACTCTGACGAACCAGTGCTGGTGTTGGTTGTTGAGAGGATTTGGGAGAGGTCTGTGCAAGAATGGTGTGCAAGGATGGCATTGAGCCAGAAGACCAAACTAAGACTAAGGGTCAGGGAACTCTTGTGAAGCCTGCTGAGCTGCAGACAGAATCACCTGAGACACTTGTTTGTCATTTCCCTGCTCTCTCTCTCTTATTAGTTAATCCCATGGGCATAGCTAGAAGGAACGCCATTATTAGGGATTGCTGCACATCACATTTCGAGAAGTCAAGTACTCCCTATACCACCCTTATGAAAGCAGGGTGATGCAATCCAAGTATTGTCATTAAAATGATTATAATTTTATTTCCACATTTTGGCTTTGATAAAAAGTATGCTTTATTTATTTAAAATTCTTACTTATGGCGAATTTCTTATTGCTTTGCTTATAATACCAATAAAGAATCTGGAGACTGGCCTGAAATAGCATTCAGACCATGAAGGGATGTCATTTGTAATGGCGATAAACAGAAAGGAGAAGAATGTTGATGACAAACCTGAGTGAATCACCAAGTGAGATAGCATGATTTCTTTCTGGATGGCTCCATAAACAATAAATTATATTTTCCAAAGGGAACTGATGCTACTAGACTTTCTCTATCTTTCCAAAGTAGCACATATTTTTTGAGTAATTTTTTTTCTAGCTTATGTGATAGATTTGCCCTCTTTAGTGATCCACATTTTCCTAGACCAAGGTCGTGTATTTTCACAACGCCTGACCCAAGAAGAGTATGCTAGGATGCTCACTAGATGTTAAAAGTGAACAATTAAAAAAAAAACTTTTAAAAGATTTGTATTTAAGTATTTCCAAAAAAGCTGAGGGTAACTATGTTTGTGTGTGTGTGAATACAGAGGGTGTCCCAAAAACTATACACATTTTTTTGTTGTTGTTGGAGTCTCACTCTGTTGCCCAGGCTGGAGTGCCTGGCACACTCACGGCCACCCGAGCATTGACCAGCTGGACTCTGGCGATCTTTTCACCTCAGCCTTCCAAGTAGTCGGAACTACAGGTCCACACTACCACACTGGCTAATTTTTGATTTATTGTAGAGATGAGGTCTTGTCAAGTTTCCTGGACTAGTTTTCAGCTCACGGGCTCAGGCAATCCATTTGCCTTGGCCTCCCAAAGTCCTAGGATTGCAGGCTGAGCCACCTAGCCCGGCCTGTATACACATTTTAAGAAAGGAAAAACTGTTATCAAAATTGTAATACTCGATATATACCAATAACAAAAGATGAATACAAGTCACGTTTGACTTCTGCAATTACAAGAGGTGCTCAAAGTGGTTATCTTCAGCATCCAGACACTTTTGATTATGGCGAACTCAACATAATACATAGATAACATCTCTTAAAATGTGTATACATTTTTGGGGGCACTTTAATATTTATAAGGAGACCATCACCTCAAAAGTGTTGAAGGTAACTTCTCCATAAGGAGTGTGTGACGTGTGTGCATGTGTGTGTGTTGGAAGAAAGGAACTAGGAAAAATGAGATCTATTTTAGAAAGGTATAAGGAAGACTGGACAATAGTTGAGATAAAAGATGGTGGTGCTGGTGGTGGTGGTCATAGTGGTGGTGGTGGTAGCCATAGGGAGAGAATGAGTCCTTAAAGAGGTCAGAACCTGAGATTCTCCCGGTCCTAACATCCACCATGATCTGGTTATGAGCCCAGAAGAAAATCTACTAGTGGACAAGGGGAAGACCTGCTCTGATGGTCCACATGGCTGTGCCACTATGTTCAGGAGATAATCTCTTATGGTCACAGCAGGAGATGTTGCTATCTTTCAGTACTGGGGCTCCAGCTCTGGTACTCGGGGGAGACAGAGAGTTCCAAACGATTTGGATGGAATACTGCCGGATTCAGGGATGAGAGGGCCAACTCTGAATGCCTTGGCTCCCCCCACATCATAGCTTCCACATGCATCTATGACACTCACCATCTTCCCAGAAGTCATATCTTAACCATCTCATGGGGATTTCTAAATATGTTGGTTCCATGACTCCCTGAAGGCACCTGCTACACTCTAGGGTCCTTGCGGAATTTTCAGCTTGTCTTATAGCTTTCGTCACTACCAAAACCCTTTGGGATTTTTTCCCTATCTCCTTTCTTACTAAAATTTCACAATCCTTGGCGGCAAATGTATTTCTGAGTTCAGATATTCTCAGATTTTAGAATAATAATATAAATTACATAATGTCCCTCGTAGCACACCCGCAGTAACCAAAAAACAATATTTGTATTAATATAAACATTCATGCCAAGGGGATAAATAAGGATCATAAAAAGCCTCACGTTAATTTGCATCAGGTTTTGCTGCTACAAAGTTTGTACCAAATTTGTGAAAAAATATTTTAGTTTTCAGAGATTTTAGGATTTTTGAACTGTGGACAAGAGATTGTGAAACACATCAGGAAGATGAGGAGAGAGAGAATGATGGGTACAATATACTCAAATGGAGAAGAATGACATGCATGTCCCCTTGTCATAGGTTGAATGATGACCCCTAAAATATATAAGGTCCTCATTCCTCAACTCTGAATATTACTCTAAATGACAAAGGATGTGATTAAATTGTGAGATAAAGAGATGATTGAGGATTATCCAGGTGGGACCTCCATGTCATCACCATGTATCTTTTAGAGAGAGAGACAGAAGGAGACTTGGCCCGCACAGAAGAGGAAAAGGTCGGGTGAAAGCAAAGCAGAGCTATTTGAAGATGGTGACCTTGGAGACTGGACTGATGCAGCCACAAGCCAAGGAATGCTGGCAGCCACTAGAACTTGAGAGAGGCAAGAAATGGATTCACTGAGAGCCCACGGAGGAAGTAGGGCCCTGACAACACCTTGATTTCAGAACTCTCACCTCCATAACTGTGACAATAAATTCCTGTTGTTTTAAGCCCCATTTTGTGGTAATCTGTTACAGTGGCCATAGAAAATGAATACAGATTTTGGTACAGGGATGCAGGGTGCTGCTGTAACAAATACCTGAACATGGGGGAGTAGATCGGAATTCGATAAAAGTGAGTGGCTAGAAGAATATTAAGGTACTTGATAGGAAAAGTCTAGATTGTCTTAACCAGGCTATTTGTAGAAAAAGGAATGTTAAATGCACTTCGTCTGAGAACTTGGAGGAAAATGAGGCACACACTATTGCATCCTGGACATTGGCAAGGAGCAGTTTCCACCTCAAGAGAGAGCGTGACTTTGCCGGCATCCTGATTTCCATTCATTGAGATTGATTTTGGACTTCTGTCCTCTGGATAGATGAGAAAATTAATTTCTAAGAATTTAAGTCACCAAGATTGGGGTAATTACAGCAGCAGCCCCGAGGAGGGGTGTCTTAATACCTCTCACTCAAGTTTGCCAATGTCAGTCACTCCTTTCAGATCACTTGTCTTTTTTCAATGGCTCCTTGGGGCTCACTTTAACTTATCTAAATCTCAGTGTCTTCATTTGTAAAATGAGGATTATAACACATAACTCACAGGGTTGTCATAAGAGTTAACTTTTAAAAAATATATTAGATGCTTATCATGTCACGAGCATATAGTTAGTGCTCAGTAAATGGTAGTTTGTTTTTGACATTACTGTTTTCTTAAAATCCCTTTATATCTTTCCAGGAGATATGAATTTACATTTATATTAGAGTCCATCTATATTGCAGAGAGAGTTGATCCATCAAATCTCAATTTTTCCTCATCCAAAAGATTTCGCTAGCCCATTTATATTCACCAGTGTCACAAGGATGATGCATTTGATGTCTAAGAGTGCTAGAAGTCTAAAGACATACCAATCAGTCCTGGAAGGCTTAGTTTCTATATTTATCCAAAACATTTTCACTTTCTCAAAGGCTAGAGTCCTTGAACCCAGTGTCTTCAATCAAGCCAATGAGAATTTGCTTGACAAATGCTTAGAAATATGCCCATTTGCAGATGGGTACTTGGCACTTTTACCTATTGGCACTTGGTAAAAAGTTTCTTTATTTTTATTTTTTCCAAAAGTATTATTTAAAAGCACTAAAAAAAAAAAAAGCCCCAAAACAAAACAAAACAAAAAACTAAGGGGCTATATACACTGAAAGAAGGCAATTAATAATTGTAAGATTGCCTAAGCTCCTAAAAAGAAGAATAAGACAAAAAGCATTAGAAAGCCCCCAGCAGGAGTTAAGAAGTATCGAGAGCAAAAGCTAATGGAAGTCAAAGAAGGAAAATGATGAATATTGTTTGAGTGATTTGTTCTAATTAGCTGCAGTCCAACCACATATTTCTAATAGTTTAGACTTTTCTCTGCTCATGTGAACAGGGCTGGTTTTACTACTTACAAATATATAGTCTTATCTGTTAAAGGATAAACTGTCTGGTTTTTGACCACTGTATAAATTTAAAATACATTATTCTTTCAGACAGTGTAAAGTTTGTGCCTCTGACAAATGTCTTAAAAGCTCTGGGTGACTGGGAAGTGTCCACAGCTCTACCAAAAAGCTCATCAGATGCTCAAGTCACAAAATATGCATCAAGGTTACCAAGTCCTCAGCAGTTACCTAGCACCACATCCTTATTTGACAAAGGGAGAAACTGAGACATGCAGTTCCAGAAACCCACTTGAGGGTCTCCACAGTCAGCAATGAGGGAGGCATGGGTGAATCTTGAGAATTTGCCTTTTCATTAAGAGATCTTTCTGTCCCACAATAAGGCACTATTAGTTCATTTGTGTTGGTCAATTTCCTTTCTTAACTTTCTTTTCTTTCTTTTTTTTTTTTTTTGAGTTGGAGTCTCACTCTGTCACCCAGACTGGAGTGCAGTGGCATGCTCCCAGTCACCGCAGCCTCGACCTGCTGGGCTCAGGTGTTCCTTCCGCCTCAGTCTTCCAAGTAGCCGGAACTACAGGCTTGCGCTACCACGCCTGGCTGATTTTTGATTTATTGTAGAGATGAGGTCTCATCAAGTTGCCCAGGCAGGTCTCGAACCCGCAGGCTCAGGCAGTCCACTCACCTCAGACTCCCAAAGCGCTGGGATTACAGGCTGAGCCACCAAACCCGGCTTTTTCTTAACTTTCAAGTTCAGCCTTTTCGAGTGTGCACTACTAGGGACAAGAAGGGAGTCCAGAACTATCCTAGGCATTTGGAAGTCCAAATACAGAACTCGACTCAACTACTGACGAAGTATGATCTTGAGACGGTCATTTACTCTCAATGTATTGAAGGTTTCCCCACCTGAGAAGTGATTTTCATAGCCACTCCTTCTTTTCGTTCACAGCACTCATCACAATTGTTATTATCTGATCTCTGATTCATGCTCCAGGATGTGGAAGTGAAGGGCACAGATATGACTTTGAAGCTTCACCACCTGGGTTCAAATCCTGACTCCTCCATTTATGAACTCTGTGGGCAAGTTGTTTAGACTCTCTATGCCTCAGTTTCCTCGTCTGTAAAATGAGATAATGAAAGAAGCTACCTCAGATGGAGGATAACCTAATACGCATAGAACACTCAGAAGGTTATCAGGCACATATGAAGCACTATCTGCATACTTGTTCATTACCATCTCCTTTGCCACTCTATCTCATGTGTCACTTGTCTTCTTGATTGGGTCCCACTTTTTTTCCCCCAATTTTATCTCTTGCTACTCTCCCCACCCTACACTAAACTATTTGTGTTTCCTGCCAGCTTTCCTGATGCTTCCATGACCTTGTACAGGATTCTCCTACCTAGAATATTCTTTCCTTCACAGTTGCCAAACAACAATGTGATGAGAAAAAGACCAAACATGGAAAAGAGTGGAGAAAAGGAACGGTTCTCTTGGTTTTCTTTAGAAAAAGCGATGAATGAATGCAAAGGGTAGTGAATGGGCTGAAAACATACACAGTGAGACTCCATTCATTAGCTTTCAAGACCTTCTGAGGGTGGATATCTACCTGCGTCACTGAAGCATACCAGTGGATTTTTTGAAGTTAGTAATAATAGCACAAAGAGAATGCCACCATGCCTATCAACGAATCATTCCGGAGTGCCTGGAGATTCACCACGGGTCCTGGGGACATTGTTCCCCAACGTCCTAGGAGAGTGGAAAGCCTTCCCCCCTCTCTGCTCCCACTGCACAGCCTCTGTATTTTTCTTCTTTTGTGTGCCATGTAGATCAATGTTTCATGGTTTAAATGTTTGATGTTGTTTTTGTTTTTCCCTCTGACAAGTTTGAGCTTTGAGGATGTGGGGATCACGTGTTAGTCACCTGTATCTGTTGATACCTGGCACTGTGTCTGGCCCATGGTCTTGAAACTCTTGGTTTCCTGGACATCAGATCTTTCCAGTTCTCTCTTAAATTCTCCAAATTCCTTTTATTTTTCCTTGCTGATTTTTTTCTTTGCTCAGTCCTTGGGTGGTTCGTAGGTTCATTTTTCTTCTCTTCTTATTTCTTATGCTCACTAGGGTCCCATGGCTTTAACCACTCCCTACAAGCAGGGTCTCCACTGTCTATCTTTTCCTTTCACCCAATTACTGGCCAAACCTCTTTACTTAGATGGTTCACGTGTACCTCAAAGTAAGTCTGCTACTAAGATAGAACTCATTTTATCCTGTCATCTAGAAGAGCTCTTCTAAATCTTACTCTGGATAAATATCCCAGATGGAAAACTTGAACGACTTCATCTTCTTTTCCTGCCATATCTAAGTAGTCTTTAAATACCGAAAATGTAGAAGTTATATTTCACATTTTTTGATTCCCTCCTCAAAATCTCCTCCACTGCCATTTTGCTTTATTTCAATTCTTCTTATGTCTGTTTTGGCTGACAGCAATAGCTTCCTAGTTCCCTCACAGCATTGACATTTTAGAAGAGTATGGATCAGATGTTTTACAAACTGATCCTCCATTTGGGTTTCCTTAGGTAAAAGTTGTATACTTTCAGCAGAAATAACACAGCAATAATTTATTCTTCCTTTTCAGTGCATCACATTAGAAGGCACAGGATGTCTCTTTATAATTAATATGCAATTTGTGAGAAGATATTTTGAGACTATGTAAATTTCATCAAATTTTCACCAAGTAGTTTTTTTCATCCATTGATGATTCTTGCCTCAATAAATTACTATTATGATGGTTGCAAAACGGTAATTTTCTAACTCCATATCTCCCTCTATATTTTTTGACATTCGCCTTTAATTAATTCAATAATGTAGTTTAGATAAGTATGTACACATGGATTCTTATTTTATTAATTGAGGTATAATCTCTTACTGTTGTTGTTTATCTTGCTGTTTAAGTTGTCCTAAATTTGGCCAGTGGAAGCCCCTTAAGCATGGTTCCTATGTTCTTTTGATATATCCTGCAATTTCTTGAGCATGTCTTTATTTCTAAGGGAGTAAGATGTTTTATCATTTTCATTTTTGAGAAATATTTTTACTGGCTATAACATTACAGGTTGACATTTGTTTTCTTTCAGCATTTCAAGGATGTTTTTTCATTGTTTTCTGACATCCATTGTTTTTTTGTTGATAAATCATCCCCAATAGTATTACTCCTTTGAAGCCAATGTGCCTTTTTACCTCTGAATACTTTTAAGCTTTTCTTGGTCTTTGATTTTTAGCATGTTGCACTACGTTGTACTTGCATGTAGTTTTCTTTGTATTTATCCTGCTTGGGTTTTTAAAGTGTAATTAATCTGTGGTTTGATGTCCTTCAGTTTTGGAAACTCTCGACTAGTTTTTTTTTCAAATATTGTTTCTGTATCATGTTTATTCTCTTTTCTTTGTGGGACTTCAGCTACACATGTTGGACATTTTCTTTTCTTTTCTTTTTTGAGTCTCACTCTGTCACCAAGGCTAGAGTGCAGTCGGTGGATGATCACGGCAGCGCAGCCTTGACCTGCTGGGTTCAGTCAATCCTTCTGCCTCAGCCTTCTACGTAGCTGGAACTACAGGTGCACACTACCACACCCAGCTAGTTTTTTGATTTATTGCAGAGACAAGGTCTCGCCAAGTTGCCTGGACTGTCTCGAACCCGTGGGCTCAGTAACCTTCTCTCCTCCAACTCCCAAAGTGCTGGGATTGCAGGTATGAGCCATAGTGCCTGGTTGGACATTTTCACTAAATCCTGCTATCTCTTTTATTTTCCTCCTAACTTCATGTTTTTCTCTCTGTGCTTTAATCTGAATATGCTAAACTGGCCTATATTCTAGTTTACAAACTCTATTTTCCTCTCTGTCTAATTTTCTAGTAAACCTATCTATTGCATTCCTATTCCTATTATTGCAGTTTTCAGTTCTATATATTCTAACTTTTTTAGTATGAATTATAAATACTTGCTGAGGCCAGGCTCGGTGGCTCAGTCTGTAATCCCAGCACTGTGGGAAGCCGAGGTTGAGTGGATTGCCTAATTGCCTGAGCCTGAGGGTTCGAGATCAGCTTGGGCACCTTGGTGAGACCTCGTCTCTACAATAAAATAAAAAAATTAGATGGGCGTGATAGCTTGTGCCTGTAGTTCCGGCTACTTGGAAGTCTGAGGCGGAAAAATCGCCAGAGCCCAGCAGGTTGGCACTGGGGTGACCGTGCGTATGCTACTGCACTCCAGCCTGGGCAACGGAGTGAGACTCCAACTCAAAAAAAATAAATAAATAAAACCTGCTTATAGTCTCCCATATTCATCTTTTCTTGAATATAATTATCTTAATGTCCCTGCCTAATATTCTAATATCTGAATCATTTCTAGGTCTTTTTCTGCTTGGCTTTGACCATTAGTTTTATTTTTGTTTTTTAATATGTTTCATACTGTATAGTTAGGTACTGGACATTGTGTATTGATTGCCTTAAAATTTATAGAGAATTTGGCTGGTGTTATCTTCTCTCTAAGAGAGTTACAATCTCTTCTGGGCCCAGAGCAGTGGTTTATGCCTGTAATCCCAGCACTTTAGAAAGGCAAGGTGAGGGGGTTGCTTGAGCCCAGGAGTTTGAGACCAGCCTAGACAACATAGCGAGGACCTTGTCTCTCCAAAAAAAAAAAAAAAAAAAAAAGCTGGATGTGATGTGTGTGCTTGTAGCCCCAGCTTCTCAGAATGCCGAGGTAGAAGGATTGTCTGAGCCCAGGAGGTCAAGGCTGCAGTGGGCTGTGATCCTGCCACTGCACTCCATCCTGGGCAATAGAGTTAAGACCTCAATTAAAAAAAAAAATCTCTTCAGGCAGCAAAGAGTACTTGCAAGTCATGTTAATCTTGTTGAAGATTGATTTTAGAGCTATTTTATTTCATTTTGTCCTTGCTTTTAGGATATGGACCTTCTGGTGTCTCTGCTGAGAATCTGATTTCAGTTTGCCAGGGCCATTTGACCTTGGCAAGACTTGAATTCCTATCTTTGCCTCCCCAGCACCACCAGGCTTATACGATATCTGCTCAGCACCTTGACCTTCCAGCTGCTAGCTTCTGATAGTTTTTGTGTGCAGCTTAGAAATTGGTCAAAGCCTCAGGTGGACTTTGAATGCAGATTTTTATGCTGACTTCCCCATGGTTTCCTTCTTCAAAGATTTTTGTCCCTCAAGTCTCAGTTGTTTCAGTTGTTCAAAACTCCAACATGTATCTTCTCTGGCCATTGGAATGGCCACTTTCTACTCCCTTGTGCGAAACATTGGCAAATACTTATGGGAAAAAGCTAGATGAACATGATCTTATTCAGAGTGTTTCCCTTCTCTCAAGAAATCACAGCTTCTCAAGTTGTGTCTATGTTGGTTGCTGTTCAATGTTTTAAATGGTTGTTTTGGTTGCCTTGTACAGGCTTTGCAGCAGATTTTAATAAGGAAGAGCTTAGTTCAAAGACATAAAGATTTTTATTTAATGATTATGTTAAAAGATTTCTAAATATTTTTCAAACTCTTCTTTTGTCATTTATTTTCAGTAGTATAGTATTGTGGTCAAAGAATATATAGTCTGTGTGATATATGCGTTTAGACCAAATTGTCATTTTTGTAGGTCAAATACAGCAGAATATTGCTGCTCTTGAAAAACTTCATTCTATAGCTCCTTTGCAATTTACTGATGTTTTGGAATATAGAATATGGAGATTTTTATAATCCTTAGAAAATAACATGTATTATGTATTTGTTGGAGGTATGCTTTAGTTTTTCTTTCTCTTTGAAACTCTCACTGAGGTTCTGGTATTGCTCTTGAAATGGCCAGGAGGTAGAGTCATCTGCTGTAAACAATAGGGCATAAAGTTTTCTGCTATCTAAATGAGCCCAACAAAACTAGGAAGTACCAATGTCTTTCTATGAGGAAGCAGAACTGACCATAGTGGCTGCAATCCCCAGCTACTATCCAACTCTTTCTTCCATTTATGTAAAAGTGTGATAAGGGGAGGGAAAAATACAGTCAAAATCAAGACTTGCCAGTGTTGTATTGAAACCTGAGGCAAACAGAAAACCCAACACTACTGATTTATTTTTTATTTGAAATTGTAATATTTGATTCATCATAGATTTTTCTGTTTTAATTTTGATTTTTAAACAGATTGCATAAAATACTATTTATCTTGATTGCTGAGACTTGTGGTGCCTTCTTAAATTTAGTGCCTGAGGTGATTACCTCAAGGCTTTATCCTAGTTTGGTCCCCAGATGTTCAACTTTGCAGGAAGTGCAGCTCCTGGTGAGAGGCTTTCTCTTCTCTTCTCTGTGTGAAGTAGGCTGGGGATTCTTGAAGCAAACTGACAGACTAGGGTGAACCAGAGAGATCAGAGTACTTCCCTACCACCACCAGCTGACTAGTTAAATACCATTTCTTACTCTAGACAAGAGAAGAGTTAGGCCTCGAGAAAAAGAAAAGGCAGAGTCATCTCCAGACCAATTTTATCCTTTTCCCTCCTATGTGCTTCCAGAGTGGAGAGGGCACAGAAAGAGGATATCATGGCCTCTCTCCACTGAAGACCCACGTGGTCTGCCTGCATTAAGGAGAGGAAATTAGAGGAAATTTATATTGAAACTGAGTTTGAAGACTTAACTGGGCTAATAATAATCTAATCAACAGTTATCACAGAGGCATTTGTTCTAGTCCCCATTAAAGAATGCTAAGGTGGAGAGGGTGGCAGGAATATGAAAGGGAGTTTTGACAATATAAGGTGGAAGTCCTTGTATGGTGAAACTACTTCGTATCGCAGTTAATACCCCATAGTAACTGGTTGCATTTTTACTGATAATAAATAAAATTTATAAGGATATTAGTCAGATAAGCCATATTATTGCTTAATATTTATCTACCTGATTTACTGGGTTCTACGAGAGTTGAGTTAAATCTCCAACAAGTATTGCTGATTTCGCTATTACTTTCTGAAGGTCTGTTGGCTATTGCTTTAAACATTTCGGGCTATATTATTGGGTGGATATATATTCACGACAGTTGTACCATCTTGATATTGCTTCTTTCTTATAAATAAATTTTTTTATGTCATAATTAAAATTCTCTTTTATCTGGTTTTAAAAATGTTAGCCTGGTCCTCCTTATGTTTATATTTTCCTAGAATATTTTTTTCAATAAATTGTTTTTAACCTTTCAGTGTTTCTTATATTAAGATTTATTTCTGAAGTTTAATATTTTTATTTACTATAAGTTCTTTTATCTTTTCCCCTGTTTACCACTGGACAAATTAAATTTTATTTTGTTTCTCTGAAGATTGCATTCTATTTATCTTTCCTCTGAACACAAGAATGTCAGCACTCCCTTATTTTCTTTTGCTTTGTACTTCTGCTTTTCCTCTGTTTATGCTTCTGGAAATTTGACATGGTCTTTGATATCTTAAATATCACTCTATTAGACTTTTAAATCTTTTCTTAATTTTGGGAAATTCTCTGTCATCACTATTTCCAACCATACTTTTTTTTTTTTTAATCTTATTTGGATTCCTGTTGGTCAGATTTTGAAACATTTGCCTCAATGCCTCTTTCTCTTGTTTCTTTTCACCACTTTATCCTTTCCGGTACCTTCTGTTGCATGACTGTATCTATTCTGCTCTTTAACCAATCCACTATTTGTTTTTTAATTCAACTATTATACTTTTCATACTCAGGAATTTTGATTTCCCTTTATAATGTGAGTTTCCATGTAATACTTACATGATCCACTCTTTCCCTTTCTCTGAAAATATTTGTGATGCTTCTTTCAAATACTTGTCTGTTTCATGCATTTGACTCTCTTTGGTATAGGTCACTCTAATTGTGGTTCATTTTGATGATGCTTCTCAGACATCTTATTTTTTCCCCAGTGAACTCACCCTTCCTTCCCCTGGAACCCCTGGTGACCTTTGTTAGTCCTGTCAATATGGGAGGAAGGGCAAAAATCTAGATCCTGGCTTTTGTTCTTCTGGGGATGGCCTTTTTTAAAATAGGGCATGGTGGGGACCAAGAACTTCTAGAGGTGGCTTTTCTGGGTTTGACATATCCCTATTTATCCTTTCCACGTGTTTAACCTCATAGCAATTTGGCCTTGGTGTGGCGTACACGGTAAAGAGAAGGGGGAGGGGAGGAAATGTTCATGGGATCAGCCATCTCACCTGTACTTGGTGACATTGGTTCCTCACCTGCCCCTGACTTCACGCCCTTGATTGAGC
The DNA here is from genome assembly GCA_027257055.1 of Cephalopachus bancanus. Classification (NCBI taxonomy): domain Eukaryota; kingdom Metazoa; phylum Chordata; class Mammalia; order Primates; family Tarsiidae; genus Cephalopachus; species Cephalopachus bancanus. The sequence goes on along the minus strand of JAPVLO010000047.1, from coordinate 1,900,915 downwards.
TCCAGTGCCCCCCAGGATGGCTCTAGGTTTTGAGGGCTGCCTTTCTGACCCATAATAGCCACGAAGCAGCAGAAATCTACATGGAGAAGGAAAACAGTGCATAACCAGAAATCTCTCCCTCATCTCGTCTATTTTAGAAGTCTATAGCCCTCTCCTGCCCAATCCACCCTTCCCTTCCCACTATGCGAGGAAGTACTTTTGCCTTTGTTAGGTTTTTCTCACAACCTTTGGGCTTTTGGGTAAATGGGAGGATGAAGCGATCCTGAGTCATCTTCTGTGTTTGGTTTAAGGGACAGAGACAATGCCCCATATTCATCCACCATCACAATCAAGGCTGGGAATCAATGGTCTGTTTCTCATTAACAGAAAATTAAGGCCTCAAACTGTCTATCAGAGACAAACTCTTGCAGCAAAATTATTGTAAATGGCCTCAACACATAGAGGGTTAATAAAGAAAACAGAATATAACTTTAAGATCGTGTATAGAATCTTCACAATTTTTTTCCCCCAGGTTTCTACTCAATATTAATTTTTACCTCAGGGGGATAAAGGACCTTGTGTAAAAAAATCCTTTATTCTCTCTTCCTCCATTTATATTAAATAACACAAAATTATTTTAATAATGTGATAGGGAATCTAGAGACAAAACACTTTGGTCTACAAAAGGGAACCAATTTATTTCATAAATCACACTCTTCTGCTCCTTCCAGCAACTTCCCTTTTCCCTGGGAGGGGGGATGTTATTGTGTTCTATCTGTGGCTCTTTGTGTAATTTTAATTTATCATTAAGTAACACTTTGCTTTTTAACATAAAGAATTCAGTGTGCTTGATGGAGCAGTGCTCCATGGAAAGTTAGTTCCCAGCAACAACTGTTTGGAGCTGAGGAGTTTATTAATTTATCAGAACCTTATGTTCAATTTCAGATTTCTCAGCGCAGGAACCAACAATCAGCTGCACCTGTTGCCAATTAAAGTATTAATGGCACATCAATCAAAGAAAAATCACTGGGAATGGAGATTACACAAGCTCTGTGCTCATGTCATTTTTTGGAAGTCATTCTTTATTTCAAAAATAAGTGAGATCTACAAGTCATACCCTTCCATCTGCATTCTCCACTTTTCCTCTAAGATAATTTGGTAGCTGAGTGCCTTAGACTGTGAGGGTAAATGCGTTTTCCCACTGCAGTCTTGTATTTAAAAAGTAATAATGTTGCCATATGTGTGGAGAGTGGCAGGACCCTGTTAACATTTTTTGGAAGCGTGACAAAAGTGAATTACCAGGTTCACAGAAAGCGGGAGGTACTAGCACTACTCGGAATGGATGCAATCTTCATCACCAGTACAGGTTTCTATGTTTACTTAGAAGAAGAAATGCAGGGTGCTCACATGGAAGAGCCTGCCAAGGGGTTGTGCTTCTGAATCTCGTATGTCAAATGGGTCAAAGTTTTTGGGGGTGTCTAGGAATGAGAATGGCCACAGAAGGCTGAAGCAGTTGAAAGAACGTAGGCCATGGGTTAGAACTTTGGCTTAACTTGTGTCTGTAGCCTGGTTCCTGTTAGCTAATTCTTCTGCTTAATAGGTTTCACACCTAAAAGGAGGGGTGACAAGGCCGGGCGTGGTGGCTTATACCTATAATCCCAGCACTTTGGGAGGCTGAAGTGAAAGGATAGCTTGAGTCCAGGAATTCTAGACCAGCCTGGACAACATAGCAAGACTTGAACTCAAAAGATAACAGTATCTCAAAGAATAACTCAAAAAATGATAATGACAAATAAAATAAAAAAAAAGAAGGGATACAATGGCCCCAACCTGGGAACTTGGGAGGAGTAGATGAGATAGTATATAAAAGAGTTTAGAACAGTACTTTGCACAGGTAGTTTTTTCCCTATTCCTTTCCACTAGGAGGGTTGAGTATCACAGTATCACAGTATGGACAACACACTATCTTGCTGGGCTAAAGCAAAGCACTTAGAAGTAATTGGACTGAACCCAGGAAAAGAACACCTGTGATGAATGAACACCTCCCATGTTCTCTTCTGCCAAAAGTTGTCCTAAATTTCCTGTATAAATGTGCCTTCCTTAACTACTGCAGTTCTTAATATCTACATTGCTTAAATGATACTCATCATTTCCACAGTCTGATTTTCTCACTGAGGTAGAAATGACAAAGAGACTATACCTTAATGGTGGAGACCATGATCTATGGAATCAGGTAAGCATGAGGCCAAATTGAGTCCCAGACATTTTTGCATTATGTCATCATCACGGATGAAATTCCTAGGTTCATTGTTGCCTTAGAGTCTACCTGCAAAATGGGTATAAATGCTGACCTAGCATTATGGTCTCAAACAGATCATGTAAAGGTCATGCAAATACCCTGCTCAGTGTCCAACAAACAATGAATGATGTTGCTGTTGACCAGACAAGACTAAAATGAAGGGCCCACCATGGTGGAAGATTTCTGGTAGGTAGCACAGGCTTGCCAGGAAAGAAGAAACAAGCAAAAACAAGTAGGAGATTTTTAAGTTGGGGACTATTTGCTCTCTAGCCCAATTGGTGAAACTCACAGATGATTGTTCCACAGTGACATTTGCCTTTTGAGGCAGAGATGAAAATGCTAGAAGTAGTCTAACCAGTATCATTAGGGACACTTTCAGGCACATCTGTCTCATATCCCAATTAGAATATAAGCTTAAAGGCAGGTGGTGGACTTTCTTTGTGTGTCTTCTCCATGTCTAGTACAAAGCTTATGCATAGTGTCTGATTAATATGTATTGATCAATGGAATGATTTCCTTGTTGGGTACCCAGGGTGTCTCTAATTATCTCCAAAGTTTCCAAGTCATGCTCAGAAGATACTTTAAAAGAAAAGAGACCAGTTGGGCTCGGTGGCTCATCCTGTAATCCCGCGCCTTGGGAGGCTGAGGTGAATGAATTGCCTGAGCCCATGGGTTCGAGACCCGCCTGGGCAACTTGGTGAGACCTCATCTCTACAATAAAAAATCAAAAAACTAGCCGGGTGTGGTAGTGCACACCTGTAGTTCCAGCTACTTGGAAGGCTGAGGCGGAAGGGCCGGAGCACAGCAGGTCAAGATTGCGGTGGCCGGGAGCGGCCACTGCACTCCAGTCGACAGAGTGAGACTCCAACTCGAAAAAAAAGAAAAGAGACCATTGCAATGCAATAAATGTATCAATATCATTTCAAATATTTTGGATGGCTAAAGGCTGGGAAAGAGAGAAGGATCAGTATGAGGGATTCCAAAGCTGGGGTGATTTGAAATGACTGCTTTTACATCCTCTATTGTAGTATATTAACTACATATTGTGTTTGTCCAGTTCGCCATTTTTTCCTTTGCAGAATTACCTGTGCCCATTCCCTGGGCTATAATGAGATTGTGAATAATAATTTTCCAGACTCTGTTACTGCCTCTGGACCACCTAGCCTTAAGGATAAAGTGTGACCAATCATGGTGCCTCATCCTCAGGAAATAGAGATCGGTCCATGGGATGGGCCCATGACCAGAATAAGGCCAAGCACATTGTTTGACATAAAGATGCCATGCCTAAAACATCACTTTTCTTCTGGGATTTCTAAGCCAGTGCTTCTAGGGGTCATTCTCCACCAGGTGATTTCCTTTCTGTAGTAGTGATGCATGGAGCACTCTTGTGCAGAGAGAAGAAAGAAGTAACTTGAGACTTCAAGAGAAGGGGGGAGTCTTTTAAGCAGAGAATCCTGGTTGCAGTCCTGGGAATCTTTGTTGCTCTAGCCCTATTTTTCTATTCTGGAAGCGATAGGGCACCTTTCCCAGCCTTACATGCTCGTACAGTTTGTTGTTTTTGATTACTCTTTTGCATTGAATGTCTTGTTGCTGTCAACTATAAGAGACTGACGAACACATTTAGGTTATGAGTTCTAAAAACATTAGCTTCAGAGCCCCTACCAGCTCTCATTCCAGTGTCCAAACAGGTATGTATGTAATTACAGGACTCTATGTGTTACATAGGCATGTCGGTCTGACAGTCCATGTTCAGCACACGACATCAGTACATCTTAGCCTAAGAATATTTTGGACCGGGTGCAGTGGCTCAAGCCTGTAATCCCAGTACTTTGGGAGGCTGAGGTGAGGGGATTGCCTGAGCCCATGGGTTCGAGAACAGCCTGGGCAACTTGGTGAGACCTCATTTCTACAATGAATCAAAAAAAAAAAAAATTAGTTGGGCATAGTAGCGCACGCCTGTAGTTCTGGCTACTTGGAAGGCTGAGGCAGAAGGATCACCTGAGCCCAGCAGGTTGATGCCAGGGTGGTCGTGAACGTGCCACTGCACTCCAGCCTGGGCGATGGAGTGAGACTCCAACTCAAAAAAAAAAAAAAAAAAAAGAACATTTTGAACTGAAAACTCTTTGTGTGTTAACAGGATGTTTAACAGCATTCCTGGCCTCTACCTGCCAAAAGCGGGTAGCACACTGTTCCACTTGTGATTTAAAAAAAATGTAAAGTGTTCCCAGTCATTGCCCAAAAAAGAAGAGGGACATCACCCGTAGATATATATAGAATGCAAGCTTCATGAGGTCAGGCTTTCTTTTTTGGGGGGGTATGTATCCCCAATTCCTAGAACAGTGTGTGCCTCATGGTAGGTGCTCAATACTCAAGGAGAAAACAAATGGACTCCAGGCAAATGGAAGATATTGTTGCAGATGCTTCGGGGATCAAAAGCAAAGAAAAGAAGTCAGAGAAGAAGAAAGTATCTTCTAATTCTATGACAATTCAGGGTTAACAATAACCACCACAACAACAAACTCCCAAACCAGCACACAATTTGGCAAACTAAGAACTTCACCCATACTACTGTTCCTTTTAATGTGAAAAACAGAGAGCTGGGTCAGGGACTTGGGTCAGGGATGAAGGGAAATATTGATTTTTAGGAATTCTCCGTAAAGCACCACGGCTTTCTACATTCCCTTTTTTTTTTTTTTTTTTTTTTGCTTTAACAGAATCATAGAGCCCAGCAGTGAAGACTGATTCTGGACCCGAGTAGTTAAAGCAGAACCTTGAAGAACGCCTCGGTAGGTAGAAAACATCTATAGTCATTTTGCTTTTATTCCCTAAAAAGGACACACGTTTTTTGAAGTGTAGTCTGATTTCCGTGCCTTTATTGAACAGTTTTCCCATCAGGATTAAAATGGTCAGCACAAAGAAGACCACCCCTAGATTCTACCTTCCTTCTTTTATTGTGACTCAATAAAAAGACATGTGAGTTTGATAATTTAGTTTTTCAAGAAGTTTTTCCACGTTGAGGGATACCTCATACATGAAAACGCACATGCATATTCTTGGCAATACCAACGCAGTGTTCGTAAAATGACTCAGACTTCTACGATCCAGTCACATGATGTGAGTCAGACACAAAATGCATACACTCCGTCCACATCCAAATAAATAGAGCAGCGATCACATAGGTTGTAAGTTGCCAGAACAACAATCCTTGCCCACCAGGAAATAAATGATCCAAGGCTGTTTCTAGACTGCGTAGCCACCCACCCTCTGTGTTCTCCACAGGCATTGCACCTGAGCGCCTGAAATGACCATCCACTGAGACCTTTGCACATCCTTATGTTCTTAAAAAGCGTGACTTCCTTTTCAGTGTTATCACCAGTCCCAAACAATTAGTCTACTCTTCAGCAGCCTTTCACACCAAGCAGTTAGCATTTTGTTTGTTGTAGGGAGTGGAGAGCAATAAAGCCCCAGGAGGAGACACTGGGTGGTCAGTCAGGCCCTCCACCAGCTAAATGATTCGGTCTCTATCTCAGCCGCAAAGGCAGGTCTTCGAATTTCATGCCTCAATAGTATTTAAATCACTGTATGTTGTTGAGAGGTAGGAGAATGTGGTCAAAGGCACTTGCTTTGGAGTCAGACAAGCCTGGGCTTACAAATTTACCAGCTAGGGGCCCTTGAGCAAGTGATGTAACTGCTCTGAGCTTCCGTAGATTCCGCGTGTAAAATGTTTACACTGTAATACTGAAAAAGGTATTATAGTCTACCTCAAAAGGGGTGCCGTGGTAATTAACTCATTCGGGGCCACTCACAAATAATGAAAACATGAATGTCAAATCCATGAATGCTAAAATACATAATGCAATTTCAGGGTTCAGATGGCAATAGCAGAACACTATTGGGTATTCTGGGTTTCAAATGTTTTCAAGTTTCTGAGTTGGTCTGTGAACCAGATTTGCTGATAGGCTGCAGGTGGGAAATAACTCCTAGGTTAGACTTACCTCTGAGGTAGCTGGACTCAGAATCCAAATCTCTAAGGAACCCACAATGTGGTTCATGGCTGTCTTCCACTTGCATTTGGTTCGACTCCAGGCTAGCCTAGAACCTCTCTGTTTTTCCTTACCTTGCTTTTGGAGAAAACAGAATCATTTCATTCAGATGAGGTCAGCTGATATTCTATTGAAAACTGTAGGGCAGTGACCCTTAAATTCTAATCATAGTCTATTAAGAAATGAAGATGCCTAATCTATATAGAAAAGTTTGCTTTTCCAGCAACATGTGTGCGCTATGGTCTGGATGTTTGTGCCCCTTTCCTGCTCCCAAATTCATATGCTAAAACCTGATCATTAATGTGATGGTGTTAGGAGGTGGGGCCTTATGGAGTGATTAGATCATGGGGGTGGTGCCCTCATGAATGGGATAAATGCTCTTATGAGACAAGACCCAGGAAGCTCTCTCACCCCTTCCACCATGTGTAGAAATGACCAGAAGGTGCTGTTTATTCCCTTACTGTAGAATCTGCCTGTGCTTTGGTCTTGGGCTTCCCAGTCTCCAGAATGGTAAGAAATAAGTGTTTGCTATCTGTAAGTCACCCAGTTTAGGGTATTTTGTTATAACAGCCTGGATGGACTGTCCCAAATTAATAGACAAGTCATTGAGAAATCTAAAATCAAGAAATCTGAAGCTTTCTAGTACTAGGGTGATCCAGTGTGTTGATTTCTATTGGAAAACTGTAGTTAAAGCCTTATTTTAAAAAGAGATATCAGCCTAGGCAACGTAGCAAGACCCTGTCTCTACCAAAAAATTAAACAATTAGCTGGGTGTGGTGCACCTGCATTCCCAGCTACTTGGGAAGCTGAGGCAGGTGGATCACCTGAGGCCAGGAGTTCAAGGATGCAGTGAGCCATGATTGTGCCACTGCACTCCAGCCTAGGCAACAGCATAAGACCCTGTATCAAAAAACAAAAAATTAAAAATTATAAAATAATAAAATTAGGTCTCAGCATTGGCATTTCTTGATAGCAATACAATCATTCACTTTCTTGAATCTTCACTTGTTTTTAAGTTCCATGTGGGCAGGGCCATACATTTCCTGTTTGCTACTATAATCCTAACATTTAACATAGCACCTGGTAAAAAAGTAGATATTTTTTATAGCAAATTAAAATGGAGACTAGGCCTGGAAAATTCCTGAGTAGACAAAACCTTTTAGGCCTTGAAAGTAGCCTTAACCTTGCTTGAAATGCAAACATAAGCGAAACTTCACGTGGGCCATTTCTTGTCAATGCTTGTATTAGAGAAAAACAAAACTTAACCTCAGCCAGCAGAAGCTACCTACTAACTAGTAGTTATATAACTAGGGACTTTTCCAGAAGAAAGGACCAAATAATGCAACTGTATTAACGTGTAAGCAGTCAGATGTTGTCTTTGTCTTGCTTCTGCATTTGACCTACAAAAGCTGGACCCTTGTGCTTTTCCATGGAGCCTCAAACCCTCCTTTGGTTCGGTGCTTCCTAATTCATGAATCAGTTTGCTCAAACAAACTCTCTGGAATATTTATTGTGTCTCACTTTACTTTCAATAATACACAGTAAATATTTTGTTAAATTAGGGGACTCTGGTTTTTAGTGGTTTAATTGCTCTTTGCTTTGGTGTCTACACTAACTCCCAGAGTGACTCTGTCCAGTAGAACTTGGTATAATGAGAGGAATATTCTGTATGTGTGTTTATCTAATACAGTGTCCATGTGTGGCCACTGAACACTGGAAATGTGGCTAGTGAGACCAAATATTTAATTACATTTCATTATAATTATTTTAAATGTAAATAGTTACATGTGAATGGCCATACTGGATAGCACAGCCCCATAAGATGTTTATCAGTTTCAAATAAGGTCAGATTCATGGATGGGCAAATTTTTTTAGGAAATAGATCTAAGGTTGCTTTTTCCAATAGTAGCTACTAGCCACATGGGGCTATTTAAATTTAAGTGTGAGTAGTTAAAATTAAATACAAGTTCAATATTTAGTGTCTCAATCATGCTAGACATATGTCAACTAATCAGAAGCTGGATATGACTAGTGGTTACTACACTGGATATTGCAGATAAAATTTCCATCATCATAGAAAGTTCTCATGACAGCAGTGGTTCGGAGATTAGCTTAACTATCCAGAAACAGAGGTACTATCTCCCTACCGGGGTAGTTGGTTACCTATTGGGTCCTATTAGGAAGATTTGGTTAGAAAACTGAGGTCATAGTGCCCCTAGAAAGCTGATAAGACCTAGCTCTCACTCACTTTATCTGTATATGATATTGACCCCTAAATCCCAAGGTGACCATAAATTAGGGACACTGATGAGAGCAAAGTACTGGACACCACCAGGGAAGTCCAAGTTGACTCAGGCAGGTATTCTCTTGTGAAAGAGTGTCAGGACCAATTTCAGTGCTCCCAACTGAGACTTTTTATTTATTCTTAGACATGTCAGCAGGCAAAGTCGGAGCGACCTCTTGACCCCTAGCTACTACCTGATTCCCAGAAGGTAACTTCTTTCCAGAGGATCTCTCATTCCTCTTAATTTGCATTCAGCTCTGAGACTGACCACCTCTCCTCCCCCGTGACGTAGCTATTGGCAGCTACTGAAGTCTTTGTTGCCTCCAGAACAGATAACCACAAAGCTTCCCTGGAAGACCACCCAGAGGCTTCAGCTGGCGCAGTGTGGTGCTGTCCATCTGCCTGAAGGCACCAGGCAGGCCGTGCCAGGAACACCTGTGCTCCACGGTATGCCCTGGCTACCTCATCCCTTCGCAGTGACATTCAAGGTGCAGTCCTGAACGCCCATGCTGGAAATTGCTACTTTGGAGGCTGTCTCCTCCCCTTCAGCAATTTCACAGCAGTGGGATGCTGATCAGCTAAGAATGGTCCCAAGCAGGGGGTTAAAGTCCGGGCATTTTCTGAGGAATTTGCTTCTTCTCCTGGTTTGACAGAGCTGACTTTTCTGTGTCTGGGACACAGTGAAAAAGCCATCTGTTAAGTTAGGCTTCTGCCGTGAAGGGTGGTTTTAGAGAATATTTGAATGGTGTTTTCCTGTTTTCCTCATGTATGTTTGGAACTTTAAAAATGAACTGATTAAAAAATGATTAACTACAAGCTTTCAACTTCATTATGAGGAATTATCTTATTTGATTTTAATTTGGTTTGAGATGGCTTTCTTGTCCACTTTGTGAGACTTCCCCAGAAGAGTTGATGGTCCTTCCACTTTGCACGTCACCATGTCATAATCCTAATTTCTCCACCTCTGGTCACAAGAAGGACTTTGCTTTAGTTTTTTTTTTTTTTTAACTTCTCCTGTTTACTTCCTCTCATCCCTACTTCATCCCAGTGTTCTAAAAGCACAACCATTAAAAATTCTTTTAAAAAACACTTAAATACTATCCGCCCCCCCTCTTAAAAATGCCTTGTCAGATTTCTTCCTCTTGTTTGCTTCAGAAAGTGGTGCTTTGATTGTCCATTAGAGAGTTGTTTACATTTCTCCAAAAGCTCCATTTAGTTTCCTTGACAAGGTGGAATAAGTGACTGGCTGTGATGGATAGAGGCACCTGTCCTAATGGCTGCTCACACTGTGCCCACCAGTGCACGTTACATTGATAAATTGACAACAGTTGGGACATGCTCTGCTAGCAGCAAGAATGAGACTACGAGGACAAACACAGGCGGTTAGACAGTCTGCTTTAATATTCCTGGGAAAGGTGTACAGCCTTCTCATCTAACACCCCAACAGCTGCGTTGAGAAATTAGTGCACAGGCAGAATTTCTTTGTTACCTTGTCACCATCTCTGCTTAGTTAGTCTGGAATTATATTCACCGTAAAAGACTCCTCAGTCTTCCAGTGTATATGCCTGCGATGCTTGAGTTGAGTGCCCTCGTGAAAACTACTTTAAAAGATTTTAATTTTGATATATATAGATATATATATATATAATATATATATATTTAATTTTCTTCATTGAAGACCTTTCTCCTTCCTCTGATGAGAAAAACAGATTAGCTATTAGCTATGGGTTGACTACCAGGAAAATGTGGGAAGTAGCCTTAGTCAACACTAAGGTGCTAATTATCTGGAATAAGGAGCTCAGGAGGGTTCAAATTCCCAGTAATGAAGAGGTAACTGTCTGTCACAACAACCCACTCAGCTGGAGGTCTTAGAAGGTGTTCAGTTCTCTGTCCTGCCTCCCCTGCTTTTTCTTTTTCCACTCTGCTGGTTTCCTGTTACCTTTAAAAGACCGGTCCGCCTTGGGTTTCCTCAACGGCATCTCCTGGTGTCGACAAAGGGCGACGCAGGTGCATGGCTGGCCGGGGAGATCTAAGATTTTGCAGGCTTTCTTCACCATGTCCTCCCTCTCAGATAAGTTGGGAAGCATCCCGGGCAAAGTGGTGGGTGGGTCGGCTGACACCGCTGGGCCTAGAGCAGCAGCAATCTCGACAGAGCCCCTCGCTTCATCCATTACGTGCTTATCTTAACTGAGGACTAATCTAAAGGAACAAATGACCACAGGGAAAATGCTACAACTTAATACAAAGTCATAAAAACACAGAGAAGGATGTCAGAGCCTAAGAAGCGTGGACAGAATCATGTTTTCCTGAGCCTCGCTTTTAAATGGCCTAGTTACTGATTTTATGATAAGACACAGTTTGCCTTTATGATTTGCATGGGTAATGAAGCAATTAGCAGCCATCATATATAAAACATGCTAGTTCTTCATTAGACACTAAACAAAATGGCATCACACAAGATGTATGGCGTGGCAAGGCTCGAGTGACTCGCTCATTCCGTAGACTTGGTGTGGAGTTTTGTTGGAAGCCTGGTGGCTGCACGCATCGCATTAGAAGGCTAGACTGTGGTTAGTTTGATGTGAAATCCTGACTGGCTGGCAGTCGCCTCCACTCCCCACCCCCTAACTGCTACTAAATTTCATTTCAAGTTATAATTATTGACATTGGAAACAGCTACGCGTATCACAACAACAAAGCAACAATTATACAGGATCTGGTGTTTCTCATGCAAATTACAGCAATAAAATACAGGAAAATCCGGCCCACTTACAGACCAGTCTTTGTCTTTGGTGAACACAGTCTGAACTATTTGGTTAACTAAATTAAAATGTAAATCTTGGCTGGCTTTTCTTCTTAGATAGTGATATGAAACAGTTTCTAAAAGACAGAAAAAGCTTAAGGGACCACATTTCAAACAACTTGTCATGAATATATTTTTTTAATGAATTAGGTCTGAAAAGCTTAACTGTCTATAGCAATCAAAGATTCTAAAACGCTGCTCAAATAGGAACGGCGTAAGGGGAGGGAGGGTTCCATATATTTTCCCCGTATATTTTTGCTTATAAAGGAACTTGTAAGTTTTGGAAGATGCACAGTGACAGGGTTCCTTGCGTTTCACAAGTAAAAAAAACCACGGCACTCTCACTCCTGGTCGTTGTAACAATCATAATGAGATATATAACCTAGAGGAGGAGATTAGTGAGCATTAAAACCGAGTTCTTTCACTTTATTGGAGTTGCTTTCCTTCCTGTCTTTGTCTCTTCTTCCACACAAAACCCTAGCCTGTGAGAGTGTCACAGTAAGGGAGGGCTACATTAAAAAGTCAACCACGGTGGCATTAGCATTAAGGAGCTATGAATGCAGCCACTCCAAGCCACATGGAGTTCTGCAAAGAACCAGAAACAATGATTTGAATCTATAGGGAAATGGTATGGTTTCCGACCCATTATCATGACTGCTTTTAAAAACTAAACTAAACTAAACTAAACAAAGCCCCCCTCCACAAGCATAAAAAAAAGGCTTGGATCCACAAGGCGGCAATCAGAACTACAGAAGACAACATCAAAGAAGAGGAGAAGAAAAAGCAACTGCTTGTGCCTCTGGCCAGGATTCAGCTAACAACGCATCTGCTTTGAAAGCCATACCCCAGAGTTTGACCACAAGTAAACTGACCCGTAGGAAGCCACCACAATGGAGGATACTGACATTTAATTTATGTATTTAATTTTTTTATACAGAAAAAAAGCAGTTGTGTGATCACATCTCATTTATAACAAATCTGATCTTTAAAAGGCAATAATTTTACAAATGCACTTTTGCATTAAGAATACGTTATCACAAGCATGGAGCAAACGCTGTGTGGGCAGTCACTCTGACTTATAGCAGCTCTGTACAGCCGCGGCAAGATAACCAAGAGTAATGGTTTTTGATAATCAGGCCACACTATTAATATAACATGAACCACAAGTGCTTTTGTACTGCAGCTCTGGTTAAACTAGCAAATCTCATTGGAATATAAAGAAGGGGTGGGGAGACATGCTCTGTTTTCTGCTACTTCTGCCCTGAAAAATATGCCTCAAGATGCTGTCTGAGGTGTTTCATGTCTTGGGGAACGTGTAGTGGTGTTGAAGAATGTTTCCCTTTAGGGCCTCTGGTCCTTTCTACTCAGTTCGGGCTCAACGGCTACCTGCTAGGTCAGAATTTAGGTCCGTGAACTGCAGCAGATGGATTTTAAATGGCAGTTCTGTTGGCCGGGGCAGAGCTGGTGGACCGTGCAGAGGCCCTCAGCAAGCTGGGTTTATGCTGGTCTCTCACTGGTCTGTGACTGTTGAAATACTGCTGGGTGTAAAGGGACTCATTTTGGCCAAAGTGAGCAGAGGGGGATGCTGCCCCTTCATCGTAAATGTTAATGTGAAGGAAAATATGAGGGTAGCACTTCTGGTGGTTAGAGTCAGACAACATAATCATAACAAGTAAAACCAGGCTTAAGCATGTCACTGCAATGTTTATTCATAGGGTGACATTTACTGTAACTTTCCTCTAAAAGGCAATGATTTCCTCCTATTTTTAACAACCCAGAAACCATTATGAAGTTATCTTTGGACACATGATGTGTATCTCTGTCATAGAGCTCTCCGTTTCCTGGGACCTGTGCACTGGGGTGAATTATGTCTTGAGAATCAATGCTTGGGCTATTTCTATAAATTCAAGGAGGCATATAAAGAAACACACATTTCCTAAGTTTCACAATGACTAAAGAAGCTGAGACTCAGTAAGACTGAGTGCTTTGTTCGATCATTCAAGAACTACCTACAGTGCCATGTTTTTCATGAGACTTTCCCTCATCATGTAAAACGGGGGCAGATCTCTCTGGATCTCTTCAGCTTTCACGACAGGAGATGAAGGTGAATGTCTGCGGTGCTTGGATTGTCATGGCATTTGTGGCCATCACCAGTTTAATGCTTTGTATTGTCATTTATTCATTTGTCAAACACTTATTGAGCACTTACTATGTGCTAGCCATCCAATCAGGCGTGGAGAAGGAAGATGAAGGAATCAGCCTCAAAGATATCAGAATTTGGGAGGAAAGAATAGACATGCCCATAATTAATGATAAAACTTGATGGAACATGATAAAGAGAAGTCTCTTTAAGCTGCTGTGGGGAAAGATTACACTGAATAACATGGAATTAATGATGACTTTCATACATTTAATATAAGCCTTGAAGAATTTGTAGGTTTTGAATATGTTTATTTTCCCTACTGTGTTGTAAATTAGTTGAGGTTAGTGACTGGGTCTAATTTACACACACACACACACACACACACACACACACACACACACACACATCCTAGGGGTGCCAAAAAAGTATACACATTTTAAGAGATGTTATCTATGCATTACTTTTAGTTTGCTGTAATCAGAAATGTGTGGACACTTTGAACACCTTTTGTAATCGCAGAAGTCAAATATGACTAGTATTCATCTTTTGTTATTGGTATATATTATTACAATTTTAATACAGTTTTTTTCCTTTCTTAAAATGTGTATACTTTTTTATATATATATATATATATATATCTGTGTGTGTGTATAAAATTGTGTATATGGTTATAGTTATATTGAGTCTAATGTCTGGTCTATAAATGCTTTCCATTAGCCAATACCATTTAAAGAGGACTTACTACATTTCAGGCATTGTTAGAAGCATATGTTCTCTTATTTAATCCTTATAGCACCTCCTGAAGTAACATTCAACTTATCCCCATTTTACAGAGAAAACTGAGGCACTGAGGGGTTAACCAAATTGCCCAACTTCACAGCTACTAAGTGGAGAAGCTTTGTTGGTGCCCGGACAGTCTGCTCTGATGGCAAGGCCTTCACTTCTTACATATAGGCTCTAATTGCCACCAGTCAATACATGTTGTTTGACTGTTGAACAAGCTTGCAGGAGTTTCTCAGCAGTTGTAATGTGATTTTATTTACCACTGTCGAATTTCTTCAGAATGCTTAGCTCAGGAAACTGAACAAAAAATCATCAGGGTGCATAAAATGGTTTACAGTGATGTTATTTATCTCCGAAAGAAAAGTCAAGCAGTTGACCGTCATATATTTGTTCTCTAGACAGCGTCTAGTCTTCAGGTTGTGGATCGTCCGGGACAATCTTGACTCACACGGGTTTTTTTATTTGATGAACATACAGCATCATTGCTGTTGGCATCCAGTGCAGGGTTTATCCTTGCCTTGTCGTGACACAGTGTAATGAGACCCATGCATACGATGAGCTTAGACTCTGTGGACATGAGTTACCAGCACCCTGGGTGTTCTATGTGAATTGCAGTACAATCCTTCCCTGCCGGAAGGGATTTCGTTGGCATGTAGCTTGGAAGAGAATCAGTCGCTTGACCTTGTCTGCATAAATCTCAGAGGTGTAGACTGTAGGGGAGTTGGTGAACTGGGCAGAGAGTAAGCGATGGCATCATATACACAAGCAGGAAAGCCACATGCAGACACCTGCTTCAAGGGACAAGCGAGGAGACGAATGTGCTCAAGTGCAACACCTATCTGCATCTCACCAGGTTCCATTTCTACTAAAGTCCTTTTCCAACAGGACGGCTGGAATTGTTTGTTTCAAAGAAGTTGTGAACAAATGCATATGCAACTAACAGATACGTTTATTCTTCTGGAAATTGGCAAGGAGCAAAGAAAGCTATAATATTTAGTTTTGTTGAGGTTGCTGAAAAATGGCTACTCTTGTACCTCACTTACGTGGAATGCAAAAAATTGTGTCCTTAGTAATTTGTAAACTTCATCTAAAGCTATATGAGCACCCCCCCCAACCCAGAATTACCCTTTTGAGGGAAGGCCCCTTGTGGTACATTTGAAATTTTTTCCTCTGGATTAAATGGTCAACCAAAGTTTTTATCTGGAAATTCTGGGAAGATTGCATCACAATTTGCAGAAGAAACGTCCCAAGTTGCGGCAAACAGGTGACTGGTTCTTCCACCATGACAACATACCTGCCCACACTGTGCTGAGTGTTTAGCAGTTTTTGATTAAAAAAAAACATTATGACCCCTGTGCTCTACCCTCTCTATTCATCCGATCTTGCCCCAGCAACATTTTTGTGTTTTTCCAGATGACGAAAGTACTCAAAAAAGGGAAACATTTTGCCAATGTGAAAGGAGTGAAACAAAAAAATGGCAAAAGCACTGAAAGGCATTAAAATTGACAAGTTCAAAGACTGTTTTGAGTAGTGGAAAAAGCATCTCGATAAGTGCATTGCATTAAACCGAGAGTACTTTAAAGGTGACTGAAGTTTAACCATGTAAAGATAAATACACAATTTTTTGCAAATAAATTTCATTTTTGGGGGGTCTCTCCCTTATAAAATGCTATGCCAAGGTGCACATAATTCCATAGCTACAATTCACCATAGGAAAATAATTAGTTATGAACATAATAATTTGTAGACCATGATGTACATCTAAAATCATTAAAATATTAAAAAGGAGAAATAGCCTGAATGTTCATAAATAGAGAAAATACTAATTTTAGAACAGTTATGAAATAAAATATAAAAAACAGAACAGACTTTACCTGCAATATTAGACTTAATATGAAAAGAATGTGCCGTGGGATAAGCAGATATTATTATTTGTGTGGTAAAAATACTGATACTTTTTATTTTTCATGTTTATATATTTTCCAAATTTTATACCATAAACATTTATTGTTTTCATATTGCGAGTAAAAATTAAATATGAAACACTCTTTGAAGGGTTGTAGACATGTTGAAGATCCATCCAGAAGGACTCCAGACTTTCTCTGTAAGGACAAGGCTTATCCCCTCTGTCCCAGTGTCCTCTCTCAATGGCTGAAATTAGTGTTGCTTTTTTCTTACCCTTCTGTCGTAAATGCTAGGAAAGTTAAAAATTTTTTGATAGGATATAGAGAGAAGACATTAGAAGAACGAGGAAGAGGAATGTGTATTTGAATTATATTTTCAATAAAAAATATATGTGAGTTAAATTGAAGAGCTTGAGAAAACTGAAAATTTTCCTCCCGAGTTAGACAACTATAGTTGTTCTCTGGGTGAGTAAGCTCTGGACTGTGGACTGTAAACAATATAAATTGCTCTTGACTTTGTAAGTAATAATGCCTAACTTTAGCAAGTCAAACATTATGCATAGATTTGAGCACGAAGTTTTCAAGATAAGATAAGAAAATAAGAGGAAACCGTATGTAAAGCAGATACAAACATCCCTAGCCTTGAGTTTTCCTAGTTAAATATTGATTTTTACATAGCTCCATTGGTTGCAATGGAATATGGCTGGCAGCTACTAATTACTACTATACTGTTGACTTGGGTGACAAAAATGCTGGCCTATTCTGTAACTGTTTTTTATTTTAAAAAAAAAAAACCTCAAATAATACTGATTTCCCCAGATATTCCTAAGCTGCAGCATCAATCACTCTCAATTATATTCCAGTTCACATTATTTTATAGGATTTAATTTCCTTTTATTCACAGTTGACTTTCATTCATCTATTCAACATTTGCTGAATTCCTAATACGTTATAAGAAATAAGAATTTTTAATTGTCCTTTACATTTTGTTTTCTACCTCTTAGAGATTGTTTATTTAATATGAATTATTTTCTCTTCTTTTTCTACCCAGCACCCAAAATGGTAAGGGGCACATTTATTTTTTAAATTAAAGTGAATTCAAATAAATTCTTAAGAATTTCATTATATCCCTTGAGATAATTGGAAACATAAAATCACATACCACAGAAGAAAACTTGCCTTTATATCTGTGTGTGTGTGTGTGTGTGTGTGTGTGTTTTTTTGTTCAGTATTAGCAGCATCACAGATAATCAGTCAGATAAGGGATAATCAAGAAAGCAGCAGAATTGTTAATAGTCATTAAAATGCTATATTTACCTGACAATATAATTTTCATATGATAATTGCAGAAAAATTAATATATTTGTTCAATTTTTAGATTTGAGTGGCAATAACAAAAAGCTCTTGTTAATTATACTTGGGTTATTACATTAAAAGAATTCAATAAAATTATATTTACTGTTTAATTTAATATGAAAAATGTATAATTTAATTAAATTTAAATACATTAATAATTTAAAATAATAGCAGACAGTATGATATAATAGCACAGTCTATTAGAGTAGACCTGGCCCAAAAAGAAAAATATCTTAGTATTACAGAAAATAAAATAGAAATTAACTTTCTGTAATCCTAGCCCTTCACTTTAGAGATAATAAAATATGTATAAACAAGTTGAGAAACTTGTCTAATACTATAGCCAGCCATTGGTAAGCTTAGTATAAAATTTGGGTTTTCAGACTTTCTTCCTGGTGACTTTGTCTCAGTCTGCATAAGGCAAATTGCTCTGTTAAAACTTTAATCAGTTGTTAAATGGTTTCTTTCCAGCTTTTCTAGTAACAGATCAACCTACCTATAAGAAAGTTTAATGTAAGAAAGAAAGACAAAGTCATTGTCAAAAGCTAAATAATATGGGTAAATAAAAATGAATATTTACTGTAAAAAACAATAATACTAATGTCCTATATGTTATAAAATATACATAGAACTAAAATTCATGACAAATAACATACAAGCTAGAAAGGGCAAAGAGAGTCAGCATGTTGTAATAGCAGCATTATTTAGGAAGGAGTAAAAACATTAATGTATCTTGGACTATAATAAAATGAGAAAGCATACTTTAATCTCTGGGGTAACCATTAAAAGCAAACCAATAGAAAGTAATAAAACCTAACAAACTAATAGAAAGAAAATGGAATGATTTAAGATAATTAATTTAAATAAGGAAAAAAATTGAAAACATTAACAAAGCAGAAGGGACAAGTAGTAAATAGAAAACAAGTAGTAAGATTATAGCTATAAAATTACAAAGATTAGTAATTACATTTAATGTCAATGAACCAAAACTCTAGTTCAAAGACAAAGATTGTCCAATTGGATGAAAAGCAAAACCCAACTATATGTTGCTTATATGAGATACAATTCAAACATAAGTAGACAAAAAATGTGAAAGTAAAAGGATGAACACAGAAAAAATGCAAATCTTTACCAAAAAAAGCTGCTGAATTTATGAAAATATTAGATAAGGAGCATTTTTAAAGATAAGCAGTGACATTTCAATATGATAAAAGTATCTATTAATAACAACTAGGAATATGTAATAAATCTTTAGTTGTAAGCACCTAATAACATACTTTCAAAATATACAAGTCAAAAATGAACAGAAACAAAAGTAGAAATAGAGCTATCTATAATCATAGTATTTCTTATTGATTGATAAAGAAAGCAGATAAAAGCCAATAAAGACATAAAGTACCTGAACCTAACAATATACATTATTTTCAAGACATGTAGAATATTTACCAAAATTGACCATATCTTGGATCATCAAGCAAGTCTCAAATTTTGGAAGACTAAAATCATTCTGAGTGTGAAACTAAGCTAGAAATCAGTGAAAAACAATTTTTTTTTGAGTTGGAGTCTCACTCTGTCACCCAGACTGGAGTGCAGTGGCCGCTCCCAGCCACCGCAGCCTCAACCTGCTGGGCTCCGGTGATCCTTCCACCTCAGCCTTTCAAGTAGCCGGAATTACAGGCATGCGCTACCACGCCTGGCTGATTTTTTGATTTATTGTAGAGATGAGGTCTCACTGCCCAGGCGAGTCTCGAACCCGCAGACTCAGTGAATCCACTCACCTCAGCCTCCCAAAGGCATGGGATTACAGGCTGAGCCACCGAGCCTGGCTGTGAAAAACAATTTATTAAAAATGTAAATATTTGGAAATTAAAGATCACATCTATAACTAATTTATGCAGAAAACAAGAAATCACTAGGGAAATGAAAAATCATTTTGAACTAAATGATAATAAAGTAGTACATATTAAATCTTCTTGGAATTTGTTAAGGCTATGATTAAAAGAAAACTTATAACCTTGAATGTAAATAGATGAAAAGAAGAAAGACTGAAAATCAAGAATGTGAGACTAGATCTTGAGAAATGTAGGGGAAGAATCCACAACAGATGAAAACAAAAAATTTTATAGGAAACCATTAAAAAGCAGAGAATAATGATACAAAAAACAAATTTATGAGAAAAAAATCAACAAAGCCAAAAGTTTGTTCTTTAAAAGACAAAAAGACTGATAAACTGATCATGAAGAAGACAGTAATAAACATTACCAATATTAGTACTGAAAATGAGACATCACTACAGGTTCTAGAGACAATGAAAGAATACTAAGAGCATTATGTGAAAATCTTCATGCCAATAAACTTGATCATTTAAGTGAAACAGATAAATTTCTAGAAAAACACAGTTTTTTAAAGGAATACAGTAAGAAACAAAAATATGAATAGTTTCCACATCCATTAAATGAACCAAAGCCTTAATATAGACCTTCCCCCAAATACGTCTTTAAACACAAATAGCTACACCAGTTAATTCTTCCAAATATTTAAGAAAGACTACATTAGTTTTTAGGAACCTCATATACATTCTTTCAGATCATAGAACTGAAAACAATTTCTAACTCATTTTAAAAGGCCAGCATAACCATGATTCTAAAACTTGTCAAAGCTTATAAGTATAACCAATTTCTCATACAAACATAGCTGCAGAAACCCTAGACAAAACTTTAGAAAATAGAGTCTAGTGTTATATTAAAATAATAAATACATCATAGCCAAATCAAGTTTACTCAAAAATTATTTGATGAATCATCTACATTAACTTAATAAAGGAGAAAAATCATATGATCGTTTCAATTGATGAAGAAAAATATTGTATAAAATTGAATATTCATTCACAAATGTAAAAAAAGTTCTTGGTAAACTAAAAATAGAAGGTAATGAACTTAATTTGGTATAAATTAGTTTTTAAAATTGTTGACCATATGACTTCAGTGACTGCCAGGTTATCTGGCCTTCTTTAATAAAAGTACTGATTACCCAGAACAGTTTTGAGAAATTATAGATCATCAAGGGATTACCAGTCAAAAGTTTTTAAACAGGTTAACAATTGTGTAAGTCAGTTATTAATTCCTCAAAATTTCATTATTCCCATATTAGAGTCTCCTACATTTTGCCTAGGAAACTTTCTGAATTGCTTTAAGAAATTTGCTTCTCTTCTTATTTTATAAAAATTTCTAACAGGACATATTCCATTTGCATTGAACATTATATGTTCTTATAGATATACTTAACTATAAAGAATGACATAAAGACAAAATTTTTTATAACTTTGCATTGAATACACAAAACAAAACCATTGACCCTCAAAAAGGAAATGCAATTAAACATATGAAGGAAAGATGAGACATATGGTGACCTCATGAGTGGGTTAAGTTCATAATAGATAAAAGACTTAAAGGTTTATAGCTTCTATTTTGAGAAACATAGAATAACACTCCAAGAAATCTATTGCTTAAAAAATATTAAGAACAAGAAAGGAGCTATAACAAAAGAACTATTCTTAGAAACCTGGAAGCAACTTTCTACCAGCATTCTTTTAATTAAAATTAGATAATGAGAAATTTTAATAAGGAACTCTGCTACAACATCCACTTAGGCTGATCTTCTTCTTTAACCTCACAGCAGGATACAGGACTTTTATTTTCTTGAACTCCCTTGAAACCAAACCTAAGTGTGAAGTGGGCCACTTCTAGAAGTATGGGTATATATATATTTATTTATTTATTATATATATATAACATTTTATTTTGTATATATTTATTTATTTATTTATTTAATATATTTATTCACTTAGTAAGTTACCAAACTTGACATGCAATAGGGAAGAATCCTTTTAAGTGTAGAAAGACTCATGTAAAAATCCACCATCTGTGGTAGGCTGAAAGGTGTGGTCTGATATGGGAGATAAATCATTGAAAAACAAATGTTAATTTCTTTACTGCATGCAAGTAGACTGGGGACACCCAGAGATGGGCATATGAAGAGAGAAATGATGCATAAGAAAATCTAGTGTTGAGCAATTTGGAAATAACTGTCACACCTGGTTAAATATTTGCATGTGTATAGAGATTTCTTTTGGTGTTTGCCCTGTGTTAATGAGCTAATACCAGTAGGGAAAATGGAACAAAATGGACTTATTACAATAATAGATAAGTGACTTAAAGGTTTACAGTTTCTATTTTGAGAGGCGTAGAATACACTTCAAGAGATCTATTGCTTAAAAAATTATTAAGAACAAGAAAGGAGCTATAACAAAAGAACTATTCTTAGAAAACCAGAAGCCACATTCTTGCTTGCCCTCTCTGTCTCTGTTTAAGACAAAGATAACGGCAGGAACCATTAGTAATTGGCTTCCCAAAAGAGGATAGTCTGTCACATATATGAACTTCTCCAAGATTTATCCTAAAGGCTATTGATATTGTAATATGGTCTGACTTTATGCATAGATGTGTCAATTTTATACACTACTATATCCCTAGAGCCTAATATAGTGCCTGGCATATCGTGAGTACTCAATAACTATACAATTGAATCTTGAAAAATTTGGGTTTGAACAGCATGGGTCCACTTATATATTTTTGTTTCAATAAATATATTGGAAAATATTTTGGAGATTTCAGACAACTGGAAAACACTCTCGAGCTGCATAGCCCAGGAATATTTTTAAAAATTAAGAAAAAATTAGGCATATCATGAATACATAAAATATATGTAGATACTAGCTTATTTTATTATTCAGTACCATAAAGTATACATAAATATATATAGAAAATTACAATTCATCAGAACTTACACACACAAGCATTCAGTGTATGTGGCGCCATTTGCAGTCAAGAGAAATGAAAACAAACATAAAAAATCAGTATTAGCTGGGCTTGGTGGCTCAGCCTGTAATCCCGCACCTTTGGGAGGCTGAGGTGAGTGGATTGCCTGAGCCCGCGGGTTCGAGACCCGCCTGGGCAGGAGAGACCTCATCTCTACAATAAAATAAAAAAATTAGCCAGGTGTGGTAGCACGCGCCTGTAATTCCTGCTACTTGGAAGGCTGGCGGAAGGATCGCCGGAGCCCAGCAGGTTGAGGCTGCGGTGGCCAGGAGCGGCCACTGCGCTCTAGTCTGGACGACAGAGTGAGACTCCAACTCAAAAAAAAAAAAAAATTCAGTATTAAATTATAACTGCAAAAAATTAACAGTAGTACATACTGTACTACTAGAATAATTTTCTAGCTACCTCCTGTTGCTATTGCTGTGAGCTCAAGTGTTTTGAGATTCTGCTTAAAATGTTGTGTGATGCTAATCATCCATGAGAGCAATTCCTCTCTCCAGTAAATTGATTATGGCATTAAAAAGTGATTTCTTGTGGTTCTCAAATATTTTTCATTGTGTTTAGCACAGTATAAACCTCAAGTAATATCAGGGCACCCATAAAAAGTGCCACTAGTGATGGCGAAAGTGCTCTCAAAGATTAGAGAAAAGTCATGACATTATAAGAAAAAGTTGAATTGCTTGATATGTACCATAGATTGAGGTCTGCAGCTGTGGTTGCCCACCATTTCAAGATAAAGGAATCCAGTGTATGAACCATTGTAAAGAAATAAAAAGGAAATCCATACAACTGTCACTGGAGCTACCCCACTAGGCACGAAAGCCTTGCACCTTTTGTGAAATACCTTCTTACAGTGAAAATGCAACTTTTATATGTATTGAGGATTGCCAAAAGGAAGGTATACCTATGGACTGTAATATGATTGGAGAATAAGTGAAGTCATTATATGACAAATGAAAACAAAAGGAAAGTGAAAGATCTAAAGGGGGAGTATTTAATGCCAGCAAAGGATAGTTTGATAAGTTTCATAAAGGTCTGGTTTAAAAACTGTCAAAATATTAAGAGAAGCAGCTTTTGCTGCCCAAGGGCGGCAGACAAGTTTCCAGATACCATTAAGAAAATCTTTAGCTGGGCTCCGTGGCTCAGCCTGTAATCCCGCGCCTTTGGGAGGCTGAGGTGAGTGAATTGCCTGAGCCCGCGGGTTCGAGACCCGCCTGGGCAGCGAGACCTCATCTCTACAATAAATCAAAAAATCAGCTGGGCGTGGTGGCGCATGCCTGTAATTCCGGCTACTCGGAAGGCTGAGGCGGAAGGATCGCCGGAGCCCAGCAGGCCGAGGCTGCGGTGGCCGGGAGCGGCCACTGCACTCCAGTCTGGGCGACAGAGTGAGACTCCAACTCAAAAAAAAAAAAAAAAAAAAAGAAAATCTTTGAGGAGATATTGATGATGGCCATTCTGACTGGAGTTAGATGGTATCTCAGTGTAGTTTTAATTTACAACTCCTTGATGACTAGTGAGGCTGAACATTTTTCCATATATCTGTTGGTTGCTTTTCTGTCTTCTTTTGAGAAGTGTCTATTCATATCTTTAGCCCACTTTGTAATAGAGCTATTTGTTTTTTTCTTTTCAGTACATTTGAGTTCCTTGCAGATCCTTGATGTGAGGCCTTTGTCAGACATGGAGTTGGCAAATATTTTTTCCCAGTCTGTGGGCTGTCTCCCTGCTCGCTTGATGATTTCTTTGGCTTTGCAGAAGCTTGTTAGTTTAATGAGGTCCCACTTGTTTATCTTATCTATTATGGTCTGGGCACTTCGGGTTTTGACCAGGAATTAGTTGCCAATTTCAACTTCCATAAGAGTTTCTCCTGCACTTTCCAAGGTTCTTATGGTTAGAGCTTTTACAATTTAGGTCTCTGATTCATTTAGAGTTGATTTTGTGTATGAAACAGGTAGGGGTCCTGTTTCAATCTTCTGCATGTGGTCAGCCAGTTTTCCCAGCACCATTTACTGAATGGTTTCTTCTCTCCCTGAACGGGTTTTTAATACAAATAAAATATTCTATTCTGGAGGGAAAAAAAGTAACAAAAGACATCTATTAGTAAGGAAGATAAATTAGCACCAGGATGTTAAGGCAAGAAGAGGTAGTCTGGCTATTATTTTGTGAAAATGCTGTCAGGTTTATGATCTGGATGGCTTTTTTTTTTTTTTCTTTTTTGAGTTGGAGTCTCACTCCATCACCCAGGATGGAGTGCACCGGCACACTCGCAGTCACCCCAGTGTTGACCTGCTGGGCTCTTGTTGATCCTTCTGCCTCAGCCTTCCAAGTAGCTGAAACTATAGGCGTGCGCTACCATGCCCAGCTAATCTTTTGATTTGTTGTAGAAAAGACAAGGTCTCACCATGTTGCCCAGGCTGGTCTCAAACCCATGGCCTCTAGCAATCCTCTCACCTCGGCCTCCCAAAATGCTGGGGTTACAGGCTTGAGCCACCACGCCTGGCTCTGAATGACTCTTATTTGTAAAATTGCTCGCTCCCAAGCATTGAAGGAAAAAGGTGAATATCAGTTGCCAGTCTTTTGGTTGCACAAGAAGGCCTGGACAATGAGAACCCTTTTTCTGGTTTGCTTCTATTGATGCTTTGTCCCTGAAGTTAGGAAGTACTTTGCCAGCAATGGATTGCCTTTTAAAGTTCTTTTGATGTTAGACAATGCCCTTAGCCCAGCAAAATGCTATGAATTTGACACTAAAGGCGTCAAAGTGGTCTACCTGTCTCAAACACAACATTTCTACTTCAGCCTCTAGATTGGGGGGCAGGGGAGTGTCAAAAGGAACTTTAAGGATCACTATACATGGTACTCCATGAAAAGGATTGTCAATGCTATGGAAGAGAACCTTGAAAGCGAGAACATCGTGAAAGTCTAGAAGGATTACAAGATTAAAGATGTCATCGTTGTTATAGAAAAAGCTATGAAAGCTATCAAGCCCAAAACAATAAATTCACTGCTTGAGAAGACTGTGTCCAGATGTTGTGTGTGATTTCACAGGATTTACAACAAAGCAAGTCAAGGAAATTATGAAAGAGAGTCTGGATATGGCACAAAGGAAAAAAAAAAGGTGAGGTGGGGGGAGGATTTCAAGATACGGATCTTGGAGAAATTCAAGAGCTAATAGATATCACACCAGAGGAATAAACAGAAAATCAATTGATGGAGTTGAGTGCTTCTGAACTAGTGTCAGACGATAAGGAAGCAGTGCTAGAGAACAATCTTCTATGAGATGGGCACTGAAATAAAGCAAATGGTGAAAGAATGATTGGTACTATATAGAAACATTTCTAGAGAAAAAGAAAAGCACAAAGTTAGACAGAAATTAACATGTATTTCCTTGTTCCAGGGTCAACTGTACTTTGAATAAATGATACCCGAGATCTGCAAATAGTTGAACTGGCCTTTTTGACATTTATGTCAATCAAAAGCAAAAAAATCTATAAAACAGTTGGTCTTTTTGCTTCTTGATGACTTTTTATCAACTTAAATATGTCACGTTACTCATATATATATAGAGAAAAAGAGACAGAAAGAAAAAGAGAATACATGCATGTATTCATAGATACATAATCTGTGAATGTTTTTACAATAGTTTCTAGGAAAGTCATTCACTATATCATGTATCCCCTCACCATGTCCTCAAAACAGGGCTAAATAAGGACAAATTGGGGTCACAATACTTTATTGCCTACTGTGTCCCCAGTAGATTAAAGAAAATGAAGAGATTACTTCAATCTCTGAACTTATGTGACATGGCCAAAGTGACTTTGTGATCTCAAAAACACTCAAAACATCTGGGAAAACTTCCATCATTTAGCTCACAGGGTGAAATATTTATATTGTTTTTAATAAGTGCCAAGAATGCTGATTTCCCTAAGGGCTTAGAATTTCACTGAAAGAGCAAGGAAAGACATGCATTTTCTAAAAAATGTTTTTCCCATTTATTGTTATAATGTAGAAAAATACAGGAAAAATAATGTTAATTAGTAATTATACAAAAATTCATATTTACTCACACCATAATGTCCAGAACGGAGCTATGATATTCTGAGGGATGAAGTTCACTTTCAGCACATTGTTTCAAGCAAGCATAATATACTAACTTATGCCTGTCTTAAAGTTTTATTATTTTCTGTCTTAGAGGTCAAAGACACCAAGGTCTTGAAAAATGTTAACAAAGCATATGAGATGTAAATAATCACGGAAATGACTTGCTGTTCACCAGTGAGAAGTAATGCCAGCATATTTACAATGTGTTCTCTGACTATATTTAAAGAGAATTTAGACATAATTTAGACATGACTTCTGTACTCAAAGAACTTAGTAGTCTGGGAGAAAGAGTATGAGGGGTGAAACATGAAAAATTATTGAACAATATAATTTATCTGTTTGACATGCAGTCTGGCAACTTGTCAGAAATTAAAGAAGTCTATTTCTATCTTTGTCTTTTGCATACTCCATTTTTTTCTTGTTGCACAGGGCATTTAGGCCACTATAAAGATGGCATCACTTGAGTTTTATGATGTTTTAGTGTCTTTGTGTAAATAATTCCAGTCTAGTTGGGTCCAGCTGTAGCGCATCTCTTGAGTGGAGCTGTACTCGCATTTACTGTCATGTGTTTTCCCATTGTTTTTATACATAGTGGCTACAATGAGCCTTTGAATATATATGTTTTATGCCAAGGAGTCTTTGCATATTCTTTTAACTCTGCCTGGAACTGTCTTTTCATTCTCTTTGCTTGCATAATTGTTATTCATTTCTTAGGTCTCAGCTTAGGTATAAGTTCCTCCATTTGGCATGAATCCATAAGAATGCCCTTTAAGTTCCTAATAACTCCCTGTTTTGGGGCGTATTACACTTCAATTCTGTATTTCACTTAGCTATATACTTGTGCATCACCTTAACTAGACTGTAATTTTTATGAGGGCAGTGAATAGGCAAAACTCAACCGATTCTCACCGTATGATCCAGAAATCATGCTCCTTGGTTTTACAGAAAGAAGTTAAAGACTTGTGTCTACACAAAAACCTGTTCATGGATGTATACAGCAGCTCTATTCATAATTGCCCAATCTTGGAAGCAACCAAGATGTCCTCTAACAGATGAATAGATAAACTGTGTATATCCAGACAGTGGAGTATTATTCAGTGCTAAAAAGAAATAAGCTATCAAGCCACGGAAAGACATGAATGAAACTTAAAGGTGTATTACTAAGGTAAAGAAGTTAATCTTTCTGAAAAAGCTGCACAGTGTTGGATTCCAACTGCAGTTGACTGTTGAACAACTCAGGGGCTAGGGTATCAACCTCCTGCCAAGCAAAAAATCTGCATATAACTTTTGATGCTTCAAACCATAACTAATAATAGCCAACTGTTGACTGGAATCCTTACCAATTACAAAAAAGGTCAATTAAAATATATTTTGTATGTTTATGTATCATATGCTGTTTTCTTACCATAGCATAAACTAGAGAAAAGAAAATATTATTTTAATTATTATTATTTGAATCAGAGTCTCACTCTGTCGCCCAGGCTGGAATGCAGTGGTACACTCACAGTCACCACAGCCTCGGTCTGCTGGGCTCAGGTGATCCTTCCACCTCAGCATTCCAAGTAACTGGAACTACAGGCACGTGCTACCATGCCCGGCTAATTTTTTTGATTTATGGTAGAGATGAGGTCTTGCCAAGTTTCCCAGGCTGGTCTCGAACCCGTGGGCTCAGGCAATTCTCTCACCTTGGCCTCCCAAAGTGCTGGGATTATAGGTATGAGCTACCGTGCCTGATCAAAGATGATTTTATTAAGAAAATAATAAAAAAAAGGAAATTGATTTGCAATTCACTAGGTGGAAGTTGATCGTTGTAAAGGTCTCTTTCCTTGTCTTCACAAGGAAAAGGAGAAGAAAGAGGAGAGGTTGGTATTGTCTCAGGGGTGGCAGAACTGGAAGCAGTACAAGAGATGGAAGCAGAAGCAAAAGAGACAAGCATATTTGCTGTAACTTTTATTGAAAAAAAAAAATCAATGTATAAGTGGACCTGTGCAGTTCAAACCCATGTTGTTCAAGGGTCAACTATAGATGATGACCTGGAAACAGTAAAAAAAAAAAAAAAAAAAATCAGTGGTTTCCAGGGGTTGTGGGGAGGGGAAGATAAATAGGTGAAGCAAAGAAGATTTTTAGGGCATGAAAACTACTCTGTAATACTATCATGGTGTATACACGTTCTTGTAAATTTGCTCAAACCCATAAAATGTGCAGTACTAAGAGTAAACTTGAATGTAAACTGGACTTTGGGTGATAATGATGTATCATTGTATGTTCATCAGTTGTAACAAATGTATCACTCTGGTGGGGGATGTCGGTAATAGGGGAGGCTACGTTTTTGTAGGGGTAGGGTTCTGTAAGAAATCTCTGTACCTTCTCAATTTTGTTATGAATATAACATTGCTCTAAAAAATTAGTTTTACTAGAGATAGAAAAGAAAGAAGAAGAAAAAAAAAGCAGAAAACCTAAATCAGACACAGTCATTATAAAAAAAATTATGAGATAATCTTATTTGTGACTATAGATTAAAAATTTTAAAAACAGATATTTGTACACCATGTTTATAATAACATTATTTACAATAGCCAAAAGGTATAAGCAAATCAGGTGCTCATTTAATCAATTAATGAATGAATAACCAAAATGTTATATATATATAAATACACACATATACGCCATATAGAATTATATAAATACACATATATATACATATATGTGTGTATATATACATATAAATATAGAAGGAACTACATATATATTCCATTCATATATGTATGTGTATAATATATTACTCAACCTTAAAAAGAAAGGAAATTTGACACATGGATAAATCTTGAAGGCATTACATTAAGTGAACTAAGTCAGTTGACAAAAAGACAAATACTGCATGATTCTACTTATATAAAGTATCTAGAATAGTCATATTCATAGAGATGGAAAGTGGAATGGTGGTTACCAGGAACCGCGGATAAGAGGAAATTGAGA
This sequence comes from Cephalopachus bancanus, assembly GCA_027257055.1. Taxonomy (NCBI): domain Eukaryota; kingdom Metazoa; phylum Chordata; class Mammalia; order Primates; family Tarsiidae; genus Cephalopachus; species Cephalopachus bancanus. Next base: position 1,871,376 of record JAPVLO010000047.1, on the reverse strand, counting down.
TTTGTTGTTTCGATGAATACAGAGTTTCAGTTTTCAAGATGAAAAAGTTCTGGTGATTAGTTGCACAAAAATACTTAACTGTACACTTAAAATGGTTAAGAGGGTATATTTTGCTTGGTATATTTTTACCACAAAACAAAACAAAAATTAAACAATGAGTCTAACATTATATTAAAAGAAATATATCATGACCCAGTTGAGTATATCTTAGAAATGCAAGTTTGGTTTCACATTAAGAAATCTATTGAGATAACTCATCACATTAACAAGTGGAAGGAGAAAACCACATGGGATCACTGACCAGATGCAGAAAAAGTATTTGATGAAATTTCCTGCTTCTTTATAATAAAAATTAATAGTGGCCCAGAAATGGAAAGGAAACTGAAAAAAAAAAAAAGAAAGAAAAAAGCTTTTTGCTTAATCTACAGCAAATAATAATAAAATCTCCTAAAAATTTCAGAAAGAAAATAGGTTGAACATTAATACAACTTGCATTGTGCAGGAACTACCAGTTATATTTATAACATGATACATTAAAAAAATTAGAATTAAAAAATATAATATTTGCAATTCCTAATAACATTTAAAAAAAATAAACAACATGTACCGACAAAGTTTAGGACCTAAAAGAGACTTTGATACGACTTTTGGATAAATAATTAACATACAAATAATCATGCCTGTAATCCCGGCACTTTGAGAGACTGAGACAAGAGGATTACCTGAACTCAGGGGTTTGAGACCAGCCTGGGCACCTTGGTGAAAACTCGTCTCTGCAATAAATCACAAAAATTAGCCAGGTTGGTAGTATGCACATGTAGTTGCAGCTCCTTGGAAGACTGAGGTGGAAGGATCGCCTGAACCCAGCAGGTCGAGGCTGCAGTGACCATGTGCATGCCACTGTACTCCTGCCTGGGTGACAGAGTGAGACTCCAAGTTAAAAAAAGAAAAAGCTTAGAGCCCCTAATTCTCTTGGTGGGAAAAAAAGGAAGCGCATTCCTGTAAATTATCAACAATTGGAATAATATTTAGAAAAGATATTTCATTTAGAAAAAAAAGAACAAATTTTTCTATTTAAAAATAAGTAAGTGAAAAAATATGAGAGGGTGATATGAACAGCTAAAAGAGGACACAGAGTTGCCAACAACCAAGGACAAACTGAATGGATAAACAGCAAAAATGATCAACCTCCCTCCTAGTCACAAAAAGAGTAAAAGTTTCCAAAAATCTTTTAAGAAATGCAAAATCTTAAAGAAGAAAAATCTAAAAGGTTAAAGAGATCTAAATAAATGGAGAGAACTACCATTTCCATGGATAAAAGGATTTGTCACTACACTGGTATATTTTCCCCCTAATTAATCAATAAGTTCCAATTAAAATTTGTGTAAAACTTTAAAAATGCAATCTGACAAATGTTTATAAATTAATATGAAAACACAAGTGGTCAATATTATTTAGAACAATAAGATAGCTTATGCTGTACTACATAGCAAAAAACATTATCATCATAATTGTACTTGTAATAATTAGTATAGTGTGATAATCAGTCAAGAATAGACACATTAGACCAGTGGAACAGAAAAGATTAGAGAGCTCTATGGACATACAGAGCTATAATGGATAACTTACAAATCCATGATTTACCATGCTAACACCAGTTAACCATATGGTGAAACATTGAATTCCTACTTCTTAACATGTGACAGCAAAACTTAAAATCCTTTAGAAGAATTGAATTGATGCAATATCTTTAAAATCTGAGTGTAGGAAAAGACATTTCAATAGTAAAGTCCTAAAGAAAAAATGGAAAAATCTGACATTGCCAACTTCTATCCAGTAAATAACACTATGAAGAAAAAAGAAAAACACAGACTGGATGAAATTATTTGCAACACGTAATTGACAAAGCATTATTATCCTGGATATATGAAAGCTTCTAACCAAACAATGAAAAAAAAAAAAAGAAAAGGAAAACATTCCTATTTAAAAATAAGTGAAAAAAATATGAGTAGGTGATAAGAACATGCAAAAGAGGACACAGGGTAGCCAACAACCAAGGACAAACTGAGTGAATAAACAAGAAGTATGATCAACCTCCTTCCTAGCTACAAAATGCAGGTCTAATTTATAATAACATAAAATGTCTCACTCAACAGATTTGCCAAGTCAAAGAGTCTGAAAATACCATTGGTGAGATGAGTGAAGACTCTTGTATGTGAAATTTGACATAGCCATGCAGACAACTTGTCAATATCGATAATCCAGAAGATGAGCTTATTGTATGACTCAGAATTACTAGGCTATCCCTTAGTAAATCCTAGAAAAATTCTAGTTCAAGTGCACAGGAATTCATGTACAAGAATGCTCCTGAATCTCTTCCATTGAATAGACGCTTCATGTGGACAGAGGCTTAGTTTAGTTCACTGATATACTGTAGAGCCCAGAACAGTGTCTGACACCTAGTAAAGAAACAAATATTGCTTTAAAATGCATCTAAAGCAAGCAAAATCAAGATGAAACAAGAATAAAGTCAGTTTTACGAGCCTGAGGACAATTTGAGCATTCAGTGTAACCATTCCATTCTTGCATGCCTTTTCAGCAGGCCAATCTAGGGTTTGCTCAGCCTGTGTGGTAACTACCATGGCATTTGTTAGTCTTTTTTATTCTAAAGGCAATACTTCCTTTTTTTTTCACAGAATGGCTTGAGAATATTGAGTCTATTGCTTCAACAGTTTGCTCTAATAACTCATGGTTATTTATTTATTTTTATATTAATTCTCCATTTACTTTCATCTGAAAAAAAAAGACCCTAAGAATTTCACATTTTTGAAATACCATCCTTTCAAATACCATAAGATGGTGGCACCATGTAAGAGCCTTCTGCGTTCAGCCAAATTGCTGTGATGCCTTATAAGATAGGCTCATCTCCAGTTCCTTCCTTCACCTATGAGCATAAGACTCTTGGGCAGTTCTAGGCATTAGACACAGAGGTTGACTTGAGGCATTAGAATGAGAAGTATTATGTAGATTAAATTGTATTATTTTCTTCAACATGAGATAAAAATGGGCCTGTGTACAAAAATGTTTTCACTAATCATTTTGGAGATCAAAGATTTCATTTCCTAAGAGCTCAAACTTCACGTCTTTCAGCAAGGACTTACTTTGAACCCTGTTTAATGATGCCGTCGAAGACTTCTTTTTCTCTTGAACTACAGCTAAAAGACTTGTAAAAAAATGTTGTTTCAACACTGAAGCACTTTAAATGACTGGCTCTAACCACAATGTATAAAAAGTATAATTCAGACTTGGCAGAGCGAACTAAATAAATAGTGATGATAAGCGACCTATCTAACAATGTAGCCTCCGTGTCTTGTCATTAACACAATTATGTCAGCACAGTCAATCAGCACATTGCCTTGACTTTAAAGCCAGAGACTGAATACATGCTTTTAAAGTTGCAGGGAGCAGAGAAAGAGAAGAGCTATCACGCTCAAGCCAGCAATGTGACTTTCCAGTTATTCAGGGCTTTTTAAGAAAAACAAGGTTATACATTTACAAAACGCTTTGTTGTTGCAGTAATGCTAAAATTATTCTTATGAGTTCAATACCATCTGTAATAACCCTCTGGCGTTCCCAGACAAAAAGAGGGACCCTGGCTGTAGCATTCCTTTCACATATGAGAAACTGATTTACTACCTGAAGTGATAATTAATGGGATTCCGTTCAGTTTCAAGTGGAGATGAATCGCACAAGAGGTAAGTATGGAATCTCAGAATGGCAATATTCTTCTGAGAGCTCTCTTAAGCATTCTGTGCTGAAAAACCTCTGTAATCGCAAGCGGCAGGTGACAGCACCTGCCAGCTGAATATCATCCATGAAAACTGGAGAAGGACTGGGCCACAGAAAAGGGAAGGACATACCTAAGAATTCTGTATGGCATTTCTCTTCTGTTTGGCTTGATGAAGCCCAGCCAGGCTACAGCAATCTGTTTGCATCATTTGATGGAGTAACTTCAACTTCATTCACCAACACAACTGAAATGCCACAGGAAACACTTGCATTCACCTGAGTTTAAAATAGTCTCTGTAGACTGGAGAAGAAGGTAAGTGGTTTGAAGATTTAGTAGAGAAGTTTGACTATCAGAGTTTGAAGAAAGAAAATACTACTTTGATGCTTAAAGTGAGGGTGAGCAGCACCCTATTATGATTAGATGACTTTTATCTCACCAGTTCCAGAATGTAGGCTGTATTTACAAGTAATAGTCGTTTCACATAGGTACACTGGAAAGGATTATATAATAATCCCTAGGATCCCTTCTCTGAGAAAGATGCTGTATCGTTGTATTATCCCATTTTGAAGAGGGAAAAATTCACATGCAGAGAGGTAGTGATTTAGTCTCTCATGATCCATATCAAATACACTCATCTCGCTCTAAAACCTAAAATTGCACTGTCTCCTAGGGTGTGTGTCAATTTTAGTGTTTGTTTTATTGCCTGTTTTATCTTCATTCTTGCCATTTTATAATCAATCCAAAGTTTGTAAGAACATGGGTCCCCATTCTCTTAGACGATTTTCCAGACACTTGCAGGAGACAGGTGGTGCTTACTCCCTGTGACCCTAATGTCGGCAGCAACCTACCTGTCCTCCCTAGCACTCTGTGGAAAACTTGTCCAGCTATCTTTTTTTACCACTGAACATGGTACAGATGATGCATTGTTCATCTGTTTGTTAACATCTGCATCCCTGTCTAGAATGCAAGTTTCTTGAAAGCAGGGGATTTGGTGTGGGGTTCACTGCTCTGTCCATAGTGTCTGGAGCTGTGCCCATCATGCTGTGATTGTTCATACTAGAATGAATGGGTGCTCTTGTTTTTAGGTGAGATGACTAACTCAGAATCTTGCCCAAGGTCATGTACAACATTCAGTGGAGGAGTTGCCCTTTGAACACAGGTCTGAGAACTACCTAGGCCTCTATGTGCGGACCTATGTCACCTTCAAGATAGAGGTCATCTGTTCATTTAAAAGCTGAAAAAGGTCGGGCACGGTGGCTCACGCCTATAATCCCAGCACTTTGGGAGGCCGAAGTGAGAGGATTGCCTGAGCCCAAGAGTTCAAGACCAGCCTTGACAACTTGGTGAGACCTCATCTCTACAGTAAATAAAAAAATTAGCCGAGTGTGGTGGCACACGCTTGTAGTTCCAGCTACTTGGAAGGCTGAGGCGGAAGGATCGCCTGAGCCCAGCAGGTCAAGGCTGTGATGGCCGTGAGCATGCCACCGCACTCCAGACTGGGTGACAGAGTGAGAATCTAACTAAAAAAATATATAAAAATAAAAAATAAAATAAAAATATGAAAGCTGAAAAATACCAGCTTTGCCATTTGGAGTGTAGGTCAATATCAGGAACAAAAATCTGGTGATATTTACTGGTTTTGAGGAATTGGTTTGAATGATCTGGGTAATAAATATGCCATTGAACTTGAGTGGGAAGTGAAATCTTATGGTTATTTCCCAAAAAGTTCCATACTTTCTGAGATTTCAGAAATAATTTAATAACTAGCATAATGCTGTTAAGCACATCATTTAAGTTCTGCAGTAATCTGTTCTGTTGGGAGCAGGGGAATCGATCCTACACTCTATGATATTTAAAATAAAAATAAAAATATTAGTTTCCAATTTTCCATTCCAACTAATACCATGTGATTTTTACTTCTTCCTAAATATCAGGCTGCAGCTAGTTTAAATAAGGCAAGGTAGAAAATATATTTTAAATCATAAAGTGCTTTGGTTGGAAATTAAGAAGGCATATCTCAAGGCACTTGGACACTTAAAGCAAGAGTCAAAGATTTGGCCTTTATTCTGAATGTACTTTAAAAATTAATAATTTCATGAACAGAGGAGGTTTGTCCAGGAAGGAAAAAAAGGAATGTTTGATGAGGAATTGAAACAGGAGCAAAGAACAGGGAACACCATTTACCAACTCATTGACACACCAGGAGGTCTGCTAAGCTCTCCCATGAAAGGATTGTTATATCCATTTTATAGACAGAAATGAGACTTCTTTTTAAAAAAATATTTTATTCTAAAGATGTGGAGTACAATTCCTTTACAATATTTTATTGTAAAGGATTAGATATACATGTGAACATTGTACAGGTAAATTTTGGGCCTCCCTTTGGTCCCCACTTTGCCTGGTACCCTTGTTGATGCTGTGCTCCCCCAACGCCCACCCTGGCAGTATCCCTCTACTGTCAATACCTTTCTTATAGTATTATGGTAAATGTTCAGAGCCCACTTATGAGTGAGGACGTGTGGTACTCTGTTCTTTGCTCTGTGATAGATCACTGAGTATGATAGATTCTAAATCCATCCAAGTTGTTGCACAGTCCATATGTTTGTCCTTCTTTATGGCTGCATAATATACCATTGTGTATGTGTACCACATTTTAAAAAAAATCCAGTCCAGTTGAAGGGCAGCATGATTGGTTCCATGTTTTTACTATTATGAATAGTGCTGCAATAAATATGTGTGTGCAGGTATCTTTTTTGTAGAATGATTTGAGTTCCTCCAGGTACATTCTCAGAAGGGAGATTGCTGGGTGATATGAAAGGTCTATTTCTAGTTCTTTTAGAAATCACCACACTATTTTCCACTGAGGTTGAACCAGCAGTATAGAAGCGTTCCTTTTCCTCTGCATTCTCACCAGCATCTGTTGTTGTTTATTTTATTAATGATGGCCATTCTTACTGAGGTTAGACCACATTCTCAATGTGATTTTGATTTGCATTTCTCTGATCATTAGTGAGGTTGAGCACTTTTTCATGTGTCTGCTGGCTGCTTGTATGTCTTGTTAGAAATGAGGCTTCTGATAGCTGAATAATTTGCCCAGGATCACATAGTTCATGAGAGGTGGAGCCAGGACTCACATCCAGAAATGTGGGTTGCAAATTTAAAGCTAAGAGAAAATATGATGGCCAAGGAGGTCTTGAAATCCTCTTCCTTTAGAGCCCATTGAAGACATATCATGAAGAGACCCAGATTGTGCAGTTAATTAGTTGTAATGTACTTAAAAACAATAAGCCTTGAGCCGGGCTCGGTGGCTCAGCCTGTAATCCCGCGCCTTTGGGAGGCTGAGGTGAGTGGATTGCCTGAGCCCGCGGGTTGGAGACCCGCCTGGGTAGCGAGACCTCATCTCTACAATAAATCAAAACATCAGCCGGGCGTGGTAGCACGTGCCTGTAATTCCGGCTACTCGGAAGGCTGAGGCGGAAGGATCGCTGGAGCTCAGCAGGCGAGGCTGCGGTGGCCGGGAGCGGCCACTGCACTCCAGTCTGGGCGACCGAGGGAGACTCCAACTCAAAAAAAAACCAAAAAACCAAAAAACAATAAGCCTTGGTTTCCTCTCATTTTACATGAAGATAATGATACCTACCATATGGATTTGGCGTGAAGATGAAAAGAAACAAGATGATAAATGTGCATGAACCATTTAGGCGGTCAATCAAAGACCTTTTGGGCAACCAGATTTTTTCTTTATGTTTTCATCTGTAACAACCTTTCAACATTTTTTGCTGTGAGTTGGGGAGATAAGGAGTAGCACTTACCGAATATATTTAATCATGATTCATCCAGGAATGATGCATATCAACAAAGATCTTAACTGAAAGGTGACAGAAACTTCCTAGAATTTCACATTAAATTTTCTAAAGAGTGTGTGAAACTGGCAGAGAAATCTTTTCTTGCCGGCATAGGACAAGAAGAACACAATGAATTTGGGAGATTAAAACCCCCAAGGTCTGAAAAAGTCTGTTGTGTCAGTTATTACAGTCTCAGAGAGTGTCAGCTTTGATGACTCTGGGGGAGGAAAAAGATACCCTAAAGAAAAACTTGGATCTGAGAGATTTTGCACATAGATCCCAATTACTAACCCATTTATTGAGCAATTATTATGTGTGTGGCATTTTACCAAAGTGACTGCATACCTTTTCTTACAACAGCTTTTTAAGTTAGATATCTTGGTCACCTTACAGACAGGGAAACTGAGGCCTACAGAAGTTAAAGAACTTGCTCAAAGTTGTTCAGCAAAAATAGACCGAGAATTGGGCCTCTTTCTGTTAAAGTCGCTGCATGTAGACACTAAGCCATAAAATCAAACAGAATTCTTCCAGTGGAGGAGTTAATGCTTACTACTATCCCAGGGGAGGAGATTATTATAATTTATGGAGAGATTAATTTTTTTCCCAGGGGAGCAGGGTGTCCCTTGCAGACAGAATGAACTATATTTCTGTAGCAGTTTGCCCTGTTGGCCAGTGGTAAGGGATGCAACCCAGAGGAAGCTGTGTCCTGAGTTCTCCACTTGAATGAGGGTATATTCATGTCAGAAAGATGAGAGCAGACCTGATTTAAGGAAATGATTATGTAACAAATGGCCTGAAATACAAAGAAAGGTTAAGGTTGCATACTAGAAAGAGGGCTGACTAAGCAACAATTAATAGGGATATGTTGACAATCTACAAACACTAGAAGTCTGCAAATATCAAGGAGAGATTTTCTAAAAAAAGAGAGAGAGAGAAAGAAAAGGTGTAACAAAAGTGAGGCATAATGGTATAATAATTGCTCTTCAAATTGCATTGAATAAAATTAAGTAAGGAAAAGATTAGGCCAAATGTCAAGAAAAACTGCCACCCTTACAGAATTAATATTCGACTGAAATATGGAGGGTGTAGGCCTTCCTGGCTCCAGTTGGACAGCACCTTCAAGGGGAACCTCATAGTCACACCTTTGTCTCCTGGGATCCAACCCAGCCAGTCCCTAATTTGAGGCCTTAGGCTCAGCTTGGAACACTCTCCCATGGCATGCTGGGTTCCATGTTAAGTCACCTTATGCTGGAAAGATACCCTTTATTCCCTAAATTTTTAATTATTTTGTTGTTTTTTTTTTTAAAGAAATGGAGTCTCATTATGTTGCCCAAGCTGGTCTCCAACTCCTGGCCTCAAGCAATGATCCCGCCTCAGCCTCCCCAAAGTACTGGGATTACAAGTGTGAGCTACCATACCCAACCTGGACGGACTCTTTCATGTGTGCCTCCATTTCTTACACTGACTTTTTGCCTATTTCTAGATCTGGTTTCCTCTTTTACTTCTGTCCTAGTAACCGATTATTTTTCTCTTGTTTCCTAAGTCCGAGACCCTATTTATTAAGCTGTTTGGCTACCTCAAAGGATAGGAACTGTAGTTTCACTCTCTCTAACAAAATTCCTGCATATCAACCGTCTGCCTACTCAAGTTAATTGACTGCTATTGACTGGATTTCTGTTAATTGACTGGATCTCATTTGTCAAGTTGCATCTCTTTATTAGGACCCCCATGCATTTCATTGGATTCTCCTCCAATATGAACTACCATCTGCATATGGATCTTCTCAAACAGTCTATGCTTAATGTGCTAGACTGTGACTGGGTGTGGTGGCTCAAGTTTGTAATTCCAGCACATTGGGAGACCAAGGCGAGAGGATTGCCTGAGCCCACAGGTTCAAGACCAGCCTGGGCAACTTTGTAAGATCTCGTCTTTACAATAAATCAAAGGGTTGCATCCCTTACCACTGGCCAACAGGGCAAACTGCTGCAAAACATAGTTCATTCTGTCTGCAAAGGGACATCCTGTTCCCCATGGGAAAAACATCTCCCTTCATAAATTATAACAATCTCCTCCCCTGGGATAGTAGTAAGCATTAACTTCTCCACTGGAAGAATTCTGTTTGATTTTATGGCTTAGTGGCTACATGCAGCAACTTTAACAGGCGTGCGCCTGTTGTTCCAGCTACTTGGAAGGCTGAGGTGGAAGGATCGCCGGAGCCCAGCAGATCGAGGCTGCCGTGGTCATGAGCAGCGTGCCACTGCACTCCAGCCTGGGGGACAGAGTGAGACTCCGACTCAAAACAAACAAAAAAAATGTGCCCGGTCAGACTTTCTCTAGCAATGTCAGCTGGGTGTGGCCCATCTCCTAATCCCTCCCATTCTGTGGTGCAGTTCTACCTGCAAGCCTTGGCCATTCCTGGCCCCTTTCCTTCCATGGTAATAGAACTTGACTATTCTGGCTATGACTACAGAGATTGAATGGGAGAGTCCCTTGGAAAGTCTTAATTGGGTGACTCCTGAGCTGAGTCTTGAAGGATAAGCATTGTTCATTGGGTTGACAGTAGGAAGGGAGGAGGCCGAGAGAAAAATGTTCCAAGTGGAGGGAATAGCAAAGTGTGGGAGCATGACGGAGCATTGAGCTGCAAGTTGTTCAGTGTGGCTGGAGGGTGACATAAGGATGAGGAATGGCAGAGGACAATGATGAAGGCGTCAGGAAAAAGGCAGACTTAGAAGAAATTTACATGTTGATTTGGAGTTGGAACTTTGTCCTAAAGGTAATGGGGAGACATTGAAAGATTTTTCTTTGGATTAATTAATTTGATATGCTGGTATTTATAATTATTTATCTATTTTTGAGATAGGGTCTTGCTCTGCTGTTCAGGCTGGAGGGCAGTAGCATGATCATGGCTCACTACAGCCTCAAACTCCTGGGCTCAAGTAATCCTCCTGCTTCAGCCTTCTGAGTAGCTGGCACTACAGATGTGTATCACCATGGCTGCCTACCTTTTTTTTTTTTTTTTTGAGTCAGAGTCTCACTCCATTGCCCAGTCTGGAGCGCAGTGGCACACTCACGGCTACCAGCTACCCCAGTGTTGACCTTCTGGGCTCCGGTGATCCTTCTGCCTCAGCTTTCCAAGTAGTTGGAACTATAGGCTCGCAATACCACGCCCAGCGAATTTTTTATTTACTGTAGAGACGAGGGCTTGCCAAGTTGCCAGGCTGGTCTCAAACCCTCAGGCTCAGGCAATCCACTCGCCTCAGCCTCCCAAAGTGCTGGGATCACAGGCTGAGCTAACAAGCCCGGCCCATCTGCCTACTTTAAAAAAAATTTTAGCGATGGAGTCTTGCTATGTTACACAGGCTGGTCTTGAGCTCCTGGACTCAAGCAGTCCTCCTGCCTCAGCCTCCCAAAGTGCTAGAATTGCAATCTATATTTTTATTTTAGAGCCCTGATTTAGGTAAGTAGAGTGGGAGGTGACGGTTGAGAGTGTAGATGAAAACAACAGGTAGGAGACCGTTGCAATGTTTCAGACAAGTGTTGCAGAAATAATAGATACACAGGAAATGGCACTGAGGAAAAAGAAGAGTGATATAAAGGAATAGGAGAAATATTTTGGAAGTAGAATTTCTAAGATCTGGCAGCTTATTAGGTAGAGAGGTTGAGGACAAAAGAAGAATCTGGAACAACACCCAATTTCTAGATAAAATAAAGGACTACATTTCTTTCTCAGACCAGCGGAAAGTCAGATACCATTTCTCTAGGAATGTGGACTTGGCAAGACCTGAGGATGGCCTGCAGGACTGCAGAGCATGAAACACAGGTCACGTCGAAGACCAGGCAGACACTGCAGCCAAAGGGTCAATTTAATTAGGTAGGCAGGCAGAGCATCCAGGTACAAGAATACCATTCAGAACCAGGAGTTTCTAAATGAAGGGTACAAGTCAGAGGGACTCTCTGAGATACCCTGACACCTAAGTGATAGGTCAGGAAGAAGCGATGATTCATTCAGGCTTGAGTGGAAAGCCAACCCAAGAGAGATGCTCAGCAGGCAGTTGGATTTACCGTCTGGCACTAGGGCTGAGTTACCAGCATGTAGGTTGAATCTAGTCCACGGGGATAGTTGAAGTTGCCCAGATGAGTGTAGCATTCTGGGGCTAGTTAGCCAGCACGTGTATCCTCTTTCTTGCTTGCCCCTGTGACATTCTAATTCTCTCTCATAGTTCTTCTGCCACTAGGCGCTCCTTTGACCTCTGTTTGTTACACTGATCCACTCACAGCTCCTTGGGAGCCCCTACAATCCTTGCTGAGCCTCCCTTTGCAGTTCTGATCCCTTCTATGCCTCCCCTGTGAGTCTTCAATTATCTCTCAGCTTTGCTGAGTCCCTCAAATCCCTTAAATCTCAGCTGTGAAATGCACACTATTCTTAGTAGGCATGCCCCTTGTGAAGTCAATGGGAATTTACAAACAACAATAAAAAATAAACATGATCCATCTGCCATAAAACATTGATGCAAGCTAAGATAAAACTAGAAGTTGGTAGTTTATAAACTACATTATCTAAAATTTTTTCTTTTGAAAGAACAGTATCTAGCAGGTCATATTTTAGGTCATTTTTTTTTTCTAAACATTTCTGCGTTTTTGGTCTAGAACATTCTCCATTAGAAAGTGGTTTCAAGTTAACCACTCAATATAATGTCAAGAATTCACAGATGCCCACCTACCCCAAATCATATTCTGTGATGCGTAACTGGGAATAAGGAGAAATCAATTTCTGTATGTGTTTCGAACAACAGAATTTCACACAATCTTGTCACAAATGGTTGTAAAAGGTCACACAAAGCCAAGTTTAGCGTCATAAGGATTACTACTCCTAATGTTCTTTTATTAAAGACACTCATAAAGTCACACGTCACATTTGAAGACTCAGGTATCTATCAACTGCGATTTAAACTTGCTTTGTGTGCTGTGAGACAAAGAATGACCTATAATTCATGTTTATAAAAGGACAGCATAGTATACTGGAAACAGCTTGAGCTTTGGAGGCAAAAGTAATTGTCTTCCAAGTACATCCTTGAATTCTTTGGAAGCATGGAGAGAGAGAGAGAGAGAGAAAGAGAGAGAGAGCGAGAGTGTGTGTGTGTGTGTATCTTGGGGGAAAGAAACACCACTTCACCATCATTTAACATCTTTTTTTTTGTTTGACTTGGAGTCTCACTCTGTCGCCCAGGCTGGAGTGCAGTGGCGTGCTTACGGCCATTGCAACCTCGACCTGCTGGGTTCATGCGAACCTTCCTCCTCAGCCTTCCAAGGAGCTGGAACTACAGGCATGTGCCACCATGCCCGACTAATTTTTTTATTTATTGTAGAGATGAGGTCTCACTAAATTGCCCAGGCTGGTCTCCAAACCCTGGACTCAGGCAATCCTCTTGCCTTGGCCTCCCAAAGTGTTGAGATTACAGGCTTGAGCCACCGCGCCCAGCATCATTTAGCATCTTTAAAGTAATATTCAAAACAGCATTACAGATATGATTTCTAACTTTACTCACTGTAAGGTATTATTATCCTCATTTTATAGATGAGAAAGCTAGAGCTGAGGGAGGTTTAGTGTCTCACATAGCTGCAAAAAAAAAAGTTGTCTAGGAATTCAAATTCAGGTTTCATGTGCTTAATAAAACTATGGCCTTTCCATTAGATACCACTGCCTTCCTTATACATGACTGTTCTTACTAGTAGGCTATGCAGACTTAACTTTGACCTCAGCACCTAATCTTCAAAATGGGAATGCTTAATTGTGGAAGAGAGTTTGTATATAGAATTGTTATTGGGTTATAGTGATGAAATGTATAATTAAGTACCTGGCACATAGTAAGGTCTCGATAAATTGTATTTTTTTTTGATAGCTAAGAATTGAAACACCTTAGTTTTTTATCAGTAAGACATAGTGTGAGCAGATAATTTACCTCCTATTCTGCCATGTGAAGAAGGGGTTTCTGCTTCTTAGAGTTCAAAGTAGACAACACTTTGTCTGAATATAGTTTTCTTGCCATTCCTAGAAAGATGCCCTTAAGTGTTCATTCACCCTATAGTAAATAATGTTATTAAAATTTTTTTGCTCTTATTTTAACTAATGGTTCAAGAATACATTTAGTTAACATATACCACTGTTTATCACCATGCAGCATCAGCAAAAAATCAGTAAGGAACATTAATTATCAAATGTGCCAGTTTTGTGACCATTAAGTACCTCATTAGATTCTGTTTTGGAAATTGAATTTATGAGCATCTTTATAGAAAAGAGCACAACATGATTGGCATTGCTTAACCACAGCACAATCTGAAGCAAAATCACTTATTTAATGGCACTCTATTATTATTATTATTAATCATGAAACAACAAAATGATAATTTCTCTTTGCAAGCCTGACTTTAAAAAAAATTACAATTTCAGCCTCCGAACACATAACTTGTTTAAAGGGGAAACTACAATCCTCATAAAAGAAACTCACCTTGGTAGATTTTTTAAAAAGTTCTATCTTGAAGATCAACCTGTAATTTCTGTATCGTATTTAAGCTCCTTTTTTGAATAGCGAGGTTTGTCTACACTATAATCATCCTTTCTCATTGTGCTTGCTGGAATGTGGGCAAAACTGGTCTCTGTTGACAGGTTTTATATCATATCATTCTTATAGGCACTGATTTTTTTTTAAGTAGTGGTTAGCATGAAAATCTGATATGCTTCAACTGCAAAGGAAAAAAATAGAAAAGAGAAAAAAATAAATTAAAACTATGTTTAAAATATATGATCTAGCCTAACCTTTTCTCCATTAGGGAAACTATAGCTGCAAAAAAGATTAAATACAAATTTGCTTTGCTTTTAAACCTACTTAAGAAGCACCTATCCTATCTGTCCATATAAATTCCAATGGAAAACACAATGACATGCAATTACTAATCTCAATGTACACAGCCATGCCTCGGGGACTTAGTGGTTCATATTTTACTATTCTGTAATCAAATACAAAACTAATGAGTAAAAATATGCTTCCCCCAATAAATTTCCAGCACCTGGACAAGTGTCTGACAGGGAAATGGAGGATGCACACACAAAATTCATTCTGCAAAGCTATTAAAGTGTTAGACTTGCCAACAAGTGTTCATTAAACAAGAATGAAGGATCTTTATGCCAGTTTCTTACCAAAGGCTTTTTAATATTTTAATGGAGAGTAAAGACTATTTATCTGAACTCTGATCAGTTAACGTTCAGATCTGTTATGAAGAAACAAGGAGTCCTTTATAATACCTTTCATAAAAATCCACTTTGCAATGCTTCAAATAAAGACTAAGGACTGTAAAAGATTATGCCGCATATAAACAAAATCAGTATCGTTTTGAAATTATACGGTTATCTCTGGAACTCCTTAGCACATTAGAATCATGCTGTATTTTTATTTAAAAAGTGGTTAACAAAATCCAGTATACAGATGGAAAACAGGATTAGAGGTGGCATCCCAGTCATGTGACATCAACCAGTCTCCAACAAGCGAGGAACACACTTAATGGGGCAGACAAGGGGAGCAGGGTGTTTGTCTGCTGGCTAGGACTCAAGGAGGGTAGAGAGGAGAAGAGGGGAAGGGAGGGGAGAGAGGAGGAGGGGAGGGGAGGGGAAGGGAGAGTCACAGCACCAACATGTGGTGATGGGAATGGCTTTTCAAACCAGAATTCAAGTAGATCAGTCTCTGTGTAGGAGCCAAAATATATATACACATACAAAGCAAAAAGGTTATGAAATGAAAGAAGTCTCATGGTGGTTACAATATAATATCTCTGAGACATTATTTGAGTGCAATTGACCGTTTACATTCATTTTCATCATTTAATTCGACCCTAGGCAATATATTTGCACATACATCTGTGCATACGCCGAGACTCATCGACACACATATAAATGTGTCTATAAATGCACACATTTAGATGCAGCAGGGAAGCGGTATGGCGGCATGGATCTAGACAGAGGATATCAGATGTGATGACAATTTTCAGGACTTTGTCTCTGGTTCTTGCATTCGGACGTGCTAAGTTCACCCTTGTACATGCCTAGACTGTAACCAACAGGTAAAGCAGAGCAGGGGTCGTGCCTGATGTCACTTGAATTTTTCTTCATTCCAAAGAAAGAGATTGCTATTAATAATATTCATAATAATAACAATACTTAAGCTAGCAATTATTAGAAACATACCGTGTGCCAGACACTGCTCTAAGCACTTATTTATCTTCCCATGTATCTTTCAAAACAACACAAGGGAGATACTATCATCAACCTTATTTTACAGATGAGAAAAGTGAACCTTGCAGTGCTTGTACCACTACTTTGTAGAAGAGGCAGGATATGGCCTGGGCAGTTTGCACTTAACAACCAGACATTTGACCAAAAACATTAGAAACTTCAAGAACGAGAATCAGGTAGATGATGCCCAATTTCTATCCCTTGTACTTGGGTTGCCAAAGTGCTTGAGAACCCGTAGAGGGAGAGGCCTTGTTTTGTGGACGTGAAATTTGTAAAACACAGAAGTTCATACAACCAGGGCCTCAGTTCCTAGTGAACTTGCAGAAGTCAGTGACCTTGCACCTCTGAGTTTAGACTTGGGCAAATTAAAATAATAATGGAGAATTAGAAAACAGTCAAGAGAAATAGTAAATGCTTTTTGGATATTTTGGGCACCTCAGAGAAGATGTGAAAATGCTGGTGAAAGATGTTACAGCACTCCTGGTAAACTCCCATCTTGATCCAAAGTGTCTACAAGAATGCTCAAGTGAAAGCAAGGATACTTTTCAGAATTTATCTCTCAATGTGTTAGGATCTGCTTGTTAAGTACTTCTGCTAATGCTATGTTGGCAACAGAAGCCAATTTTTGTTAAATGTGAGAATAGTATCACAATTATTGGCTGGTTTCTTTTGTGTGGCTTGTCTTTAAAGACTTTAACACAGATTCTAAGATACCCCTTAAGATCCTTCATTTGGAGTTTTGAGTTTCACTGTAAAGGCGTGTGGTGAGTCTGTGGAATATAGTTATATAATTATCTTTATCTTTGGTCCCAGAAGGGAAAAGTGAGTTCAGGAGTCTTTTTTCTTTTTTTTAATGAGAAATGAGAAAGAGGTCAGGATTTGGATTAATGAATTTGACATTCAGGCCAATGACCTGTTTAGGTCACGGGGAAAACACATTTATTTATAGGCCTTGGCTTTAGTTTCTAAAGAAGACTTGTTCCCCCAGTTACCAACCTAAGAGTTCTGCCCGGGGCCGTGTTCATGAAACCATTCAGCTGTTCATAGTGAGGTACAGTGAGGTCCAAAACTTCCCCTACTCACAAGCAGTTTGCTTTCAGTGAGACACCCAGCGGGAACGTTAGCTCTGATGTCCATGAATAAACAAAATGTTCTGCTCTTCCTCCTCATAGCAGGAAGTATCTGAATTTTAAAAACCGTGAGAAGAAATAATAACCAACAGATTTTGAAAGCCCCCACTAGCAAGAAAATACTGCTAACAGGGGTAGGATTGGTTAAATGTGATTTTGGGGGGGTAAACCTATAGGTATACATAGTGGAATGAGAAAAACTGATTTCAGTGTTATTTATTGAACTTATTTAACAAACACAGAGAGTGCTTGCTGTGTGCCACGCACTGTTCTAAATGTTTTACAAATATTAACCCACAAAACTTTCTCTTTTGATGCAGTACTAATCCTGAGAGATTTGTTTTACTCTCAAACCTGGGACAGAGATAAGGTTGCCTGTACATTAAAGTGTCTTGCCTTATAAGGAAGCGTTCGACTGCACTAGATTAAACTCATAAAAGCTAATGAAGAGTCCCCCTTAATACACATTTCTTTTTTCCTGTTTGGACTTGAAGTGACAACATTACAGAAACACCCTGCAGGTTTTTATCTAAATAGCATCCTATAAAACAATGTCCTCTTGTCAGTCACCACTAATTCGGCAGAGTCAAGCTATAAATCTGTCCAAAGGCCAGCAAAGTGCTTAACTTGGCACATTACTAATAAAATTAGGAATGTGGGTTTATTACATGAACCTTAAGTAGGTTTGGTCAAGATATTAAGATTTTTGCTTATGGCAACCATGGCTAATGTGGATTGGTATTTTCATTATAACACACCCCACAGCACTTCCCAGTAACATCTCAGGTTTCCAAATTAGACAATCGTCTTCTGCCCTCTCGTACTCATTGCTAATGCTGCAGCTGGAACTACCATCTCTAAAGCCTCACCCACTTTAGGGTACTCAAGGATGGTAAAGACTTTTCAATAATGCTAATTCTACTGAATAAAATTAGAGCAAATTAATTAATACTTCTATTAACGTAACCTGATTTCACTTTGTTCGAGAACAGAAGCACTTATAGGCTTTTAACATGCGCTTAGAAATATCGTTTCAGCTCAGGGCAATTTTGAGAAGTGATTTATAAGCAGTTGCAAATGCTTCTAAAATGGTAAGATTTGAGAAAGCCAAATGTATGTTAACCGAGTTGTCCTGCGGTCTTGGGTATTTTATTTTAGTTTTTTTAGATGATGGAATAATAATAACTATATCCTCTCTCCTGAGCCACGTTTATTGTGATGGCTTATATTTGCCTAGTGGTTTAGTTTACAAAGTGGGCTCTGCTGCTGATCTTGGAATGATCTTTTGAGGTGGGTAGTTCAGGTATTACTACCTTCATTTTATAAATGAGGACACATAGCAAGGACCAGAGCTGAGACTGGGAAGCGCTCTCCACCTCGTTCAAGGTTACCCTCAACTTTGTGAGCATTTACAATTCTACAAAATGTTCTATCCATTGGATCCTTATACCACCTAGAAACATGCATGTATAAGTGTGCCTCACACACATTCTGTGTTGCTTTCTGTCCTAGTATTTCTATTCCTGATTCAGAGACTGTCTGAATCTTCCTTTCCCAATGACACTAGCCTCTACTGACCTTTCCTTACCAATCTTGTCGAGGTTGCCCATGTTGGCAACCTGCATTATGGCCGCTACATTATGAAATTTGAAATGCAGCTTTGCAGAGGGGAGATGGGAAGCTCTCTTTAGCATGCTGCAATCTCAAAAACCTGTAGATGGGCAAAGTCACTAAAGTTCACTTCATGAAAAATACAACACACCACTGAGAGCAAGTATGATTGATGCCCGCAGAGCAAACTGTTTATCAGACAAACACATTTTGCAAACTTTGACATAAATTGTTAAGTTGCCTTATCACCCAGACAATGTAAGACTAGCATCTTTGTAGGAACTTCCCCAAAACTCTTTAATGACCTCTAAAAAGCTTTATCTTATCATGATCTGATTTGCTACTACAATAAATCATTTACAAATAGGTTAACAGAAAAACCGGTATTAGAAATATGGATTCATTTTCCAAATAGAAGAAGGCTTCAGCACTTGGCTGGCTACTGTGCGGTGGTAAAGGCATGATAAAGCACTCAATATGCTCCATACTAAAAGATTCAGGAGGGGAAAGAATACCTCAGCCTATTCAGATCTAATTGGAGGCTAATTACACATTTGGTAAATCACGCAAGCCCTTTAATTTTCTTCTTTCCTGCTTTCTGACTTTTATCACTTATCGTAGGGTTGGGAGTTAAAAAAAAGGAAGTTATATTGTTCAATTTCTAGCATGTCTGATATTTGAAAATTAAAATGCTATCTGAAGGTGGTGGTATACAATTGGCAGTCAGGACACTAGTGTTTGTATTGTGCCTCTGTCTTACATAATTCAATTCAATTCAATCAAATCAGTTAAATCAACATTTATTGAGCACCTACTATGAGGCAGACATTGTGCTAGGTATTAGGAATATGAAATGAGCAAGATATTCCTATCCTTAATGGATCTTTAATTCTTATAAATCACCTCTAAAATAACAGAATTAGCCCAAGTAATTTTCACCTCTAAAATAACAGAATTAGCCCAAGTAATTTTTAGACCTTTCTAATTTCTGTGTGGATGATGATTATTAATTTTTATCTTTCTGAATCTTGTCCACTGGCTTCTTCTTATCTCTTTTCTATTCTTCCCTACCTGTTCTGTACCCTGGAAGATTGACAATGGGTTTTCTTGTCCTCTGATTTTTGTTGTGCTTAGTCCTTGGGAAGTCCCTGTGGTAGATAAGAGGAAGAAAAAAGAGAGGGGTCAGAATATTTATGTGTCCAGATTATTGATTTGCAGAGATGTCTTGGACTAGCTGTGTCACTTTATGGAAGGTCCCTAGTTTTCTAAGGTGGCCCGCTCTATGTGATGTCTCTCATACCTTTGGGCAAGTGCATGATAAAAACACAACTGCTACACCCCAGAGCACCAGCTATCCCTGTAGCCTCCTTATACCTTGCCCAACTGCTTTTTCAACAGTCCTTTTGCAAATTGTGTTCAAATCTTCCTCATTTGAGGGTGTCATCTGTTTCCGCCAGAACCCTGGCTGAGACACTGTGTTTTGTTAATTGGTTAAAAGTGATTTTTGAGGAGAAGTCAATGCAAAATAAAAATTCCAAGAGGGGTCAAAGAAGATATTCATTCTTCTAACAGTTTTAAGCCATTTTTCTTGGCATAGAAAAGACGTTCTAACATTTAATTTACTTTTTATTCCATTGTGGTAAAAATACAACATGAGATCTTCCCTCTTAACAGATTTTTAAAGTGACAATGCAGCATTATTTTATTTTATTTTTATTTTTTGAGTTGGAGTCTCACTCTTTCACCTAGGCTGGAGTGCGATGGCATGCTGATGGTACCCCAGCATTGACCTGCTGGTCTCAGGCGATCCTTCCTTCTGCCTCAGCCTTCTAAGTAGCCAGAACTACAGGCGCACGCTACCACGCCCGGCTAATTTTTGATTTATTGTAGAGATGAGGTCTTGCCAAGTTGCCCAGGATGTTCTCAAACCCGTGAGCTC
This sequence comes from Cephalopachus bancanus, assembly GCA_027257055.1. Taxonomy (NCBI): domain Eukaryota; kingdom Metazoa; phylum Chordata; class Mammalia; order Primates; family Tarsiidae; genus Cephalopachus; species Cephalopachus bancanus. The sequence continues at coordinate 1,850,777 of JAPVLO010000047.1, read as the reverse complement.
TGGCAATCCTTTCACTTCAACCTCTCAAAGTGTTGGGGATTACAGGCTTGAGCCACTGCTCCCAGTCCAATGCAGCATTATTAAGTACAGACACCATGTTGTACAACAGATCTCCAGAACTTATTCATCTTACATAACTGAAACTTTATGCCCATTGACTAGCACCTCTGTCTTCCCTCACTCCCTCTAGCCTCTGGCAATCACCATTCTATTCTCTGCTTCTATGAGGTTGATAATTTTCGATACCTCATGCAAGTGGAATTAGGTAACACTTGTCTTTCTGTGGCTGGCTTATTTCACATAGCATAATGTTCTCAAGTTTCATCCATGTTGTCACATGCTGCAGGACTTCTTCTTTTTTAAGGCTGAATACATTCCATTGTATGTGTATGCCACATTTTTCTTCATCCATTTACGCCTGGACAGACATTTAGATTGTTTCCTATTGTCAATAGTGCTGCACTGCATATGATAGGAGTACTAATATCGCTTCAAGATCCTGATTTCAATTCTTAATTTAACGGGACTCGCAGATGGAAGATGATGAGACAATGAGAAGTCATAGAGATTTGGCTAGACTGAACTATGTTTTTCAGAATTCTCTTCCCTGTAGGTTACAGGTAAGGTGAGCCCCAAGAAACTATTTTTTTCTCTTTTTGTATGTCAGTTGGAAGGTGGAACTGAAGCAGCAGCCATATTGTTTAAATTCTCAAAAGATCCCAGCAGGGTCACCAGACTCTTTCGTAGCACATGCACTTAGACATTGACTTGTTTCATTGGTGTGGGAAAGCACCAGTGACTGTAAATGGTCTATCTTCCTCTGGATTCTCCTTTAGAGTCTTCAATTTCTGAGTCAGATGTTAAGTGAGACAATGAGGAGACCTAATTTCTCCAGCAAAGCATGATTATCATCAAGGTTAGTGGCAGGTTCCATTCTGTCCTTGTGGGTTCCAACTTATGTTGGAGGGTTCCAGCTTGTTCTCACACTCCTGCCCTTAACATCCATCTTTTTTTCTCAGCTCCATGCCTTAAAGACTTCAAGCTTTAGCATAAAATGTAAAGAAAGGAAACAGCTTTGCAGAAACGGTTTACTTTGCTCCTATAATTGTGTAAGAACAAATTTCTGTAACTTTTTTTCCCTCTGCCTCATTGAGATGTGTGTGTATCTATTTATCTTTCTACCTATGAGGGGGGACCCCCAAAAACTTTGAATTTATTTATAAAAAATTGTATATTTATTCTTACGTGTTTAAACTTTAGTCAACTTCAAAATACTCTCTGTATGAGTCGACATTTATTGAGATGCTTTTGCCACTGCTCAAAAACAGTTTTTGAACTCATCAATTTGATATCTTTTAGACTTTTCTGCTGTTTTTTGTTTTACCTCTTGTCCATTGGCAAAACATTTTCCTTTGAGGATTTTTTTCATCCTGGGAAACAAAAAATGTCTCTCAGGGTGAGATCAGATGAATAGGGAGGCTGAAGCACAGGGGTCATCACAATTTTGGTCAAAAACTGCTGAACACTCAGCAGTGTGGACAGGTGTCCTTGCAAATGGTCCATCAGGAAATGGGCAAATGTGTTGAAAGAATCTCCAAAAAAAAAATTCATTGAAGCCAAACAGTTTCTCACAATAATGCTAGCTGGTACACTGATGTGGATGGGTTCCTAGAACTTTTGCCTAGCAGAAGCCTGTATTACAAGGGGACTGCCTTCCAAAAATAATTCCTTTTTGTGGAGGTTCCCTTATATATCCTTTCAATACAGTAAATATGTATAGACACCCAGAATGTCTATTTACAGCTTTATATAATCTATGTATCTCTATCCATCTATCTACATACATACACACACACACACACACACACACCCTGGTGGTTTGTTTCTCTGATTGAATCCTGACTGATATAGTGACTAAGTCTTCTTTAGAAGCCTGAACTTCAGGCATATTCCTTTTAAGTTGGATATGCTCTTCATATGTTCTTGCCAGTCGAGAACACTTCAGCCAAGACCAACCCTTGAATATAATGTCAAAAATAAATAAACCCTCTTTCCTAAAATAGCTCACTTGGCAAATGAACATTAAAAATGGGTAAGATTTTTTAATTGGGCAATTATATGGAAATCTGAGAGAGGCTAATGAACACATCTGTTGGCTTGATATCCCTTGTGATGATTAATTTTTATATGTCAATTTTAGTAGGCCAAAGGATGCCCAGATTAAACATTGCAAGGGTGTGTCTGTGAGGGTGTTTCTGGATGAGATTAGCATCTAAATCAGTGGACTCCATAAAGTAGGTTGCCCTTCCTAGTGTGGTTGGATGTCATCCAATCCATTGAAGGCTTTAATAGAGCAAAAGACAGAATTCTCTCATCATAATCCTGCCTCTCTGCTTAAGCTGGGACATCTCAACTCATCTTCTCTTTCCTTCAGACTGGGATTGACATCAATAGCTCCCCCGTTCTCAGGTCTTTGGATTAGGACTGAAATTCCCTGGTCAGCTTTCATGGGCCTCTGGTTTGCAGGTGGCAGATTATGGGACTTCTCAGCCTCCATACGTGTGTGAGCCAATCCTTTGTAAGAATTAAGAAATATCTCTTTCTCTTCCACACACACACACACACACACACACACACACACACACACACACACACATTTTATCACTCTTGGTTTTGTTTCTTGGAAAAATCCTAATACACACCTGAACCCATCTCTAGAGATACCACAGATAGAGATTGACGATCTCAGAAAAAAATGGTGTGAAACTTCAAGGGAGGTCAAAAGTGTTTGGATCATGGGGTCTGAATGTGAAAAAGGAGAAGATGAACCTTCCAGAGTAGACAAAAGTATGCATAGTAGAAAGTAATCAATTGAGAGTAAGGTTTTTAAATGTTTTGATTACTCACTTCAAAACCATCACGAGACAGAAAAACATGAGGCCGTACCATTCCAGTCAGTATAGTAGGAGTGACATCAGGAGATAAAGAGGCCTGGCTGGGCTGGAGAGGGAAAGATCACAGGTGTAGGGAGACCTGCTGGTTCTTGAGCATTCTTTACCTCCCTGCTCCACAGCCCAATGGACAGGTGATTATAACCAAGAGATAAAGTTCTTGGATAAAAGCAGAGTCCAGGACCAAGGCTATAGGAAAGTTCCCTGAAGGCCATTGTAACTTGGTAAGGTGTTTTGTACAGAACAGGAAATGACCAGAGAATAATATCAGAAGATTTTCACCCTGGTTTGCTACCCTCCTGCCCCTGATTTCCTAAATTCACATGAAGGGCATAAGCTAGGGTTTAGATTTAAAATTACCAGTCAAAGTAGTTGATATTCCCAGATTAAGGTGAGCTCAGAAATAGAAACTATTTGAGGTAAACAAGTATGACAAAAGACCAAAGAATGAAATGAAACTATGCTATCTGGATATGAAGCAGAGAACAAGATTTTAAAATAAGCGTAATATTCATAGATAGGCAAGATGGGATATTGATAAGATGAAACAATTGCAAGATATAAATAAGAAACAATTCAAAATCTGGGGCAAATATAGTAGATGAATTAAAACTCCACAAATATGTAAAATAGCAGATATATCTCAAACATAAATTAGAGAACTGAAAGATCAATTCAAGAGTTTCTCTCAGAAGACAAATGGGAGACATAAAACATAGAATATATATTTTAAAAGTTACAACATATGGAGAATAAAAAAAGAAGTATCAAGATATGGATAACAGAAGATCAAAAAGGAAAGGTAAAAGAGAAGAAATATTTGATGACATACCTGAGAATTTGTTAGATTTGGAAACGAAACACCTTTTATTAAAAACACATATGTTGCCAAACAATAAATACACAGGAAGAAAAATACTTGGACATTTGATAGCAAAGTTTAAGAGCATCAAAGACAAAAAGTACATTCTAAAGTCGCTAGAGCAAAAGAGCAGATCAATAGAAAAGAAGGGGAATTTGATTGAATCAGATTTCAATGAGGAAAAAATATGATCAGGAAAATAAGAAACTATAAAGAAGATTTGTGTTCTATAGCTAATGGATTATTGCCAACTTCAAAAGAGACATGAAAGCTACACGGTACTCCCTTCTTCATTGAGCAGAAAACTTTTCAGTTTAAGTAAGGGTTGAGTACTGACAGGCATTCCCTATGCATTGTTTTACTGGCTCAGTTCCTCTCATGGCCTAGGGGGTCTTTGTCAGAGCTTCTTCACTCCCAGGTTGCCTGGAACACCTCAAAAAGTCCAAAAAGATGCTTCCTAAAATTGTTGTATTGGTCCAATAATCTTTGATATTTCTTCTCTACTGAGAAATTGATTAATTAGATGAACATGTGTACTCAACAAAGTATGGAAAGTGAGTAAACCAAGCATATTTCATCAATAAATATTTACTTTGTAAAGCTTGAAGCACCTCATCTAACAAGAATGCCAAAATGGATGAAGTGCAGCTTCTAGAAAAATGTGGACGCTAAAGGGTTATCTATAAAAAGCGAGAGTATGCAACATCTTAAGAGTCAGTTATATGCAGGAAAAGAAAAAGACTGATTTAGAAATTCACAGGAAAGGGATATCACTTTCATTTAATGTGATAAGGGAAGTCTTCATGAGAGAAGAGACGTTTTGGTTTTGGATTCTGAAGAAAGAATGAAATTTTAATAGGCAAGGTGTTGATGTTCAGGTTTCAGGTGGAAGAAAGGGCAAAAGAACAGGAGAAAATGTTTGGAGAATTGCAAAAGTGTGGCTAGAACTGAGGATTTATGAGGGATAATGGGACAAAAGCCTGAAAAGACTGGTCCTACGTCCTGGCTGTGGAGAACTTTGAAGGCAAACCAAGGGGCTGAATTACACATCAAGGGCTATATCGACCTTTGGAAGTTTGTGAACCGGAGAATGGTATGGTGAAAGTCAGGTAATTGAATGAAGATGATTTTGCTCTAATAAGAGGTTTATATTGGTTGGAAAAATCCTAGAGTCAGAAATGTGACTGCACTCATCTGAGCAGAGAAATAGTTAAAATTCTAAATTAGGAAGATAATAATAAACAGAGCAAACCCAGATGCAATGATGACTACTTAGGAATTGGTTGGGTGTAGGTTTAATGAAAAAAGATAGTGAGATGGCTGATAATAATTCCTGAAAAAGAAAGACATCTGAAGCTTGTGAGGTACAAGGGATTAATGTCTTTTTTTTTTGAGTTGTAGTTTCACTCTGTCATCCAGACTGGAGTGCAGTGGCACGCTCGCGGCTACCACAGCCTTGACCTCCTGGGCACAGGTGATCCTTCCGCCTCAGCCTTCCAAGTAGCTGGAACTACAGGCACGCATCACCACGCCTGGCTAATTTTTTGATTTACTGTAGAGATGAGATCTTGCCAAATAGCCCAGGCTGGACTCAAACCTGTGGGTTTAGGCAATCCTCTCACCTCGGCCTCCCAGAGTGCTGGGATTATAGGCATGAGCCACCGCACTTGGCCGAGATTCATGTCTTAACTTATGTAGATGAACTAGAAGATTATATGTACTTATACAAAGTTATATGCATTCACATGTATGTGGGTGTATATATAGCAAATTTACATATATACCTACATACATACACATATGCACACATTTATATTTATATATCTATATACCCACATACATACAAACATATATTTACATATAATACACACACATACACACACATACAAGCGCACACATATTTTTTTACTTCAGAAGCAAAACACAAAGTCTTTCATGAAAACCTGTGCTTTTCAACTTTCAATCCAAAAAGATTTATCCAAAATATCCCAATATTTTGAATTTCTGCCTTTCTTCTTCAGCTGACAGATAATGACTAGCAAAACCAATCCAATCAGGTTATTTTGGATTAATTACCTTTAATACAGCCTAATTTAATAATTTGAAAGAAGAAAAGTTACTAAAACTAACCTTGAGTTCCCAAATTGTCCCAGGCATTTAGATTTGTGAAAACTGAAGACCAAGGGGGAAAAAAATCTTGTTTTACAAGTGGAAAACTTGCAGTGAGCAATAGAAAGTAAATTTACTTCACTCTAATATGGATAATCATATGCAGGTCTAGAGTCTTTATATTTTATAGCTCTCCTTAATTCCACATCTTCCTACTGCAGACAGTCCAGACATAAAACATTTCATTGAGGATATTTTTCCCTAAAAAAAGGAGAGGAAAGGGAAAAAGTTCTCTCCTAAGAGCACATACTCTCCACATTGCCAGCGATAGTATTGACAGCCATCATTTTTATGTCAGGGTTACATGACGACGCTGACATAACTAATTGGGATTAAACAGAGAAACACACATTGGGGGAGCAATGCAGAAACTCAGAGCTGCATTTTCTCAAGGCCTCATTTTAGAGATGTGTTACTGATAAAACGCACACTTTACCAGGAAATATTTGTCATGCTGCGTTTAAACCACATTAATTCCCTGCTCTTTTCTCTCAAAGAGCAAACATTATTGCCCCCTTAGTATTTCACACGTGCCCTGGCTTCCTTTAAGCACCCTTTAAGCTTACAGTACACATGGTGGGGCGAGGCCTGGGTGTGCTCACACCTGCACACATATATACACAAAGAATCCACTGTATGTCACTAACCACCCTGGTTATCAGAAGTTAATGGACTCTGAAATTGATACAATTCCAATATTGCAGCTCATAAAAACCAGAGTGATATTTTATTTGTGACCTACATCCTTCACATTTAAGAATCCAGAGGGAATTAGGACACCCTTCTGCATTTCACCTACACAACTGCTTCCTTCATTATATTGGATAACATCTTTTGAAAAGTGTGATAAAATACCACAAAATTTTCTAACCTAACCATTTTAAAGTGTACTGTTCAGTAATGTTGAGTACATTCACTTTGCTGTACACCAACCTCCAGAACTCTTTTCATATTTTAAAACTAAAACTTTATATTCAGTAAACAACTCTCCATTTCTCCCAGATCCTAGAAACCTATTCTACTTCTGTATTTATGAATTTGATGACTCCAGATACCTTATATAAGTTGAATCTTTCTTTTTTGGTGACTGGCTTATTTCACTTAGCATAATGCCTTCAAGTTTCATCCATGTTGTGGCATGTGTTAGAGTCGCCTTCCATTTTTAGGGCTGCATAATATTCCATTGCAGGTATATATCACATTTTGTTTATCCAATCACCTGTTGATAGACACCTGGGTGGCTTCTACATTTCGATTACTGTGAAAAATGCTGCTGTGAGCATGGGTGTACAAATAGCTCTTTGATTCTCTGCTTTCAGTTCTTTGAAACATCAAAGAAACCTTCTACCTAGGAATAGAATTGCTGAATCATTTAGTAATTCTCTTTTTAATTTCCTGAAGAATTCTCATACTGTTTTCCAAAGAAGAGCTATCATTTTTACATTTTCACCAATAGTAATACACAAGGGTTCCAATTTCTCCACATTCTCATCAACATTTGTTATATTGTTTTCAATATATGTACATATTTTTTGTTGTTGTTTCCTTGTTTGTTTTAGCTGCCAATCTAATGGATGTGAAATTATACTTCATTGTGATTTTGATTTGCATTTTAATAATGGTCACTGATCTTTGAGCATCTTTGCATGTGCTTGTTGGCCCAGATAACATTTTCTAACCTATTGACTAGCACAAGTTAGATGGCAAGGCTGGAAAGCAAATTTCTTAGATTTCCCAGGACTTTGGAGGGACAACCGACAAATATTATCAAGAACGTCCTCTAGACAAGGCTTTGGGCAAGGGCTGGACATTAAATAAATAAATAAATAAAACAAAGTTGTTTAAGAGGAATCTGCCTGTAGGAATGAGACAGAGGAGACAAGAAGTGCAAGGACTCTCCTGAGACCTCAGTTTCTTTGAGGCGAGAAATAACTTGTATCCCTACAGTTTCCTGCATGAGAACATCTTATTCTGTCTTTAATAGATATTTGTTAACAAATGAATAAATGCATTCTTTTGTATATTAGATCTTCAAAAATGAAAATTTCCTGAACAATTTTTTTGGCTTTTTCAACAGATGAGCTTCAACGTGGATCAACACACACTACACTCTTGTAAGTCTTCTGAAAACAGTTGCCTCCGAAGAGGTGTGAATTTTCCTTACTTTTCTTAAAAGGGTGCTAACTTCAAAAGGCAACCTGGTGAGTGTTAAAAAATTAACACATTTAAGTCAGTAGCCAAAACATCACTCCTGATCTGTGAACCTAAAACTGAATGGGTAGACTGAGCTGACTCTGGTGTGGGTGCCAAAAAAGTCATCACTCAGCACCAATCTGCACCGGTGAAAATTTGCTCTTTCCTTGGGTTGGGAGAGAGAAGTAGGTAGAGCATGGTGAGGCTAAAACAGGAGACAGCTAGTTATAAACGCTTCTTCCAGGCCCTTCTAACTCCTTAAACTTGTTTTAAAAGTGACTTTACTGCAGAGAATGTATACTTTGGCTGGCTAACATCAAAAGAAACCTCTTTCTATTAAAAGTAGGATTGTTTATTTGAGGGGAAAATGGACTGAACTATCCTCCCTGTACCCCTTCCCTTTCCTTCTTGTTTTTCATCTTGCCAGAGCACACACACTTTTGGTTTCCTCAACTTCCTATCACTTTGTGTGGTATCCACCACCCTATTACCTGGGCTCCCTTTTTTCTCTGTCGTCCTTGTTTAGAAATGATCTTAATGACTAGATTTTGGTCAACAAAAGCACACAGCACACGCAGAAGTGCTGCTGTCAGTCACATCAGGGACGTTCAGGCTAAAAGGAACTCTGAGGGCATCCAGGTCCACCCTTCTGCCTCTGGGCACGATGGCACTTAGCTGATACCATGACAAAGGCTTGTCATGCCACATGGAGGCAAGATATCACAGCATGGTTGTGAAATACCAGGACAGATCAGAAGCAGAGAAAGAAAACTGGTGTGCTGCAGAAATACTGAAATTTCTCCCCCAAAAGAGACAGAAACAAGTTTCTGAGAGTTGGAGACCAAGAGGCCATGACCCAGGAGACAGTTTTGCTAAAACTATAAAGCAATAGCTAACATACAAGTGTTTCTAAAATGGAGAGAACTGGTTGTTGAGTGGTCTGACAATAACAAGCAATGATCCAAGCTTGGTCAGAGTATGCTTTCTTGCTTTACCTAGAAGATGCATTTCTAAAGGTCATCCATACACACTCACCAGGTCATTCATTTTCTTGTTCACAGAGATGTATTTTAGTACTAACAACACAACAGTTACTTTGCTTGATGCCAAGGATAGAGGTATGAATACGACCTATTAATTGAATTAAAGGTCTCGCCTTCTAGAAAGGCAAGGTAGACATCTAAACACAAATTCAAATGCGGTGATAGGTGTAGGAATAGCAGCAATGTTAGGTGCGGAAGCAAAGAGAGAGACAGAGACTATTTGCTTCTTGGTGACAGTGTAAAAGTTTCTGGAGCTTTTTGTTCCTCATTTTCCTGTCTGTCTTCTGATATCTCTTTCACCATTAGTGTTCTCACCAGTTGCCCATGACCCACTCCCATTCGCCACCTCCTCCACAACTTGGGGTTTGGAATCCAGGAGACAGACAATGGAGGGACGTGAAGGATCCATGCTTTGTTTTATTGAATTTGTTAGCATGTATTAATATGTATTCAGGTCTTACAATGTGCCGGGCACTTTTCTAAGCACTATTCATGAATTATGCTAGTTTAGTCTTGAGAGCCACCCTGTGTGGTAGGGACTATTTTCAATCATCATTTTATAGATGGAGGATCCCATGCACAGAGATACGTAACTTTCCCAGGTAGAAAACTAAGTGGTGAAGGGGCCAGGAATGGAAGCTAGAGAGTTTGGCTGCAGAGTTCGTGTGTTTGGGAGTCATGGTGGTAGGGTTGATGTCATAAGAGTACCTATAAGAGGCATGTGTGGACAGAAGAGATGTGGGCTACGGAAGAGTACTGAGGAGGTGGCAGGGTTAGTGGGCAGACCCAGGTAGAGATGGCAGCAGGAATGATGGTGCTTAGAGTTAGCGTGAGATGACAGGAGTTAGAGCCCAGGGAGGAAAGAGTTCCCAGGAACACAGGTAGCTTTGCATTTCTTTTATTATTATTATTATTATTATTGTATTATTTTTTATTATAAAGATGTGGGGTACAATTCAGGGTTAGGTATACAAACATTGATTATGCAGGTACCCTTGTTGAGGAAGTATGCCCCTCCCTCCCCTAGCAGATTCCATCAACTGCCAATCCCACCCCCCATCCCATGACAGTTTCCCATTACTGCCAAATGCTTTCTTATAGTATTGTAATTGTTCAAGGTCTGCTTATGAATGAGAACATATGGAACTCTGTTCGTTTCTGTGATAGATCACTGAGTATGATCAACTCCAAATCCATCCAAGTTGCTGTGAAGTCCATGTATTTTTCCTTCTTTATGGCTGCATAATATTCCATTGTGTATATGTACCATATATTTTTTATCCAGTCCAGCTTTGATAGGCAACATGGTTGGTTTCATGTTTTTGCAATTATGAATAGAGCTGCAACAAACATGCATATGCAGGTATCTTTTTCGTAGAATGACTTGAGTTCTTCCGGGAATATTCCCAATAGGGGAACTACTGGGTCATATGGAAGGTCAATTTCTAGTTCTTTCAGAAATCACCACACTGTCTTCCAAATAGGTTGCACTAGTTTGCATTCTACCAGCAGTGTAGAAGCGTTCGCACAAGAAACTTGAAAACAGACACATACATTAACTCCAAAGCCAAAAGAAAGCAAGCAAATGAAGAAAAACTTTATAAGAACCTCATGACAGGGATAAACAATTATATTTCAATAATCAGCCTGAATGTGAATGGACTAATGCACCACTGAAAAGACACAGAATGGCGGACTGGGTAAGAAACCATGACCCAATTATTTGCTGCATCCAGAAGACTCATCTTACTTCAAGGGACGCACACAGACTCAAAGTTAAAGGTTGGAAAATGAGTTTCCAGGCAAATGAATCACAAAAGAAGGCAGGAGTTGCTTTGCATTTCAAGAAGATCACCGAAGGAAGTGAAAGCAGAAGGCAGAAGATGGGACCCAAGTCCTAGCTGTTGTACTCACACATTGTGTGAGCTGGTTTACTTGTTTTTAAACAGTGATTATGTTTTTTCTTTTCCTTTTTTCTTTTTTGTCGGGTCTCACTCTGTCACCCAGGCTGGAGTGAAGTGGCATGATCACAGCTTACCACAGCCTTCTGGCTCAGTTGATCTTTTCGCTTCACTTCCTGAGTAACTGGGACTATGCTTGGCTAATTTTTTAAAACTTTTTGTAAAGATGAGATCTCTCTATGTTGCCCAGGCTGGTCTCAAAATTCTGAGCTCAAGCAACCCTCTTGCCTTGGCCTTCCAAAGTGCTGGGATTACAGGCGTGAGCCACCATACCTGGTCAGTGATAATGATCTTTTTTTTAATGTACCACAGAGGTTGTTGTAAGTCTCATGTCAGAATAATTTGGGGAACCATCCTGAATATAGTTTAAAACATTCATTGTGTGAACAATATGCTCATTAATACACCATTCCACCTGAAACTGATTTAGTTCAAACACTAATACAAATTGCCCTGAAGGTTCCTCATTTTTGCTTTAAGCATATAGATAATGGTGTGTATTTAATCTTCCTATTAACTTCTGTGGGAAAAGCTAATATGAGATAATCAATCCATATGACTATTAAAATTCTAAATTATTAATTTGTGCATGTATTGATTAAAGCTTTGAGCGCTTACCATATTCAAATCAAGAATATGTTCAACTTCTGATTTCTTCATGAAGGAACTTATTACCTAGATAAGGAATATGTCTGTATATAATAATTATACAACAGTTGTTCTTAACCTAGAACCTGTTCACTCCTCTCCTACATTCCAGGGGATAAAGTTGGAGATATTTTTGGCCATTGCAGTTGGGTGGGAGCCTTGCTACTGGTATCTAAGGGAATGCCGCTAAACACCTTGCAATCATGGTACAGTCCCTTCAATCCTACCTCAATGAGCAATTATTCAGCCCCCAAAATCAATAGTGCCAAGGATAGAAAATGCTGCTATAGTTCATTCAAATAGGAGATATAATAGAGGATTGAAAGGATAACACAAAGAGGAAGTGATAATATATTTCCTGGGGAAATCAGGAAGTGACTCTTGGCCCAGATAAGTACCTTTGGATCTCATACAATACATGCCAAAGATAATTCCCATTTCACTGGAAGTCTCCAATGACACATGTATGTTTGAGCAGCCATGCAAACTATTCAAAGCATGACTCACTTGGATAGGAAATTTTCATGAAGTGCTTTTTTTTGTTTTTTTGTTTTTTGAGTTGGAGTCTCACTCTGTTGCCTAGGCTGGAGTGCAGTGGCACACTTACGGCCACCCCAGCGTTGACTTGCTGGGCTCCAGAGATCCTTCTGCTTCAGCTTTCCAAGTAGCTGGAACTACAGGTGCACGCTACCACTCCTGGCTAATTTTTGTTTTTTTTTATTGTAGAGATGAGGTCTCACCAAGTTCCCTGGGCTGGTCTCAAACCCTTGGGCACTGGCAATCCAATCCACTTGCCTCAGACTCCCAAAGTGCTGGAATTACAGGCTGAGCCACTGAGCTCGGCCCATGAAGTGCTTTTGAGACAAAACTTAGACTCCACTGGCTTACTAGTATTTAATTGCATGCCTGTCATATTAGTCAGGGGCTATGTCAAGAAAAACAAAACCCTTGTAGATATTTTGAATAGAGAGAATTTAATACAAGGAATTTAATACAAGGATAATGGAAGAGCTGGGAAGGAAAAAGGGGATTGTGAGACAACACAGAGATTAGTAACAGCAAGCAGCCATGACCATTCTTAGGGGTGGAGGAGACACAGGAGAAGCGGTTATTACCAGATCTAATGCCTGGTGAAAAACCAGCTGGGGCTAGAACCATGGAGGGAACTACCTAGCAGAAGCTGAAGTCAGGGAGGAAAGCCTGCCAGGTAGTTGCTGGAATAGTAAAGATGCTCAACCATAGCCGTTACCAGGAGAGATTCCCTGTTTCTCCTGGTCTCTTTTTTCTGCTCTTCAGGCTGCCTGTAGTCTCTTCCATTGGCTGAAACTACCCTTCAATTAGTTGGCACAGAAACCTGAAAAATGTAGTTGCTTGTAATACAATCAGAGCAGAAGAGCGGTGAGTAAGGAGAAGACAAATTCATATCTGGCACTCACATCATTGCTAAAAGGATAAATGCCTGTTCCCTGAACAGAAAGGAACAGCATTAACTTAAATTATATTTTAAGCTATTAGTTTATGGAATATGTTTAATATTAGAATTTATTTTGTTAAATGCTCTTTATTCAAATATATAACAGAAAGGGCAGAGACGTTTTTAGGTAGGTGATGAAGATCTCTGAAATTTTCTCTGTAGCAAGGGACAGCTAAGACTTAAAGTTTTCTTTTGGTTCAAAAAGGTGAACATACAGGCATTTAGCCATTACACTGAATCATCACTTAATTGATTAGAGATAACTCAGCCTTGTGAATATGTGTAGGAGTGTAGTTAAGTGTTCAAGTAATGCAGATCAATGAGATGTGTGTGCCTGAAATCTAATTAAGTACAGTTGCCATCATTTCTGTATTTTACCAGAGATCATTGACTCTTTGCATTTATGTTTGAGAACTTGCAGTAATAAGGTTGCATAGAAATCAGAAGTTGACATAACATGAAAATATTTTCTAACATGGTGAACACTTAAAATTAATCCTCACATAAACATCCTCACCAAGCTCGGCCCCAGGATCTCTTCCTTACAGAAAAGTCAAAGCTTCCAGTGGTCAATATTTCAATGGTGGTCAAACATTGTACTACAGAATGCAAACACAATAAATACACTGTAAGTTAAGACAGAAAATCTTGAAAATATAAGGTTGATGATGATCATATTAGGTAACTCTTTGAATAACCTGCAAAGCGCAGAAAGCAAATGAAACTCTTGTGGAATCAAACCCGTTAAAAATAAGAGAAAATAAATAAGAAGAACAAATGAAACTTCAAATAAGACCAAATCTAGTATTAAAGGACTAATAGAGGCCTCTATGAGGAATGAGGGGTCCTGAGTATTGCAAAAGATGTTATCTTTTATGATCACATAGTAGGTAAAATTTGAAATAAAAGTTGTCCAATCAGGCTATCACAAATTTGTTGGAAAAAAATAATACCCCAAAAATCAACGTTTGATTTATTTTTCATTTTAAAAATTAAAGCTACTTGGAAATATAGTCAAAGATAAAATAGTACACTTACTTTTACATATTTTAGATTTATTTTTATATGAAATTGGAAAAATATTTTTCCCCCTATTGCCTATGAAAATGTGGTCCCATTTTAAGCCCATTCCCTTTAAGTGGCTTCTGCCTCTGCAAATCATCCTCGAGTAGGAAGGCTGAGATATTCCTCACATGGTGCTAAGGCATCATTGTTTTTGCTTGTCTCTCACTCTAGACGTGAAGTCCCTGAAAGTAGTCATGGACAGACACGGACAGTCACTTCGATATCACTGCAAAATATCATCTATAGTTTTTGTAGTGCGCAGATTGGTACAAAAGCCAATTGCTGTAACTTTTAAAAGGCAAGAGAAATAGGAACAGATAATAGAGGATGTAGACAAAATATTGTAGCTGAAAGGGACCTTAAAATTATCTAGTGTCTACTCCTTTCATTTCAGAGTTGAGGAAATTGAAGAGTTATGAGGGGATAACTTGCTGTGTTATGTCACTAGTTTGTGGCAGAGTTTTTGCTTGAAACCAGGTATCTGGACACCTTATTCAGAACCTCCCTCTAAATGACACTTCAGCATTGAGAACAGTTGGTGAATTCCGTGTAGTTGAAGCAGAAATTGCATATTTTAATGACCTCACAAACACTAGCTGCTAATGGGCAGAGTTCTCTGCAATTTGCAGGCGCAGTATTGCATAGTGGTGATGAACCCCGGTTCTGGAGCTGGACTGCCTGGGTGCTAATGAGGCTGACAACTTCCTAGCTAAATGACCTTGGGCAAACTACCTAATCTTTCTGTGCCCCAGTATTTTTCTGAGTGCCTGCTCTGTGTCAGAGAGGTTCTATTGTTAGCTAATATTTATGTGAACTGCTTGCAATATGGACTAGCTCATAGTAACCTCTGATCCATTCCAGTGTGAACCAGTAATGAGCTCAGCAAGTCAACACTGGGAATCAGAGGCTGAGCAGTAAGTTGGGCAGGAAAACAATCTGTACCGATTGACCACCTGACCACTCATATTCTGGAGACTGGTTAGATAAGGTCACGGCCACCTCGGAGTTCTATCTCTACTCTTCTGTAGGATTTGCTCGATCTATGTATTGCTTTATGTATTGAAGATTCATTAGATCTGTAGTTTCTTCACGATCTTTCTCAACTCTTCACTCTTTGTTGCTCCTTTACAGACTTGAGTTAAAAACGCACTTATATATTAAGGTGTCAAAACTGGGTGAATCCAACCACGTTCACTAATCTTGGTTTTCTGATAAGAGCAACCTCTATTTGCTGGACTAGACAGCAAAGCCTTAAAGAAGGAAAGGTGTGACAGGGAACAGCCTTGTTTGGCTGACGCAGATAAACCACCCCTTAAAAATACAGGCCACACATACATGCGGACATGAGCCCATGGAAACACAGCAGTTTGGATCATCAAATTTCTTATTCCGTGTTGCAGACAGAATTAAGCGCATGCATGCCAATTTCTTCACAAATTTTCTTAAAAAGGTGCCAGTCACAGAAAATAAGTATCTTAGTCCAATAGGATGAAACTTTCTATTTTCATAAAAACACTTGTTAAATAAATCTAGCCTAATTTCTCTGAAGTCCAGATCACATGCTAGCTTGCATAGTTTATTAATTCTATGATTAAGTTTCCCAGGAAGTAGATTCTTCAGCCTTGTTTAGAATTTCCTTCCAGTTGCTCATAAGAAATGCTGGGCAACCAGCTAAATTACAGAGTGAGCATTCAAAGAAAACCAGCAATCCTACAACTACGTCTCTGTTCCCTAGTCCAGTAGATGAGCTACATTTTATTCTTGTTCAAACTGTTATCAAATCAGTTCTCTGGCAGTCTAGTGGAGGCAAGAGGTGGGGAAAAACTCTTTTTAGAGGATTCCTGAGGCTTGAGACACTTCCTTCTGAAAGTTAGAAAACAGAGGAAACAGAAGACTACTATTGAGCATCCAATACAAATGGCATTATACTGTATAAAGCCCCGGGGACAGGGAAAATCCAGTTAAGCTCTTGCTTTTCTGTAAATATATCAATCATCCTTTCAGTATTCATTGAAAGGCAATAAAAGGGTGGGGTTAAGAGTTTGAGCTCTGGAGTCAGATACACAAGGAGTCAGATCACAGTTCTGCCTCGTATTAACTGTGAGATCTTTGGGTATGCTGCAAGCTTCTCTGAGCCTCTGTTTTGTCAATTGTAAAATGAGGATGCTCTAGTACCTACCTTATAAGGTTGTGAGGACTAATCAGATAATGCATACAATATGCTTTGTGTTGTTTTGGCTCCCTGTAGACATTACCTTGCTTCTTCTGTGCTGACTACCATGTGCAGGCAATGAAAGACACCAAATCTCCAGTATCTTGGGGGCATGTTCTAGTTGAAGGAACAGAAAATAGACACACCCCCACACAATGAAGCAACACACCATACATCTTGTGGTCACAAAGAAAACTGAAGCAATGCAAAGAGATATAAAGAGATGACTTGGGCACATTTGCTACTTGAAATAAGGAGTTCAAGAAAGGCCACGGTGATAACATGATGTTTTAGCAGGGACCTGCAGGAAGTGGGGGCATGTTTTAGGCTCAGGGACCACTATAAGACCCCAAGACGGGGTCGGGCAGTGGTATTTGGGAACAAGCTCACGAGACCAATGTGGGTGCAGTAGAGGGAGATCAGAAAAGAGCTGGGGCAAGAACAAAGAGGTCACTGTAGTTGGTGAGGAGTTAAAATCTGGCACTGAGGTGGAAGCTACAGGGGAGTTGTGAGTAAGATGTGATGTGAGGTTTTAAAAGGGTCAATGGGTCTTTAAGTGGAGAATGGGTCCTGAGTGGCCCAAGCAAGGAAGCAGGGAGACCAGTTAGGAGTGTTTCATAATAACCCAAGCAGGAGATGACAGAGGCTTCGCCTAAGGGGGATACGGAACAGAGGATGTGAAATGGTCAGTCTGGATACATGTTGAAAGTAAATCTAAAAGGATTTGCTAATGATTTGATGTGTGCTATTAGAAAAAGAAAAAAGTCAATGATGGTGACAAAGTTTTTAGTCTGAGTATGAAAAATGCATGGGTTGCTTACTTAGATGCGGAGCATGTCGTGAATGTGAAATGCTGTGGCAGATGGGTTTATTTGTCTCAGTTAACACTCCTTTCGCCGTCTTCTCCCTTCTTTCCTTTGGAGCAGAAGCAGAGACATGAGATACTCCAATTCCCAACCTCCTTCACAATTAAGAGTGACCATGTGATAGAATTCAGGCTACTAAGATGTAGGTAGATGCGCCCGGCTGAACTCACTGAAAAATAAAATAAAACAATGCATAGCCTCTTGAGGAGAAGGCTTTTGCTCTCTATATTTTTTGCCTTTCCACTTTCTTCTTGGTGGAAAGGATACTTGAGTTGCAGTAGCCATCTGGGATGATGAAAACCAAACATGCACCATAGGGAGGGGGGAGCCAGAAGCTAGAAGGAGAATAGGTCTTTGAGGTCACCACAGAGCAACAATATCAACCCTGGACTTCCAACCTCCCATATATTTATTGTGTGACGCAAATAAGTCTGTCTGTTTAAGCCTATGTTAGCCAATCTTTCTGTTATTCACAGCAGAACGCATTCTTAACAGAGACAAATATAAACCAAATATCTAATTGGAGATATTGAGTAGGCAGTTTGACTTTTAATCTGAAGATCAGAGGAGAGGTTCAGTCTGAAGCTGTCTACCAGAATGTTGGCAGCATGTAGATGGTATTCAAAGTTGCTGGGCTGATTGGATAGGCTCACAAGGGGAATGAGTGTAGAGAAGGAAGGTTAAGAGCTCTAACAGGTGAGCCACGGGATTGGAAGTCAGGAAGACTGGAGATTCAGAAAAGGAGATGGAGAGCCGTGCCAGTGAAGGAGTGACTGATCTGTGAGGTGTCCTATCAGCCCCTTGAAGAATGTGCTCCAATGAGGAAGTGATTAGCTATGTCAGATGTTAATGAGATGCTAATGAGAGGTGAAGCATAATGCATCAATGGGCTTGGGGATATGGAGACCATTGGTGACCTTGACAAGAGCATCTTAGGTTAAATGTGCAGTAACTAGAATTATTATTGTCTACATATGATGCCAAGACTCTAAGAGAATCTATACTTATCAGAAACAATCCAACACACTGCCTCCCTTTTTCATTAAAACAAAGAACCAACAAATGAACCAAACATACAAAAACTGATCTTCCAAGAAATAATAACATGTTCACACTCTTCTTATCTGGTAATGAATCTTGTAAGAGAGGCATGGGGGACAGTGTAATGTATTAAGAAGACAATGGATGGCATTGGGAGAGGAACTGAGTCCCGGTTTTTCGCTGCTGTGTTAGTGTCAGAGTTTTCCAGAGAAAAAAATTCACTTGTACATGAATATTCTTCTGCCTTTTCCAACCCTGAGACAGCAAGCTCCATGCCTTCTCTTCCTTCTCTTCCTCAGTCTACTCAACGTGAAGAGGGTAAGAATGAAGCTCTTTATGATGGTACATTTACACTTAATGAATAATCAAATGAATATTTTTTTCTTCCTTGGGATTTTCTTAATAACATTTTCTTTTCGTTACCTTATTGTCAGCATAGAGTATATAGCACATATAACATACAGAATATATGTTGACTGTTTATGTTATCTATAAGGATTTTGGTCAACAGAAGGCTATTAGTAGCTAAGTTTTGGGAGAGTTAAAAGTTATACATATATTTTTGACTACAAGGGGATTCAGTGCCCCTAACCCCTGCATTATTTAAGGGTGAACTATATGTGTGTGTGTATGTGTGTGTGTGTGCATATGTGTACGCGTGTGTATGAATGTATGTATGGTTACACGTAAATGAAGAGACTTATTATAAGGCATTGGCCATGCCATTATGGAGGCTGAGAAGTCCCACAATCTGCCATCTACAAACTGGAGATCCAGAAAAGCTGCTGGTAGTATAGTTCAAAAGCCTGGGAGCTAGAGATTCAGTGGTGTATATTCCAGTCCAAATCTGAAGGCCTGAGAACCAAGAATGCTGAGCACAGGAGAAGATTGATGTCTCAGCTCAAGCAATCAGGTAGAGAGCAAAGTCCATCTTCCCCTAGTTTTTTATTCTATTCAGGCCTTCAATGGATGCACACCCATGCAGGGGATAGCGATCTGCTTTATTCAGTCCACCAATTTATGTGTTGCTCTCTTCTGGAAACACCCTCACAGACATACCCAGAAATAATGTTTACCAGATATCTGGGCATCCCAAGGCCCGGTCAGGTGAACACATCATATTAGCTATCGTACCTGTCATTTCTAACATCGTATTCTGAATGGGTCATTGAACCAACATTATCTCATTTCTGTAATAGATTGGGCTTCTCTTTAACATTACCTTCCAATTCTCATCTGCTGTATTTCTAGACAATTAATAGATGTTTCCAAATTTATAGTGCCTAAAACAACACCTGCTACTCTGCAGGCCCTCAAGAAATATGTGTTTAATAAAAAAAAGAAATATACATGTTTTAGATACTTTGATATTGTCACCATTGTAACAATACTATTGTTGTTGATGAGACAGAGACATTGACCTTGCCCAATTGACCTTGTCAAATGACCAGTGTCAATTAGCATTGACATTGACTTGTTATGAGACATTAACAGAAGGGTAGGTGTATAGAGCAGTCAAAGCTGGCAAGTAGTGGAGTCAATGGCTAGGTTTTCTAACTCCAAAGTTAGTGATGAATTTTGTCTGGATTTCAAGATTTAAAATATTAAAATTTTCCATCCCTAAAAGTACCTCTCTTTTTTGCACATTTACAATTATGTGGATACTAGCCAACTAAAATAGTCAAGACTTCTTGACTAATTGGTCTGGGCTTCAGAGACCTTCAAGAGAAAGGATATATAGACCTCACATATACTGAGACAACTGATTCAGATACCATAGCATCATTTAAAATAGCTCAGATTGTTTTTTACATTAAAAGGCAAGGAAAAAGTCATTCAAAGAATAGAGGAAATCTTTTTTTTTTCTTTAAGGGAAGGTTTATTTGTTTGATTCCACAAAGTAAAACTGCCCCAAATTCCCACACAAGCAGAAACATAGTTAAGCTGCATGGTTTTGTCTTGAGTATGCAAATATCACAGCCCAGTCTTATGTCAGCTTGAAAAGATAATGTCATGCAGAAAATTAAGACCATCTGATGAAATCATGTTATGAAATGTGGCTTGAGAGAGCAGCTTTTTGTATATTACAATTTGATATATTTTCACACTAAAACTCAAGTGAACAGGCAAGGAGCCTCAATTAATGCAAAATTTGAAATTTTCAGACAAATTTACAAGGTGTTTACTGAAGAGAAAAGGGGGGGGGGCATCTTAAATACTGTCTCCTCCTAACAGCCTTGATTTTGTGCTATGTGTCAAAGGAACCGAATGCCTCAGTTTTTCATTTAGAGTTTTGAATTTAATCTGATGACAGTTTGGATATAATAATGATGCGTTTATTGTTAATTTCCTTAAAGCCTTACTATCCAACAATGTAGACCATTATCGCCTCAAATACTTTCTGTATTTGGAGGGATTTCCATATTCCACAGTGCACAGAAGCTGACTCCCAAGCAAGGCTTAAGAGGAATATACGAGAAGCAAGAATATATTTCCTTAGTAACTAGCTGGTCTTTTTTTTTCCCTCTCTGCAGACCTGTTTTCCAGAAGATGAGAAAGAGACTTGACAGGACTTTATTGGTTCATAAATTAACTTGGTAGATTTACAATCATTTCTTGGAATGCTAGGAACTCTTTTTAGGAACTTATTTTCAAGAGAGAAAGAAACATGTTTAACTCAGAATATAAAATTGGCACTACAATCCACCTAGAAGGCGGTGGGTTAGTTTGTTTTTCACCTATGGACCTGATCCTGTCTGCCATTGACAGTTATTTTTAGCCAAAGGGAATATTTAAACAGATATTTGTGATTTCTTTTTCTTTCCAATGCAAGTGAATAAACAATAGACTATCATTAGCCATATGATCAGTGAGATATAGTCAGTCAAATGTGTTGGCTTCTTTAAGAAACTATAACGAAGCGAAGAAGGTCACATGAGCACTATGAAAGAGTCGAAAATATCTGTTACTTTCTGTTAACCTTGAGTCTAATTCAGGAATGAAGAAAAATAGGTTAATATCTGTATGACCATCTCCTCCCAACCTCTGCCCAAAGATGTAAATAATCCAGTTTTTGCAGATAAGTGGCCCCAGTCTGAGCAGACCTCTGGGCTCAGGGTTTACCAGAGAGGTATTTTCCTAAGTGCGTAAGTGAAAAGATTCTTCTTCCCTCACAAGTGGTAGAGGGAAAATCCTATCCGAGTCTACCAGATCAAAACTCTCTGGCTGTTTATCTTGGTCATCCTGTCCCAGAGGAGAGCTACAACAGAGATCTCCAGTCCTCTCAGAAGGAAGAACATTTAAATTCAGAACCCTACCCTCTGGGGGAAAAACATACCAGTGAAAAGGCTGCCCGTTTGGCCAACGCAAATGTGTGCCTGTTTTCTTGTGATCCAGGCAAGCAGATTATTTACTTATTTTTTTTAAGTAGGATGGGGCTAATTATAGGAGGCAGAGGGTGGGTGAAATAGATCCTTGTTCAAAAGCATCCACATATTTTCCTGCAATGAAGAGCAAATATTTTGTTTAAATCGCAAGCAATTTTCTATAAAAGTGGTACTGCTTGGAAACACTCTTTATGATTTATTGCTGCCTTTTAACCTGAAAAAATATTAATAACTGAGGAGCCCTTACTGGTATCTTTATTATGCTTAAATCCAAATAGCCATAGTATTATAACTGGTGTGGCCACATTTCCTATTTTTCTTCCATGAAAGCAGTATGGACTTATTAACAGAGACCAGAAAATAAAAATAGAGGCGAACTTCCAGGCTCTAGCCTTACACGGAGGTAGCATGGCGGTCATAAAGAGAGAACTTTCAGGAGAAACCGGGGGTTGGGGAGAGGCCACAGCGAGAATCATTCCACATTTTCTCCTTTCCTGCAACAGGGCATCTTCTCTGCGTATGGATCTGTGTCATCATTCAGCTGTTTCTTCTGGCAAAGCCAGAATCCAGAACAGAATCTCAGTGAAAAAGAAACCAATAAATTAGATCTCTTTGTGAGCAATTTGCCGTTAGTTCTATTCTCTCTGCCTATTAAGATTCTTTATTTACTTCACCAAGAGATTTCTGCTGACAAGTCCATCCATTTACCACGAGCCTAGATAAAATGATAATAAACAAAATGTCAAAAAATGTATTCATGGGACCTTCCCCATTCCCACCCCCTCCCCTTCTTCTTTTTCATCAAGCTGGTTTATTAAAGAGTCACTGGAACTAGAAAGTCTAACACTGACACATTGGTGGAGGCTTTTAGTTGGGTTAATTAATTATATTTTCAGACTATGTTAATATATATTATATATTTGTAATTATACAGATATCACATGCATATATATGCACATTACACCCAAAATGGTATAGTCAGAAAGAAGTCAACATATCTTTCAGCTCCCGCTGCTCACGTTCCCAATCTGATTTGGCTAATAATCCTGGGAGGATGAGGAGGTTGGATAAGGCATAATGGGGGAAAGGAAATTTTCCATTTTATGCTTACGGATGATTCCCAAAGGAATCTTTTGTTTCCAAGTATCTTTCGAGTCCTTTGGGTGGAAGGCAAACACTGAGCAGTTCTGTCTCGCGCATAACTCCAATGGAGACACCTATAATACAAAACAGAAATCCCCCGAGGGCACCGTTATACATTTATTATAAAGCAAAGATTAAAACAATTTTATGGAAATTAAAGATAATATGGAACATTTGTCTCTCTCTCTCAGTCAAAGAGTAACATGAAGCAGTTCAACAAACAGCTTCAGGCAGTTCCACGCGAGATGATCGAATGGCTGGCACTGAGGGGACAGGCAGGGTGGCTGCAGACTGCGAGGTGTGGGTTTTTTTTTACCAGGGCATCTTGCCGGTGCTTGGCAACTGTGCTCCAATGAAAAATGATACTCCTGCAAAATCAGAACAATGGGCAAGCGGAGGGGTACTTAGGTGGTTTGCCCTCCTGAAATCTATCTCAGCAGGACAGGATGCAAACAGCATGGTAGGGACCAGAAGGGGTGTTCCAGATAGCTTTTCATGTTTTGTCTTTTGTGGAGTACACAAGTGTGTGTGTGTGTGTGTGTGTGTGTGTGTGTGTGTGTGTGTGTGTGTGTGGTTGCTCTGTTTCTACTTGATTCATGTGTTCACTGGAAAAAAAAAAACTCCAAACTGTATAAACGCTGTGAAATTTTGCAAAAACTCCAAGCTGGTAGCATTTCCATTTCATATATAATAGAATCCTGCTACCAAAAAGAAGTGGTTGTCAGAGAAGAGTAAAACATCTGTGTTAAGCAAGAGATGATTCTACCTCATTTGCACACTAGGGTCTGATTTGACCTCTAGTGCACTGCATTTATGGTAAAAGGAGGGCTTTTAAATTGGGTTTGTTTTATTTTGGTCCTCCGTCTGGATATTTCTTTCATACCTCCCAGGCTGTAGCTCTCATGGGTAAGCTTATATTTTTGTTAATAAAAAAATGCAATTGGTGCTAATCTAGACTTCCATCATGGTTGTTCGAGCTTTCCAACGTTAATAACCACTCCCAAAGAAAGGATCATCAAAAGAGGTCAGACCGCGTGGTTTTGCGGTCAAGGCAGTGAGCCATATTCAGAAATGCCTGCTTTCCATTCCCTGGTCTACTGCTAGATATGTGACATTTATAAGTTAATTGTTTTCTTTCAGTCTTGATTTCTTTAGCTGTAAAAGGCGACTCTTTATTTACTTATTTAACATGGGTCTAGGGACAGCAATGATTTATGGAGCGAACTAGTTAAGATATTGGGTTTTTGAGCTGAATGACGCTCTTCAACACCCAATGGGTCTAGGATGTAGGATAAGTTACCAACTATATTTCAGGTTATATATATATTATATATATAGTTTGTATATACTATATGTTAATGTATATTATATGTTTAGTATATGTAATATATAGCTTATATGTATAGTTTACATATAATATATAGTTTTTATATATAGTTTATATGTATTATGTATAATACACCATACATTATATATAGTAGTTATTGTAAAGATTGACTGAGATAATATATGTAAAGTATGTTAAAACACTATCATATAGCACTCCATAGACATACAGATTTTATAAATAGTAATAATAACTAAATAGTCTTAGGTCTCCACACAAATAATTAACTAAAGAGGAAGCATTATCATACAATTATTATTCATAAATAATAGCAGTAACATTTATATACAGATTTTTATGAGCTCTACACAGCAATGAATGTTAATGCCAGATCACAACCACCATACCTCGCCTTTCATTTCAAACTATATGACTTTTTCATATAGTGCATAATGCAGTACAGACGCTTGAAACACCTCCAATTTTAATTCTCCTCCTCCCCTACTGCCTCCTGCTTTGCACTCTCTAATGAAAAGGAAAGGTTAAGGGCAATCTGTTTGAGGCTAAAGTCTCCTAGACGGACCAGGCCAGGTGAAGGCGCAGGGCTCGGAGAGCGGTGTGAACAGGAAGGGAGATGGGGAGAAACTTATGAAACACACAGAAGGTGTCTGCACTTTCGTATTAAAAATACTCTGGGGTGGGGGCGGGGGAACTCAGCACCAAAAATAGCGGAAAAAATATTTTCAGTTGCTTTCCATATGCTTCCTTTCACCCTTCAAATAGGAACTATTTTTCCCTAAATGGATGGATGTGTTTCGTACGGTAAATACAAAAGCTCTCTTGTTTGAAATTGTTTTTAAAAAAATGTAAAAGAGACCTCCTTTATAATCACAAAATGACACGGAAGCCAAGGGTTCCTGAGTAATCACACACATCAAGGGGCATTAAAGGGACAAGGCTTTCAGTACTACCTAATCACATTCACCCTGGAGTGTCATTGCTTAATTATGGTTTTTCAAATATTTGGGCAGTAAAGGAATCATAATTCACTTTCAAACACATATTGATGTATGTACAGCCAAACAATACTGTTGTTTCTTATCTATTAATGAGGTTGAGACCCATGCCTTTAAAGGGATCACACATAAATTCTTGGGTGTATTTTGCCTTTTAAATATTTTGAATATATGAATTCATCAGGATTTAGGGATTAGGTAACTGCTGTCTACA
This sequence comes from Cephalopachus bancanus, assembly GCA_027257055.1. Classification (NCBI taxonomy): domain Eukaryota; kingdom Metazoa; phylum Chordata; class Mammalia; order Primates; family Tarsiidae; genus Cephalopachus; species Cephalopachus bancanus. The sequence goes on along the minus strand of JAPVLO010000047.1, from coordinate 1,825,206 downwards.
CAAAAAAATCTGCAAAATTTTTCATTACTTTTTTATTAGTTGGCGGCCAATACTCTAACTGTGAACTTTTATGAAGCTATAAACATAAAGGACCTTCTGATACTGGTATGATGATAATTCTAAATTTCCTCTTTGCAGCTGTGGTTGATCCTTTCTATTTGGTACAGTCTATTTTTTTTGTGACTTAACAGAAGAAAGTTGGCTCACTACTGTATTGCCTTCAAGCACTTTCTTGGGAAGTTCTTGAATTAAATCCACATGGAAACCCAATGCCCCTCTCCACCTTTCCCTTAAGGTGGTTATAAAATGTCAGTAGAAAGCAAAGCTGTTTATTTTACTTAGGGTTGGATTCTGTTAGTAAATGAGTTTCTGGTGAGGCTTATGTGCAAACCACATCTTTCAATCAGATTCTTTACATGACTAAATGTGTATTAAAATGTGCCATAAATATTAATTTGAAATTCAGAAGTTCAGATTTCACCTAAATCCATGTGAATCAGCAGAGAGACAAACTGTTTAACAAGTTCTAGGTTCGCATTCTAGCTCCACTAGCAAAACATCGCTTCACTTTGGTATGCAGCAGGCAAGAAAGACAACAGTGCTGACTTCCCAATAGGCGGACTTCCCACCCAGCAGAGATCTATGGCCTGGCTTTCACATGACAGCTTGAAGACCTCTACTAAGAGTGAGGTGATCCCGACAGGACAGTCTCCTCCTGGAATCCAGGAGATGGTGTGTGCAAAGGCCGAGTCATGTCTAACGCTTCTGCAGTTGGGACAGTTTTCAAACATGATGGAATGAGACAGTGACCTGGGAGCTTCCAGAGAGTATGAAGATCCTAGGAGATAGATTAATATGAGGTAATATAGCTTCTTCGGGTTGGGGATTAGGGTTATCGCTTATGAAACCAAGGTATATTTCTAGGGTCTAATGGACAAGAGGCCCTCACTGGACCCCTGAGGCCTTCCATCCACGTATCTCCATCTGTGTCCTTTGAAGAACATCACCCAAAGCTCCATAGGTAGGGAAGCAATAACACGTGTAGGTAAAAAATGATGATAAAGGCTTCTGTTCCATTTCTGCTTTTGTGTGACTTGGTTTATCTCTGGCAGTATGTTATCTTTTACTTAACTTGAGGTTTAAAAGGGGTTGAATGGGGTGGCTTATGCCTGTAATTCTAGCACTTTGGGAGACAGAGGCAATAGGATTGCCTGAGCCCAGGAGTTTGAGACCAGCCTGTGTAACTTGGTGAGACCTCGTCTCGACAATAAATTAAAAAAAAACTAGCCAGTTGCAGTGGTGCACACCTACAGTTCCAGGTATTTGAAAAGTTGGCAGAAGGATTGCCTGGGCCCAGGCTGCAGTGGTCGTGAGCATGCCTGGGCGACAGAGTGAGACACCAACTCAAAAAATAATAATAATATTAATAATACATAAAGGTTTAAAAGGAAGGGCAGTCTCACTTCTCTACTAACTGGGCCTAACCTGTCATAAAGTTGTAGATATCTGCCATTTGTTCTGAAGCCTTGAGGAATGAATGAGCACATTCTCTCATTAAAGAGAAACAGGATGCCATTGGGTACATGTATTTCTGACTTGCTTGTTTCAAAAGTGAGATTATTGAATCCAGAACTTGATAGCCCATGGTTCTCCTTCTTTTCTATTAGCAGAACCCTTTATACTTTGTCACGAAGTCTTATGATCCTCCATATATATGTGTTTTAAAGTCCACATTATTAGTCACATACACATCTAAAAACCTTCAAAAAAAAAAACCTGTAGAAAAATAACTACATGCATTTGTATGAAATATAATACTTCAGGTAATCCCTGGCTTCAGTTCTCCTCACCTCTGGTATTAACTCTGCTGTCTCCCAGGAGTTTGGAGCCCACATGTTGGTAACTACTGATGTTCTTGGCTGAAGGTGGCTGCTGGAAAGCATTTGCCTGGGTCTTAAATGCGATAATATTAACTGACTGCATATTTTGGTATTGTCTGGGATCTACCTGCTAGCATCATTCTATTCCACTGAGGCTTAAAAACAGAGTCTGCTTGAATTGTAAAATAAACCCCAGACGGCAACAAACTCGTGATGGGTAAGTGTGCCACCTAACCACAAGGATAACTACCATTTTGAATCATTCGTTTGCAGGACAGGAGAAATAGGGTCGACACCCTGCGAGGTAAGGCAAAAAAAAAAAAAAAAAAAAAAAGGTCATGCATGGTGGTAAGATGCTCCTTATTTTTTCTTCTATGCAATGCTCCAAGGCTTATGCTTAAATGATACATTTGACTCAAACAGCAAGAATCTATAAAATCTCGTGGAAAGAAGTGGAAGGTAGTGGTTAAGAGAATGAGCTTTGAAGTCATATTTGGGCTTAAATAAATATTTCAGCTATATGAACTTGGGCAGGTAACTCAAACTCTCTCCAAGTCTTGGTTTTACCATCCCTAAAGGAGCAATAATATTTATACCTATAAGTTAGTGATTATTAAATAATAAAATTATGTAAAGACTTAGCCCAATTGATGGTGCATAGTAGCACTCAAAATTTGCAGTAACATTTGTAAGTACCTTGTGACAGGCTACAAGAAAGAGATTCTGGGGAATACTATTTAGAGTTTAATAGCTTTTGAGCATTACTCCCTAAAGTCGGTTGGCTCCACCCTCACTGTGCAGGGTTCTCTACGCAGGTCAGTTCTAAGTGCTCACGTGTACTGCCCGGGACATGGGGACACACAGGAGCTTGCCAGGGCTATGATTAATCTGGAAAATATCACTGTAACTGAAGGAGTAGAGAAAACAGTGGAGGATGGTGGAGACACTGGGAGGAACATGGGGTGAAAAGAAAAAAGCAAAGGAGAAAATGAAAGAAGGGAGTTGACCCAGAAAAGAATACTGGCAAACAACTGAAGGACATTGGGGCAAGCTGGGTGTTTCAAATCCCTAAGGAGGGCATTAAGCCGAACACTCCCATAAGCCTGAGAACCTGCAACTGAGTGAATATTCGTGAAGTCTCTAGTATGTGTGCTGTCACTGGGAGCTGGGGCAAAGATCACATGCCTCACATTAAGGCCTCCAATTTTTACCGATTTCGGCATTACCACTTAAATAAAAGTGACCACTTCTAGGAGTAATAATAATGATAACGAATATTAATTCGGTGGTTATGATGTGCCAGGCTCGCAGACATGCATCAGCTCATTTAACTTTCATGATACTTCTTTTTTTTTTTTTTTTTTTTTGCAGAGTCTCACTCTGTGCCTAGGTTTGAGTGCAGTGGCATGCTCATGGACACTGCAGCCTTGACCTGCTGGGCTCAGGCGATCCTTTCGCCTCAACCTTCCAAGTAGCCAGAACTAAAGATGCACACCACCAAGCCCAGCTAGTTTTTGTGATTAATTGTAGAGACGAAGTCTCACCAAGTTGCCCAGGCTGGTCTCGAACCCTAAGCTGTCCATGCTGTCTATTCAGGTAAATGAAAATTTGCTTTGGAATAAAACAGTATCTGTCTTTCCAGATCCAGGAAGTAGGATGGTTTATTGCACATGGAAGACAAGTTTCAGGTCCTGGAATCTGGCTACAGTTTGAAAGTCTTTAAAAAATAAAAATTTCTTACAAAGTCAAACTTGTTACAAAGTCAGGCAGTCCTCTGCCTCGGCCTCCCAAAGTGCTGGGATTACAGGCTGAGCTACTGTGCCTTGCCCAAATTTCATGATATTTCTATGAAGTGGGAAATATTATCATATTATTGTCATTTTACAGATGAGAAGATAATGGTTCAGGAGATTATGTGACTCGTCCAAGGTAGCACAAAGAATAAATGACAGAGTTTAGACAAACTCAGAGCTTTCTTACTCCTGGCCTGAGTTCTTAACAAGGCCGCTATGTATAGCTGCACAGGTTGTGTATTGCACAATTCTTAATGTTAGCTTTCATTCAGAATATGATGCGAATGATACAACCCTGGAATTCTGTAATACAGAGGCCTCAGTTCTTAACCTCTAGTCTCTAACTCAAATTTAATATCCCTAGTCTCTCCCTTTAAATGAGCAAGTAAAGTCTTATATTTTAATTTAGTATATTCAAACAGAAGAGGGCTTCTTGGCCTATAACATTTCCTGTGTGCATTTCATAAAAACAGCAATTCTTGCCTGTGAACATGTTTCAGTATAAGTTTCAAGTAGTATAATAATATAGCTAAACAAGTTAAGATCATCACCAAAGATTCTATATAAGATAAATTCGTGTTAATCGAATGCCTTTAGGTAATGCCTAGACTCTGCCACTCTAAACCAGAGTCACTTCTCAAGTTTGGAATCTTGTATTCACTTAAAGAGGAAAGAAACTATTTTTTGAAACCAATTCTTCACATTGAAGACCTCCATCACCAAACAGCAGACCACATAACCTTTGTCCAAATGACTTTGAGCTGTCAAAACAAATAGTATTCAACATTTACTGTCCATCCAGGTAAATGAACACTTGCTTTGGAATAAAACAGTATCTGTCTTTCCAGATCCTGGGGGTGGGATGGTTTGTTGCACATGGAAGACAAGCTACAGGTTCTGGGAATCTGGCTGAAGTTTGAAAGTCTTTAAAAAATAAAAATTTGTTACAAAGTCAAAGCTCAAGTCAGGGATTGAAGTTCGAGGCTGCAGAGATAGATTCAGGGTCCAGAAAACTGACCAGAACAGAAATGTCGGCCATTTCCCTATGAGACCAGCAGAATCTAGACGAGAATCAACTTCTTTGTTGGCCAGCTGCATGCTCAGAGCACTGTGATTATGATTGGGACAGTTGTGTTTGCTGTGACCGCAGTCATCTTCAGAAGCAACAAAAGTCTTTTTGAATGATTCCGCTCTGACAGCAGTAAGTTTTCTACCTGCTCTTTCCGTGTGTTTCCTTCTGTAACAAATTCTTCCAGCCTCTCATCCTGTCTCTGCTCCCTTTTCTCGATGGCTCATGTGTCCTTTTTTTACACACATGTGTCATCTGCTTCTCAAACTCCACAGTATTTCTTTTCTCCAGAAATTCTGGTGAGTATTATTTTCCCATTAGAGCAGAACACCAGGACACTGAGAATGGTTTAGTATTCCAAGATTCCATAAACAGCCTGAGCGATCGCTCAGATTTAAATGACCTCACACATAATTTTAGCAAATGGAGATGCATTAAATGGCTCCAACAGGTGTATGATTATAAAAAGAATGTCAAAGTTTTGTGGAAATTAATACTGGGATATGGGTTCTAATATCACTGCTTAGAAGCAAATGGTTCAAGAGGTACAATAATATAGCAGACTCATGGAGCCAATTAATCCATTAGAGGAAAATTCCATTTACGTTAAAAAAAAATAAAGTGAGTTTTAGCTTAAAGAGGAACCGCAGACAACAATTCTAAGTGGAATTCATCTCAGCAAGTTGCATACTGTTTTGTAGATAATTTAAAATCCAGTTATGGAAGGCAAAGAAGGGTATCGAAAAGCCATAATTGCTATTTTTAATAAAATGTGCCTTTTTGGGGTACACAAAAAGTGGATGTTAACGAGATTAATTATTTTGGCATCTTACTGGCAGTCACAATTGGACAAAGGGTGGAAGTATGTAAGTGCGCAACAAGTTCTCGGCTTCGTTTCTCCGTCCTTACATACTTCAGGGTTTTATTTATGGCTAAATTGAAACTGGATGTCAACTCCGGGCCCCTCAGAACAAAATCTTAATAATTAACTGGCAAAACTGAACATGATCGCTTCTGACACACCTACACTGGTAATTATTGCTTTGAGGCCATTTACTAATGAAATTAATGTATTCATTGCCCTAACAAATTAGCATAACTCATACATAATGCCCCACATTTCAAGACCTTGCTAGAAAAACAACACTTAATACAGCAGAATGAAATGGCAAGGGCATTACGTGGAGACGGTATGCACTGAATTACTGCATGTAAAAAACCACAATAGCTAAGTGTTCGTTACAATGCAAAATGTAAACACAATGTGGGTATTAAAGCCATTAATAGTGTAGTCAAGAGTGTACAATTGATGACTATCTTTGCACTTCAAATAATCAGATATTACAGTAGCAGTAACCATGGAATGTAATTAAATGGCTACTTTTAGAGCTACAAAGTATGAAATGAATGCTCTGAAGACAGCTTCTTCTTCCTCACCACATTCATAAAGAATATTGTTCAACTGTTGACATTTTTCTATATTTCTTACTAAATGAACTCCATGGCACATGAAATAAATACTGGCTCATATCCCAGGAGCAAGAGGTTAAAAAATGGATGGGAAACAGTTTTATGCACTCCTAAAAAGGGGACAAGTGAATCTCCCCTTAGAAGTTTAATCCCTCAGAATAAGGAGGGAATCTTGCTTTTGCTCTTTATGTACTTGTTACTTCAAATGACAGAGTAACTCTGAGTTAAGTGGGGTGGTAAAAAGACAAAGCAAAAAAAAAAAAGAGAAAGAGCGAGAGAGAGAGAGAAACTCTATATTATATTTTCTTTGACTAATTATAATCTAAAGACATCAGCCCTAACATACAAGTATAGTAAAAGATGGTGCTGAATTTTTAGTATTTTTGCTCTGGACTTGCTTTGAGGGAATTTTGCCTTAAAATAATCACATACTTGATCGGGATGATACTTAACACAGGTGTGTCATACACACACACACACACACACACACACACACGTCAATAAGCACTTGATAGTTGAGGTTTAGGTTTGACTTATGTGTGATGAAGCGGTGATGTTTATTACAAAAAGAATTGCACTTACAGCATCCTTCAACTCATAAGTCTTGGCCTCTATTTAGTACCCAGAAACGTGTATTTCATAAAAATTCAGGGCACAGTGACAGAGAACTCATAGGATTGGTTACAATTGGAGGTTCAAATCTTCATGAGCGGACGTAAGCGAGGTTCTCTCACTTTGTCAGTTTGGGAAATAAACATTTTGAGCGTTTGAGCAACTTGTCCAAATTATCATAGTAAGTTTTGTTAGCTGAAGTCTCTGGCTTTTCCTACCTTAATTCCAGAGCTCCGTCTATTACATTGAGGAGTGAATGGATGTGTACTTAGGAAAGATACTGTAAGTGTCCCCCTGCTTTATTTAATGGGAAATGTAACTAACAGATAAGTGTATCTTCGTATCAGGGACTCTTGCAGTTTCACTAAAGTCTCCTAGAAACATGTTTTAAATAATGTTAAGCCTGAAATGACATAAATCTGGAAATGTACCCAAACACTTCAGTCATAAGGAACCTTCTCTGAAATTCAGACTCCAACCCTGACTTCTGTGTCTCTCATGCCATTCTAAGGTGGCTTAAATAACTTTCTTCATCAAATATACGCAGAGAATGGATGTGAGGACAGAAGACTTGAGAAAGGGAAAAATCCTGTTTAGTCATTTATTAGCTATGTCTATCACAATGCAGAAGATGAGCTGCAATTAAATTGGCTTAAATCACACACACATATTCACACGTATACAGTATACATACATATTGACATGTACATGTGCTTTTACATTGTCAAGACCAAGTCTTAATGTGGCTCACAAACAGATTCTTGTGAAAATCAAATCAAACAGAAGTAGATTGAGGACTGAGTGGTGGGACTATTACATTTCTGTTGGAACCACTACATGATTGCCAATGAGTCTATGGCTAGTTTCTATTTAATTTGCACACCAGAGGTCTAGTGTCTTTGACCATGGCTATGATCTAGTATAGTGAGTCTATCCTTATTCCCTTCACCCTTGGTTCATTTTCTCTCTCCCTCCATTCCTCCCTCCCTTCCTCCCTTTCTTCTTCCTTCCCTTCTTCCTTTCCTTCCTCTCCTTTCTTTGAAGTTATTTACGGAACCTTATACACTTCACTGAATATCCTACAAAAATCGCCATACTGGCAGACAACGGTAATAAAAACCTTTAGTTCATTAACCTGCACAAATGATCCCTCCACTGTCTTATCTGTAGTCTTCTTTGGTGAGACGTTTGGAGATGGGCCACATCTAAGTCCATATTCTCTCTGCTTTCTTCTGAGACCAGAAGGGAAAGGTGTTAATAAGGTGACATGACAGACACCAACAGGCACACTTAGCTATGCATCGCGGGCCATGAGTGGAAAAGACAGTTCTGACGAGGGACTTTGCTACATTGACAGGAGATAAGTGTGGAAGGCCTTATGACAGATATGAAAACCCAAGTGTAACAAATGTGCTTTTTATGTATAGAATATGGACTCTCACCAAATGAAATGTTGGCTAAAGTTCAGTTCTAAGAATATTTTGATGCTCTAAGAATATTTTGGGTTCAGTCAATTTAGAAAACATGTAGATTTGATACTAGTTTTAACTTAGAGACTATACTACTATTAATACAAAAACAACAGTGGTAATAGCTACCAGAGTATTGAGCAGTATGTGCTAGACAACATATGCTAAGAATTTTACATATCTTATCTCACATAATCCTCAACAGAACACTGTGCGTTAGGCTTTATTAATAGTATTATCCTCATTTTAATACTCTGAGGATCAGAGAATTTTAATAATAATATTAATAATAATAATAAGGCATTAGAGCGCCACGAACAAGAATAGTTAACATTTATTGATTATATGCTTCTGATGTAATAACCCAACTCTACAAGTTTACATGTAATCTTATGTAACTTTCCCAACAATCCAATAAACTAGGTATTATTATCCCTATTTTACAGAGGAGAAAATTAAGAAAAAGGGAAGATAGATAACTAGCTGAAGGACATGTATCTGGTAAGTAGTGACACCAAGTGAATCTTGTTATCCTGTCTTTAGAGTTCATGCTTCTGACCATAATATTCACTGCCCAAAATTACTTGCTCAGATAAAACACAGCAAGGCCAGTATTGGGGGTGAAGTCTGTCTGACTATCATATTCTATTTATTAAATAGAAAGTTCTGTCCTGCCTTGGGGTCTTTGCTCTTGGTTTGTCTTCCACTTCGAGCTCTGTTCTGCTGACTTTCCCCATGGCTTACAGTTCTGGCTGAACTGGCTCCTTCTCTGGGAGACCTTCTTGGAATGCCTGACCTACGTCTGTTGCCCAGATGTTCACCATCAGTCCAACTTATCTCCTTCATGGCAAGAGCTGTGATCATTTTTTTCCCACTCATGTACATCAGGGTGCCTCTCAATGCTCAGCAGGGAGTAGATGCTCAAAAGTGCTTATTGAGTGAAAGCGTAAGTGAATAAACCTAACCTTTGTGTCACAACTACAACTTTAACTGGTTCACTATGTGACTAATTATGGTATTTTATGGTTTCAAAAACAACCTAAGCTGTTTGCGTCAGTGCTGAGCAAGTTTTACTTGAGCATCATGGTTTCATCCAGGTTCTGTTGTTAAAACCTTGAAGAGAAGAAAGGTGCTACAGATACCATTTTACATCCTTTTCCTACAAACATAGTTGCTGACTTTTTGGTTCCTAAATGGATTTTTCTGCCTGCTTGGACTTTCAAAACTTGTGTTTTCGTTGAAATGTTCACTTTTCTAAAAGCTAATAGTACAATGTTGCTTGGGCAACAGCTACAGAATTGACCATCGGAAGGAGAAACCATCACTTGGAAATCTGCTGAAGAAGGATCTGAAAAATGCACCATCTTTTTCTACATTTCTATAACAATGAAACATTCTATCCCTTAAAAACAAAAGTGTCCTGTATCTCTCTTTGGAGTTCATGTGTCTGTACCACATTGACAGAGATTAACTTCAACTTCCATGTGGATCTTGGTGGGTATGAAGATAAAACCAATAAAGCATTTCTTAATTTTTTTCTTTTTAAGAAAGTTGGAATCTCGCTCTGTCTCCCAGACTGGAGTGTAGTGGCATGATCACGGTTCCCTGAAGAATTACTTTAATGTCCTTTTGCTCCTTCTAATTTGGGGTAGTGGCAGTAGATGGAGGGAGGAAGAGGTAGATGAGATATATGGAACCAAAAGCCCTTCCATAAATCACTTCCAAACTAAGAGTTTTGAGACTGCAAGGAGGGCACAGGAAAGAGGGATGTAAGTAGGAAACAGGTAGGTTAGCAAAGGTACTTTGGTTGGAAACAAAAAAAGAGTGAAAAAAATTTGACACTGATCTAAATATCACTGTATAGAAATTAAAGACTGGGGAGCTCTTTTCTCTCAGGAATGACCTCAATAACCCTCACTACTGCTTATTAAGCACTTACTGTATGCCAATCACTGCTAAATAGTCAACATATCTTAACTCACTAAATCCTTAAGTAATCCTCATGACCTGCAATTCATGGATGAGTACATTATGACATGAAGTGTTAAGGTACTTCCCCAGGGCATTCAACAATTAAATGCCAGGTCCAGAATTCAAACTCTAGTCTGACTACTATCGAAATCCTTGCCTTCCCAGATTCTACACTCTTTTTTTAGAAGACAGGCTCCTGCAGAATTTTAGAGTAAGTTCTTTAAAAATTCCCCGTTTTGAAAGCTGAGTAGAGGCTGGCAGAGGAATAAGTGATCTCCCTTCAATCAAAGATGGCTACCTGCAACCTAGTTGGATTTGGACACAAAATGGTATACAAAATCATGTTGAGAGGAAAAAAAAGATTTGAACGAAAAACAATCTTAAATGTTTCATAAAATAGCACAGAAATTGAGAGAGGGGAACACATTTCATTATATATTTGTTCAAACCCATAGCATGGAAAACATCAAGAGTGAGCCCCAAGGTGAACTACAGACTGGATGAGTGGGATGTGTCAATTTGATTTTACTAATCACAACAAATATACCTTTCTGGTGGGTCATGTTGGTAATAAAGGAGGCTATGCATTTGCTGGGGGAAAAGATATATGAAAAATCTGTATTTTTGCTCAATTTTTCTATATACCTGAAACTATTCTGAAAAACAATCAAGCCTTTAAATACAAAACAAAATACCCACAATTAACCAACAAGAACCCAGTGAAGTTCTGTAAAGCACAAGTCTTTGTTGTGGCCACTTGAACCTACTATGGTTCAAATAATGATCCTGAAACCTAACATCAAAGAGTAATCACCAGAGTGACACAACTGTCCCATAAGGTTGATGGCCATCCTGTCCACTAACCCTATAGTTATAAAAAGGTGTATGTCTGTGTGTGTGTGTGTGTGTGTGTGTGTGTGAGAGGGGGTCTTATGTCTGTTGGCACACACACACAGATGTGCAATACATATGCTGTACTTTAATGTTTGATATTTTAGAACCATGTGATAAAAACACCGAGATATTGTTGGGGTCAAAAACTATTGTGTAGGATATATTATAGAATTTTATCATCAAAACTCTGGGATGGTTGATCTCTGAGAATTTCCTGGTGGTCTCTACTTATTCTGGCCTTAAATTCTGTATGTGTGTGTTTGTATGGTGAGGGAGATTAACTGGGAGGGTCATGAGTCAGGAGAAACCTCAGTTTACCACCACTCTGCCTAGTGGCTGGGCATGATGGACTTTGAGGAAATTGTCTAAGCCTCACCTGAGGTTGGGGAAGAGGCTGCAGTGTCCTGAAGTGGGTGTTTGTGATTGTCTAAATTCAGTGAGTATTCCTAGACCTCTCTGTCCTACATGCTTCCTTGTAGTAGTGACTAAACATCTGGTTCTCCCAGAGACTCCGTGGTCTTGTCAGGCCAGAGCCTGAAGGAATGCCACATTGTAAGGGTCAAGTGCTAAGAACCTAGAGACTGGGAAAAGACCCAGATTGGTGAAACTTACGAGAAACATTATTAAGAGGCAATCAATCTTTTCCTGGCGACATTCTGGCAGGAGTACAGGACCGCTGAGTATGATCACTGGAGGGGTTAGGGCTGGGACAGCCAATATGGGCAGTTCACCTCCCTTTGCGACTGAAGGGTGAGCCGTCTGGGGAAGGAACTTTGGGTGACCTCAAGGAACAACCCATGTGGCCTGGCCTAGGACACCCGTGAGAATGTTCTCTGTTATGTTTATAAACTTTACAAAGTCATGCTCACAGTTATATAACCCCTATGTGGTGCCATAGTTAATGAAGTGCTGGAAGTTAGAAAAATAATGATAATGTTGTTTTGCCCGTGCTAGGCTTTACCATATAAGGGTTAAAGTCAGTGCTAATTTGCTGACACAGGATGCAATCTCCTTGGCACCAGCCACAGGTCAAGTTCATCTTCTACTTCAGGACATTTGTAGAAATCAAATTAATATACAACCATATTAAAGTCATTTCAAAGAAGGAATGCTAATGAGTGATTGAAATTTGTGGCCTGATCCAAAAGCAAGATCATCTCATAAAAGCAGCTATACTAATAATAATTTGCTAACTCAATAGTTTATCCTTGTTTTTATTTTTCATGCATCAATCTGTACTATCAAAGGCCATTTTGCAAAATGCTACCATTCCATCTCTCCCTCCCATGGCTGCTTTCCCAGTTCAGAAAGGACATGTCAGCCTTTTTTTTCCTCCTTTTTTTTTTTTTTTTTTTTTTTGAGTCAGAGTCTCACTCTGTCACCCAAGCTGGAGGGCAGTGAGTCACCACAGCCTCAACTTTCTGGGTTCAGGGATCCTTCTGTCTCAACCTCCTGAGTAACTGGGAGTACAGGCTCGTGCCACCATGCCTGGCTAATTATTTTTATTTTTGTAAAGTCAGAGTCTTACTATGGTGCCCAGGCTGGTTCAAACTCCTAGGCTCAAGCAATCCTCTCATTTCAGCCTTCCAAAGTGCTGGGATTACGGCTGGGCTCGGTAGCTCAGCCTGTAATCCCGCGCTTTGGGAGGCCAAAGTGAGTGAATTGCCTGAACCCGCGGGTTCAAGACCTGCCTGGGCAACTTGGCAAGACCTCAACTCTACAATAAATCAAAAAATTAGCCGGGTGTGGTAGTGTGTGCCTGTAGTTCCAGCCACTTGGAAGGCTGAGGCGGAAGGATCGCCGGAGCCCAGCAGAGGTCGAGGCTGTGGTGGCTGGGAGCGTGCCACTGCACTCCAGTCTGAGCGACAGAGTGAGACTACAAATCAAAAAAAAAAAAAAAAAGTGCTGGGATTGTAGTTATGAGCCACTGTGCCCAGCTATCCAGCTATATCAGTCTTTTTGCTGTCTTTCTAAATCTTACCTTTTAAATAAATCATAATAATAAACCTTGAGTACTTTTTTCTGTATATCCATTTCTTACCATATCACCACACATACACACAATGCTTAAATGTTGCTTTGCACATAGTAGGCATTCCATAAATGTTAGCTGAGTAAATGTAACAAATCCATAGAACCATTTGCTGATAAAAGATTACTCTTTAATCCAAAGTAGAACCTGGAGGTGTAAGTCAATATTTAATTAAAGAACTAATAGTTGTGTTAAACCTAATGAATTGTTGTATTTACAAATGTCATAACATTTCTCTCTTAAGAGTTCACAGAGGGACTTTGATGACCAAAGAAGTACTCTGGTCAGTAAAGTATTTGGAGAACTATAAAAATATTGTTTCAGTTGGATGAATAAAACATTATATAAAATAATAAATGGCTGTAGCTGAATCCTTACATCCAAAATATTCCATTTTATAAACATATAGTGAGGAAAACAATATGATTGTGATATTCAAATATATTCAAGACAACAATATGTTCTTTTTTTCATTTTCTCAGAGGACAAAGTATTCACTAAAATCATTTTTGGGGTATTGAAATAATAACATTTAAAATATTTACAGTATTTATTAACATTTTTAAGAGGTAATATTTTAAATTTTGATCTTTTGATCGGGTTTCTACCTAGATACTTTAGCTCTAGAGAAATTCCTCAAAACAGAAAAAATGAAATAAACCTTTTTTTTTTTTTTTTAATGAGACGTACAAGACTGGTTACAAGATGAATAAAACTCATAAAAAGAAAATAAAACAACGAAATATCAAATTGAACAAGATAAGAATTATGATGTTATTTCACCTTTTATCATCTCAGATATGAAAATTTAAAAATCCTCCAATTTTCCTTTGAAAGAAAAATAAGCATATAAAATGTCAACAAGCCTTCTCTTAAATTTTTAACAGACTCATAAAAAAGTAAACTGCAAAAAAACTTGAGAAACATTTTGCATATGATTACCATAAAGTTGTTTCACTTCCGGAAAACTCAGAATAGTACTGCACATGTTCTGTGTAGCATCGCAGAGGGGCCAGTGCCAAGGAAGAGAACTGCACATTTCAGAGTTCTTCTATCAAAAATAATGTTTTATATCATTATAATTGAGTATCTCCTTAGATTTTCAAGCCATAAGTTTTGCGGAACCTACCACTTACACCCTGAAAGAGAACTGTGGCATTTTCCAAAACATTTCATGTTAATTTCCTCTACAGGTGTATCTCTTGTTAACTTCTCTGGTGTTTCAGGACAGGGGGTGGGCCATTAGTTTTTCATTTGAGGTTGGAGCAGCACTCACACCAGAATTAACTGCATGATTTTTTTTCCTGGTACATATGCAAGAGTCAATTAATCAAGAGGGAACAGAATTCAGATTCATATCAAATGCAGGAGGCTGGGGAATAGTTCATTTTTTTCTATAAACTTGCAATAACCTGTTATTAACCCACTCCTCAAAACCTCTTCAAGAAAATCTATTTTCATTTTTCTGAATAAAATGGTGGGTGAACGGAGGCAAGAGATAAGTCTAAAAGCAAAACCAGAAAAAAAACCAGCCTTTTTGCCCCAGGAAACGCTAAACCAACACCCTTTCCTCCCTTCAACCCACAAAACACCCTCAGTACTCAGACTGAAGTATGCCTTTCTACAAGTATTTTGGCTGTTTTGTGCTATTTATGCAGCAATGAGTCAAATGAGATTTTGTAAATCTTATGTAATGCTCCATAGCTTTAATACATGTTAAATATGATTATGCTACTGATTAGGACTTTTTTTATGTTTAGGGATAATTATTACAGCTATTTCACCTGTGAGCAATTATCTTACTTCTGAAAGTCCAATATGGGGTTATTTCCCTTATCCAGAAAACCAGGAAACCAAGATTTTGTTTTAAGAAGATGACTCTTCTTTCTTGCTTGCCACCCATTCAGACTGTGCTGGTAGCCTGTTATTCACCATAAGTTGCATCAGTCACATCACAATCTCTTGGATGCCAGAAATGGATGAGGATGGCTCCACTGAGAGCACTAAGTGGAGCAAGTGAGAGCAATTAAACTATTTACACTCAGCTACATAAAACACCCAGTTAGAAAAGTATAAGAAAATGTTAAACCCAAGAAACGATGTCTTTTAGCAAAAAATTATGGCTATAGGAAAATCTCAAAATTCATTATTTGATAAAACAGGCAAGAGACCGAAGTGGCCATGTATGACTGTGACTGGCCCCGCCACCTGGCTAACCACGACCTCAAGTATTGAGTGTAAGAACAATGTTCACAGATGCAGTGAATTAGCTACACTTTACCTACAGCCAATTACTTATTCATAGTACCATGTCTTTCACACATGAACTTGGTTATATATCATTTGTTTCCCTTTAATTGTGCTCATCTTTAAACAAATCATGGCAAGAAGAACAGCTGTGTTTCTTATCTTAGAGGTATGACTCTCCATCTTGGTCTCTTTACCTGATTGGAATCCTATTAGAAGAATTTGTTTTTAGTAAAAAAAGAAGAAAAACTACTTTAATTATATGGACCAAAAAAACCAAATATGAAACGTATTAGTATCTGTCCCACTTTCCCTCATGCAAGAAGATGAAAACAATTGAGCTGGAAGGTGAATGAAAGGTGTACACTATATTATTTTAAAATCTGGGTCATATTTGATATTTGGCATCATCTTTCATTAATATTTGTCCTTTTATGGAAACAATCTTTAGGAGTTTTTTAGTCAACAGGGCATAGACAACAATTCTTGAAAATGCCTTGGACAACAAATTCACAGTGGTGCTCAGACTTGAAATATTCAAAGTTCACAGTGTTGCATTATCATCCTGAAAAGAACCTATGTATCATGCAGCATAGGTGAATTTTTCTAGATGTAGCCATGATACTAAAGAGGCAAATTAGTATATTCCAGGAACAAGGCCTCAAGAAAAAAGACAAGGTGTGCTTGAAGGTGGAATGTGCGGGAATTGACATTTTCTTCTAACTCTACAACTTATATAATGAGTTGGACCTCAAGGCAAATAGAAAAAGAGAGCTACCACCTGTGATGGAGTTGGATAAAGGGCATCTCAAGAGTGAACTGCATACAGGAGACGTAAATGAATGCAGGTCAACTACAAACATTTGCAATAGTTGGAGGATATGTTTTTCCTTCTTGGGGAAATATGTTTCTTTTTTAATCTCAGTGGAGAAGGGAGAATCATCACACAACGTTTTAAAAGTGTGCACAGTACCAAACTTTTTCAGAAATTAAACAAGGTGGAGAGATAAACTTTAATATTGTATATCTTGAAAAGCATGTTTTTTGTAGACATCTTCAAGTCACATTGCTTTTACAATGTACTTTTCTGATGACCTTTGAAGACTAAAATTTCTTTTATGAACAGTATTTTAGTATGAATATTATGACTTATTATTTAATTAAGAATTAACATTTAAATAACCTAATTAAGAATTCTGAACAAATAATGACTATATTTTACCTTCTTAACATTTATATATACATACAGGCAAATATGCACACATAAACAAATTAACAAATAAATTATTCTGGAATATTGTAATTACTTAAGACCTTTTGAAACACCCCAATAGAAAAAGATCTTTTCTTCCTTTCTATAGTATAAAGCTCTCTTATAACTTTGAGTCCACAGTCTTTCATTAGTGCTTTTGTGTACATGACTGGTTGCCAGAGAAAACCATAAGCTCTCAGAAGTTCTCTTTCTGAAGATCACCACAGTTTTTAGACTGTAACCACAGAATAACAATTAATAATGCGTGATGAATAAATAAATTAATGTAGATAACTTTTTATTCTTCTAAGGGTTATCAGATTAGTCTCATAATTTCTTTAGTGGCATTTAGTTTCTAAATATTAAACTGAAGTTTTAAAAATTAGTAGCTCAAATAACTGTGGCCAAAATATAGAGGGTTGGTATAACTAAAAGCATCATTTTAAATATGAGGCACTTTTCAAACTATATCAAGACTCACTGCTAATTTATTTTTTAGTAATGTTTCTATCAAAAAATGAAACCCAGATGTCCCCAAATGAGAGAATTGTTAAGTGAGATATGCCCTTGCAATTAAATGTCTCATACCAATTAAAATTTTTCTTTTGAGGAATTTTCAATGATTTGTGGAAAATTTTATGCTTTGTTTTGCAGAGAAAAAAAGCAGAATGTGAGATTAAATATACAGCTCTATTGCAATTTTGCTATGAAGAAGAAGAAGGGAAGAAAACATATAATTGAGATTTTCATGTAGGAGCATTTGGGGTGAATTTTATTCTTTATATATTTCTATAGCTTTAAAAATTTATGTAATAAGTGCATAACAGTTAACGGAAAAGTTACAAAATTGTGGGGAAGAAGGTGAATCTGAATGAGAAAGAAAGCAAAAAAAATAAATCTGTTTTTCATTAGGGAAATTCCAAAGTGACTAAGATAGCAAATGTCAGAACCATAGCAATAAAGATGTTACAAATGGAATAAAGCTTCTGAAAACATTTGAGTTTTCTCTACCAAATATCCTCTATTCTAAGAGGCACATTTTAACATTCACCTAAAACCACTCTGAAGTTGATGTCCTAAATTTCTTTTTCTTTTTTTCATCCAAAAGCTGTTAGTAAACTTTACAATAGCTTTGTAAAGAGTTGATATTGTAAAGTCTGAATTGCCAGGCATAATTCTCAGTTCTCTTTGCCCATCTGACTGCCTTCTTCCTTTCCTCTCTCTCCCCACTCCCCTTCTTCCTTCCTTCTTTTCTTCCTCCCCCTTCTTCTCCCTCTCCCTCCCTCCTTTTCTCACTTCCTCCTTCCTTTCCTCCCTTCCTTCTTTGCGTCCTAATTAAATGCCCATCCGGCACAAGGTACCCTGTGTGGAGCGAATGGTATAGTGTAAATACAACGTGATTCCGTTTCTCAAGAAGCTAGCAGTCTAGTGAGGAGCAGTCACTGTTAGGAAGGCAGACTAGTCCAACAAAGTGTGGGGAACTGAGAGAGGAGATGATGCAGGACACTGTGGGGGCATGTAGAAGGGCTCCAGACCCAGAGAAGCTTCCCAGAGTAAGGCTGGAGTAGAGACCTGAAATTAGCAAGGTGAGGGGCAGTGAGGTGGAGAGCAGTCCCAAGAGAGTGAACATATATTCAAAGTCCTGCTGTGAGAGTAGAGAGATGTGTCAGAAAGCAGAGAGAGAGAGAGAGAGAGAGAGAGAGAGAGAGAGAGAGAGAGAGACAGAGAGAGAGAGAGAGAGACAGAGAGAGCCAGAGAGACAGACAGAGAGAGGGAGAGACAGAAAGACAGAGAGAGAGACAGACAGAGACAGAGAGAGAGAGAGACAGAGAAAGAGACAGAGAGAGAGAGACAGAGAAAGAGACAGAGAGAGAGAGACAGAGAGAGAGACAGAGAGAGAGAGAGACAGAGAGAGACAGACAGAGAAAGAGAGAGACAGAGAGAAAGACAGAGAGAGACAGAGAGAGGCACAGAGAAAGAGAGAGAGAGACAGAGAGAGAGAGAGAGACAGAGAGAGACAGACAGAGAAAGAGAGAGACAGAGAGAAAGACAGAGAGAGACAGAGAGAGGCACAGAGAAAGAGAGAGAGACACAGAGAGACAGAGAGAGAGAGAGGCACAGAGAGAGAGAGAGACAGAGAGACAGAGAGAGGCACAGAGAAAGAGAGAGAGAGACAGAGAGACAGAGAGAGAGAGGCACAGAGAGAGAGAGAGACAGAGAGACAGACAGAGAGAGAGACAGAAAGACAGAGAGAGAGACAGACAGAGAGACAGAGAAAGAGAAACAGAGAGAGAGAGAAAGAGACAGAGAGACAGAGAGAGAGAGAGAGAGAAAGAGACAGAGAGACAGAGAAAGAGACAGAGAGACAGAGAGAGAGAGAGAGAGAGAGAGAGAGAGAGAGAGAGAGAGAGAGAGAGAGAGAGAGAGAGTCTGGGAGAGACACAGAAAGAGAAATGGACAAAGCAACAGAGACCCAGACACAGTGAAGGAAACCTTGAGAGCTAGTCTGGGGGAAATGGGAAGCCGCTTAGCCTGACTGGGGTGCAGACTTCAAGCTGAAGAATGTCAAGGGCTGGGGCAGGAAGCACAGACCAGAGTGTGTTAATGGCCTTTTGCTTTGTGTTCTAGGTTAAGGCTGTCGAGCTGAATCCTGAAGGACTAAGGTACAGAGTAAGAGTTTTAAGCATGATGTGGTTCAATTTCAGAAAGATTCCACCAAATCCTGTGTGGAGAATAAATTACTTTATGCTGCTAATCGTCAGGCATCTCTTTCGATTCATCCTTTTCAATTCTGACCCAGGGGATCCTATTCAGTCTTCCGGATTCCTCCAATCTTCTTTCTTCTAGTCAGATTTATCCACCCCTTCCTTTGTGTTTCTCAGACCTTCGCCTGTACCTGAAATTGTAGTACGGCTTAATTGTACCTGTGTCATACTTTTCTGTCTGCCCTAGGGACAGCATGGACTTTTCTCAGGCAAGACAGACTGCCTCTCTGCTCTTCGGGCTTTTTTTTTTTTTTTTTTTTTTTTTTGAGTTGGAATCACACTCTGTTGCCCAGGCTGGAGTGCAGTGGCATGCTCGTGGCCACCCCAGCGTCGACCTGCTAGCCTCTGGCAATACTTTCGCCTCAGCCTTCCAAGTAGCCGGAACTACAGGGGCGTGCTACCACGCCCGGCTAATTTTTTAATTTATTTATTGTAGAGATGAGGTCTCGCCAAGTTGCCCAGACTGGTGTTGAACCTGCGGGTCAGGCCATCCACTCGCCTCGGCCTCCCAAAATGCTGGGATTACAGGCTGAGCCACCAAGCCTGGCCTCGGACTAATTTTTGACACTAAAAAAAAAAATCTCAGTTTCCTCATCAGAATCAGTACTGATCTCATATATTTTTTGTAGGGATTGGAGAGGAAAACCTATATATAATGTTTGGTTTGTGGTGGCTTCTCAGTACTCATGTGCCCCTTCTTCCTATTACTAACTCACCTCCACAACATCAGATAAGACATCTGCACATAAGAATTATCAAAGACACAGTTGCTGAATGAATACAGATGGTGTTTAATAGACTAAAATCTTCTAAGTCCAATGTTTGCCCTTTATTAATTTGGGACAAACGTGTATCTGATTTTGTTGAAATTGTTTATTTTTTATTGCTAAATTTTTGAAATTTTTCTTTATTTCAATATCTTTAGGGGGGTACAAATAGTTTTTGGTCTGGGCTTTAAGTGTCCCCGTCGAAATTCTTTTTAATGGTGGATTCTGTGACGCCACTCAGATCCTCCTTCAGAACTGAAAGAATTATACCTCCTGCCACTGTGAGTGCCACCAGTACTGTCAGCAGACGACCCTCAATTGCATAGTCCTTCTCTGCAAAGCCTTGGTTGCTGAGATCCACCACACCCGGTCATGCTGGTTCTCTGCGTCACCTGCATCCAAGACGAGTCCATGTAGAGGCGAAAGGATGCTTCCTTCAGTCAACTTTGCCTGCTTCTTTTTCCTCACTTCCAAAGTACTGATCTATAAACTGTTCACTTGTCCTCATCTCAGGGTGTGATCTCTGGGCAAATATATCTGTGACACCTCTGAAGTCAGATTTTCAAAATCCACTTTTTCTTTATAAAAGTGCCATTCCAAAGCCATAAAATGCCATGAGTAAGTGGTTGGCTGTGTTTATTAAGCCCCCTGTAATGCAGGAAACATGACTGTGAATGCTTCACGGTGGGCTCTGGTGAAACAGCAATTTTTCAGTGAATCCCTCTGCTTTCCAGTTCCTCAGGGACAAATAAAACTTTTCTAGTCAGAGCTGGAGGTAGGAAGAATCCAAGGGAATTGTTTTCTCCTATATTTTAAAAGAGTATAATTTATAACATGAAATTAAAAACAACATAAATTAGTAATTCAATCCCAGCATTCCAATTTAATGAACTAGAGGTTTCACTGCATTATTGTTTTGTTCCACTGGACCAATCTTTTGGTGCATGAATAGAAAGTTCTTCTTTATTAATAAGTAAGTACATACAAAAATTAAAGGTGCCTCTTTGCAATTATGTTGATGTCTCATAGGAGTGCACATTCAATAATTTAAAATATTATTTTCTTAGCATATTCACAGCCACAGTAGATAAGAGAGTAAAATTGGTGTCTTTTTAGTTTAAACTCCTTTTAAGTCAGTGCAGCAAAGCAGTGGTTCCCCAGTGGCACATGAGAACCACTTACGGGAAAATTGTTATTGGATTACAGTTCTGATTGCATAAAGTGTAAATAAAGGACATTTTTGACATCTAAAGAGTGACCAGTAATCAGGGTTGTGTAACACCTGCATAGGATTCGAGTTCAATGAAAGCTTATTGTCTGCTTAAAACAAAAGTGACATGTGCAATCTTACTTTTAGTTCACCTGTTACTATTTCACAATACTTTATCCACTGTAACTTGGAATATACACCTGATACAAAAATCTCGTTACAGATATTTAAAAACTCTGCCAAACGGGTAAAGGAATTTTCCTAAATGCTTCTCCTTATCTATATATCGTGATCTCTTTAAGAGATTTTATTTGCCCCTAAAGAATGTAGGTCCATGCATGGAACATTGCTGCTTTGCGTAAGATTGGTGTTTCCTAACTGATTTCCTTAACCTTCTACTACAGAACAGCCAGCCACACCTCTTGTGGTCTGTGACCTTCCTGTTTGCTGTCACCAGCTCTTGTTCATGTTCAGGCTTATCTCCATTCTCTCCCCTTCGGCTGTACCTTTGTCTACTTAGGATGGACAGTAAGTTCCATGGGGGCAGGGATCCTGCCTGTCTTGTTCCCAGCTATACTCCTCACACCCAGTCCAGTTTCTAACCTTGAGCAAGAGCAGAACACCTATCTGCTGACTGACTGATGAATCCATGGGCGAATATCTGACTTCCACTTTTGTGTTCTTGGCTAATTAGTGCTTTTTTCTCCTAGCACTAGATATGTACTGATGAATAAATTTACAATAGATTATTTTTAATCTCGCAATCCATAGACCTTCCCACACCCTCTACCCCTTGAAGTAGTTTTGTCATGAATTAGAACTGAAGTTTTATGATTTGATGAACTTTATGGTGTTTCTGTATTCAAATATAATGTAAATATTTAAGAAAAAAATGAGAATTTCCAGGTTTAGCAATGTAAAAGACTAGATATCCTAAATAATTATCCTGCTATGAAGAATTCTCTATAAATGTGTGTTAAATTTTAAAAACATTTAACTGAATTATCAAAAAGGTAGAGGAAATCTTGAGGGACCAAAACTAAGTGAAAGCAGGAATTTACAGTAGTAAGGTCTCTGAAGCTCAAAACAAAAACAAATAAGACCAAATCAGCTGCTATTCCTTGGGAATCTAAAGTTCAGTCTTGATTAATTTGAGGGTCAAAGATAGAACAGTGATTTTTGAGACCTCCTATCTTGAAGATTCTGACAGGATTCTGACACCAAGACCACAAAAGTCTTCACCCACAGGAGATGGGTGAATTAGAACAAAGCCTGTCTTACAAAGGAACAGTAGAGAAGTTTATATCTCGGTGGAAAAAACAATCTCTCTTGTTAATTCATAAGCCAACTCTCATTCAAGTTTGTAACCCATGCATATTTACACTCTCTGTCTCGGCTGAAAAGAATTCAAACTCAGAAATTATTTTAAAAGATAGTCTTATTTGGAAGTTTTAAACTAAAAGTAATAACTATCCTCTATAGAAGAAAGCCTGTTGAAACTAGGTCTCAAAGCATTTCCCCAAATAAAGTTGGATGAAGCAGAATTGGACACAACAGTACAAAATAAAACAGAGAAATTAATCTCAACATATTCATGGCAACAATACATTGAAATCAACTAAAAATTCAATTTAAAAGACAAATATTGGGAAAAGACAAATATTGGATTATGGAATATTATTTATAAGAAAAAATATATAAAATATAAAGCTAAGAAATGTTTAAAAAAGAAAAATTAATTTTAAAAAGGTCAGTCTATGGTAATAATAAAATAATCCAAAATAGCTATTAATATTAAAAGCATTACTAGAGATTAAAAATAATTCTGAAATGTTAAAAGACAAAATACCTGGAAGATATAAAGTTCTAAATGTGCTTATTCCTATTAATACAGCCATATATATACATATATATATATGTATATATATGTATATATGGAGTATAAATTGATAATTACTTTAAAAAGCAATTTTATATATGTATAAAATATATATATATATATATCTCAAGAAGAAACCGATAAATCTACTTTCATTATGGGATATTTTAACACAGTTCTTTCAGCAATTGTTAGATCAAGTAGGTAAAAAAGAATTGAGAATATAGATTAGATAACCACAATTAGAAAATTATATCTAAAAGACTTGTATAAAACATGACATCAAATAATTGAATATGAAATCTGACCCATTAGACCATAAAGCAAGTCTCAGCAAAACTCAAGCTACTTCTAGGTGAATATTGAGTCAAGAAGTATATCACAATAAAAATTAGAAAAGATTTAGTTTATAATAATAATAAAAATTCTAAATGAAATCCATGTCAAAATGTGAGAAATTCAGTTAAAGTAGTCTTTAGAGGAAAAATTATAGTCTTAAGCATCAACACTAGAAAAACAGGAAGGTTAAAAACGAATGAGCTATATATCGAAGTTATGGAGTTAGATTAACTCCATAAACCTTAAGAAAACAGAATAAAGGAAATTAGAGGGATAAAAGTAAAAATTAATGAAATAGAAAACAAATATAGAGTAAATAAAAACCTAAGATTGGCTGATCAAAAGATAACAAAATTCATAAAATGCATAGAAGACTAACCAGACAGTAGTAAAACTTTTCAACAAAGCTATAGAAATTTGAAAGAGTAAAATAATAATATGAAGCATTTTCTGGCAATAAATTAGAAAACACTGATGAAAGGAATAAATTCCTAGAAAAATACATGCAAACCTGAGCCAAGAAGGAGGAAAAAAAAAAAAAAAAAAAAAGAGAGAGAGAGAGAACATATATAATTCTTTAACTGTTAAAAAAAAATTAAACCAGAGCTTTAAAATTTCCCACCAAGAAAATGTACAGCCCAGGTAGTTTTACAGACTAGTTATATGAATATTCAAGGAGTACATAATTTCTATACATACAAATCTGTCAGAGAACAGAAGAGGGAAGATGCCCCAGGCCATTTTAGAGGATTAGTGTAAATGGAAAACCAACTCTGGAGAAGGACTGGGAGAGAAAAGCAAATCACAAGCCAGGCTCATACATGAACATAGATGCAAAAATCTCAAACAAAGTAAACTAATGAGAAATCACAGCATGTGTAAAAAAGAAAATATATCAAACTCACAGTAGGCTTGTCACAGAAATGCACATGTGGTTCAACATTAGAAATTCCATTAACACATACTTTATCATATCTAGCGGATTGAAAGAGAAAAACTATAGTATCTTCTAAACAGATGCAGAAACATTTGATAAGATTCAACGTTTTCTCATGGAAAAAGATTCTTAAGAATATAAAAACAAATAGCATCACTAATCATCAGAGAAATGCAAATCTAAATCACATTGAGATACCACCTAACTTTAGTAAGAATGACCATCATTAATAAAACAAACAACAGCAGATGCTGGCGAGGACGTGGAGAAAAGGGAACACTTCTACACTGCTGGTGGGAATGCAAACTAGTTCAACCTCTATAGAAAACAGTATGGTGATTCCTAAAAGAACTAGAAGTTGATCTTACATATGATCCAGAAATCTCCCTGCTGGGAATATATCTGGAGGAACTTAAAGCATTCTACAGAAAAGATACCTGCACACGGCATGTTTATTGCAGCACTATTCACAATAGCAAAAACATAGAACTAACTGTGCTGCTTATCGGAACTGGACTGGATAAAAAAAAATGTGGTACATATACATGATGGAATATGATGCAGTCATAAAGAAAGATAAAATTATGGACTTTGCAGCAACTTGGATG
Source organism: Cephalopachus bancanus (assembly GCA_027257055.1). Classification (NCBI taxonomy): domain Eukaryota; kingdom Metazoa; phylum Chordata; class Mammalia; order Primates; family Tarsiidae; genus Cephalopachus; species Cephalopachus bancanus. The sequence continues at coordinate 1,800,012 of JAPVLO010000047.1, read as the reverse complement.
GATTTAGAGTCTATAATACTCAGTGATTTATCACAGAAACAAAGAACTGAGTACCACACTCATAAGCAGACCCTAAACATTTACCATAATACTATAAAAAAGGGATTGGCAGTAGCCAGAAACTGCTGGGTGAGGGGGTGGGGGGTGAGACACATAACATTAATAAGGGTACCTGATCTTAAACCAGGCAAAGTGGCCACCAAGGTAGGTTCAATCTTTCCCTGTACGATGATCACTTGTATGCCTGATCCTGAATTCTACCCCACATCTTTAAAATAAAATAAATTTTTAAACAAAAATATGAAAAAAGAAGAAAAAAAATTAAACTGATAGAGATATCTAAAAAAATTCTATAACAACCATAGAGGTAAACTTTAATAATGTTTTCTTTAAAACCAGGAATCTGACAAGATGCCACTATCAACACTTCTATTCATTATTAAGGATGTACTTCTTATCAGTGCAGTAAAAGATTGGAAAAGAAGAAATAATTTTTTTTTGTAAAATAAGAGAGGTTTTTAATAACTAGAACTCTATCAGTGTAATTATATACATTAATCTACACAAAATAGAAACCATATAGTAATTTCAACAAATTCTGAACAAAATTGCATAAAATTTAATAAAAACTTAAATTAAAACTCTAAATTAAATAGGAATAAATAAACTACATGAGACAACAAGACGATTTACCACAAACCAAAGCTAATTATTCTAAATTACAAAACTCTCATTTCAATTAATGTGAAAAATTAGATGAAAATTTCTACTACCATCATTACTTTGGTATGATGAGTTTAAACAAACCAAAGTCAGTGTAATCAATGGAAAACAAGAGGTTTTTTTAAAATCTCATAATAATATTATGTGTCTAGAAATCCTAAGGAAGAAACAAAATCTGTATAATAGACTAAGGACATAACTATCTATAAAGACCCACAAAGAATATTTCCAGGAAACTACTGACACATTACTCAAATTAGTGATAAGGTTTACTAAAATGCCAGATATAAAAAGAGCTACTTACATTGCTCTATACCAGTAATTGTTAAAAATTTTAAATTTAAAAATAATATTATGTATAATCACAGTACAAAATAGAAGAGATCAAGGAATAAACCTAATGGAAGACACATAAAAACCTTATGGAAATATTTTATATTTATTCAACTATATTAATAAAGACCAAAGCATTTTAGAGATATACTATGTTCCAAAAAAGGAAGATTCAATTTCATAAAGATGTCAGTCTTTCTAATTTATTCTCTAGATTGAATGCAATGCCAACAAAATTTCTAAGTTTTGTTTTGATTTTGGTTTTGGTTTTCAAATGTAGTGGTGAGATATAGTGATTCTGAAACTTATATGGAAGAATAAGAGAACAAAAGCAGTCCAAGATATTTCAAAAGAAGAAGTTAGAGGGATATATCAAGACTTTAGAGCTCAAGTACTAAAGATATTGTGGTGTTGCTGAGAAGACACAGAGAGCAATAAATCAATAGAGAGCTCGGATACAGACCCAAGTATGTATGACATTTGATATTGCAAAACCTAGTAGTGCAAACCAGTGAGGAAAGCATGGGCAATTCAATAAGTTAAGATGAGACTAACGGTTATAGACAGGCAAAAATTCAGCCTCGCCACATACACAGTTCTTGGCAGATGAAAGGCTTAAATGTGGAAAACAGACCAAAATAAAAAATAAAAAAAAAACTGGAAGTACAGAATGCTTTTATGACCTTAGGATAAGAAAGACTTTTTAAAATTAGACCCTCAAAAGGGCAGATCATAAAGGTAAAGGTTTATACATTTCTTTGAGAGAAGATACTTATAATACATATAGATGATGACAGAACAATATCCAAAATAGAAAAAGAACAAATCAATAAAAAACCCTCAATATTAAAATGGTCAAAAGAGTTGACTAGCATTTCATATAAGAGAAAACATTCATAGTTCTTAAAAAATATAGAAGATGTTCAACCTTGTTAGTCATCAGATAAATAAAAATTAAAGCCACCATATGATACTATTTCCTATGCAACAGATTTTAAATGATATAAAATCTGACAATATTAAATATTTTCAAGGGCATGAGCAATAAGAACTTATATACAACTGCAGATAAGGGTAGACGTATACATTGATACAATCACTTTCTTTCTTTTTTTTTGAGTTGGAGTCTCACTCTGTCGCCCAGACTGGAGTGCAGTGGCCGCTCCCGGCCACCGCAGCCTCGACCTGCTGGGCTCCGGCGATCCTTCCGCCTCAACCTTCCAAGTAGCTGGAATTACAGGCATGCGCTACCACGCCCGGCTGATTTTTGGATTTATTGTAGAGATGAGGTCTCGCTGCCCAGGCGGGTCTCGAACCCGCGGGCTCAGGCAATCCACTCACCTCAGCCTCCCAAAGGCGCGGGATTACAGGCTGAGCCACCGAGCCCGGCTGATACAATCACTTTCAAAAGCAATTTGCCATTTTCTTGAAAAGCAATTTCACTCCTGGGCAGTGGTTCTCAAAGTGTGGTCTGAGAACCTTTTCAGGAGGTCTGAGAGCTCGTCTCACTTCCAACCCTATATTTGTGTGAGACTAGATGTTTTCCAAATACATAAGTCCAACAGACAGAACACAGAGCAGATATGAGAATTTAGTTCTTGTCCTTTAAGTTAGGCATTAAAAAGATTTATATTTTCATAAAAGTGTTATTTTCATACCAATGTTATTTCATACATGTTATGTTTAACATGAGTCTTAGCTCAGACTGCTGTACAAAAATACCATGGACTAGATGCATAAAAAACTGAAATTTGTTTCTCACAGTTCTTGAAGCTGGTCAGTCAAAGATCATAATACTGTCCCATCTAGTTCCTGGGGCCCTCTTCCTGGTCGCAGGAGGACAACTTCTTGTTGTATCCTTAGACGAGAGAGGGAAAGAGATCATCTCTCTCTCATCCATTCTTATAAAAGTACTAATCCCACCTGTGAGGTTTCTCCTTCATGACCTAATTACCTCCGGAAGGTTCCACTTCCAAACACCATCCTATTGGACATTGGGGTTTCAATATAAGAATTTTGTATGGGACACAAACATTTGATCCATAACAAATGTAATAGGATTCTTGTGGTTATTTTAAAACAACGGATAAGCATTCAAACATTTCTGAGTTTTAATTTCTAATACTATAAGAATTTATGGGTCCAATCTATTGGGCCGATGCATAAGTTCGTAGCGTTTTTGCTTGCCCTTGGAATGCAAACGTCACACGATGGTTGGTCACCGTTCGTCATGTTTGCCAATCCTCAGGTTGACTCGATGCGGATTTTTCGGATCAACTTGAGCTTCAAGAGTGTCAGCTCAATGAATCGGCCAGTCAAGCCCAGAGAGGGTCGTGGAGGGGCTGATAAGCCTAGCCCCGCAAAGTGTCAGTTCTAATGGACTGGCAAGCCAAGCCCTGAGCGTTGCGATTGGGTGGGTGGGTGGGGGGGATGGCAAGCCTAGCACCCAGGGTGTTGGCTCTAATGGGCCGGCAAGCCAAGCCCTGAGAGTGTTGCTGGTTTGGTGGGCTGGCAAGCCTAGCCTCTGAGGTGTCTCAGTTTTGGAGTCTCACCTTCCTCCAGCAGGTCTCCTTGTTCAGTCTCGGCTCTGTCGGCTGGCAAACCAGCCTCTGGGGTGCACGGCTTTTCGACTCCGATGATCTTCTGCAGCTCTTCAGGTTGCACCTCTCCAGGGTCGAGGTTCTTGTCTCATGCCCAGGAAGAATGTGGGACATGGACAGTTGGAAAGTGAGAAAGCAGGATTTAATAAGGACAGAAAAAGCTCCCACAGTGGGAGGAAGCCCAAGGGGTTGCCCATCTTGTGCTGAAAACCTGGTACTTATTATAGCCCTAAGTCCAAGCTGATTGGCTAGCTGTGAGCTGTAGCTGTTCTGATTGGTCAGTCTTAAGGTAGGGACCTAATGGTGAGCTGATTGGTTGCTTTTTGATCCCAGCTGTGAGGACTTTAGCTCTAGCTTGAGAGGCTGGCAGGGAGCTTGTTTATCAATGCTGAACTGAGCCTGAGAGGCCTGCCGGGACTTCACTACATTGTTACCAGGGGACCCGTCTGTCTGTTTGCCTAGCCTTTCTCTAGCTATCTCCTGTCTCAGACTGACGTGGTTCATTGTGGAGTGAAGCATTTAAACGGTCTTCATCAAAGCCCAATGGTCTTCCTGAACATGAAGAATCACTCAAGTCAAAGTGGCTCTCTTTGAAATGACAAAATCATTTTGTTGCTGTGCTTTCCTGATGGCATTCTCCCTGCACACGGCACAAATGTCTCAAGCCACCTCTGCTGCCTTTACTCCTCTGTTAAAAACTCAAAACAGGATATGTCGGTAGAGTTCATCTCTTTTTTCCACTTGATACTCCATCTTCTTTAGCCCACAAATAGCACTCTCTTCAAATCTGCAAAATGCAAGGTTCACAAGCACAACATTGTCACTTCAAATGACAAATGATAAAATCCAAACACCACAGTATTGCTACGCCAAAAAACAAACGCTATGAATTTATGCATCAACCTATACAAAAACAAAAGGTCTTCGTTGTCCTTAACAATTACCAAGAGTGAAAAGAGACCAGGTGCAGTGGCTCAGCCTGTAATCCCAGCACTTTGGGAGGCCAAGGTGAGGGGATTGCCTGAGCCCACAGGTTCGAGACCAGCCTGGGCAAATTGGTGAGACCTCATCTTTACAATAAATAAAAAAATTAGCCAGGCATGGTGGTGTGGGTTTGCAGTTCCAGTTACTTGGAAGGTTGAGGCGGAAGGATTGCCTAAGCCCAGCAGGTCGAGGCTGTGGTGGCCGGAAGCGTGCCAATGCCCTTCATCCTGGGAGACAGAATGAGACTCTGACTCAAAAAAAAAAAAAGAATGAAACGAGATGGTGAGATCAGGAAGTTTGAGAAACTCTGCACTTAGAACCTTTTGCAGGTATAAATTAGGAGATGCATACAAGAATGATCATAGTCAATTGTTTGCAACTGAAAACAAAGAAGGCTGGGTGAAGTAGCCCATGCCTTTAATCCCAGCACTTTGGGAGGCTGAGGTGAAAGGATTGCCTGAGCCTGGGCAATGAGTTCAAAAACTGTTTTGAGCAGTGGAAAAAGCATGATAGGTGTATTGCAACAAATGGGGAGTACTCTGAAGGTGACTGTGCATATGAGGATAAATGCACAATTTTTTATAAATAAATTCCAATTTTGGGGGGGTCCCCTACACACACACACACACACACACACACACACACACACACACACACACACAGAGTTTTTTCTATAGGCATTAACATAGATGGGCTTCAGAAACATAACATGAGAAAAACAAATCATACACATAGAATAAATTCTTAGATCCAAAGAATACAATAAAGTTCTTATTCCGTAAACTGTTTAGGGAGAAATATATGTGTGGCAAACCTACAATGATAAATTGGGAACTACAAAACATAAAATCTAGGAGAGTGGTTACCTCTAGGGATACAGGAGGAGTGTGTCCTATTCTTTAAGCTGTAGGGTAGGTTTTATGGATCTTTGCTTTACTTTTAGGATTTCTTGTTGAAGAACATTTCACATTTAATCTTTTAGCAATTGTGAAGTTTACAATACATTATAATTAACTCTCTTTAGTTTTTCAGCCTAATCAAATATTTCAAATATTTTTCTGTGGGTAATAAGTTAGAACATGTTTAAAAGAGCAGTTTGAATATAGGAGAAGGGAAAGGAAAGGGAGAAAAAAGCAGGACGGGATGGAGTAAGCGAAAAAAGGAAATATTTTCTGACCTTTAATGGGGGCTAAATAAAGCTGTTAAATGCACCACCTCCGATGTTAACCAACTTCTCTATGCTGAAGGAAGATAACCTTTTGGGGAAAGATATCACCTATTCAGCCCTCTACTTCCTAAAATGCTGTTAAAACACCTATTTTCAAACCTCTTTCAGATAAAGAGACACATCAGTGATGAAAGCGACGCTGCGCTGATTTCTCTTTAGGAGTGGCCCAATGCCATAGACAATTTATAGAGCGGCGCAGGTTAGTGGGATCGGAAGAAATGGTCTCAAAAAAGTTCTGAGTTTTCATTTGAAATGTTGGAGTTTTTTGCCCCGGACCAAAAAAAAAAAAAGAATGAAACGAGGTGATGAGATCAGGAAGTCTGAGAAACTCTGCACTTAGAACCTTTTGCAGGTATAAATTAGGAGATGCATACAAGAATGATCATAGTCAATTGTTTGCAACAGAAAACAAGCTCAAGCTGCCTGACCTCTCTCTAAAGTCCTCAGGTGAGGCAAGCCGAGTCTTACCCATCGAGCCCTGCACCATGGCTGACATCGCTAAGATACAGTGACTAAGTGACAATGCCCTCTGGGGAAGCAGGACAGAGACCAGTGCGGAGTCTGTTTGCAGGACCTTTCACCAGTTCCTCATTTGGAACTAGTGAGCTTTCTCATCACTATTTACATGGCTGCTTTGTATTCTCATAATTATATAATTAGCAACGTTGGCACCCATGGTGCTGCTTTTTAATTGTATCACTAAATGTCATTGGAAAAACAAAGAAATACACCCAGCAAAAGGAATGTGGGAAAATAAGGACAAAGTTTTTAAGAATTGCACTACTTAGAACTACACCCTTGCCAGCAACTGTTCTTCACGTCAGTAACTCCAAGGACTAGCACAGCTTCAGACACATACTTCCAGTTACAATGTCATCATTTTGTATATTAGGAATCAAAGATTTAGTGACGTGCTAGGCCCCCTCAGAGTCTGTGAAATATCAGCAGAGTGTCAGCTCACTCTCTGATCTGCTTTTTCAAATACCTGGCATACCTGCGGCAGAGTGATTTATTGAAAATGTAATGTGACAGAACAACCACACTCAAAATTAACTGTCTTATGGGTTTGCCATGAATTATTAGAAATCTTTTCTCCAAACCTTTCTAAAGAGAGGCTTTTGATTTTGGAGGAATTGAGCCTCCCTTTCCTCAGGGGAGAGTTGGGAAACTTTTTCTTTGTAAAACGTAGACTCATCAAGAATCTGTTTGAAAAGAGAAGAGGGAGGTGAGGCGTGGCCCAGTCACAGAGAATCCCCCATGCTCAGGGTGTGGAGAGGTGTGCCTCTGAGGTTACAGGATCTCAGAGCTACATGGATAACTGAAGATGGTTCTGAAACATGAAGCACAGAGGCCATGGGAATCATGAAGTCCCCAGAGACAGGGTGTAAGGGAAAGAGAAGGCAGATGCCATGAGCAGAGTTTGCTAGCCTTGAACTGGTGGGTAGCGTGCAGCTCAGCATTGATCATGGTGGACTGAAAGCAAGACGGTAAAAGACCCTTCCACGATTTCTTAATTTATTGGATTGCAAATGCTCTAGGATTCTTAACACATTCAAAGACCTTGGAAAATTGAGGTTGAATTTCCCACCAACACTATCGAGCGGAAAAGATGGTCGGGAAGAGGAGCAACAGTCAGATTTAACCAAATTTTTTTTTTTTTTTGAGTTGGAGTCTCACTCTGTCACCCAGACTGGAGTGCAGTGGCCGCTCCCAGCCACCGCAGCCTCGACCTGCTGGGCTCTGGCGATCCTTCCGCCTCAGCCTTCTGAGTAGCTGGAATTACAGGCATGCGCTACCATGACCGGCTGATTTTTTGATTTATTGTAGAGATGAGGTCTGGCTGCCCAGGCGGGTCTCGAACCCGCGGGCTCAGGTAATCCACTCACCTCAGCCTCCCAAAGGCGCGGGACAGGCTGAGCCACTGAGCCTGACTAGATTTAACCTAATTTTTAAAGTCACATTTCATAGAGCACATATGCCTTACAGAGCCCAAGTGGGCTAGGAGTCAGGTGGGTTGAGGTCGTTTCTTTTTTTTTTTTTTGGAGTTGGAGTCTCACTCTGTCGCCCAGACTGGAGTGCAGTGACCACTCCCAGCCACCGCAGCCTCGACCTGCTCGGCTCCGGTGATCCTTCTGCCCCAGCCTTCCACGTAGGTGGAACTACATGGTAGGTGTGTGCTACCATGCCTGGCTAATTTTTATTTTATTTTATTTTATTGTAGAGATGAGGTCTCGCCTGCCCAGGCGGGTCTCGAACCCGGGCTCAGGCAATCCAGGTCATTTCTTTTAGTAGAATAAAACAGGACATTAGAGCCTAATGGAGGAGATTCTGGTCTTAGCAACAGACAGCCTGGTCCTGTTTCTCTTTCTTTCTTTTTTAAAGTATTGTGAAAAACATACAGTATTTATCAGTTCTTAAAATACTTTGCATTTTGGTTCATTGTTATTTTGCTGTTATTCTAGCTTGCTATGGTTTTACATATGGTGTAATATTATGTCAACATCCTGTGAGTCATTCCAAAAAATAATTTTTAGAAATGCTCTTGTGTTCCTCTTATAATAAATAATTATTGAATAACCATTATCTATTATTATTAAAAATAACTATAGTAATAATGTCATATGCTGCAGCAATTCTAAGGTACTTCTCTTCATTTCCACTTACAGAGAATATAATTTATACAAAGAAGAGTATTCGAAAGGCATGAGTCTAAGGAAGTTATTGAGAGTTCTTTCTTCACCTCTAGCCATGCTCTGGTGCCACTATCAGTTGATGATGACTTTCAAAGGGATCATTTACACTGAAGGTGCACACTGCAACTTTCTATTCCTCACATCTGTGCCTTCTCCAAGAGTTCCTTGCTAGTGCCTTGGTCCATAGTTTATTAATGAGAAAATGAGAGACAGGAGGGCAGAAGAGAGACAGGGATAGAGCAAAGAACAAACAGATGTTTGAAAAGAAGATGGTGTGTGTGTGTGTGTGTGTGTGTGTGTGTGTGTGTGTGACTTTCTTTCAAACCTAATATTGCCTTTTACAATGAAAAAAAAATCTATCGACAGATCTTGAGCTGATTTGCTCTAATGGATGGTAATTCTAAGGCACTCCATAGGAATTCTGGGAAATCTGCTGGTGATAGCCTTGGATGGTTCTTCAAGATAGAGGAACAGGCTTTGTCAGAAAAAGAAGAGAGCCCACAGTAGCTGTGTGAAAGAGGAAATAATAGAACAACATTGCACATAACTTAGCTTGTATTTTCCTTTGTTTTCTCAGGATTTTGGATATCCTTCCAAGAAAATGTGTTAAAACTTTTAAAAAGAAAGAGTTACCAATCAGGAGGTAGGACTAAGTACATACTTACCAATTCAGCCTATGTACACCAATATGGTTACCATCTGGAGTCCATTGTGATTTGTCAGGTATCTGTGCTGTCTGGGCAGAGCTTCCACCATTGCTAAATGTTTTGAACATTTACCTCTCAATATGACCTTCCCAGAGACTGTCCCAGAAGGAAATGGGTCCTGAAGCTTCATGAGGACAGAAGGGTGTAACCTTCTTTGAGCAGGGGTTTAAATCACAAATTCGCATTCTAGGTCAAAGACCCATGAATTCTGTGCTGGTTGAAATAGTCCTGAAGCTTCGTAGAACAGGAGGACTTCGTACTCTATCTCAAAGGCTTAATACACAGACTTGACACTTCAAAAATCTGATTGAATGAATCACCCAAGGAGTCTGAAAAAGTGGGTGTACAACTCAGTTTTGGTTGTAGATGCCTTGTTTCAGACCCCCCCCGTTATTATGCTATAGTCATGACACTATTTTCTTAGTTTATAGGGATAGACATTTAGCTGCTGTGTCTGAAGCTAGAATCTCAGGATGAGACAGAGCTTTCGTATGCTACTAGAAAGTAATCATGTGATTTTTCCTTGAAATGTGCTATTTAGTCTCTGATCAATTGGAGTTGAGATTCAGGGAATAAGAGGACCAAATTTGGTTTACTTATGAACAAAATATCCCTGTTAAAATACAAATTATTTATTATACTAGATGTAAAAAAAGCTAAAAGAATCCTATTCCAACAGCTGATTAGAATAAAGTCGTATTTTCTTTTGCTCTTGTCCAGCAAGTTTTCTCCTCCCTTTCTGTTAAAGAAATAGTAGAGAAAATAAGGTCTACCAACGAAGGAATAGATCTGTCTTTGTTAGGGGTGTATGTGTGTGTGTGTGTGCTTGCTTGGGAGAGGTAAGGAATTGTCCAACTCAGGAGAGGTGAGGAATCGCCAAACTTAAAAGGAATTTTTAACATTAGGCCAGAAAGAAGTCTAAATTAAATTCCATACCAATGAAGACATTTACATCCATAGGAACAACCAAGTAAAATTAACGCTGGAACTCAATAGATATTAAATAACAATAATAAAATAATTGGAGGCTTTAGATTTTAATGAGGGGTCATTATATGCTCTTTCTATCAATATAATGGGCTATAAAGATGAGTTCTTGCCCAGTTATAGTTATTAAAGACCACTTTTTTTTTCCTAAAAATGCAATCCTTGAAGATGCTCTTTTGAAACTCTAATTTGGTTGGTGATGTTCTGACACCTTGGTTGGGATCTCAGGTCATCTTCTCAGGGACATTCTGCACTTTGTGGTCTAAGACCTGACCCTGACCTGGCCTTACCATGTTACACCTTGAAGATTTGTCTCTTTATCACTTCTCTATGAGGCTCAAAAAATTTTACCTAGATGGATATCACTTTTTTTTGTCAAGACATTTAACACGTACTAAGTAGACAAAGAGATTTCGGTTGGTATACAGCAGAGGAATGCAAGTAGAAGTTTGAACAGCAAGCTCACATTCTAGGTTAAAGACCCATGCATTCTGTGCTGGTTGAAACACTTGGAGAAGCACATGAATAGACTAAAGCGCTTTTGAGAGGGTGAGAACAATGAAAAGGGATTTGGCAAACAATGTGATAGGAAAAACAGTATTAAGGCCTGGGTCATGAACTCTTTCGCCTATGGGAGCCCCTCAAGTAACGAAGGTGAGTGATGCATGCCAGAAATAGAAAATAGTTCTCACCTCCTTAAAATACTTTCTCTCCATTTTTCTTGAAAATGCAGCCTTCCCAGTCCTTTCTTCATCCGTTTTTTGATAGAGAAGTGGGTCCAAGCTACATTGCTTTATCTTAAGGAACATAAGAGCATAAGTAGGATGCTGAGTCACAGAGAGAGCCCAGAGGAGAAGACTGCCCCATTGAGTGGAACAGCAGCTGCTTGGCTAAGCAATACTACCTGGCAAATAGCAAAGGGCTTCTAGAGAGTGTCAATGTCATGAGAAGATAGCGACCCACCATCTCATGTAAAAGTCTTTCAACTTTTACTTATTAGTTACATTTTAATCAAAAAGAAGAACACCTCTGTGAAGACCAATATTATACTAATACTGTGAATTGTATCTGGCCATAGGTTCCAATAACATCTCTGAAACACGGCCTGTGAAGGAGAAAATTTAGAGTCAGAGGCATGAAAGAAGAGCTAACACAATAGAGCAGACTTCTGGAAATATACCCAGAGGCACTCAAATCACTGTACAAATAAGATACTTGCACGTACATGTTTACTGCAGCATGACTCACAATAGCAAAAACATGGAGCCAACCATGTTGCCCATCGAAAGTGGACTGGATAAAGAAAATGTGTTACATTTGCATGATGGAATATTATGAAGTCATAAAGAAAAACAAAATTATGAACTTCACACAATCTGGATGGAACTGGAGTCTATAATACTCAGTGATTTATCACAGAAACAAAGATCTGAGTACCACATGCACTCACTCATAAATGGACTCTGAACATCTATCATAATATTATGAGAAAGGGATTGGCAGTAGTGGGACACTTTCAGGAGAGTGGGTGAGGGTCACAAAGCATCAATAAGGGTACCCACACTTTACCTGTATGTTGACCACGTATGTACTTAACCCCGAATTGTACCCCGCATTTTTGAAGAGCAGACTTGTTCTGGACTACTCTAGATGTGAGAAGTAGCCCAATGGATAGAAGTTATCAAAAAGAATACTATTTCAGCACCTCAGGAAGAAAAACAGTCTACAAAGTTAAACTTCTGTGAGTAAGAAGGGTTGGCTCATGGAATGACAAGCACCTCGGTATAAGCCTCAAGCTGAAGAGTCTTCACAATCAGAGATCTTCCATGAGAAACTTTTTCCTGGTTCCTCTCTGAGAGCTCTAAAATCCCTTTAACCGGGAAAGGGAATAACTTTAGGCCTGACTCTCAACAGTTGAACGAGGGAAACCACATCGAATATACTAAGTTCCATTTCTTAATATTTAAAATTTTATTTAGTCAATGTTGACTCTTGTTGGGTAATAATTATATCTTCATGGGCTCTGGAGTAAGACTGCCTGAATTTGAATTGAGACTTTTTCATGATTAACTTTGTAACCTTGAACAATCAACTTAAGTTCTATGAGACTGTTTCCAAATATGCAAAAAGGGTTTGGTAACAGTATACCTTTCACAGTGTTATTGGGTAGGTTGCATAAATGATACATAAAAAATGATTAAAGTGCTGCCTATAACATAGCAGTTGATTGATAAATATTAAGTTGTGATGAAGTAAAGTATCAGCCACAAGGTAAGTAATGTTAGTGATAGTTCTGTGACACTCGGGCAGATGATAGAAATATGTTATAAATTTAGGTATTATAATGTGATTTAATATATTAAAATGGAAGCTCTATGAGAGCAGGGACCTTGTCTGTCTTATTTATCCTTGTATCTCTTGTACTAGCTCAATAGATTGTTGGAATCACTGTGGTTTTTTTTCTCACTCCCTTGCCCAGGCTAGAGTGCGGTGGCATGCTCCTGGCTACCCCGGCACCAACCCACTGGACTCTGGTGATCCTTCTGTCTCAGTCTTTCAGAACTACAGGCACCTGCTACCATGCCCAGTTAATTTCTTTTTGATTTATTGTAGAGACATGGTCTCACTATGTTGTCTAGGCTGGTCTCGAACCCCTGAGCTCAGGCAATCCTCTCACCTCGGCCTCCCAAAGTGCTGGGATTACAGGCCTGATCCACCGCACCTGGCCGGAATCACTGTTTTTAAACAAAGCAGGGCTTATAGAGGCCTATAAAACTAAATTTGGTGGGAAAAACACAGAGAAAAACCATAGTGTGCTCAGGCTTTAAAACATATAAGCAAGCTGTGTTTGCCTGATTTAAACTGGAGGTTAGCAAATTTTCTCATTCCTGACAAATATATCTCAAAACTTTGAAAATTTGTATATTTGCGGACATCAATAAAACATTGTTGTGTGAAGTCCAGTTGAAAAGTATAAGAGACCCTTTCACACCCTGAATGAGCGTGATCCAGCTGAGCCCATTCACTCATAATCAGTGGAATTCAAGAGCACATCTTTACAGCTTCACAAATCACAAGGATGGTATGAAAAATTTGTGAAATCCGGTAAGTCCCATCAGCTCATCAGAATGGACACCCAGCCCATCACAGTCAGCCATTAACAACCAGTTGAGATGCACTGAGGGTTACTGGCTAAACATCAGCCCTACAAATCAGTTTCTGGCCCTTTGGGCCACTCACTCATAAATAGCTATAAGCTTAAGTGTTAGGTCCTCAAAGTTCAAAGCTCTCCTGTTTAGTCAGATATACTTATGTGATTACAGGGTTCTATGGTAACACTTTAAATATAATACTCCGTGTACGCACTACCGCTTATTATATTTTTATCTGAGCAGGTTATTGGGCTGAACTGATGCCCTCACCAAACAGCTGTTCCAAGATCTGAAAATGTAGACCATGTTTTGCTTGGGGCATGCTTACAATTCTATCCCGGAGTTCTCCATGTCCAGTCCAAGAGATACTAATTTAAAAGAGCAGAGCCTTCTCTTTTCCCTCAGCAGGTCCAGAGTGTCCTGTACCTTTTAAAGTACTTTGTTAGGACTTAAATCAACACTCTAATTACAGGCAAGAGGAAGGAACATTAGAAACCAATGCCAAGACTGGAGAAAGCTGTTTCTTCTCATGAGCAAAAAGAGTTACATAAACTGCTCAGATCTGCCGCCTCATTAATGCTGAGGCACGTAAGGCAGAGACTATCACCCTTCCTCCTCTTCTTAACTTCTAGGTTATCACTGTTTTTTTTTTTTTTTAATTTTGGAAAACCAACAGGATATTTAAGGGCCATGTATAGAGGAAAAGACTGGAGGTGTGAGGAGATCTAAACCGTACAATTCTTACCCTAACAGATGATTCATTTGAGGTCATCAATATCAGTTGAGATGTTGTCAACACATGCTCTCTGTTTACCAAAACCTTCACCAATTAGGCTCAAGATCTGTGGTGGCAGACAGGTCCAGACATCAGAATTAAAGGATATTTAACATTCTCTACTTTCGTCTGACTGTTTTGAAAATAAATTTGGGTTTTGGAAAGTTGAGTCACCACTATCCAGAGTTTGGTAAAATGTGGTCCTCAGACCACCTACATCAATTAGAATTTTCTGATGAGCATATTAAAAATGTAGATTCTAAATCCTCAACCAAGACCTACTGATATATCAGGGATTATGTCTTATCAATTTTTGTATCCCTAGCTCCCTGTGTGTTACTTAGCCTATTGTGAGTGCTCAAGAAGTTTGTTGAATAACACGACTTATTAATTAATACGATACTGGATCCTGGGATAGATGAGTTGGATGGGATTAAGTTAACCAGGGCTTTGCTTTTATCTTCCTTCCCACTGATCTTCAGTTGGCAGAACTAAAATAGTTGGAAAAATACAAGTCAAAACATTTTCCATGGTTCCCTTTAGGCTTCCAAATTTCCATCAAGTCAGTAATCTTTAAGAGATGAAGTTAGTCTTGGAGCAGTTCTATGCTGGCTAAAACTCAAAAGAATCTAAATGGTCCAGAGTTAGGCCTAAACTGTGGACAAATAAAATATTCAACACCTGGTAAAGAGCAGGAAGAAGTGAGCGTGTGAAGAAATGTAGAAGTAAAAGTGCAAGACAAAGAGGAGAGCAACCAAGAAGTGCAATTGTCCCAGGTTTGCACACGGGTGTCATATATAGCCAGCTAGGGCAGATCTGATCATAGAGGTAGTGGTGCCCTACATGGTAAGGTTTGGGTGTCAAACCCCCTTAGAAATCCTAAATAATTCTTTCCACCAGTTTTTCTTGTCCAAGCATGAAGAATCAGAATATTATCAAAATACCTAACTAAGCTGGGCTCGGTGGCTCAGCCTGCAATCCCGCGCCTTTGGGAGGCTGAGGTGAGTGGATTGCCTGAGCCCGCGGGTTCGAGACCCGCCTGGGCAGCGAGAACTCATCTCTACAATAAATCCAAAAATCAGCCAGGCGTGGTAGCGCATGCCTGTAATTCCGGCTACTCGGAAGGCGGAGGTGGAAGGATCGCCAGAGCCCAGCAGGCGAGGCTGCGGTGGCCGGAAGCGGCCACTGCACTCCAGTCTGGGCGACAGTGAGACTCCAACTCAAAAAAAACCAAAAACAAAATACCTAACTAGTGATTTCCCTCCTAGGTCCCACAAAATTGGACTTAAATCAAGTTTTGATTGCATGCAATCTCAGACTCTTCAGTTCTCCAGTGGGCAAGATAACACACACCTGAGAATCAACAAGTGTCATTTTTTGTGTGCGTGTAGAGAGAGAGTTTGATATACTCAATTCAGAAGTAGCAAGTAATAGACCAGGAAGGTTGATAATCAAGCAGAATGAGGGAACCTCAGGCATGCCAGAACACAAGTTGGGGGCAGTTGCTTTCATGAATGTTAGGTACTTCATGATTTCATTGTGTCTTTATACAGAACACTTACAAATGACATTGCTGACACCCCTGGGAGGCTGAACCCCGTACTGGACCAAGTCCTCATTTTGTGTATATTAATTTGAGCAAACCAACACCTATTTGTCTCCTAGAAGGAAAGAAAGAAAGAGAAGAAGGAAAGAAGGAGGGAAGGAAGGAAGGAAGGCAAGAAAAAAAAGAGAGAAAGAGGAAAGAAAAAGAGGCTTCCTAGCTCTTGGAGGGAGGTGTGTTGACAAGCAAAGACAACAGTGGCAAGTGGAGAAACTGACATGCATTATCTGGAAAAACATTATTTAATAATAGATTAATTTTTCTACGGAGTGGCCTGTGCTGGTTTCTCTCTTCCCGTATTTAATTTTTTTCTTGCAGAGTTCCACGGTTTAACTCCTCCAGGTCATTATATACACAAAGAAAGTCAAGAAAGTTTGACATTTGCTGTGAGTGATAATGTATTTGAAGGGATTGGAACACACCCTTGGTGGGTGCTCTCCCTCACACATACACAGATCAGCATGCCAACAACAACAACAGCAACGACAACAACAGGAGAGGGTCATGTTCAACAGCAGTGACTTAAAAGCTTTTTAGCTTTTTGAAAAAGAAAAGCCAAAATTTATCTGTTTTTAGCTCTGGGTCCCATCTGATCAAAGTCCAAGAACACGAATTGGAACATAAAACAAGTAAGACACCCCAGAACGGGAGAATGAGAGGACTGTAGAAACACTACCAGAAAACACATGTGCACTGATAAAGCCACAAAACTATCTTGCAGTTCCTCTCTCTAGTCCCTTCCCTCCATTTGCTGAGGGGTGGTTCCCCCACCCCTGAAGTCTTCACACAGCACAAGAGCAGTTCTTACCCCCTCCTTGGCATTGTCCAGACTTCCCTTGGTCTGGCCTTCAGCCTCAGCAAACACACTATACCCTGTTTTCCTACTATCTTTGCTTTTATTACATACATCTTCTGTGTAAGGAAATGCTTATCTAGATGGTCCAGACCAGGCTTGGAGGGAAAGAAGCAGGATCTTGCTTATTCAAATACACGCTGTCATCATGCAAAGTCTTTTGGGAAGACTCTTGTCTCAGTGTAGCTCTTTATAATCACTCCTTGGCCAAAGCTTTTGTTGGTGTTTAAAACATCTATTGGGTGAGCTATTTTGACTACAATACATGTAATAAGTGAGCTATGAACAACTTAGCTCCTTGGCTACTATTTAAATTCATTAGAAAATTTGGAATTGAACTTTTGTCAGCTTTTCCCTTCAAATTCTTGCTGAATGGAGCTAGCATCCTGACATGAGAAAACAACACACATTTTAAAACTCTAAGCTCTCTGCAACAACTATCTGTTGAATCAGAAATTGTACAAGCAACTGGAAGTAATATTCATTGAGCAACTACTTACTGAATGTCAGGCATTTTTATATGACTCATCATTTTATCTCCATTGAATCTATTAGGGATGTGTTACCCCTACTTTATGGAGAAGAACACTGGAGCTTAGAGTTAAGATTCAGGGCTGGGTGTGGTGGCTCAGCCTGTAATCCCAGCACTTTGGGAACAAGAGGATTGTCTGGACCTGGGGGTTCAAGACTAGCCTGGGCAACTTGGTGAGACCTCATCTTTACAATAAATCACAAAAAACTAGCCAGGCGTGGTGGCATGTGTCTGTAGTTCCAGTTACTTGGAAGGCTGAGGGAGAAGCATCACCTAAGCCCAGCAGGTTGAGGCTGTGGGTGGCCAGGAGCATGCCGCTGCACTCCAGCCTGGGTGACAAGAGTAAGACTCCAACTCAAAAAAAAAAAGATTCAGAAACAGCCCTGGGTCATTCATGTGGCCACGTATGGGCACCTGGTAAAGGGTACATCTGTCATACAGAGTCTCTTTGACTCTACCTCTGTGATCTCAACTCCTGCACCCTAATGACTGCTTACTTAAGCTCTCCTGATGGATTCCTATCACTCACACCATTAAGACCCTTCTTGATTTGGCCTTCACCTGCCTCTCAAGGCTTACTGTGCACCCTGTTCACCCAATGTAAACCACCTTCAATAGGTAGTTTACAGAAAATGTTGCTTCATAGGTCTGCAAACTTTTCTCCATATCTACCCAGAGAATTCCTATTCTTCAAGAGACAGTTAGTGTACTCCTCATCCTGCTAATGTATACCCTGACCTCTTCACCATGAGGCAGTTAGATAATTTCTTTATTGTGTTTCCACATTCACACATGTGCCTATAGCATCCACCAGCTATGATTCTTCCAGGTTGTCCTCCTGATAATAGCATCCCCAGGGCCTAGCAGAATACCTGATGCATGGTAGGTTTCCGATAAGACTTTGTTGACTGAATACATGGTTCTATAGCATACAGCCCAAAGTGCTGACTCCCATCAGCCTTTAAAGTTCAAGGAGATGTTATATCATGTTTTATACTGTTGATTATTTACTCAGATTTCTCGTTGTTCCCCAGTCCTGTTTTCCTATTTTGTCAACTCTGGCTTTGTTATAAGCCAAGCAACCCCAGTTGATGCTGACCTCATTAATTTTGTTTCTGTGGCCCAACTACACTTCCTGACAAGCTTCCGCCATACCACGGGCCCTCTTTCCAGCTTCTCTGACATTGCCATTTCAGCACTTCACCCTTACTTTCGCTGCACATGTGAACCCCAACACTGGTGTGGCAATGTAAATTCCCTCCCTAATGCCTCAGTTTTGACAATGGCAGCAAAAACCAGTCCAACAGAAAGAAAGGTGTGGGGGAAAGCTCTTTGTGCAGATGATTTGCAGCAAGAGATAGAAGAAAAGTCATTCCTAGCTGGAAACAAGTGTTCCCAGCTCTGAGCCCCTCACCCTGTGGGTCAGGTGAACAGGGTCTCTTGGTGAGCAGTCAGGGTTTACAGTCACATAAGCGAGGTAGAACATCTCTGCCTGGCAGATAAAACATTCTTTTGCTTCTAATTAAAAAGATTAATAAAGGAATAGGACACATCAGACTCGCATCAATCATTGCCCATGTGGTTCTTATTACAGTAATTAAAATTTATCTTTCCCCAAATTTTGGGATAAAAGTGCCACGATCTGCAATTGAAAACACATTGCAAGTTTTACATTGGCCAACTTCATTTGTTTTTCATCTTTACAAGAAGAGTGGTGAGCAATAATCTTATGGCTGATAGGTTTTGAGGTGTTCTTAATAGCAGTCTATCAGCAAAACTGTACTTCTTTATTTCTTGAAACACCCTGAAAAAATGGTGCATTTCTCTTTTGTATTCAAAATGTATGATTGCTTGTTTTTATAATTCCTATGCTTGTCTTTTCTTTTTGTTCAGCTGTCAGTGCCCTTGAAAATTCTGATACGAAAGGCATTTTTAATGATAAGGTAAAAATTTACTAAAGGCTCCACTATCGTGCTTGGGTTAGAACAAAACAAACTTAATGCTTGAAGAATTTCTATCTCCCAGAATGCATCAGCTTCCCCCAGAAGACACAAAACACCAATATATCCTGGCCCCTGGATTCACTGGGAAATGTGTGTGATTCTGGGGACACTGAATCCTTTTATACAATCTGAAGGAGTAAAGTCAACCCTGGGTCAATTTCTGGGGGATTAGTAATTCAATTTCACCGCAATCAAATTTTATTAAGAACTGACAGGTCAACCGGGCACCATGGGCTTACGAGTTTATTAGGCTGCAGCCAGGGTGGGAATGGCTGGAGACACAGAAGTCGGTTCAGAAAGTTCATAGCTCACATTCTCTTTCTGGGTATGAGGCTCCAGGCAAGAATGGTTCTCTTAGGAGGCCAGCTGATTCTCAAGGTTCCTGGTTTTTTCTATACCAGTCTATATCCCTCCCATTTCTCTGAAACTACAGTTCCAACTGGTATTCCACCTATCTCCCAGTCTTTCCACTTCCTGGTTGCTGGGAGCCTTGCTGGTTGAAATGCATGAGCATTGCCTTTCTTGAGGCTCACAGTCTTCTGACCCAAGGCTCTATCTTCTCTCTGTTTCTCTTATCTGTGTCAAAGCAGGGGGCTTGTAACATTCTTTGCACATCTCTCATCTGCACAGTTCAAAGCAGAAGCCTGCAGCCTCAGTGTTTTTCCTTATCTATCAAGGCTTTCCTGTGCAAACAAGGGCCTCAGCGGCTTCATCTACATGGCTCTCGGTCAGCCCAACTTAACACATATTGAGACGGGGGACCGCCTCTATAATTCTAGTTTCTTCTAAGAATAACTGCATGTAGCTGGGCTCGGTGGCTCAGCCTGTAATCCTGCGCCTTCGGGAGGCAGAGGTGAGTTGATTGCCTGAGCCCGCGGGTTCGAGACCCGCCTGGGCATCGAGACCTCATCTCTACAATAAATCAAAAAAAATCAGCTGGGCGTGGTAGCACATGCCTGTAATTCTGGCTACTTGGAAGGCGGAGGTGGAAGGATCGCCGGAGCCCAGCAGGTCGAGGCTGTGGTGGCCGGAAGTGGACACTGCACTCCAGTCTGGGTGACAGAGTGAGACTCCAACTCAAAAAAAAAAAAAATAAGTGCATGCAACTCCAACTTGCAGGCAATCCACTACGTTAACATCCCGTTTTCAGCATATTGATATCTGCTCCCACCTCACCCCCTCACCCAGGGTCCACGGCATAGGACTAAAGTCCAAACTGGACTGTTCCAACAGGACATGCAAAGTGGTGGAGAGCCACATTCCCAGATTGAAGTACTCTCTTTCCTAAAATCTTGTGGTGTGTATCATTTCAATCACCCACATGGCACTAAGTGCAGTCCTCTTCGTGTCTTAGCATTTTTTGTTCAATTCTTTCTCACCTAGACTGTGAGTCTCCAGAGGCGGGGAGATCTGGCTTTTTTCTCTTTGGTTCCCAGCACCTCTCACAATGTTCTCACATTGCAAGTGCTCAAAGACTGTTCACAAGGATGATGACTTTTAGTGATTCCCATAGTGGGTAAAGTCAGAGCATCACAGAGTTAGGCCCAGCAGGTGGAAAGCATGCACATGGAAATGCTTGTAGTTATGGATAATTAATACCCTTCTGCCATGCCTGCCTGTGTCAGAGGCTGTCATCTTGGCCCCCCCTGGATTTCTCAAAAGCTGTTCGTCTGTGCTCAGAGCCTCCCTTGCCCGTGCCAATGCACTAAGGCAATGGGGGCAGAGCATGGGGTCAGGATTTCCTTGCCAGAGAAAGGATCTCCATGTATCTAATCAGGGCTTAGAAACACGCAATGCAGACAGCAGTTAGCTGCACTTATAGGATGGAACCTTAAAAGGTCAAATTAAAATGTTTATGGGGGCAGGAAACCTCTGCAGTTTTCTGAAGAAATAACAGAGGGTGGAGTCTGGCCTGGGTACTGTTCTCTCTGCCAAACACACAGGACATGGACCAAACCCCAAGATGGAGAGCCAAACATACGAATGGAGGTCAATATTTTATCAACTAAGAACTGGAGGTCCCTAGTTTGAATCTAGGGCGTAGGGAAGAACAGATTCACACATTGAATGCAAAGGCAGAGATGAAATATGCCAAACAAGATTTAAGAAAACAAAAGAGACTCTATTATACCAATACCTAAAATGCTCATTCTCAAAAATAGTTTGTCTGTGTCAACTTGTCAATATTGATAATTCCCATAATTTTTTACTGAGGAACTAGTCTACATTGAAAGTTATATTTTCCAAGGGAGAACCGTGCATCTCAAATGGTCTAGATCTCCAAATATTTTCAATGAAATCGAATGAAAACATATCATTTGAGACCACAGATATTTTCCACATTTTTCTTTGTTCCTCTTGGATACTTTTCTAACTTATGTTTGGTTTCATCACTTTTTAAGACAAGAAAACATATCAGTGGGACAGTGAGAGCACCAGCCCAACAGAACACTCAGAAACAAGCAACAGAAGCACATTGTTTAGGCTGCAGATCCTTTTTTTACTTTTCCATATGTTGGTCTACATGGAGCTAAGTGATAAGGCAGAGTGTCTGTCACCCCGACAGCTAGTCTGGAGTCTCTTGTAGAAAAAAAAAATACAGCACAACACATTGGTTGGAAATGGAAATGGACGTTTAGATGAAATGTTTTGTAGGTAAGGGACTTGCTTTCCAACTAGTCTGCAAAATCCTTGAGACAGAGCCATGTACCTATCATCCATAATGCATGGCTTATTTTTAGTATACATTTACATACAAAGTTGATTTGAAGTCCTCGATGAACACTTCTTTCCAAAAAAAGTTTACTGGCTGTTGCAGAGATACAATCTCCATTTAAACGGCATCCTTCGTGCTTTGCTTTGGTGGCTAGCCATGCATTTTAAAGACGGTTTCTTCTACCCTGTTTGAATAAGGAGTCCCACCCGCAAAAGCCAAGAGCCACTTAACGATGCTCCATCCTGTGTCATGTTTGGCCCAAGCTACACTTCCTTTTATCCCTTTCACTCTTTGATCATCAGATAAGTGACACCTACAGCTGTGTAAAACTTTTAACGTTCTATATTAAAAGCATTGTTTTCTCAGATACGTATTGAAGACCTGCCATAGTTCAAGATTAATGGAAGGTAATACAGATGAAAGAGGCAAAAGAGAAGGGAACTTTAAATGGAGCCTCTAAACCCTCCCTCCTCAAGGGACAGTAATAATAAATTAAGAAGGTGAGTAATTATTGCTCTATTTCCATAACCTGCCATGCTGTGAAATACGTTTAGTTCTAAAGTAAGGGTAGAGTAGACTCAGAAATTCCATTTCAATTTGTAGATGTCCCGTAAAAGCTAGACTTACTATAGATCAAAGCAAACCATTTCTGGTTAGTCCAGGACCACACCAGAAATTCGACAGCAAGCCAAAACTGCTCTTGGAGCGGCCAGAGAATTCCCAGCCAGCCTGAACACAAGCTGTCCATGTGTGGGTGGGACCTTTGCCTGGAAGACTTTCCATACCTGCTCTGACCTTCTCAAGACTGGTTTTACGGAACTGAGCCAGCATAGACTGGCCTTGAGTGTTTGAAAGAAATAGGGAGAAAAGTTTCATACACCCATACTGATCTTGGTCACCTAAGATAACTGCTGAATTGCTGAGCCAATCTTGAAAGAGATGGATGCGATGAGCTAACGAGAGTTTAGTGCTCAAAGAAATGTTACAAGAACTACGTGGTGAGTATAGCTACGTCTTCAGATTTTTGAGGTAGCTTTTCTAAACTTTGCAATAGCCCAGAATTTGGTTGTTAAGTTAGAACAAGAAAGCCACATAGGAACAATATTTCTTTTAAATTACTCCACACTATGAGATTACATGGGGAGCAGATGAGGGTGGAATAATATTGTATTTCCAGAACAAGAAATAGTGTTTAACAGACCTTTTGAACATTTTGAACATGTCTAAAAGCAAAAAACAAGTGCCTAGCCTGAACATTAAACATTACGGGTAGGTTATTTGTTCAGATCCCTGTTTCACGTTGCACAAAGAAATAATAAACAAGGGTACTGGGTTTTCCACATAGGATGCTTTCCGCATTATGAATTTGGATGCAAATGTGGCATGGTGATCATCAGTGTTTATCATTTTACCATCACGATATAGGCTGTAGCTTGTAGGCAAACTGCCTTAGAAAAATGGGCCTCTCCTTCCCAACAAAAGGAACCACAGGAGCAAACTAAGCCTTTTCCTTGAAATTTCGAGTCAGAGCATCAATAACAAATCGTAGAACAGTGAAGGGCCCCCAAAGCAAACTCATCATGGTTTGGGTAATGTGAACCCTCATCATTTTGACGACGCCGTTTTGAGAGATTGGTTATGTGCTGCTCGTGTTCCATTTCCAACGAATCTGCTGTGACCCATTGGAACTGACCAGGGACAATACTCAGCTCCTGAAATGCAAGCATCTCACTTCACTCACTGAAATGGGGCCCTCAAGAGCTAGGAATTCTACTGATTTCTTTCCTTTCTGGCCTATGGGGGTGGTTGGACAGAGTGGAAGATAGCCTAATGCTGAGGAAACTGGAAAGCTGGTTTGGTTAATATTACTTTTCTTCCTTCTTCGTCTTCTTCTTCCTTTTGCAATTCATGAACAAAAGCTTTTTTTTGTGGCTTAGACAAACCGCAACAACTGCTGTTTATTGAGCACTGTACTAAATACTTCAACATGCATCGACAGATTTAATCGTTACAGAGGTCCTATGTGGTTAAGTGTTTCATACACACACACACACACACACACACACACACACAAGGCAGTGGCATAGTAGAGAAGTTAAGTCATTTGCCTGAGTTTGCACAGCTAATGAATCAATCTCAAACCTGTGTAAATCAAGATCTGTTAACCACTGTGCTATAACTGATTTTCATGAGCCACACTGACTTTAACTCTCAAATTTCTGATGAAAGTCTCGCCCCACCTCATTCTCGCTTCTGCCTATCTATCATCATAATACCCTTTACCTATACACCACTTTCATCATGGCTTTTTAATCTACAAATTTGATTTGCTTTCAGAATTATTCTTGATGTTTTGGTTGGGCAACATCATCTTCCACTTCTGAGAGAAATGGACAGAAAAGGATTCCATCAGCAGAGGTCAACTGTCTATCCCCATTCCCTTTCTGTTCTGCTATTTTTTTTTAGATTGGAGTGCAGTGGCTGCTCCCGGCCACCGCAGCCTCGACCTGCTGGGCTCCGGCAATCCTTCCGCCTCAGCCTTCCAAGTAGCTGGAACTACAGGTACACGCTACCACGCCCGGCTAATTTTTTGATTTACTGTAGAGATGAGGTCTCGCCAAGTTGCCCAGGCGGGTCTGGAACCCACAGGCTCAGGCAATCCACTCACCTCAGCCTCCCAAAGCACGGGATTACAGGTTGAGCCACCAAGCCCGGCTCTGTCCTGCCATTTTACTTGCCACCTTTCATAGCGCTTTGTTAAGTGGTGAAATATTTGATTTGCCCCGAAGCTTGTCTATAATAATTTTGTAGTATAATTTTGAATTATTTTTCTCTAATTTAGGCCCCCTAAAACCCAGATCCACCTTAATGATGGACAGCAACTGCTCAGAAAGTCAGAGAGTGATAGACAATGGTGAGCAGAGGATAGTTATGCTGCCTCTGAAGTAGAAAGTCAATAAAGGAACACAAAAGACAAAGCAAGAATGAAGTTGAGGTCCCAAAGTACTACAACTCTGTTTAGTAAGCATAAAGAGAGGAGAAAATGAACCAGAACAAAAGAGGGAAAAACCAGAAAGAGTCCATCTTGAAGATCAACAACTAAAGAGAATATGGTGAGGTACCTTCAACGAATTTGCACTGAGCACATACTATTTTCTAGAACTGGAATATAGCAGTAAACATGAGAGAAAAACTTCTTGTTCTCCTTGTGGAGTCCACAGTTTATTGGGGAAGATAGATAATGAACCAGATATCTCTAAAGCTTATTTATGTTCATGAAGACTGTTTAAAGTGTTTTTAAGCTCTGCAAAGCACTGTAGACACTGAAATCTGAAGGGCTAGTAAAAGTTGTCTAGGCAAAGAATAGAAGGATAAAGAGATAGAAGCACTGCATGAAAAATATCCAAAAAAATTAGCAATGTTCTTTATTTCCTTATGTTTTGATTAGCATAGTTCAGCAAGAAGTTCATGAGTTTCCGCCATATTTGATTGCTCATTCTTGATACCATCTTCTATGGAGTACTCTGAAGTCTGTTTAGGAATCATCTTCTATGATACTTGGAAGAGAAGTTGGTGTGTCTGCACTGTTTTTCTCTTTTGCCATTGAAATGTCTGACATATTTGAGTGCACAATAAGCAAACACAGATGTGAATGATGCAAAATAATGGAAGGAAGTGATAACAAAAAACTGAAAGTGAAAGGTCATGCAGCAGATTTTACAAATGATTTGAACAGCAGAGGTCAGAGCATACCAACCCTACAGTTGTGCTCCCACGTGGATATCACATTACAGGAAATATGTCCCAGAGAAGAACTGAAAAGGTGCACGAGAAGGTAACCAAGATCAAAAAGACTTGGCATGCGTCAGAGTTAGTAGCTGAGCTCTTTGGAAGGAAGGGATGCATCAAGGGCATGCCGTGGTATTCCTCATTCTGAGACTCAGAAGACCTGTAGTTATATGGTTGGGGAAAAAAGATAGATGCAAGACCAAAGAACCAGTGAATTCCAGAGGCGCTGGAAACAATGTTGTTATACATAGAGTAACCTGGGAAGCAGACTACCAAAGTCAGAAGGAGACGGTCTCTATGTATGCACATACTAACAGAGAGAACTGGGAAGAGAAAATGTGTGGGCTGGGCGTGGTGGCTCAAGCCTGTAATCCTTAGTACTTTGGGAGGCCGAGGTGCGGGGATTGCCTGATCCCACGGGTTCGAGACCAGTTTGGGCAACTTGGCGAGACCTCGTCTCTGCAAAAAATAATTTAAAAAAATTAGCCAGGCATGGTAGCGTGTGCCTATAGTTCCAGCTACTTGGAAGGCTGAAGCAGAAGGATCGCCTGAGCCCAGCTGGTCAACACTGGAGTGGCAGTGAGCATGCCACTGCACTCCAGCCTGGGTGACGGAGGAAGACTCCAACTCAAAAAAAAAAAAGAAAAAAAGAAAAAGAAAAGAAAATGTGTGAGTGCAAGGAGTAAAACTGTTGGGAGTGGAGAGAGATACCAGCTGTCCTGTCTCCTTCTGAATGTCTTTTCTATTTCGGACAGTGAGGTAAAGGATATGTACAAGGCTGTTAGTAACATCACCTACACTTCAGGACAAATGAAAAATTCTACCACTTGACAGACAGCTATGAAAGGTGACAAGTAAAATGGGGAGGGCAGAAAGGGAATGGGGGCACTGCCTCTTATAAGATAAACAAGACATTTACCATGAAATCAACAGAAAATACCTGGTGACTTAGCAAAGACCCATTCTTCTAAGCTATAAAAAGAATTTTTCTAGTCGGGCTCGGTGGCTCAGCCTGTAATCCCGCGCCTTTGGGAGGCTGAGGTGAGTGGATTGCCTGAGCCCGCGGGTTCGAGACCCGCCTGGGCAGCGAGACCTCATCTCTACAATAAATCAAAAAAAAGCTGGGCGTGGTAGCGCGTGCCTGTAATTCCAGCTACTCAGAAGGCTGAGGCGGAAGGATCACCGGAGCCCAGCAGGTCGAGGTTGCGGTGGCCGGGAGCGGCCACTGCACTCCAGTCTGGGTGACAGAGTGAGACTCCAACTCAAAAAAAAAAAAAAAAGAATTTTTCTATGGTACAGCTAAGAGAATTGCATAGAAGTCTCAGAAACTCCTGTTCATTTACTGACTGACCCTTTACCTCCCCTCTGCTTTCGTCCTCTGTTTAAACTGTTCTACTTCTTAAGTAATGGTTGGGGAGCTCTTACCAGAAGTTGTCTATTAGCTGTCTTCAAAAACTCGCTCTCTTCAAAAACTCTCTTCTTAGACCACAGAAGCAAGTGCTTAAGCATTACTGCTCTGAATTATATTCCTAAATATAAAACATTGTTTTGCCACTCACCCCTTCATTCACTCATCACATATGCTTTACGTGGTCTCTGAATACCATGTACCATGTTTAAAGGCAAATCCGGAAAAGATGACACCATTTCCCCACCACGGAATCATGGTCTTCTGATTATCATCAGGAGAGGGAATAGGTAATGTTATGAATGAACATCGCAGGGTGTTTAAACCTTGTGCACAGTTTAAGTGGATACAAATTCTTATCCCAGTCTTAGTGGGGTTTTTCCCTAAACTACCCCAAGTTGACTGGTCACTATAACTTTGGTCCTGACAGATGGATACAGAACTAACCCCAGAGTAGGGAAAAAGCATTGTCAATGTATGTCAGACAACTAGTAAAACATTGTCATGTTTTTTTCATTCTAAATGACTTTCTAATTCTGGATTTGTAATTCTGTCTTTTTCCCCCCAAAAGCCCCCTCTCCTGTCCCCAGTTGTATATGCTTTAGGCTTCATGAAATGGACCTGCCTCTGGTGGAGAGATACAGACTCTTCTTTCTTGCTCTGCAGTTGTCTAGTTATAAAAAATTGGGCTCGTCGCTAAACTTATTTATTATTGTTGTTATTATTACTTTAACTCATGTTTTTTTAAAGCCTACATAACAATGCTTTCAGTGAATGACAGACGTGAGTTTTAGAGAAGGGAATCAGTGGAAAAATACTTGGCAAGTTGAAAATCTCTATTAGTTGAGGCATTATTTAAAGCCCACTAGTCCTCCCTACCTTAGCTTGTAGTTCATCTACTATAGCACTTCAGCTTCAAAAGTCATCTATGGGACTGATGTTTTTGCATGGCTCTGGCATTCTTATTTATCTTTCCGTATATTTAAGCCCTGACATACTACCCAATCTAAAACTCCCTCAAATGAACATTGGATTATCTACCTCCTTATAGCTTTCATTAGACCTAGCATGGAAACCTTGAAAGTGCTTAGTAAATATTTGTGGTTTTGTCCGTGTTTGAATTTTAAAATTTTGCACCATAACCATTCATCCATCCATCCACCCACCCTTCCATTCATTCACCATCCCTCCATCCACCCATCCATCCAACAATGATCTAGTAACGTGTATGTATGCTGCCTTGGAAACCCAGAATGTGAACAGATGATAGCTGGGCTGCTCTGGAGGAAGCGGGCTAGAAAGCCTGAAACCCAGCCTGATTGACTTCCTTGAGCAGCATTTGAAACTTACATCTCCGGGTGGAGGCAAGTGATGTGTACAGGGCCCTATTCCCAGGACTTCACTCTGCCAGGGCATTACTGTTCCAGGTGCTGGTGATAGAACAATGATCACTATACAGTGCCTTCCCTCCAAAAGCTTACATTGTGCTTGGGAAGACCAAGAGGTAAAGAGACAAACCATAACAACCTTGCCTAAAAAAGTTAAAGGAAGCTACACGGTAGGGCTACCTTTTGAAGTGGTCTTGAAGAATGAGGGAACAATCCAGCAGACATAAAAAGCAGGAAGCACTCCTAGGGCAGCAACCAGTATCAGCAAAGGCATGGATGTGTGCAAGCATATGCCAGTGAAGCAGAGCGGGGTCTTCTGTGATTCGGACACAGCAAATGTGAAGATGGTGCAGAGGAGTTGTAGCGATGGGATCCTGCAAAGCTTTGTGGACCCTTTATCCTGAGTGCAGTGAGCAGCCACCGAAGCTTTTAAATGAGGTGATGTGACAAGCCTTGCACCTCAAGGCTGATATAGAAACACCTCATTGGTTCTGAGCCTCCAGCACTGGAATCCTATATCCAGCTTCCAAAATGATTTGTCACGTGGTACAGAATAATGATAAATTTCTCCCGACTGATGCGTGGAAGCCCCTGTCACAGATCCATCCCTTCTGATATTAATTGTATTTAATCTGAAATGTGAAACTTCAATAGTGCTGAGGAAAGAGGGGGGCAAAAACCATGCTTGAGGCAGAAATCCCTTATTTTAAAAGTTTTCAAAAACACATAAAAATTCTAGACCAAAGAACTGCAATATTCACTCTCTTTCTCTAACTGTACATTTTTTTCTAAACAATTTTCTGAGATTTCTCTATTCATTAAAGTTAGGCCTTCACTGTGGGAACCCTTGAGTTTTAGCCAAACATAGATTACCCTTTGGATAATACTGTGCACGGTGAGATGGAATATGCCAACTTTTGTGTATCTAAAAATGATTAAGAAGTTCTGTCCTGAATGTGGAAGCTGGAATGAAATGATACACATTAGGCATAAAGCAAAGAAGTAAAGTACCACCCGGAGGGCAAAAAATATGGGTTTCAACATGGGCATATCTGTAGGTCTATCAAAAATATGATAAGGCAGAGAAAGCTGCTTGCATTAAGATCCACGGCTCTGAATTCCCCCAGGATTCAGACACCAGTCAAGAGTGGGAAGACCATGCACCTCCCTGAGAAGGTCTTCACAGCAGAATGAAGTCCTGAAAGAGCAGAAATGTTAATTATTAACCTCCATGTGGGGCCCTGCATTAACAGTTCACATTTGTAAATGTTGTTTGATCCTCAGATAAGCTGTTTTCTATGCCAGAACTTCTTAGGTAACTCTACAACTTTTTTTTTTCCCCCCAGTTGAGACCTGAGGTGGGGATGGGAGGGGGCTTGTGTTTGGGGAGAAAGAGCTCCTCAGCACCTGGGAAAATGCTAATTCCTGTTTTTAAGAAAATAGGCTAAGAAAAGGCTCAAGGGAGTCTGGGACATCAAAGAACTCTTTTAAAACAACTTTTTTTGACGATTTAAATGAAAATGAGGCAGACATATATGGATTAAATTTCCCCTTAAAGCAGCCTGAGGTTTAAAGATTAAGGGGGAAAGAGATGGAGGTAAAAAGTATTGGGGGCTTATTATCAGAGCTTCCACGACGCTGACGCCGAGTGCATTAACCCATGATGAGCCCACACGCACGCCCACGTGTGCGTTTGCATTGCACACGTGCACACACGCGGGCCACGGGCCGGGAAGCAGTCCCTGCACAGCTGATGATTTATGCGGCTTGCCAGGAGAGAAGTAGGCCACGCCAGCCTTGAAAGCACTTTAGTTTGGTTGTTTTTACTCATGAAGGACATGTTGTCCTATAATTACTCTGTCATTTCTTAAAAGGTGAAATCCTTAACAGGTTTGTGCTTTATGGGTTGCTGTGAGTGTTCTTGTCAGGGCACATCTAACCAAGTTGGGATCCCTGTTCCATATCCCCTTTATGAGGAACAAAGAGGAGCTGGACATTTTAACACATGTTAAAGTATCTGGAAGAGAAAATGTGAATCAGGGAGGACATAGATAAGGTACAGAAAAATTGCAAGCGACATTCCTGCTTCCTCTCTGGGCCTCAAAATACCTGCAAAATACTTTGTCATTAACTTCTCCCCCCACCTCTGTCAACAAGCAAGTATGATTTTGTATCTAGAAGTGATAACAGAATAGGGTAGGGTAAAAATAGCTAATGTTTAACTCAGAAGAAAAAAATGCAAAACATACAACTCTAACCAATGTAAATATTAAAGTCATGTTTTAATACTGGGGAGAATTTAGAGAGATGCTGGCATCGATCAGGTTCGTTATTTGTTTTCTGCACTACCGATAAATCTTCCAAGATTCGTGAATTTAAAAAAAAAAAGTTTGAGAGCCCCAAATAATCAGAAATTTTGCTGGGTCAAAGATGGAATGCAATAAGAATACCGATTCATTTTTTTTTTTTCCATACCAAAATTCATCTTTCAGTTTGAAAGGTCTAGCATTTTGAAATGTTATAGGGCATTTCCGGGTCAAGTCAGAAGGAACATTTAGCAGGCTTATCATCAACTTCAGAATGATGTTCTAATTTCACGAATTGTCAAAAGTCTTGCCTTCTCTAAGTCCAGGGGAACATCAGAGCAGTCGGTGAAATGTCTGTGCACTATATGGCTTTGTATGATCAAGAAAGCAGAAGTCTAACCTCTGTGTATGATGTAGTCACTTAGTTTCTGGTGAGTTCTCAAGGCTATGTCTCCTCCAGAGGTTCTTAAACTGCGATTATTAAACACAGCAACCTTTTCATTTAGACCCAGCCCATAGCAACGTAGCCACTGATCATTCTATCATAGACCCGCCCTCTGCCAGGGCACTTTGATTATCAAGCTCTCTCTCTTGTCCCATGCCCTCCACATTATAGCTCAGAAATGTCTCCTAACTTGAGTTTCTGAAAATATGACCCAACACAATCACAGAGGCCAAGGCTGAGATTCAGCCAGTGCATAATAGTTTACAGCCAGAGTGCTGTTTATGTTTGGATTCCTTTCTGATCGTTTGTGACATAACCTTTGCTAGTCAATGCAGATGCCAAATTGGTTGTTACATGTTTTGTATCTTTTTTTTTTTTTTTTGGAGTTGGAGTCTCATTCTGTCGCCCAGACTGGAATGCATTGGCCGTTCCCGGCCACCGCAGCCTCAACCTGCTGGGCTCCTGCGATCCTTACGCCTCAGTCTTCCGAGTAGCCGGAATTACAGGCATGCGCTACCACGCTTGGTTGATTTTTTGATTTATTGTAGAGATGAGGTCTCGCCAACTTGCCCAGGCGGGTCTCGAACCCACGGCCTCAGGCAGTCCACTCACTTCAGCCTTCCAAGGCGCGGGATTACAGGCTGAGCCACCGAGCCCAGCTATGTTTTGTATCTTATCCTTGAATGAATACATGGTGATTGCTGTCCTAAATTCTGGCTAATGTTGCCCTTGTGATATTTTGTCAAAGCTATCGCAAGAGGCCCTGATATGGCATGATACCGATAGTATTTCACATAGGATGCAGGCATGTCTCAACACATCCGGGAAGGCAAAGCTGCTCACTAGGGCTCTATCGTTGTGGTCAATTTAGAACCTTCAAGAAAAACAAGGAAACAAAGACACTCAAAGAAGATAGAAATAATGGAGGGAGTTTTAGCTCAAGAAAGATTGGCTAATGTCAGAAGAAAGAGGTGATTCTGAAGGTGATAGTGTATTTTACTCAGAGTCCCTCAGCTAGTCTGAAAGCTTTTTGCCTGAGTCTCAGAGCAAGGTGAATGCAGGTGGAAATCAAGAGTTAATTTCACCTTAATCTTGACAGGATATTGGAAGTGCAGCCCTTGACAGCATTGATTTCAGCACCTTCTACAGCCCGAGGAGGAGGTAACCTTGTCAGAAACCTCAGTTCCATCAAAGCTCTGGTGTAGATGCCAGTAGGTGGCCACAGACACAACAACCTTGGCCTCTTGACTGTACATCGGCAATGAGATAACCCTAAGAGCCATGCACATGGACAGCACCAGTAGCCATGACCACAAAAAGCCAGTATTTCCATGCATCCATTCATTAATTCCAATCAATTTCTACTGAGTTGCTGCTATTTGCCAAAAATCAGGAATTAGGGACATAGCAGCAAAAACAACATACCTGCCATTTTAACCATTTGCTACAGTAAGAAATACAAGGGGAGGACCGAAAAATCTGGAATTACTTTTTGGAAGATGCTCCGCTTGTAGTACAGGCTTCCCCCACTAGGGAAGTGTTCTAAGTGTTCAGCATCGGTGTACCAGCTAGCATTGTTGTAAGAGGTTGTGTTCAGCTTCAGTGAATTTTATATTTTTATTTTTTTGAGGCTTTTCCCATGCATTTGCCCATTTCATGATGGGTGATTTACACAAACAACCCGCTCACACAGCGCTGAGTGTTCAGTAGTTTTTGACCCCAAATGGTGTGACTCCCACCCTCCCTATTCACCTGATCTCATCCCAAGCAATTTTTTGTGTTTTCTGGATTCAAAAGTCCTCAAAGAGAAATGTTTTGCCAATGTGGAAGAGGAGAAACAAAAAATGGCAGAAGCACTAAAAGGCATCAAAATGGATGAGTTCAAAAACGGTTTGAGCAGTGAAAAATCATCTCAGTAGGTGTATTGCATCAAACAGAGAGTACTTTGAAGGTGACTGAAGTTTAATCAAGTAAGAATAAATTTTTAATAAATATATTCCTTTTTGGGGAATCCCCCTCATAAACTGTATATCCCAATCCAGTACACACAAGTCCACATGTACATACACATTCATGGATATTGAGACAAAGTATCATGAAATAATGCTAACCCTTGCCATGCAATGTACTCTGATATTTTTTATTATATCATGTTTTATAATGTTGTATTTAAAAAGATTATACTGGTCAGTCCTGCTAAATTGATTTATGTATCATTAATAGTTTGTGACCCACCAAAGTGTTTTTTGTAAAAACGCTTAAGAATGAAAGCTACTACATCTAATATTTATTAAGCATTTGCTATTTGCTGGACACCGTTATAAGTACATTACACGTATTAACTTATCTAGTCCTCAGTACTGTACCTACAGAGTAAGTGGAGGAAGCAGGATTTGGTTCTAGATAGTCTTGAAATCCTACACACTTAACCAGGGGGGAAGGAAATAGTGAGTATCACAGAATAACCAAGGGTATTAGACACCTTAATAGGCTCTCAGGTCTGTTTAGGAAAAAAAAAAGTAGTGAAAGTCAAAATTATGAATAGTCAAGGAAATACGGTCTTCTGACTGATAGGAAAAATCTGTTTTTACCTTCATGCTGTTATGGATGGAAAACACAAGTGATGTCCTGCTCCATCCCAGCTTCTGCTAGAGTTGAATGATTTCAATGCAAATCTGATCTTTTCATCCTCTGGCTTCAGGGTCTTCTGTAAGAAAAAAATAAAAGAAAAAAGAAATCCACTGGCTTAGCATAGAGTGTCTGTCCCTTGTGCCAAAGCTAACTCTTAACCTCAATTCCCATCAATACTCCAACCAGGCCTTCGTATCTGACAACCACAAATACAGCATGGCCACTCCTGCTTTTGCGCTTTTGTATATACTCTTGTTCTTTGCATACACCCTTTCCCCTGCTTATGATTCCTTTCTCATATTCTCCACTGTTGCTTTACTTACCTCTCAAGAATCTGTTGACTTCTCAGTGAAGTCTTCTTTAACCCCCTTCCACTCCCCTGGTGCAATTAAGTGATACTTCCTGCTGTTTCATAGCCCCTTGTACAGACCTCTATTATCTCACTTATTACTCGATGTTATAATTATGATTTTGCCTCTGCAATTCTCTAAAAGCAGAGCTTATGCCATATCCCATCCTTGCTACTCAAGAGGAGGACCTGGGGACTCTCATTCTCTCACTCAAAACACAAATTAAAAATCCAAGCCATAGCAAAAAACATACATTGTGTCAATGCTCCTTCTTGTCCCAAGGACTGCTTTAATGCCTGAGAACGCGAGTTTAGTCACATTGGGCTGTAGTAGCATGGGAAGTGTCTCCTGAAATTAACATAGTACGCTTAGAGACAGAAGCCAGGACCAATTTAAGCCTCTTGGAGATGCCTGGAATTTGAACACTGGAGAGACCAAATCAACAACGGAGGGAGTATGTTACAGAATCTCATAAGAGGGCTTGCTTAGCAATTGTTAGGGTTATCCATTACATCGATTGTTTACATATACAGGAATGTTTCAAGTCGGTTAAAGTTTGTATAAAATATAAAGATTTCTAAATGTGAATACAAAATTATAAAAGAAAACATTAATAAACGTAAAATCAAAAATTACAAAGGTCTCAACATTTTAAAGCATAATAAAGGGAAAATTACAGAGTGACAAAAATGTTTTAAACATATTTGATGGATATCTTTAAAACATAAAGAACCTTGCCTTTTCTTATACCACCAGCTCTGGCATGTCTCCCTTTCTTTTCTCTCTTCTTTCTCTAATAAACTTTGCTTAAAAAATTTGGAGGAAAAAAAAGAACCTTTACAAGCAATAAGAAATATGATCCTCCCCATAGAAAAATGCAGAAAGACAATTTACAAGAAAAAAAACCAAACACACACACACACACACACACACACACACACACACACATACACACACACACACACACACTCTGTGTCAGTCAGAGTTTAACCAGTGAGGAATAACCAGTAGGAGATTCATATTAAGAGATTTATTGCAAGGACATTGCTTACATGATTGTAGGGACTAGCTAGGTAAATCTGAAATCTATTATGTAGGTTACCTTGAAGGGTAGGCTGAAACTGCAGTCCATGGGTGGAATTTTGTCTTCTTCAGGAAATAGCTGTGCTCTTAAGGCCTTTGAAGTGATCGCATAAGGACCACTTAGATTACCTAGGATAATATTCTTTACCTAAAGTCAACTGATTATGGACTTTAATCATCTCTAAAATATATCTTCGCAGCAATACCAAGTAATGTTTGATGCGCCAATTGATGTGTCAAATTCACACAACAAAAATATCACAGTCTATCTCTTGAAAACCTGGCACTTGTATACATTTCCTTAAACCATATTTCATCTCTGAGTTAAAAAAAAGTCATATTTCTGTCTAACCTGAAACAATTATCTTGGTATAACTGAAAACACACTAACCTATTCCACAGAAGATGATGCTAGATTTTTTAGGAGTTATTCCCTCTTCTTTGCTATCCAGTTACTTCTTTGATATTCATTAACTTAAATATTGTGATATAAAATTAACAATTATTAATATATCTTAGATTAGATGATAACAGGGTAAGAAAAAGTAAACAAAAATATATACATATATACATGCACACAGAAAGTAACAAAATAAGGAAGAAATACTCATAACATTTATAGTCATTGTTTCTTCAATTGATCACATAGTTGAAGCTGGAATTTATAACTACCTTCTCCCACTAGCCATTCCATATTCTTTCTTCTATCAGCACCTCAGGTAATCATGATTGTATACCTGGTAAAGTGATCTAACCTTTATTTCTGAAGCATCTGGGCCACTATCAGGGTTGTATAGTTTTCTGTCGACTTTGATCACAAGACACAGGAGTGCTAAGAGATGTTCTGGAAGGCTCATGTATTCCAGACATACTGTCCCTTACATCCATTGTGGAGTAGTTGTTCAATTTCCCCATGATAATCGAGACCAATCTTCCCAGCCAGTACAATAGCTCTCTTCTTTGCCTACTGTCTCAGAGACTTGAGGAGATTAAAATGACCAGAGAGCGACTTCAGCTTCCAGTTCTATGGAATTACTGGCATGTCTTCTGGTAGATGTATTTCTCCCTTTGGAACTACAACCTGTAGACCAGCAAAGCATAAGTTCATGGAGATGGCAAGCAAAACTCTTGAGAGTCGCTCACTGGGAGTTATAGTGAGGAGAGTCACCCTCATTTTCACTCACTGTTTCCTGGCCCCGTGGCTCCATATATCA
The DNA here is from genome assembly GCA_027257055.1 of Cephalopachus bancanus. Taxonomy (NCBI): domain Eukaryota; kingdom Metazoa; phylum Chordata; class Mammalia; order Primates; family Tarsiidae; genus Cephalopachus; species Cephalopachus bancanus. The sequence continues at coordinate 1,763,509 of JAPVLO010000047.1, read as the reverse complement.
AACACTGATTTAAAGCACGTACAGCCTCTTGGAGAACGTATTGCCACTTAGCTGGTGCTGTAACTGAGTCTTTCAAGGGCCATTCAACTGTTCTATCAAGCAACTACTTCAAGATGATGGGGAACAAAGTAAAACCAGTGGATTCCATAAACATGGACTCTCTGATGCTCTTTATTTGCTGTGAAGTAAGTGTCTTGATCAGAAGCAATGGTGTGTGGAATATGGTGATGGTGAAAAAGTCATTCTGTACATTCATAGATGGTAGTTTGGGCAGAAACACTGTATGCAAGGAAGGTAGATCCATGCTCATAGTATGTGTTAATTTCACTAAGAACAAAACATTGCCCCTCCCAGGATAAAAGCAGCCGATCACTTCAGGGAATGGTGTTATATCAGGAACTTGGTATTGGTTTCTTCTGCTAGGATATTGGGCACTCAGCAGTGGTTGTAGTTGGTCCAGTCTTGGTGAGTGGAAGTCCATGTTGCTGACCACTTGTATAACCTCCATCTCTGCTTCCATGGTCACTTTGTTCAAGAGCCCACTGGGTCATGACAGAACTGGTTGACTGATATCCAGACACTGGTCATTCTATCCAGTTGATTATTAAAATTCTCCTCTGCTGAGGGTACCCTTTGATAAGCATTCATATGAGACACAAATATCTTTACGTTTTTTGCCCTTCACAAAGGTCTTTCCACATGCCTTTTTCCAAGACATATTTGTTACCAATTTTACAATAATTTTGATTCCAAATTTCTGACCATCCATCCAAGTCATTGGACACAAATCATAAATACATACAGACCCTTGCTTCTTGCCACTCTCTTTCCAACTTCCCCAGGTTCCCTGCTTGAAGTTCTACCCACTGGAAGAATTTCTCTTCACCATTGTCCTTCAAAGATGTCCCAGAAATGGGGTACAGTCCTGTAGCTGTCCACTTTTGGGTGGTGCCTGAATATTGTTCAGAAGCATCTGAAAACCAAGCCCAAGATTTTCCTTTCTCAGTCAACGAGTCATAAGAAATATATATGCGTGTGTGTATATATATGTATGTTTGTATATATATAATATGTCTATATATATTCAACCTCACTTTTAAATAAATTCATGTAAAACAAAACAAAAATCAGTTTTTTTAAAAACAGTTGCACTGCATCTTATGAGGCAGCTAAAGTGAGCATACAAGTTAAAAATTGTGCATTCAAATTCCGTAAATTTCAAAAAGTACAGTAGTAAGTATAGTATCATTTCTAAGTGAGTTTAACACAGTCCATTTTTTTCTCCACCACTGGAGTAGAGAGTTTCTTTGGTTAAGCATCAGATAACATAATTACCTTGCCGGGCAAGTGGCTAGGGCCATGTTACAAGATTTACATACTTGGTCTTTAATCACCAGAGAAACAACAGCAGGGCAAGATGTTCACCAAATGAGAGGCATGAGGAAACTCAGACCTCCAGAAAAAAGAGTAAGTTCATACTTCTAATTTCATGCTCAAAATAAACAAGACAAGTAACCAGCCAACCCAGAGTAAGAATCATTTTCAAAATCAATAGTAAACAGTCTACTTCAACAGTAGTACCTATTTGTTGAACACTGACTCTCTTTCAAAACATGCTAGGTTCTGGAGCTATAATGATGAACATAAAAAATAAAAATAAAGATGAACATATCTTGTCACTGAAGATAATCTACATAAAAAATAAAAACATCTATCTTTGACCTTAAAGGAATTTGTATTCCGAATGATAAGAATAATTACTGACAATGTATACTGAAATCTATATAAAAATAATAATCTCTTCATAAAACCATATGCATTTGTATATTAATTTAAGAAAGAAGCATTCCTTATGTCTTGCTGATAGCATAGCTTAGAATAATAGCATGGTAACAATTACTAAAAGATATTTATTTTATGCCAATGAGATACATGCTTTTTAAAAATATGTATTAGCTACCTCATAGTTTCAGAAAACCTATGTTTATTATCACCATTAAACAGTTGAGAAAACTGAGACTTCAAAAGGTCACTAACCAATGTCTCCAAACTAGTATAGAGTATAGGGGGGCGCCTGTTTGAATCTAAATCTCATGCTCTTAACCATCAAGTGAAGCTTCTTTCAGGGAGATAGCAAATAAACACTTTAATTCTTCATCAGCAAGAGCTTGATGAGTTGGACCCTTTAAATCAGTGACCCCCTCCCAATTTATATGGTGTATACAATAGAAAGTTCTGGGTTCAAGTTTTGGCTGCTCTAATGTCTGGATATGTGACACTGGCAAAGTCATTTAAACTTGCTGATGATCTTCTAAACTTTAACTAAAAATGAGTTTCATAGTAGATGTATTATTGACAAGTCTTGGACATTTTAGTGTTACGTTAACTGGAAGGTCATCCTATCTGCCCTCTTTGCAATGCTCCAAGAGACTAAGTGAAAGTTTAAAAATAAGTAACAGTTTTAAGCAACAATTCTCTCTATATGAGCATTTTACCCAATAATTATCATCCCCATTATAAAATATTAAATCAAAAGAAACAACTGAAGACAATCAGTAATTCCTGAAAGAATACAATGAAAGAGTTTAAAAGATCTCTATCTGAAATGTAAGTCAGTGAGCACTTAACATCAGCCAGCTGAGTGATGTCAACCAAGTCGTTAAATGTCCCTAAACCTCAATATCCTCCTTTACAAAACTATGGGATTGGGCTAGATGATCTTTAAGTGCCCTTATAGGTCTAACATTCTGTTACCAAGACCTTTGGGATCCTCTGACCAGGATCACTGTCCTTCTCATTGCTCTGACCAGCCTTAGAAATATCTTAGAAGCCGGGCTCAGTGGCTTGCCTGTAATCCCACGCCTTGGGAGGCTGAGGTGAGTGGATTGCCTGAGCCCACGTGTTCGAGACCCGCCTGGGCATCTTGGCGAGACCTCATCTCTACAATAAATCAAAACTCAGCCAGGTGTGGTAGCGCGCGCCTGTAATTCCGGCTACTCGGAAGGCTGAGGCGGAAGGATCCCCGGAGCCCGGCAGGTCGAGGCTGCGGTGGCCAGGAGCGGCCACTGCACTCCAGTGTGGGCGACAGAGTGAGACTCCAACTCAAGAACAAAAAAAAGAAATATCTTAAAAATATCCACCCAATTGAGCCAAATGCATTTTAGCCATAAAAAACTTTAAAGATAGCATGCTGTTTGGTCTGCTTTTCTGAATTGAATTAACCTCTCGGTTTTGTAAAATGTTTCTTTCATTGACTTCAATACCAACCACTAATCCCTGGAAATTAATCGAGGGAGTTTGAGTTTGAATTTCCCCGGTGCTGTTGGTGTATGGAAAATCATGTTACTTAAATCTCACTTTTGTGTGTTACATTGTAATTTTTAAGAGATCATCATAGCAATCTCCTATTTCTGTTAACTCTCCCTGAAAATCCAATGGGTTTATTTCTTAAATTGCTAATAACCTTACCCAGTCAGACAAATTATCAAGTAAGTGGACTACAGTTGAACACAAACTCTTTATTTGATGAAGGCAAGAAAAATTCAAAGATTTCCATTTTGAGAGTAAAACTGCCAGGGTGAATTATTTGGAATGCAGTTCCACATGATGAAATGCCATAAATTATACTGAACATTTCTTTGTGTAGGTATTCAGCTCTGTATGCTTTTATTGATAAAGCAGGATCCCCTCCCCCCTTTTTAAATGAGTGCTAACAATTATATTATCCTGGGAAAGAATCTGACTTCTATTAGCTGACTTCAGTCACTCATACAGAAAATTCTTATTGTCTCATACCAATTTGAGCAGGGGGAAAAAAAATCTCCCTTGCTCTGTAACCTGTGTCCTTTTGGTCTCTGCTGTAGGAGTAGCTGAAGAAAGCCAGTCATTTCACTCAAGTTAGAATCAGGAGCCAAGGTGGAGAGTATTCTCAGATACAACGTAACAAATGTAGTGCTGCATAAAGATGCTTTTTCAAACAAAAGTCTGGCAGAGCTCAGGAATGAGAACAGAAGGTAATACAGCGTTCTACCAGGCTGTACTTGAAGCTCTCAAAGTGTGCTGGATATGTCCCCACACACTGTTCCCCAACTGGGCATGCGTTTTGGCAGTCGGTCCTATGTTAGGGGCTGCCATTTGATTTTCAAGAAATTGCTATCGTCTACAAAAGTTTTTTTCTTTAATCAAGGTTTTTAAGTTCCATATGTTTGAGTAAAGTCTTCCATAGTGACCAGCTGCATTCCAAAGAAACCTGTTTGAAAAGCTGGGGCAAAACCTCTGTACAGACAGAAAAGAAACAGCCTCGTTCTCTTTGCATTAGTCACTCCGTAAAAGATTAAACCTAATGAGCTACTTTCTACAGGCAGGCACACCCAGGCTTTGCAATACATACCTACGATTTCTCAATATTTGGGCCAAAATGTGTACACTCAGATGCTAACAGAGATCGTCTTTCCAGAAACCATTAACCACGGTATTAACTGTAATAACTTAGTGTGTTTAAGGAATGAGGCCAAGCAGGGGGGAGTCACTGGGGAAACAGTTGCTCAAAGCAGTGTAAAGGACACATTGATGGGTTGTGTGATTCTAAAAACAGAACAAGAAGAAAGCCCTGTCCACGATATTTTTGTTTCATCTGGTCTGCGCTGCCTTCCCTACCTCTGTGTCTTTGCTAGGTCAGTTTTCAGCAGGTAGTGCTGCTAGCTTAATTGATTCCATCAGTTAATGGCAGCCACCGTGATGGAGTTTAAAGTTTTTTATTTAAAGAATCAGCATGGAGACAGGACTTCCTGATACTGTCTCCAGACCCTGGGAGGATAACCCTACCCAGGATGGCTGCACTGACCCGGGAGATTTCAGCAGTTCACTATTTTTTGCACTATGACACGACATCACTCTTGCCCAGCATGGGGGAGCTAACAGAGAAGCCTGTTGCTATGAATACATTTCTAGGAGTTAAGAGTTTATGTCTAGCCTTCCTTATTCCAATACAGTTCTAAAACTAAATTTCGTTCATATTCTGTGACTGTCTTACCTTATGAAAAATGTGGCTTTTTTGTTTTGTTTTGTTTTTTTCACCTATTGCTTGAGACTTGACTTACTATTGAGACTAAGAAGACAAAAAGGTAAAGCAACCGAAAGCAATAAAAAAAAAGGAGATAAGGAGAGCACGTGAAGCAGAGTGCAACATGAATCCAGTCAGTGGTAGCACTGAATTTCAATTTAAATTCAAACATTTATTGAGCTGAACATGCAGTCATATGCACAGCACAGGGCTAGGTGATGTCCATTTAGCAAGCACATCATCATATGGAAGACTTACGTTCTAGTGGGAAACAGATCAATAATATTTGCTAACATTAGTTTTGTATTTTTTTTTTTTGATCAAGCTCTGGAACACAGTGAAGCTCTTTATAGGCCATATCGCTTTTCACCCTCACTACAACATATGGTTTAAGTACTTATTATTATTTCCATTTCATAGATAAGGAATCTCGAGGCTCAGAATAATTAAGTACCTTTGCCCAAGGTCACACAGAAAATAGATGGGCAGTCTAGGAATGAAAGCTAGATTCTTTCAACTCAGGGATCATGCATGGTCTTTAGGATTATGATATAGTGACTCACCAAGGATATAATAAAAAATAATACCAGCATATTGAAATAAAGGATAAAACAGAAGCATGAAAAGGATCTTTGGGATAACAAAGAAAGGCATCACTCATTTTAACTAGTTTAATTAGGAAACTGTGGATCCATGGTTGTTTCGATGCCTTCAAGGTGTTGCCAAGAATTTTGAATGTCCATTTAAGGTGTTTGGGTGTTATTTTCAGGAACTGAAGTGCCCTCTCACCTTTGTGATTCAAGGTGTAACATGCGTGCGGAGGGAGGTTTTGAGATGAGATAATTTATGACGATGGTCTGTGCTGTCCAACATGGTAGCTGCTGGTCCACTTGTGGCCACGGGGCACCTACCATTTAAAATGTGGCTAGAGGCCGGGCACGGTGGCTCAAGTCTGTAATCTCAGCACCTTGGGAGGCTGAGGTGAGAGAATTGCTTGAGCCTACGGGTTCACGAAAAGCCTGGGCAACGTGGTGAGACCTCATCTCTACAATAAATCAAAAAATTAGCTGGGCATGATGGCATGCACTTGTAGTTCTGGCTACTTGGAAGGCAGAGGCAGAAGGATGTTCTGAACCCAGCAGGTTCACGCTGGGGTGGCCGTGAGTGTGCCACTGCACTCCAGCCTGGGTGATGAAGTGAGACTCCAACTCAAAAAAAAAAAGAAATGTAGCTAGGGAGAAAAACTAACTTTTTAATTTAATTTAAATTTCAAAATTGACCCATAACTCAGTTATTGAAAACTGTTTTTGTACGTTTGGAACAACTTAGGTATGTGAGACTAATTGTTCAACTATAAAGTTTATGAAATCTAAATGTTGATCGAATATTTCTGATGGACACTTAGCTGATTGAGATACTTTGTATGTGTGAAGTACATTATAGATTTTGAAGACTTAAGAATGCCAAATATCTCAATGATATTTTGTATTATTTTGGACATGCAAGAGTAAATAAAATATATTATTAATCTCACCTGGCTCTTTTTATTTGTGATGTGGCTGCTAGACCAGTTACAGTGACATATGTGGCTTTTATTCTATTTCTATTAGACATTGTTGGCTCAGACTAAAGACAAAGACTTGACTCTGAACTTGTCAGAAAATAAAAGAAATCCGTGAAACTGGGAGGACAAAAGGTCTCAGGCTCTGTGCACTTAATACTCTGCACATTTTGTTTTGGGGAAAGTAGCAGAGCAGTGGATGTGTGCCTACATCTGAGATGGACAGCCTGGAAAATCAAAGAACAGAGGCCAGGAGAATGTGGTGATAGATTCACTAGGGTGATCACACAAGCCTAGGACTTGCAGCAAGGAGCAGAAGCCAATGGTGTGTACAAAGCATTCCTATCGCCATGAGAAGGTAGGCTTCATACCACCAACAGATGGGAAATACTTTTCAGTCAGGTATTTGGCTAAATCTGTTCAAGTGCCTATTTCAACATCCTCTTAGTTGCAGTTGTCTTCACTTTTAAGGGATTCAATATGCTTTTACCTGATTTCTTAGGTACCCTCCTTTGTTGGTGGCAGAACAAATTATGCCAACCTTGATCATAAAGAGACCTTCATCTCAGCCCCTTATTACCTAACCATTATAACACCCCAAGACAGTCTCTTTTCCCTGCTCTTTTAACTATTTTCAGACCAGCTCAGGAGTCTGCTCTCCCCGGAATGCCTCAATCTGTGTTTAATAAAAATCTTCACACCCTCTTGGTGTGTCTGAGCCAAATCTTGGGTGGGAAATCTATTCATCTCTATGGAGTAATTACAACAGCACATAAATCTGGTTGACAGCAATGTGCTTAACATTTAGTGAAAGTATTACTTCACTGTCTTTTGATTTTTATTATTGCTGTGATAATTCTGCTGTTTGCAGTCAGTATTCTTTTAAATTTTTTTTCTTTCCCTTCTCTTTGGCTGCTTTTAGAAGCTTCTTTTTTACTTTGGTATTCTGAAGTCTTACTACAATGTGTCTAGGTGTGAATTCAGTTGTATTTATCATGTTTGGAGCTACATGTACTTTTTGAATCTGATAATTTTCATATCAGTTTATCAATTATTATTTCAATTGTTTATCAATTATTATTTCAATTGTTTCTTCTCCATTCCCTCTATTCTCTTCTGCTGGACTGCTTTGGAATATTTCTCTTCCATCTTATCCTTCTTTTCGTATTTCTATGCTACATTATAAGGAAAATTTTCAGAGATCTGTATTCCTATTTTCTATTCTCTCTTTAACTAGATCTAATCTTTTGTTTAAATGGATTTTAAGTTTTATATTTTCAAAAACTATACTTAAAAATGTCATATGTTCCATTTTCATTACTTCAACAGATGACTAGTATGTTTATGCTATCTTATTTTTTGTCTTTCTCTTATTACATTTTAAAATACTTAACCATTTTATTTTATAAACATAATTATTTTATAGTATCTAAATTTCTCTTGTGAGAATAGGGTATACATAACCTACTGTTTTCTGTGTATGATGATTCTTGTTTATAGAGAGTTGTTTTCTAGTGTGTTTTGTAAATTCTAAATTGTGAGTTCACTTTGAACAGTGATTTATTTGTGAGAATCATATTCAGTCTGATAAGGGTCTGTTCCTCTATAAATGTTTTGCATTTGCTTATACACAGCATTCCAGTTTGGTCTTATGATATTTAAGTTTCTTAGTTTGAAGGTGTCTTTGCTTACATTGATACTATAAATTTGAAAGCACATGAGCCTATGGGAAAGCAAGAGGTTATAAATTCTCAAATGTAAAGTTCCCTCTCCCTCCACTGAGAGCTTATATTTGAAAGAAAATCATCCTTGTTGTTTTCCTATATAAGCTGGCATGGCTTTTGAATTTATGCTGTCCAGTCCTGGATTTATAAAGTGGCCTCAGCTAAACCTCTCTCCTTTCTTAAGGCTTCTAGGCCTTGTCTCTTATCTGTCTGCTGCTGAGGATGGCAACTTCTTCCTATCATTACTAAAGTGGCAGCTCTAGCCTACTACACTGTTCATCAGTTTGCTATATATGTTTTAAAACCTGGGGTTTTTCTCACTCTCTTGTGAGCTGGCCCATGCATTAAAGGGATATGTGCTATTATTTATTATTTTTTATTTGTAGGTGCTTCATAGCTGGAGCTGGGAGAGTTTTCAAGCTATCAAGTCCAGCAATGGTAGGAACAGAAGTCCTCAGAAAAGCTTTTCCTTCCTTTGTTTCATAGTGTGTACTTAGTGTGCTTTGAAAGTGAAGAACACTAGAATGTGGAACATGTCAAATGTTGCAAGCTCCTGGATGCATTTGGAGTAAATAAAAGAGTGGTACCTCTACACATGAACTTAGATCCTTTATACAGCACACTTCTCTGAAGCAAGATGAAGAATAACTGTGTTGTGTTGGTATATGTACATAGTTATTCATAAATGCATATTTATTTGTGTACATAAATGGATACATACATAGACATAGATATTTCACTTTGGAAATCACTGCTTGTCAGCGTCTGCTTCTCTGTTACTCTGCTGTGTGTTTCTTAATTACTTCTCCTGAGTGGTGACACTCACCACCGTTCCCCCAGAAAAGTCTTACTCAGAGTGGCCAATATGTGTTTGTCTCACAGCTCTTGTGCAGTGAAATCTGATCACCCCAGCCCTAACCATTGTTCTATGTTTTGTGTGCAGCTAGTCACAACGAGACTCCTTGCCCCATAATGACCATTGAGCTACGGATTCCTGCTTTTCCTTATATGTCCAAGTTCCTAGACTGAGTTCTTTATTAGTTTTGCACACTGTTTTGAAATCTCTAACCTGGGAGACCCTGTCCCTAAATCTGAATTTGGTTCAGTATCTTTTATTCTTTTATTCTTGGTCAGTGTCTCTTTCTAGGATAGAACACCTGCCACCAATTTTTGATATGATGATACTACAGCCATGGTCAAATCTCTCAAAGAAATCTCTCAGGTATAGCTTGCTAGGACTCTCCACTTACATGTGTTGCACACTGACCCAAAACCCTTAAACCTCCTCTTGGAAAACTTGATACTACACTATATATTATACTTGATACTATATACTTTTTTCTAATTTGTTCTAGTCATGATCTTAGACACCATGCATTACACAGCTTTTCTGTGTTCATGAGAGGTACCATTCATGCTTACAACCAAGTTTCCAGATAAGTCATTATCAACTATTTGTATAAGGTGTATAAAAACTGTAATCCTTATGAGTTGTTAAATATATACTTACATACATTTTCTTCACTTTATAAACAAAACACCTAACAGAAGATGGGTTACCAAAACATTCATTCAGACTAATAATTTTGATACTTATCTGCAAGCTTGCCTTAGCTATTAGTCTTTAAAATAGAGATAAGACCTCTTTGTCTCTTTGTGTTCTTATTTTTACAGTAATACAGTAGACCATTCTTTCCATGATTGTTCTTAGTATGAGCATTCAGTTCCTATTCTTTCACCAATAAAATTAAAGAAACAATGGGAACTCTACAATAAAAGGTGGACACTTAAACTATACAGCCTCGTAAAATAGATAATTTGATAATAGGACAAAACAGTTATTTCAGTCTTCTATGAGTGTGGTAAAAGTTGAGTTAAAAAAGAACCCATAAAGTTAGTGGGTGAGGAAATAGAATTGATTGGAATAAGAACATCGTGCCAACTACGGTTTTAAAGAGAAGGAGGGATGCTTTGTGAGAGACAAGGGACTGAGGAGAAAATTGGAAGAAAATGAAGAAGGAACTATTCAAAGAAGGGGGAGACCTAGTCTTTAAAAAAAAAAGGCCCCAAAGTATTGGGAAACATTTTCAATTACCCAGACAAAGAAACTGGGCAAACACTTACAAAATGGTAGAAAAGAACGAAGACCCTGCTACAGGGAATGAGAGTCCTTTTTAGGGTTAGGAGTGTTCAGAGGTAGAAGTTGGTAAAGTCTTCTGGCAGACATTATTCAATTGGATCTTGTAAAATTTATTTCTGGAATTTAGAATTGGAAAGTTGGATGTAACAGAATATTTAAGTAAAAAAAAAAAAAAAACTATGTAAAATAAACCAATAGCAAAAATATGAAGTCAAGTCTTATATAACTTTTAAGACATTAATCTTATTTTTCCTCAGGAAATGATTATAATTCCATCCATAACCATAAGAGTGATTAATTTGAAATTTAAAAAACCTTCACATGCTCAAATTATTCTTAATAATCTGGAGTTAGAATGTGTTTTGTGGGAGTCAGTAATAAAAAAAAAGTATATAAAAGAATGCCATCAAGTAGGAAACCAGCTGAGGCCTATGTTTTTCAGAAGTCTTAATATCTACTAAGCAGCCCACATAAAAGAAACATGTATCTTAACGTATTTGTCATATTCAAACACATTAGTCATATTCAATGTGCTTTAAAATATCACCCTGTATGTCATAAATGTAATTCAGAAAAACTTTGCTAATTTTCACTTTCCTAATCTGCAAACCCCCAGTTCTCACAAAGAACCCCGCCGTCTACCATCACTTCTCAGCAAAGATTTAATAGCTGAGAGCACAATCGTGTTCTCGTATTACTAAGACTTCATTACTTTTACATGCCACACTACAGGACTCTTACTAATATACTATTAAGTATTATCATAAATAATTAAAATGCAACTTCACTTGACAAAATGAAAGAACAAAGCGTATTCTGTATTTCAGTCAACGAGTGTGTATGTTGGCCGGAGAGAGCCATGCACATATTTTTAAAATAGAAAATCAATTACTAAGAGCGACCTCAGTCGCTCTCAGCAATGGGCCCACCTCTCATTAGTGTGAGTTAGTGAGGTCTTTTTCTGGCTCTTACCTGCCAATTAAATCACATAGCCATTATATCATTATCACTATTAAATTAAAAAAAATTAAGTACCATAGAACTTTGTCTTTGTGCCAGCCTTTTCCACATAACCAGGCTTTTCATTCCTAGTCGATTTGGTATATCCAGCAATTTTTACACTCCCTACCTTGGCTTGCACACCCTGAAGTAAGAATTTACTATCCTATTAGTTGGGCAACATCTATTTGGAAGCACACATCATGTGGTCAGCACTCTAGGAACAGCGTTCAGGATATATAAGTTTAAGTAAGAGTCTTTGTCTTCAAGGAGTTTTCAACATAACTTGAGAAACAAAATCAGCATAGAAAGAAGAAAGAGAGTGACCAGTACTAGAACACATGTCATTGCATGTTAGGTCATGTGGTCTTCACTCCTGGGGCTATATGTCGGATGACACTGAATCTGGAAAAACTTTCCAGATGCTAAGGGCCTGAGTTGAGTGTCGGTCACATGTGCTGTGTTGGCACTCTGCATTTACTCTGTCAAAAGTTGCTCATTTATGAGGCTGGGATGGAATCCGTGTGACGTAATATTTCTCACAAGACCATCTGTGTTCTTGGGGACGGGGACTGAATCTTGTTCTCAGCACCAGCCTCTTGCCCTGGAGTGCCAGGCGTAGAACGTGTTGGAGAGTACGCAGCACCCTGAGGCTGGAGATGAGGTGGGGCTGAACCATGCCAGGCCTCATGCATCACCCTGCTACAGAGCTTGGCCTTCAGCCCCAGCGCAACTTCTAGAAGTTGTGGATCTGTTCTAGGAGAGAGCACAGGGCAGCAAGGGAGGGCTTCGAGGCAGGAAAAAATGGCAAGAGCAGACCTGAATTTTGAAAAAAAGGCCCCTCTATCCACAGTGAGTTGAAGAACGGTGCTAAAATGAATGCAGGGAGCTCAGATAATTTGAAATAAACATTTAGTGAAATAAGGAGGGGTGGCCAAAATTAACATGTGTTTGTGGTGTGATTTACTCAAATTTGGGTAATAGCCAGGCTTTCTTGGCCAGTAGCACGGAAGTGTGGTTATTGCTCTGTTGTTATAAATCAGCTCATTATTTCTGAAGGTAAACAATTTAAATTGCATTGCTATCACTTTTGATAATCTTTGGTAATCTAGAGTATGTGCTGTATGAGAAGGTGGGTCTAGATATGGATGCAAATTAAAGGTAATACAGAAATATATTCAAGAAGTTTTACTTGCTCTCTTAGCAGGTGGCTCTGCTTAGATATTCCAAAGGGAACATTTTGTTTTCTAAATCTATTATTAGTTGCTAATCTCGCTAGGTGTGCAGTCCAGATTGCTGCATTTTTAATACTGATTTACCCTCAACTTTGCTGAGGAATATGAAATTGTCCAACCAGAGTGCATTGAAATAAAATTAGTGTGAGCCTTTAGGATTCTTAGAGTAAATTGGTATTCCTTTGATTTCTAGAAGTTGTGGATCTAGGAGAGAGCACAGGGCAGCACAAAGTTTTGTGGGTTGCAACTAACTCGCCCCAATCCTGGCAGGGACAATGGGTTTCCTATCAGATTCCTCTCTTCTGCTTTAAGCCCTTCAGTGACTTTCCGTCACTCTCTGGATCACTTCTGGTAGCTTTAACAGGGCCTGCCAAGCCCTGCGTGGACTGGCACTGCGTGGACCACTCCAGCTTCATTTCACACCTCTCTCTCCAGGTGTTCAGGCACACAGGCCTTCCTAAAGATCCTTCTACATGCCATTCTTCCTCTGACACTGGACATCCGACCTCTTTCTGCACTCTCCCTGGAATGCTCCTGACCTCATTCCCATCTACACCTCCAACTTTCCTTAACTGATTCTTACAGTTTTTTGTTTTTTGTTTTTTTTTTTAGTTGGAGTCTCACTCGGTCACCCAGACTGGAGTGCAGTGGTCGCTCCTGGCCACCGCAGCCTCGAACTGCTGGGCTCTGGCGATCCTTCCACCTCAGCCTTCCAAGTAGCTGGAACTACAGGCGCATGCTACCATGCCCGGCTAATTTTTTGATTTATTGTAGAGATGAGGTCTCGCCAAGTTGCCCAGGCGGGTCTCAAACCCGCGGGCTCAGGCAATCCACTCACCTCAGCCTCCCAAAGCGCAGGATTACAGGCTGAGCCACCAAGCCCGGCGATTTTTACAGTTTAAATCTTAGTTCAATAATTCCTTGTTCAGGCACACCTTCTCTGAGACCCTCCCACCGCTGCCTCCACCCTGGACTGGGTAAAACTGACTCATTTTATGCCCAGATGGCACTGTATAACTACTTAACACTTGTCCTTTTAATTTATTTTCATGATTATGATTGATGCCTTTCCCTCATTAAACTGTGAGCTCTGGGAGAACAATAAGCATGTCCAGTTGTGTGCATTATATCCCTGGTGGTTAGCACGAGACCTGACTCATAGTAGGAGCTCCATAAATATTTTTGAGTAAATAATAAATAAGTGAATGAATATGTAACTTCGCAACAATAACGTTCCTTCGTTTTTTTCCCCTCTCTGCTGACTCATAATCCTTTGCTGGTACTGGTAGTTTTCTCTGTTTCACTTTGGATTACCTACCCCCTTTTTTTTTTGAGTTGGAGTCTCACTCAGTTGCTCAGGCTGGAGTGTAGTGTCATGCTCAAGGCCATCCCAGCCTTGACCTGCTGGGCTCCAGTGATCCTTCCGCCTCAGTCTTCCGAGTAGCCGGAACTATAGGCACGTGCTACCACGCTTGGCTAATTTTTTATTTATTGTAGAGACAGGTCTCACAAAGTTGCCCGGGCTGATCTCAAACCTGCAGGTGTAGGCAATACACTCACCTCGGCCTCCCAATGTACTGGGATGACAGGCTGAGCCACCAAGCCTGGCTGGATTACCTACTCTCTAGGTGCAATGGCAGATACTTGTATTGCCTGACCTGGTATAGTAGGTGAGAAGAGGGTGGCTGCTAGGGCAGGGGCTCCATTCTAGAAAGTTCTGTACGCACTCACTGGAGGAAATATTTCAGTCCCCCACTCTGCTTTTTTACAGCTGAGAAGAGACAGTAAAACAAAAAATGCAAAAGGGCCAAGAGGCCTCTTGACTCATTCTCTGCCATTTACAAAGGGGTAATCTGGACATTATGAGACTATATTTTCTTTTTCTAGATAAAAAAGGTGAGAGTTAAAGGGATTTGGCCTCAAGTAAAAAAATAAATGGCAACTTAATGAAAAACGGACACCGAGGACCTCATGAATTTACTTAAAAGTTCATTTTTCAGGCGTTTCTAGTGGGGTTTCCAGAAACATACTGTGAATGTTCCTTAGAACTTCAGAGAAGCACAATTTGTTTCTTCTCTTTCTTGTAGTACATACATGAGACTAATATTATCCTCATAAAGATATGTTGCTTAAGAGCAAATATAGCCTTTGCCTAATTTTGTATTCCTCTTAACTTCATTCTTTCTGTTTTTGCATGAAAGTGGTCCTGATCGTGGTGGAGAGAGAAAGACTTGGGACGGGCAGTCTCTGAGAGACGAACAAAGGCAACAGGTAATTATGAAGCAGGGACAGTTTTAGTCATGACACTGTTGCTTCTGAGAGTCAGACTTCCCACAGTTCCTCTGGCTTCTGGTTGTCACAGACACAACCCTGGAAGCAGGGATGGTGTGGTCCCAGGGAGAGTGGAGAGGAACTGGTTCCAGCAGCATCAGCTGTAGGAATGCAAACGTGCTCTCTGGGGTACAAGCAGCAAAGCTGGCCAGGGGCCTTCTGGGAGTCTTGTTCTCAGTACTCTCTAAAATTGTAATAAAATGACAGCAAGTAGCTTTGAAGCCTCCTTTGAACAATTTTATTATCCTGTTCCCTTGGCCTCAGAAGGGTAAAGTTGATAAACTGCTAAATAATCAACCTTTGTATATTTCATTAGCAAACTTTAAAATTTTAAATACTCACTTTATGGCCCCGATAAAGCATGACAGAGACCCAGTGCTGTACTTTCTGCACTCCTGTTGTGGGTGGATTGGAGATGCCTGGTTTAACAGCACGCTGAGGGGCTGTCACTGGCCTGGATTACACCCCCAGTCCATGACTCACTGATTGGAGTGAGTAACTCCTCTTGGGAAGCAACTATTTCACATATTTCCAGAGAAGAGGCTGGGCCCAAGATAGAACTGGAATCCAGTCTTTCAGTGTCGATTGAGGGAAACAAATCACACTTGTTGGGAAAGAATCACACAGATGGAAGTGGATCCCAGACTGGAATGGGAGGAACCTAACAACGCGATTATTTAACAGTTTGGAATATTCATGTATTTTTTTGAAGAAAGGGATTAAGTCCCCATTCATTTTTGTGTCACCAGTGTTTTGTGCAGTTCTTGGCACCTATTAGATGCTCAATAAATGCTTGTTTGGTGGCTACATAAATGAATGAAAAGACAAACTAAGTAAGCCGCAAATGGAATTGCCCTCAATATTTGTTTCCTCAGGTTTCTCTAATAAAGTCCCACACAGTGTGTGACTTAAACAACAGAAGTGTATTATCTCAGAATTCTGGAGACTGGAAGTCTGAGATCAAGGTGTCAATAGGGTTCTATTTCCTTGAAGGTGTTAGGGGACAGACTTGTTCCAGGACTCTCTCCCAGCTTCCTGTAGTTCCTTAGTTTGTGGCAGTGTAACTCCAGTCTTCACATGGATTTCTCCCTGTGTGCACATAAATCTCCAAATTTCTCCATTTCATAAGGAAATCAGCCAGATTGAACCACGAGTCTGCGCTACTCCGATATGACCTTATCTTAACTAATATCATATGCAATGATTCTATTTCCAAAATAAGGTCACATTCTCAGGAATTGAATGTTAGGATTCAACAAATGAATTTTGAATGGTCACAACTCAATCCATAACACCATAGCTTGTGTTATGAACACACTTCGAAGTTGAAATGCATTATAAAAATCTTCAAAGAGCATCTTCTTGTTAGGTGCTTTCCTGGAAGTCATAGGTGTAGGTTCTGGACTAAGGTTAGTCATTAAAAGTTGTGTGAACATAAACAAGAATTTCATTTGTGTTAACGAGGGAGCTGGGATATAAGGTCTTTTGGGTACTTTTTAGAACAATAGTTCTATGATTTTCTTAGCTATCCATTTGAAACACACTTCTTATACAGTCTTTCCTTATGATACCCTGCTTCTTGCTGAACATTTGGATTACACTTTCAGAATTCTATGGCAATTGAGTCCAGCAACATTTCTTCAGAGTTCAAGAGTTTGGTCCTTCTGCTTCAAAAAAGCCAATGTTCTGAATTCATGAGGTCAAGGACAACGTTTGTTTCACTTACTGTTGAACTTCAATAGCTAACATAGTACCTGGAACTCAATACTCAATAATAGTAAACACTCAATAAATATGTGTTGGATAAATATTAGATGAATGAATGTACTTATTTCAATATTATTTCCATAAATCGGTCAGAAGTGTTCACTCCACATATGTTTAAATATTTTCCCCTCACTACTTACATTCTGCTATAATGGAATCTCTGTGTAACTAGAGCTCAAAAATCTCGATGTTCATAAATCAATGGTTGTCTATAGATAAAAGAATTTCAAGGTATCTAGGGTATTATGTGGAATATTTTGGGCATGTGAAGAAGTCAAGATAGAGTAAACACAGACATTGCTTGGAAAATTGCAAGAGGCTACAAATGTCCTTCAGTGTAGCCTGGTGGAAAAAATGAGTACCACTCCATGAACTTTTCTTTAAAAAAATCTTATGGTCTATGTTTCTATATATATATGGATGGTTTTATGTAATGGGAGACCCATGTGTACATGAAATAAAGAGCCTAGTAAAAAGCTGAAAACATAAAAAGCAGTAATTTCTGAATTAGCTCAATGTTTGGGCACAATAGACAGTGTACCATACTCAGTGAGGAGTCTATATAATGAGTCAAGAATATTTTATGAATTATAAAAGTTACAACAATTTTTTTGTTATTATTATTTAGGCCCCCCCCAAAAGTTAGCTTTCATACTATTTTTCAGTGTTTTGAGATTACTTCTTCATTTTCAATGTTTGAGATTTACACTCGTCTTTGTAAAATTTAAGAAGAGTTATTATTTCCAGAGCTGCTGTGTCATCTCTAGTTCAGCCAAGAGGTCTTCACAGTGCCCTCCCAAACCCGCCAAGGGGACTTTGAGAAGGGGACGTGAGCCGCTAAGGGCAATAACAAGAAAAATTGATCAAGTAAACTAATTTTCAAAGCACTTAAATAATTTGGGGGAGAATTTTAAGTTAGAGGGAATAGAATCCCAGGAGTATTTTGTTCTTCCTAGTTTCACCTAACCCAGGTAACCCCTTGCTAGTCAAACCACAACAAGCCATTAGCTTAGAATAGGGGAATCTTACAGGGTACAGAGATGCCTTGTCTTACTGAACAGTACAGGGAACAGAATTCTTCCAATGATGATGTTAGAAAATTATATCTGGTCTAATTTTTCTCCTACATCCTGGTTTCATTTATGAGACTGTTCAGTTCTCTGAGGCTGTAGCTGAAAATCAGGAAAGCCTTCCTGCCAAAGAAGAAAAGGTTTCCATTTGACAGAAATACTGTTCAGAGTGATTGATTTAAAAGTGCTGAACTCATATTCAGAGTCTGAAATCTAGGAACCGCCAGCTGGGTTGGGATTCAAAATTACAAAGCTAGAGTGAGCTTTGAGTTGGGATGCATTAAGCAGTGGGGGCAATTGCTTTTCTCACCTGTCTTGCAAGAGAGGGAGAAAGGGAAACATTTAAGAATTAAGAAAAGAGATCTTTGGACTGTTGAGTTACCACTATCTTGCTCTGCTAGAGGCAGAATCACTGTTTGCATTTAGTAGGGAAACTTTGGTGAGGAATTTTGATAGCTATGAATTGTTGAAAAGAGGAGTCAGAGAAGATGAAATAAATAATAGAGGAGGAAAACCGTACAGACCACTCACTTGACTAAGGCTGGACATATTGACTATGTAGGTGTCTGAGAGCATAATGGACCTATTTAAAACAAGCAAAGCATTTCCAGGGTGTGTCTAAAAGGAGTTGGTCTGCTGGAAAAAATAGCTTTTGAATATCCTGCAAGAAACAGTAAGCATGAACAATGGTGCTAGGAGATTAGGACATATAATGTTAACTCACTCTTTTAATTTGTGTACTGTGGTTTTTAGCAGATGGATTTATCAGTGGTGTGTTCCTTCTTTTCTTTTCCCCAACACACGCCGAGCTATTTCCTTGCATGCCATTTTAAATAAAAATATTTTTAAAGGGGACACAATGTTAAGGGAGATGTATAAATAAGACAAGTGCTAATTACAGTGTCTAAAAAGAATGTCTTTATCCTGTAAATCGCAGCACAATTGCTTACACAGAGAATGAGAGAGCTTCATTCTGGAGCCGCACTTTCCATCAAGTCACGGAATATAAATCTGGGCAATAAATGATCAGGAGGTACTGTACTGTGTAACTTGTACAATGTTCATAAAAGAAATTAATGAACAAATAAATATTCTCTGATGGACGAGCTGGCGAAAATATATCTTGCTAAAATGCCTTCCTCTTTAGTTGGAGAGGAACTCCAACTCCTCTTTGAACAGCACACCTGGCTTTCCAGAGATTAATGCCTGAAAAGTAATCTCAGTGCCTGATCGGAGAGCCTTGACATAGACCAAACCCCTGTGGCTGTCAGTGGGAGATCTACCTGTGGTGAGGACGCGAGATCAAGCTATTCTTCCACCTTCTGGTCACAAAGCCGCTCACCCACTTGAAATTCTCAGAGACCTAAGTATTGATTTGTATCCAGAGACAGAAGTTTGTGGGTCTTCACTGTGAAGAGAACTAGCCCTACAAGCTAAAACATCTGTAAAGAACGATGAGTTTTCTGACAGTTACCAAAGAATGATAAAGTCGACTGGTGTCCTCTGAGTTTGGTGAACAGTTCAGAAGCAATCTGGGCTGGTTTTCTTGAGATAGAAGGAAGGCACACCCTTCCCCCCTACCCCAATACCACGCTTGGGATGCCAATTTCTTGGACAGGCATATGCAATGGACCTAGGCCTGTGACAGCCAGTGTACATTCTGTGGCGTGGCCTTGAAGATCTTGATTAATATTCTGTTTCCATTTGTAATTAGGTCCCAACCATTTCCAAACAGAAGCATTTATACTTTTTCCTTTCTTTCTATTTCATCTCTGGCTTCTCCCATCATCATTCGCATTATTCTCATTCTACCACCCAATGCTTTATGCACATGGCTTCTTCCTGGGCCCTACAGGCATCCTCCTTTCCAAGTATATATTCCTAATCTGTCCTGCAAGGTGCAAATTAAGCCCCCATTTCTTGTTAAGCCTCCCCAACGGCTCCTTCCCGTGACGATTTCTCCATTCTTTTAATTTGGGTTTTAGAACTTGATAGCACACTGAATAAATTTTCTTGTCATTGTTTCACCTCTCTTCATATTACCTTCCAAAGTAGGCCTAAGCCTTTTGAGGTCAAAGACGGTATTAAACAAGACAATTATGTTTCATGTGAATATTTAAAGTAGGCAATTTGATATACTGCAACTTAAAATAGGAATAGCTCTTCTTTTTATACACAAATTTGAAATAATCTTAAAATTATTTATCATTTAAAAATATAAAAAATAGTATAATTTTAAAGTGTTATGCTTTTATCTTATAGTAATAACTCTGTAGCTGATAAATAGAAAATTTTTTTTCTATTGTCAATATACTGTGAACCTTACTTCTGTTTTTCTGCAATAAAATTTATGTAAGTTATTTTGGTAACTATTTTGAGGTTGTTTTAATTTCAATATAATTATAATTTCAAAATCATCATTTATTAAAAGAGAAGCCAATGTATCATTTATCTACATTAATGCCTTAGCACCAAAGAAATGTGTCCCAAATAAATAACTTTGAATTGAAACTTAGATTTGATATGAAGATACTAAGAAAGACAAATAGTCACCAAGATATGCTGTGAATCATTTAAGACAAAGTCCTCTGTGAAATTCTAGAGACAGCATGCTGAACAAAAAAAGCAACATTAAAATAAACACATTTTAAAATTCTCAAAAACTGTAAAATAAACCAGCCAAAAATGATTTAAAAATGGAAAAAAAAATAAACCCACCTGGTGTTGTGGCTATAAGATCAATACCCCCAATCTGCCCAAGGCTATAATGGCCACAGACATATGAATGAATCCTGGCATGTCATTCCCTGCTTTATATTTATTACATTAATTATGTAAATTCAGAATTCTGAAGAAACACACACACCTTTCTTGTGCTATGTTGTTTCTATAGCATAAGGTTGTCACATAGAATATAGGATAAATTTAAATTAAATTTAGAATTTCAGATAATTTCAGTTAAATTTGAATTTCAGATAAACAACAAAGAAGTTGTTGGTATAAGTTTTCCCCAAATATTGCATGAGACCTACTTATAATAAAAATTGTTCACTGTTTATCTGAAAGCCAACTTTAACTGGTGTCTTCTATTCTAGAACCTAGCTGGGTGATTTGTAGTAATTAAAACTCAACGAGAGTGTGTGCACAATGTGTATGTATGTATGTGTAAAATCCAGTTTAGAAGATTCTTCATTATAAGTCATCCGGTATAGCCTTTTACCTAAGACCGGTGTCCAGTTTATAACATCTGTTTCAGAGTATCTCTAACTTAACAGAGTGAAGGGGTTTCGTCCACTATAGGACAACTGCAATGATTTAAATTTTAAAACAAAATTATCAAACCTTCCAAAACTTTCTGCCCTCTCAACAATAGAATATGTCTTCTTACTCTTTCAGAAGACATCTTTGTAATAAAGACAGTTGTATTGTTTTAGCCTCTAACCCTTGCACCTATCTCTTTGTTGTTTTGTTTTCTTTAGGCTGGAAAAAAAAATCACGATTTCTTTAAACTATCCCTCATGATGATGTACTTTCCAGAGCCTTTACTATCACAGTTTCTGGTGTTTCTGCCCACTACTAACAGACATGTGTTGAACACAGAAATGCATAATAACACTTTGTCTCCATCTAGTATTTGCGTTATGCATGGTTGTGAAATTCAAAGCCCTAAATGCTCAAGGTGAGGTGAATGTCTTTGACCCACTGGTGATCTTTCCTTTTCTCCTTAGGAGGCCGCATCTTCTTTCCTGTGAATTCTAATCTCACCTTTGAGCTGGCAGGTCTTTAGAGTGTCCTCATTACTTTCTTCTGTTACCCCCTCTACTCTTGCCTAGTGAAACCTCTTTCAGTTTCTCACTTCTACAGAACTCTTTCTTCTATGTATAGCTCCATAAATACTGATTGACTGACTAGTTTGTATTTGTCACACTGCCTCACTTAGTTTACAATTTCCTCAAGTACCGCTACCTTGCAGACCCTTTATGGATAAAACATCTCTCCAAAGCTAACATCATGAACACACTTGCTCATATTTGGCAAATATGCTTCAAGTTACAAAGCGGTGAGGTGAGGTAGAGTGATGAGAGTTAATTACCAGAAAGCCCTCCTTTAAGTTAGGCCAATGAATATCCCATTCAAATTTAAGTTCACATTGTGAACCATAAAATTAAGGTTCCTTGTCTGCCTGTATGACAGATGATCAGCAGGTACATTTTAAAAGTCACTATGTCCACAATCTACAGAGTTTTCTCTTTTAGTAACATTAGTTTTAAAAAACGAAAGAGAGAAAAACAACAAAAAACCCCACGACATTTATCTACATGCTAAACGTAAGACAACAACAGGCAGTGTGATCTAAGGATTCTTCCTGCCCTACCCTGTTCGCTTCCTCTCGCTACTGAATTATAATCTTACTCTTATGGGGAATCTATGCTTAGATGAGCAGACAATTGCCTTCAAGTATGAATGAAGAGGGCTAGGGAGGGATTTGGGGGGAGCTCACAGCTGTTCCCCAGTGATCAGTGCTTCCATTTCTGGAAACATGGTCTTTGCGTGTATTTATCCTTCTGACCCACATGGATATTTCCCCAAACCATTCTGTGCTTCTCCTCTGTTCTGTGTTTTCCCCTAAACTCTACTATGGCAGTCTGGGCAGGCATCCAACGTCAGTAACTGAAAACCTCCTCATGCAGTCCAGTTTCAGCATTGCATACCAGCACTGAGTGCTGCCTTCCTTATCCCACATCCAAACGTGAGCATATACAATATCAATAAGCTGTTCCTTTCATCTTCCCAACACTATGGAGGTGTTTATATTTGTGTGGGACATTTAAGCAATTCCAGCCAATCGTCTTTTGCATCAGGGTAAGCCCTAGGCAGAGAGCAGCCTCAATTGGAAACAGGAATTGAAAGAAGTCTTGGTAAAATGCTCCTTCTGACCAAATCTAGCTGTCTCACTCCGTGCCTGACCTCCTTTAAACAGGTCACCTTCAGAATTATGGGGCAGTTTGATAAGCTGGAGTATGCTAATTTATTGGCCATAAAAAAGAGGAAAATTTTATTATGGATTATTTTGCCTTCTTGAAAAATGGTTTTTAAAAAAATAATTAAAAACATCTGGAAGGCATTTTAATATATCATAAACAAGAGGAAATCCAAAGCACATGACTTCTAAGAAAATGATGCAAATAGAATTCTTTGCCAAAATTTACTGTAATCTCTGTGTGTGTTTTGTTGTTGTTGTTGTTGTTTTCCAGGGTGGGAGTTTAGAGACAGGGGATTCAAGAAAGAAGGGCAAGTGAGAATCGCATTGAGACTTCTGCCGAGAAAACAGTTATTTCAAAATTAGTCTACTGCTATTTTTGGCCGGTGTTAGAAGACATTACACATTGGCAGAGCCTCTGAAATATATTTGGTTTCTTTTTTTAAAATTAGTCATTTTACTGGTAAATTTCTTTCTGAAATGGACAAATAATTAAATAAACACAAACTAAATTAGGAGATTGTAATAAGATGTAGAACCAGAAAGGAGACATCTTCCAGGGCGAACTTAGGTAAAGAACAGACTATTTGCTTAGTATTTTACTCTTTCTTTCTGTACCCATCTTTTATTTGTATAATAGCATAATAAAGTTACATGCATTCCTAATAAATATCACCTGAAACTGATGCTGCTGCATAATACTTCAAATATTTTCCAATTTGTATTTCATCAGAGAGGGAACAAGCTAGCTTACAATATAAATGATATGTTCTGGGATGTTTTTCTTTAGTCAAACATGCAGCTATGGAGAATCATCATCAAGTCCTCGAGTCGTTTCCTCTTAGAGTTGTGGTGAACACAGTCTCCAATACCCACACACTCGCACATCCATAAAACAGATCTCACAATAACAGTGTGGCCAAGGTTTACCTTATTTGGCTTCCAAATATTGGATTTACACGTCATAATTCTATGAAAATAACAATGTACTTTTGTTGAGTGTAGAGTATAGTTTAAGTATATAGTTTATAAAAATTCATTGCACTGCTATAAATCTATAATTCCATAGAGCATGTGAAAGAATTGGTAACATTTTATAAGAATCAGGAAACTTTTTTTTCCTGGAAAATCCTGTATTTAGTGTTGTGGGAAACATGGAAAATGAAAGAAAACATACCTGTTCACATTGTGGCTTTGCTCTTTATGAGTGACTTCTCTGAGTTTTATGGTTCTCAACTTTAAGATGGGAATAATATTATCCCTATTTTCTAAGAATTAAATGAGATAATATTTATATACAAAGGACCTGGCAAAGTTTCTGGAATATAAGGGGATATTGAGTGATAGATGCTATCACTATTATTTTAGTAATACAGAATATTATAGTAATAGCATGTGGGCTCTGACTCTTCCTCTCTAGGCCCTGATGCAGACACATTAGAGGAGTTAGACGCAGTCCTAACATTCAAGAAGCATTTGGTCTATAGATAATTAACTATAAATTATCTATTTCTTTAATGCCAACATTGTGAACCATGCTGAAGATTAGAAATGGGTGAGACCTATAGTTCTCTTTTTTTGCTGGCTCTTTACCTGGTTTGGGTATCAGTGTGATGCTAGCTTTGTAAAATGGTTTAGGGAGAATTCTCTTTCTCAATTGCCTGGAATACTTTAAAAAGGATTGATATCAGCTCCTCCTTGTATGTTTTGTAGAATTTTGCTGGAAAGCCCTCTGGTCCAGGTTTATTTTTTATTTTTTATTTTTTTTGTAGGTAGTTTTCTTATGACGGAATCAATTTCCTGGGTTGTTATTGGTCTATTTAATGTCTTGATGTTTTCTAGTTTCAACCTTGGGAGGTTGTGTGATGTCAAAAAGTCCTCCATTTCATTTAGGTTATCATTTTGTTTCTATACAAACGTGCATAGTAATCTCTGAAATCTTTTGTATTTCTTCAGGGTCAGTTGTGATATGATCTTTTGCATTTCTGGTTGTGTTTATTTGGGCTTTTTCTTTCTTTTTCTTGGTCATTCTAGCTAGGAGTCCATCAATCTTATTTATTCTTTCAAAGAACCAGCTTTTTGTTTCCTTGATTTTTTTCTATATTTTTGTCTTCCGTGTCCCATATTTGGGCTTTTACTTCTGGTGATATGGATTCTTCTGTTAAAGTTAAGGTTTTGGTGGTCTTGTCTTTCCAGTTCCCTTAGGTGATGTTTTCAGGCTATTTATTTGTGATCTTTCCATTTTCTTGATGTGCATTCATAGAGATATAAATTCTCCTCTTAGAACTGTTTTCATGGCATCCCAGAGGTTTTGGTAAGATATTTCTTCATTTTCATTTGTTTCCAGGAATCTTTTAATTTTAATTTCTGTTTAATTTCTGTTTTGATTTCTGTGTTGACCCAGTAGTCATTCAGCATCGTGCTATTTAGTGTCCATGTCTTTGTGGGTTTGGTGGGAATTTTGTTGGCATTGACACTTATTTTTATTCCACTGAGGTCTGAGAAGGTACATGGCAGTATTTTGATCTTTATGATTTGTTAAGGATAAACATATGGACTTCTCAGCAACTTGGATGGATTTAGAGTCTATAATACTCAGTGATCTATCACAGAAACAAAGAACAGAGTACCACATGTTCTCACTCATGAGGAGACCCTGAACATTTTCCATTATACTATAAGAAAGGGATTGGTTGCCAGGCTCGGTGGCTCAGCCTGTAATACCAGCACTTTGGGAGCCCACGGGTTCAAGACCAGCCTGGGCAACTGGCAAAACCTGGCCTCTACAATAAATCAAAAATTACCCAGGTGTGGTAGCACATCTGTAGTTTCGGCTACTCAGAAGGCTGAGGCAGAAGGATCGCCAGAGCCCAGCAAATCGATGCTGGGTGACTGTGAGTGTGCCACTGCACTCCAGCCTGGGTGACAGAGTGAGACTCCAACTCAGAAAGAAAGAAAGAAAGAAAGAAAGAAAGAAAGAAAGAAAGAAAGAAAGAAAGAAAGAAAGAAAGAAAGAAAGAAAGAAAGAAAGAAAGGGATTGGCAGTAGCAGGATACTACTGGGGTGGGGAAGAGGGGATACAACATCAGTAGGGGTACCTACTTTTAAACTAGACAAATTGGGGACCAAAGGGAGACCCAAACTTTACCTGTACGTTGTCCTCTTGTATACCTAATCCTGAATTGTGCCCCACATCTTTAAAATAAAATAAACAGACAAAAAATAAAGACACGCATGAGACAACTTGCTGCCAAACTAGGGAAGTTCAAGGAGTATTTGTCTTTCTGAGCATAGGTGAAGGTGTAAAAACAACTGTCCAACTAAGAAAAAAAGTCATTAATGTTGACTGTGGAAGTTGAAAGGTAGGCCAAAAGTCAAGGTATACCTAGATGCAGTGTGGGTGATGAAAACAAAATTCATAAAGATCGGTATTTAGGGTATTATTTGCAATAATGGCTTTGTAAGGTCTTATTTGCAAAAAGGACTTGTTTATCAAAAAATGTTATGAATTAATTGAGGCACTGATGGATCACATGAATCTCATTAGGAAGTTTACATTTTCCAAATTGTTAGAGCCAGCTGTTAGGGGGTTAGGGGTGGGGAGCAAGATATTCTAAGAGATTGGACACTGAAACCAGAGACACATGGTTTTACATTTCAACTCTTTAATTTTCCAATGTGAAGCATTGTGCAAGTTACATACCCTTTCTTAGTTTTGATTTCCTTACCTGAAAAAAAGGTAAGTAAAATATATTCAGAATTGTTATGTACATTAGTGTTAATTTATGTTAAGAATTTGGCAGATGGTAGCAGCACTGAATAATAATATCTGTGATTATTGGCTATTGTTATTATTATCATCATCATTGAAAAATCCTGAGGACTTATTTTTTTTTTCTTGAGTTGGAGTCTCACTCTGTCACTCAAGCTGAGTGTAGTGGCACACTCACGGCCACCATAACCTCGACTTGTTGGGTTCGGGTGATCCTTCTGCCTCAGTCTTCCAAGTAACTGGAACTACAGGCACACACCACCATGCCTCACTAATTTTTCTGATTTATTGTAGAGATGAGGTCTCGCCAAATTGCCCAGGCTGATCTCGAACATGTGGGCTTAGGTAATCCTCTCGTCTCAGCCTCGCAAAATGCTGGGATTATAGGCGTAAGCCACATGCCTGGCCAAGACTTAATTTACAAATCATTTCCCCTGGAATAAAAATATAATTCTTATCATTTGTTTCCCTTGTATTGAAGGGAACATTAGTTAGTGTTTGTTCAATAGTCAAAGACATACATTTCTACAGTATTTTCAAAAATACTTTATCTATTATGATGTGTGTTAGAAGTTTTAATTATTCGCTAATTTCTAAGAAATTTATTAAAATAAATTTGGAGTTTAGCTCTTTCCAAGATGACAGCCAGTGCTCTACAAACTTTATGTTAAGCTAATGTAAAAGAAAAGGAATCATATAAACCCATATTTGAAGTAGATGATAGTAGATTATATTTAGTACTCTTGTGACTCCTCTGTCCTTAATAGGAACACAAAACAACCAACCTGGATAATACCCAATGACAGATTAGTTGAACAAAAGCAGACTTTTATTACAAAGGAAATTACAAGGCTAATTTGCATTGACTGGTTTAAACAACATTCTACCAACCACACTAATCTGAGAAAATATTGCACGTAGACAGAAATGGAAGGAAAGAGGCTAAGATAATGCTTTTTTTCTTATATTCATATTTCAGAATCAGGAAATCTTGAAATAGATTGTCAGATGTATTGATGGGCCTTACTATTTTATTTTAACACACACACACAAAATGCTTGTGAAAGATACACTTAAAATGAGGCTTCCATAGCCCAAATCCAATTGTTAGCTACACAAGAGGCACGGAGCACATTAACACCTAACATGAGAAAGCTATATTTGATAGACACAGAGATTTCATCATAAGTATTGCAGTGAAGACTGTGGTTTAACAAAAATTAAGGCAATCAACTGCAGACAAAACACCAATATTAATACAAACATGCAGTTTTGACAAAAGAAAAATAATACAAACTAGTACATATACAGGGAATATTAAGAGCTGGTTCACCAATTCTGTTTAAGCCCTGACACATTATCTGTTACCTCCATGGAATTCAGAAATGTCTTTTTCTCATTTTGGATCTTGACCTATGGTGATATTCTTTAGACTGCAGTATATGCTCACATGGTTTAACAATTTGTATTGTCAACCAGTCTGTGTACATACATTTTGAAGAGATATTTAGTTTTTGCTAGTGGATTTCCAGATCAGAGAGTAAAACAATGGGAAAACCTCTCAGTCTGATGTTAAGAAACAAACAAAACAGGAACAAAAACAAACAAAAATTCTCCAGAATTAGAACAAAGTAAACATATTTAGAACAAGATAAATACATTTAATGATCATTAGCTATAACCCTATGCACTTAAGGATGTCAGCCACCATGTAACAGATAAACATGGGGGAAAAAATATTTAGGGATGTGACTCAAACTGGCCATGTTAAAGTATCACTGCTGTAAGAGGTCATCAGTAAATTTTAAAACCGTGCCCAATTACTCTTTTTCTGTTACCGAGATAGCTCAGTTACTGATACTATCTGCCAAGCTATAGTCAAACTCTGTAAATAAATAAACCAATGAAGCCCTTGGGAGAAAAGACCTCAATCTACAACACAATGATCTTACAACTTAGAAAAATAAACTTTGGAAAATACAGAAGTGCCTCCATCCATGTTTTCACTTTTCACAGTTTCAGTCACCCTTGGTCAACCATGATCTGAAAATAAGTAAGTATAATACACTTAAGGTATTTTGTGAGAGAAAAAGCACATTCACGTGACTTTTACTATAGTGCATTGTTACAATTGTTCTATTTTATTCTTGTTGTTATTAATCTCTTTCTGTGCTTAATTGATAAAGTTAAACTTTGTCATATGTATATTTAAGAAGAAACATAAAATGTATAGGGTTCAGTGCTGTCTGAGGCTTCACGTGTCCATTAGGGTTCTTGTCCCCGTGGATAAGGGGGAACACTGTAAGCTTGCAAAATAATACTAAGAACAGTGTTCATCTTTCTGCCTATGGTGCTGGCAAAAACACAGGTGTGGGTTCATTTATTTAATGAAATAATGTTGATCCAAGCTGAGTGCTGGGGTCACCTTGGAGAATAAGGCAGACTTGGCCTCTGTCCAGGTAGGTGTGTGGAAATGGCAAAGGAGGAATCCAGGAGGAAAAAAATAGACCCAGAATCCAAAAGTCTTTCAATCAGCCAGTTAGACAATTTCATTCTCCAAACATGGATAATTACTTTTTATAATCCAGACACAAGGTAGTAGCTCATGATCCTGAGGTATGTGACAGGAACAGTGAGAGACCAGCTAGAGTGATAATTGGGAGACAGATTATGGCTGATCCTGACCGAAAATGAATGACTCAACTTTGGCAAGCAAAGGGAATCACTGAAAACTTTTGACGATGGTCAGAGTTGGTCCTTAGGAAGACGACTTTAGTAGCATTTGCCCAGTTGATTAGATATAAGAGAAGGATCGAGAGATCAGACTGAGAAGAACTAGACCAGGGGCAATGGAGATGGCAAGGTTTGGATTGACCTAAAAATTAAAGGACTTGACATTGAATGATGTAGGGGGTGGGAAAAGAAAATAGTTCAAAATCACCCTGAGTTTCAAACTCAGGTCACTGGGAGAGTGGTATGATAATCTGTGGTGTGCTGAAAAATGTTCAAAAATCAACTTTCAGAAAAAAGGAAGAAAGAAAAGTAAATGCTTTGTAGCATTTGCCATTATTTGTGGTGCAAATACTCCCAGCGTAGCTGACTTTAGAGTGAGGAAGAGAAGCATCCAGTAGAGATGTACCCAGTGAGCCCCATGAGCTGATGTGAGACAGCTTCAGATCGCCAGAAATTGTCTCAAAGAAGTGAAAAGGATGAGATCCGGGGAGGCTGTTTGAGACTTAGGCTTTGGACACACTATGGAAATGGAAACGATTGTTGGGAGTTCCTAAGTGGAGTTGTTCAGTCAACAGTTGGAAATTTTGGATTATAGTCCAGTGGAAAACTCAGTTGGAGACACATGTTTCTCTCTCTCTCTCTCTTTCCACTCCCTTGCCCACCCCTTCTCCCTCCCCTATCCCTCCCCTCCCCCTCTCCTCTTCGCTTCTCTTCTTTTCTCTCTCTCTCTCTCTCTCTCTCCCCCTCTCCTTCTCCCTCCCCTCTCCTCTCTTCTTTTCTCCTCTTCCTCTGTCTCTGGTCTCCCTCTACTCTCTTCCCTTCCCCTTCCCTCTTCTTCCCTCCCCTCCCCGCCCCCCTCCCTCTTCTCTCCTCTCCTTTCTACTTTCCTTCTCTCTCTCTTCTTCCCTCCCCTCCCCTCCTCTCTTTTCCTTTTCCTCTCTCTCTCTCTCTCTCTCTCTCTCTCTCTGTGTAGGTATGTTTAGGGGTTGTCTGCATAGAAATAATACTCAAGGTACATAAGATTACCTAGAGAGAATTTGAAGAAGATGGAGGGAGAGAAACATGAGAGATAATGGCAGAGTCTTAGAAGATATCTGTATTTAGGGACCAAGAGGAAGCAGAAAATAGAGTAGTCTAAAGAGGTAGGAGACAAATCCCGAGAGTGCTGCATTCAAGAAGCCAAGGAGAAAACATTTTAAGAGGACTTGGTTAAAATGTAAAGGGTGGTAGGGAGGTCAAGGAAAGCTAAATGGAAAGAAACATCATTGAGATAGGTCTCTTTAGGCCATTGGGACCCTGGAGGAAGCTGTTTCAGTACAGTTGTGAATTGGGAGACAGTTTTAGCAATGCATGTATATTCTCATTTTCTCCGCGTACTTGGCAGTGAAAAGAATAAGAAAAAATGAGAGGGTAGCAGCTCGCTCTCTCTCTTTTTAAGCTATTATTTCATGGAAATTTAGCTGCAGCATTAGAAGAAAAACAAACTCTTGTAAACCTCACTAGAAGCAAGAATGGCTTTATTCCAAAGTCAAAAACTTGTAGCCCCACTGGGGCTGACCCTTAGTCTGCTTGTTATTTGCTGTGAGCCTCACTTAGTCAGACCACTTGGGAGAAGAAAGACTCATGGACAGCTGTGACCAAGCAAACAGAAGCAGTGGAATGAGCCAACATCAATCACTGAAGAGGAAAAATATGACAAAGCATTTGCTTTATAAAAAAACATGGGGGCAGGGGATGTCAAGAAGAAATATCTGAAAAAAATACATTTTTCCAGAATGACTTGTGTCGTTCAGTCCATTTAAAGCTTAACAGAACAAAACTGTCCTCTGAACTCACAATTCATTCCTCGCAGTATTTTCTTTTGGCCTGGAATAGATGTTTTTCTCATTTCTACATGTCCAGGTTCTACCCCCAGTGTAAGAATTTCCCCTTCCTATTTCTTCCTTAATGTCTTCTCTGACACATATTATTTTCAAGTTGTTTGGATAACCTATACCTTTTTTTTATTTTTATTTTTTGAGTGGGAGTCTCACTCTGTCGCCCAGACTGGAGTGCAGTGGCTGCTCCCGGCCACCGCAGCCTCGACCTGCCGGGCTCCGGCGATCCTTCCGCCTCAGCCTTCCGAGTAGCCAGAATTACAGGCGCGCACTACCACGCCCGGCTGATTTTTTGATTTATTGTAGAGATGAGGTCTGGCTGCCCAGGCGGGTCTCGAACCCGCGGGCTCAGGCAATCCACTCACCTCAGCCTCCCAAAGGCGCGGGATTACAGGCTGAGCCACCGAGCCCGGCTTAACCTATACCTTTAAAAAAATCTATACAACAGATATGCAGAGCAATAAATATCCATTAAGTACCTATTACGTGCAATACACACACTGATATAGTTGTTGCCTGACTTCCTTTGTATTCTGATTATTTCATGTATAAATTTTGTTACTTACATTTAAGGAGTTAGAAACTTGGTTTTTTCTTTTGTAAACATCTCTTCCCAATAGCACGCACAAAATTAGAGGCTAGTTAAATAATATTAATTGATGCTTTTTGAATTGGCTTGAAATAAAAAACAGAGTTTTATTGAAATCTTGAGGATAGTAATACATGAAAGCTGTTGTGTAGCTAAAGATAAACTATAGTATATCTTTAAAAACATTTTGTTTTTAAAAGTAGCTTCTGGAGAAAAAGAATGGTTCCTCTAAGAAAAGAATTTGGAAATTATTGAAAGATAAAAGTAATTTATCAATATCATCAGTTTCAACTCTAATGAGGATGAGACTTTTTGAAATGAATTAATTGACCCTCCCCCTGTTCAGCCAGAGGCATCCATTATCTTAGGCAGGATTTGGATTATTAAAGCAGGAATACAAAGAAGAAAAAAAGGCATTGTTCAAGGATTTTTTTTAAAGTCAGTGTGTAATGAGGCAAAAGTCTTGTGAATTGGAATTTGTGACTACAGAAAGAAGGTTTCTAAATTCCAAGAACTACTGACATATCCAAATTCAGCCTTGGAAGTATGAAAACATGCTTTATGCAGAGAGGAACAAAAGAACTCGATATAGGGTAAGCTCAATTTCAACCAGAAGAAAACACAAGGTATAGTCCTGATAGCCATTCTGAGAGAAATTAAGGGAAGCGAGGTGAGAATTCTTATTGAGTTTCCTGGCTTTTCCCTCACGAAAATGCAAAGGCAAGTGGAGAGAGGAGTGCGGTCCAAAACCCTCAGATAGGTCTGAAAAAGTTCCCAGTACTTGATGTTTCAGGGTGTATGTAGTTCAGAAAAATTATAGACCTCTGAAAAAAAAATATTTCAGATCAGCATGATGTTAGCCATACCATGTCACCCAAGGTGTTGAATAGAAATTTCTGACTTGTATTTAATCGGAGAGAGTGCCTAAGGAAAGCCTTCGCAGGGTGGCTCACACTGATACTGGACACCCCTAAAGAGGAGAAAGGGCGACATGGCACGGGAAGGCAAAGCAGGTGGTGATGTGAAAGAGATCTACAAATTCCCTTAAGGATCTAGGAGCCACAAGAAGGTTGAATTCGACGCAATGGAGCTTTCAACAGGACTGCGATGGTGAGGCTGGGAGCAGTTGGAAGGAAGCTGGCCAGAAAGTCTGCACAATCAATAACAGCTGAGATAAGCCAGGGAAAGTTGAGCTGTACGTTTCTCTGAAGTTCTCCAGGCCTCAGTTTCAGTCATAGCATTGTTCCCATCCCTCCTCACCACTTCCAGTATCAGCAACCGTTCAGTGGGTACTAGTCCCAGATGCCTAGTGACTGAAGGAGACCAGACTGCCTCTGTTACATCACAAATCAGCAAAGACATGAGGGACAGCTTGAACACCTTCTTCCTCTTGCAAGCGGACACAACAGCTTTTCCATGGGCCCAGCCACCATCCTGAGAAATAGGAAAGGAAGGAGAGAAATACCACGAAGAAGTTAGACTGTGAATTAACTGAATATTTTGTTAATTCAAAATACTTTGTTTTAAATGCACAAATCTGGGTTTCCTTACCAAGTTTAAGTTTATATTCCCCAATACACAATAAGATGATGAGCTTGAAAGTTTAGACTAATCATGAAAAATAAATGGCAACATTCTTTTGCACACATACTAAAATTGGAATGACACAGAGAAGATGAACATGGTCCTTGCACAAGGATGACATGCCAATTTGTGAAGTGTTCCATATTTTTACACACGTACCCATTGCATTGTCATAAAGCGTGGTAGTGAGGAATCACTGTCTACACATTTTGATATACAAACTAACAGAGGAATAGCAAAAATTTTAGAAAACATAGTTTTGAAGAAATAATTTTTAAGTTGCCATGATTTCTTTCTTTTGGTCGTTTCTAATCTTGCAGTAAAAAGTAGAGCAAGAAAATACTTGAAGAGCAAGCGGTTTTTTTCTCTGTACAACACAGTCAAGAGAGACAAAGCAGTGAGATCCGTATACCAGAAGTAAAGTAAGGCATAACCTCATATCACATCTCAAAGTTCAAGTTAAAACTGTGGTGCCACTTGCAGGAAACTGAGTACAAATCAAAGAATTTTCAGCCCCGGAAGCATTCCTAATGAAAGACGTTTATTTTCTAAAACAAATAAAGTAGGATTCAATAACATAGATTAAAGTATCTAGAAAGTTGTGTTTATTTAAATCTTGTTCCAAAGTGGTGTGTTTTTTAATAGACGATGGAAATGTTAAAATAGAGCAATGCACAGTCATGTGTCGCTTCACAACAGGAAAAATACATTAAGAGAAACGCGATGCTAGGTGATTTCACTGTTGTGTGAACATCATACAGTGTGCTTACACAAATCTGGATAGTATCAGTTACTATTCCCCGATGCTGTACAGTGTAGTAGACATTGTTCTGTCCACCACTGCATATGCAGTTTATTGTTTTCCTAAATATTATTGTGCAACACATGACTGTATTTGTATCACTTATTTTTATAAATGTCTTATTTTATTTTTAAAAAATCTTAATTGAGAAAAAACATATCACAGTAGTTTCCCCCTCGTCTTTGTGAGATAGTTTCAAGGGATGCCTGAAACCGTGGATAGTACTCAATAAACCCTATATATATGTTGCCCACATTGCTTTTTCTTCCTTCACAGTTTCACGGATAGATGATTTGTTCTTACTGTAGAGCTTAGCAATGTCAGCATACGGTTTTGTTTCCCTTATTAAGTTGAGAACTTTACCTTTTCTACTTCCGGGAAGCACTTTACAGTTTCTTTTTAGCATATCAAAATTGCCAACATCACTACTCTTGTGATTGGGGGTTATTATTAAGTAAAACAAGAGCTTCTGGATCACAAGCACTGTGATAGGATGACAGTCAACCTGATAACCTAGATGGCTAGTAAATAGCTAAAGGGCAGGTAACATCTACAGAGTGTATATACTGGACAAAAGTATGATTCAAGACTCCAGCAGTATAGACTGGCTGAGATTTCATCGTGGAACGGAGAACAGTACACAATTTAGAATTTATAAATGAATTATTCATTTCTGGAATTGTCATTTGGACCTTGGTTGACCTTGGGTAACAGAGTGCAGAAAGTGAAGCCACCGATAATTTAGGAGTGCTGTGTGTGAAATTCAGAAGTTTACAACTATGTGGTACTTTGTAGAGTGGGCCCATATTTGCCAGACATCACCAATAACCTGTTGGCAGTTATACAGATGAGTAATGTGATTTCAAGGACAAGTCCCCAGAGCTGTCAGGTGGCAACAAATACCGTAAAGTCATGATTTTATAAATAATTTGTATAGAAGATTCTAATTACTGAAGAAATTGAAGAAACCTTGTCAAATTTGAGCATTTTTTAATTATAAAAATAAAATACTACCTGGAATGTCTCCCTTCTGACTAAAACCTTTTGGTTTATTGAAAAGACATTTTTGGAATAGGTAGTTAAAAAATGTATATTTATTATTGCACAGTGTCTTCCGATGCATTGGAAAAAGTCATGCATATTTATTGTCATATTATTTTCCTTAAGAGAAAGAGTTGTCATTTCATAGCTCTGCAAATACCACATAACACCACAAATGTTTTTTAATTTCAATAATAAAAATGTAAAATAACTTGGAAATTGTATCCTCCTTCTTTAAAATGTTTTCCTTCTCAGCTCCTTTTCTTGTTTTCCCTAAGAGATGTTCAGAAGAATTTTGAAGATTAAACTTCACCATTGTGCTTAGGTGAAGGAAAGGTAAACCACAGAAAGAAAACCTGGAACATTCAGAGAAGAAATACAAGTTGAGTAATGTACACTTGCAAACATATTCAGCTTCACTGGTAATCTAAGAACAAGTAAAAGCAAGATTTCAAATTTCTACCCTTTGGATTAGGTGGAAAAGTTTTCTGTTTTTGTTTTTATTGTTACTACTTTGTTTGCCACCATGCAGTGAGGCAGGATATCCATCCATAATTAGTGGAAGCATAATTTGGTGCAATCTTCCACTTTGAAAATATGCATAGAATGTCCATAAATGTTCATAGGTCTTGAACCACAATAGCTATACTTGAGAATCTATCCTAAAGATATAAAGGTTAGACAATGCTTCAGATACAAGCATTTTCATTGTATATTTATGATAATTAAAAAGGGAAGATAATGTAAATGTGCAAAGATAAGAATTAAATTTAAAATAAATATTTTTTGACTTGCTTCAGTTTGAAGATGGCAATATGGACTCCTGAGTTCAGGTTTCTACTGGTCAAGATCATACTTGACCCAAAGTCCATTTTATTCTGGTATTACTACATTTGTTGATAAAATAGCTTGCTGCTGATTAAGAACATGTTTTCATATAATGTATAAATTAACAGTAAAAGGCTCACCATTACAGTTTTTGTTTGTTTGTGCATTTGAGTAGTAGGAGGAGAGAAACAGTCAAAAATGTTAATTCACCTATTTTTATACAATATTTTCTGATTAAATATTTCGATAAAAGTAGAAATGAAATCCAGAAATCTTCAAAAAATATAGACACTGCCCCCACATCATGAATAATAAAAACACTTTATATTTTTATAGAAATTTACACTTTCTAAAGTAGTTACATATACATACCTCATCTGCCTCTTTGGCTCTCAGCCTATTTTCATCATGGGAATCAGAAAGTCTGAGTTGAAAGGAACCCCTGGAGTCACCCAATTGCAGTCCCTGTTAGTGCAAGAGAATGTATTATGTAACACTCCTGGGACAGACTGTCTCCAACCACATGAAGGTTTCTAAAACTCAAAACATCACAAGACACTTTAATTTTCCAGACAACGTGGGTTCTTATCAAGTTTATATCTTAACATCGAATGGATATACATACCCAGAAAAGCATCCAGTGGCTATGTATTCCACACTTCCTTGTGTGAAAAGAAAGGCCAGCCCCAGCGGTGAGCTTCCATTTCTGCCAGAAATCAAAGAACATGTCTTGTGTCAGGGAGATGGAGGACAGAGCTGGGTTACTAAGTGTGGTCCACACACAACCTGCATCAAACCACCAGAGAACTTTTTGTGAAATAGATTCCCAGGCCATATCTGAGATCTCCAGAACCAAAGTACGTGGAAGTGGAACCCAGCAATATACCTTTTTCATAAGCTTCCTAATTAATTCTTAGATGTCTGAGGGGGCAGAAGGCACTGCTGAAAATGGATGAGTCATTCAAAGGACCATTTCATACCAGGGTTAATCACATTATTAAACCATCGTTCATTCAACATCAATCACCCATTATGTCAGGCACAGTGCCAGAGTGCTGAAGATACAAAGATGAACAGGTGATGTCTGCTGGTAAGGAGCTCGTGGCCTGGCATGGTTGACCATCCCCAGTTGAGAATGGTTGACCATTTCTGGTATTAGGATTTGATTATTTTTCCTTTGCTACTGTTCTCTAAGAAGTAATATCATTTGGAGGGTTCCTGTCATTAGAATAGATGCTATAATTTTTTTTTTCCTAGCAATTAAAACTGGCAATTCGAACCACTTCTTTATTTTAGGAAATATCTCAGTTTAAGAGTCTTCCCATTCTTGGCCTGGATGACTTTCAGAGCCTTTAGGCATCTTTGTTTTATTTTCATCTGATAAATGAATAAATATGTGTATGTTTATATGTACTCATATATATTTCATATTTTTGTTGAAGTAAAATTTGCATCATGTAAAGTTAACCATTTTAAATGAACAATTCAGTGGCATTGACAAAGTTGTTCAGTCACCATCTTTTTTTTTGTATGAGTTGGAGTCTCACCCTGTCACCCAGGCTGGAGTACAGTGGCACACTCACAGCCACTCCAGCATCGATCTGTTGGGCTCTGGAGATCCTTCCATCTCAGCCTTCCAAGTAGCTGGAACTACAGGTGCATGCTACCTTGGCCGGCTATTTTTAAAAAAAAATTTTATCGTAGAGACGAGGTCTTGCCTAGTTGCTGGGGCTGGTCTTGAACCCGCGGGCTCAGGCAATCCACTCACCTCAGTCTCCCAAAGTGCTGGGATTACAGGCTGAGCCACTGAGCCCGGCCCAATCATCATCTTTATCTAGTTCTGAAACATTTTCATAACTCTAAAAGGAAAGCTCATACCCATCAATTAGTAATTTCCCATCCCTTCCTTCATCTTGTGAATATTTTTATGGTTTCTTTTTTGGTTATTTTTTCACATCTCTTTACTTCCTACCTGAGAGATTGTTTCTGGTTCCATCTACATTTATTCTCCCCAATGGTCTACATTGCAGGAAGGTAATAACTTTTTTTTACTTCTATAATGAACACCTGAATTCTAGATCGTCTGATGTAATAAAACATTTTTGTTATAGTTATAACATACATTATTTTGATTGTGAAAGTAATATACATGTGTTGTGAACATTTAAATTAAATAATATATAAATAAAGCAAAAAAGTGAGAGTCTTTCATAAGTTTCTCTACATTTATCAGAGTGACTACCAGTAATAATATGCTGTGCAAC
The DNA here is from genome assembly GCA_027257055.1 of Cephalopachus bancanus. Taxonomy (NCBI): domain Eukaryota; kingdom Metazoa; phylum Chordata; class Mammalia; order Primates; family Tarsiidae; genus Cephalopachus; species Cephalopachus bancanus. The sequence goes on along the minus strand of JAPVLO010000047.1, from coordinate 1,725,149 downwards.
ATTCCAGGTATTTCTTGATTCAATTACATGCATACCTCCCTTCTAAAAATTGTATTATAGCAGTCATATAGCTATATCAATAATCAGAGTTTTACCACTTGTTCATTAATTTTATGTTTCACTATTCATTCATTCTTTCAATCAATATTTATTGAGTGCTTATTAAATGCCAAGAATTCTTTTAGATAAGGATCCAGAGGGAAAAATTATCCATGTCAGCATCTGTCAATCATTTTTTAACTGATGGACAGAAAATTTTTTTTCTTTTTCTTTCTTTTTTTTTTTTTTTTGAGTCGAATCTCACTCTGTTGCCCAGGCTAGAGTGCAGGGGAGCAGGAGAGCAGGAGAGCAACTCACAGCAGATCCAACCTCCTGGGCTTAGGCAATCCTTCCACTTCAGCCAGAAAAAAAATCTTTTAACCAACATTTATTGAATATTCACCACATGCCAGGCACTAGACTGAGATGAGAGGAGTAGATTTGTTTTTTGTTTGTATAACTAAAATCCAAATCAAGTAGTATTCAGCTTCACGTTGACATACAAATATAACTTCTCTTTCACATTGGAAGCATAGTTGGGTTTTTGAGGGCCTGTGGGTGAAGCAAACTCAATCATTTTAACTATATGCTCAGGGCTAAGGGGAATACGTTTCCTTATCCCTAAAATATTGTACAGCAGAAGAAATAACCAAAATAATTAAAATATTTCTGGCAGAGCCACTAACCATTCAAATAGACACCTGATCAGTGAGAACAGACAGAAACTGTAAAACAATAACTAGCCACCAGCTTAGTATACACCCTAATACTCACTGTAGGCATATTCAGTCCTCAGTTTGTTTGAGTCATTTCTCTACTCTTTTTTTGTGGTTTGCTTATTTGTTTTGTTGTGTGGGAAATGGGCAATATTTGTGCTTTTTCATTTACATATTTGGCTATGTAAAAACCCGGGGGAATGAATCATTCTGGATAGCTGAAAATTTTAATCATTTTTGATGGAAATCTTTCTAAAATGGATTTCACACTTCCTTGCCTTCTTAAACAGAGTGGATGGAATGTAATTAATCTTTTTTGATGACTTGGTTTTATCATTATGAACATTAATGACTGTGTGTGCTATCCAGAGATGATGTCCTCAACACTGATTGTGGTATGCAGCATGGTCTGTGGTTCTATCAGTCTTTCAATATTTGTGACTTGTTTATAATCTTCCCCTACTGGTGGATCATCAGTTACCATGCTGCTGACAATGAAGCAGCCTAGTGTAAGTGCAAAGAGGTGGGCTTAAGAGGAAGAGAAGGTTGCATTCAAGTTCCGGCTCTTGATTTGGGAATCAGTTACTATCTACCATCAGTCTCTTCATCTGTAAAATGATCACAGTAACCCATTCAATAATGGTGTAACAGGATTAAATGATGGGTCTCATACATAGTGAAAAATAAACCATGTTCCTTCCTGTCTCCTACGAGGGTGCTTACTTATAAAAAACATTTTTTCTGACTACATTGAATATTCTATTTTGCTATGGAGCTGAAAGCTGGGCAGTGAAGTTGGTAGAATTGTATGCAAAATAAGATTAATGCAGTTTTGGGAAAAGGCACTGAGAGCTCTTATTTTTTATCCCCTATAGACTTTCTGACACTGACTTTGGGTCCTTAGATGTACAGTTACTTCTTGATTCCTAACTAAGAAAGCTTCTGCCTCCAGAAAAGAGAGCTCTGAAGGGAAAAATGCAACTTAGATATTTCAAAGTCCGTACATAGTATGGGAAATGTTTTACATCAGTCTGAGTATTTAGTTTTAAAAATAATACTCAGTGAAGACCCTATGGAAAAGATGACATTTGGAGAAAGGCTTAAACAAAGAAACCATAGATATTTGCCAGGATAATCTTCCAAGCACAGGACACAGTAAATACAAAAAGAAGCAGGTAAGTACTTATGTTCATAGACTGGCAATAAGTCTCAGAAGTAAAATAGAGCAATTATGTCAGATGTTGATAAGGGTTAAAGACAGAATCAAGCAGAAAGGAACCCTGGGGTACCTGCTCTGAGACAGTGGGTAGAGTTAAGATGAAAATTTAAATGGACAATTACATTAAAGGTGAATGGTCTAAATGCTCCAATTAAAAGGCAAAGATTAGCAGAATGAATAGAAGTGTTAGACCTTGCTTGTGCCTAAAAGAAACAAACTTTAAACAGATACATACACATTAAAAGCAAAGGATGGAACAAAGGCATATACTCCATGCTAGTACCAATAAAAAAATAACTGGAGTGGCCATATTAATATCAGACAAAGCAGATTTTAGAGGAAAGATATTACCATTGATAAAGAAGGGTATTTTGTAATGAGATATAGGTAAAATAATTAAGAGGACACAATGCTTTTAAATATCTATAGATCCAGTAACAAAACTTCAATATATATGACACGAAATTCATAGAACTTTAAGGAGAAACAGAAAAATATATAATCGTAGATAGAAATTGTAACACTTCTCTCTTAATAATTGATAGAACAAGTAAGCAGAAAATCAGTGATGATATAGAATGTTGGAAAAACACATCAACAGTCTGGACCCAGTTGACATTTATAATATATCTCTCTTAGTTCATTTTCTGCTGATACCACAGACTGGAAGATTATTCTGACAAATATCTATGATTCCTTTGTTTAAGCCTTTCTTCAAATGTCATCTTTTCCATGGGGTCCTCAATGATTATTACACTTAAAATTAAATATTCAGACCGATGTAAAAAATTTTAAAAGAAAATAAGTTTATTAGGTTAATGGTCCTGGAGGATGGGAAGTCCAAGAGGACGGTGCTGAATCTGATGAGAGCTTTCTTGCTGTGTCATAACATTATAGAAGGCAATATATGGCAAGAGGACAAAAGTACGTTGTGTGTGTGTGTGTGTGTGTGTGTGTGTGTGTGTGTGAGCTCAAGTTTCTCCTTCTCTTCTTATAAAGTGACTAGTCCCATCTTGGGGGCTCCTCCCTAATGTCCTTATCTAATCAACATATGAATTTGGGGATTAAACTTCCAACACATGAAATTTGGGAGACACATTCAAATGATAGCATTTTACTACTGGTCCTTTCCATAAAGAAAAATCCATGTCTTTCTCACATGCAAAATATATTTATTTCATCCCAATAGCCCCAAAGTCTTAACTATTTCCAGTGCCTACACCAAAGTCCAAAGTTCAGAGTTTCATCTAAGTCAGATATGAGTGAAATTCAAATCATAAGGCACCCTGAGACAAATTCCTTCCAGCTGTGAGACACTGAAGTCAAATAAACTATCTGTTTCCTAAATACAAGGCTGGGACAGGCACAAAACAGACATTCCCATTCCAAAAGGCAGAGATAGGTTAGAAGAAAAGAGTAAAAGATCCCAAGTATATCCAAAACCTAATAGGAAAGGCAACATTAAGTTTTGAGTCTCCAGAATAATCTTCCTTGACTCCATGCCCCACTTCCTGTGTGTACTGATTCAGAGTTTGGGACCCTAAGGTCTTGGGCAGCCCCACCCTCATGGCTCTCCTGGACTCAACTCATGTTTCAGTTCTCACGGGTTGGAGACAGGTGACCTGAAGTTTCCCCGGGCTGGAGCCGCATGCTGATGTTTCCACGCTTCTGAGGTCCCAGTGGCAGTCCTGCCCTGGTGGAAATGTCATTGCTTTAGTGGAAACTTTCTGTGGTAACCTCAATTCCATGACTTCACTAGACATTGACATAGTGGGGATTCTCTGTGGCTTCTGTGGTTCCAACTTCACATTTCAACTCAGTATTGCTTTAGTGGGGCCACTCTAGTGGCTTTGTCCCTGTGACACGTCTCTGTCTGGGCTCCCAGGCTTTTAGTGATATCCTTTGCATCCCAGGTGAGGGCCACCAAGCCTCCACAGCCGTCTTGCCTTCTTTGAGCTTATAGAATTAGCACCATGCTTATACTGACAAAGCTTATCACTTGTGCCCTCCAAAGCTGGGGGGTGAGATGCATCTATGCCCACTTGAGCTAGGACATGGTGCTGCCAAGGTTTAAGGCTTATACCTTTCAAAGTGGAAGGTTAAGCCACACTGGAGGTTGTTTGATCTACAGTGGGGTGTCCAAGAAGTGCTGTACCAGAATGAAAGGATCAGTGTCCTGAGGTAGCCCTGGACTGCGAGCTCACAGAGGGTGCCCTGGACCTATTCCCTGAAACTATTTTTCTTTCCGAGGCCTCTAAGCCTGTGATGGGAGGGGAAGCCTTGAAGTTCTCTGAAATGCCTTTGAGGTCTTTCTTCCATATTCTTGATCCTTTCTATCCATACCAATCTCCTTAGCAAATGGTCACTATGATACACCCTCAGCATTCTCTTCCAAGCATGCCTCTTCACTCTATACAACCAGGCTTTGAAGTTTCCAAATTTTTATGCTCTGCTTCCCTTATAATTATAAACTTCATCTTCATGTCAATTATTTTCTCTAGAATCTCACTCTAAGCAGCCAAAAGCAACCATGAAGCAGTCTGAATGTTTTACTGCTTAGGTCTTTCTTTTGCTACATATCTTATTTTACAACTCTTAAGTTCTGCTTTCCATAAATATCTTGGGTATGGACACAGTTCAGCCAAATTCTTGGCTACTTTTTGACAAGAACGGCCTTTAGTTTAGTTTTCAATACATTGTTTTTCAATTCTGTCTGAGATCTCATCAGAATGGTCTTTATTGTCCCTATTTCTACCAGCATTCTGATCGGGACCACTTACGTAATCTGTAAGAAGTTTCAAACCTTCCTTAGTTTCTTCCTCAGAGCCCTCACCACACTCACTCTCAATACTCCCTCTCTGACAATATTGACTTTTCTAGCCTACTCCTCCAAACTATGCCAGTCTTTGTTCATTACCCAGTTCAGATATTTGTTATAGTAATGGCCTCCTTCTCAGTACCAATTTTCTATCTTAGTTTGTTTTCTGTTACTATAACAAAATACCACAGACTGAGTAATTTAGAAAGAAAAGAAACAGGTATTTAGTTCACAGTTCTGGAAGGTGAGAAATTCAAGAGCCGGCATTGGCATCTTGTGAGGGCCTTCATGTTACATCATAGCGCATAGGAAGGCATCGCATGGCGAGAGGACAAGAGTATGCATATATGTCAGTTCAGATCTTTTTAGCAAGTCACCAGTACCTTTATGGATGTCCCATCCTGATTATGTTCTCTAATCCTAATTTCCTTCCAAAGGCCCCACCTCTGATCTACATAACATTTGGGGATTAAGATTCCAATTCATGAAGCCAGGGTATGGTGGCTCATGCCTGTAGACTCAGCACTTTGGAAGGCTGAGGCAAGAGGACTGCTTGAGCCCAGAAATTCAAGACCACCCTAGGCAACATAGTGAGACCTTGTCTCTACAAAAACAAACAAACAAACCAAAAATGGCTGTGGTGGTGTGCACCTGTAGTTCAAGCTACTTGAGAGGTTGAGGTGGAAAGATCATTTGAGCCCAGGAGATCAAGGCTGCTGTAAACTTTGATCATGTCACTGCACTCCAGCCTGCATGATAGAGTGAGACCCCCATCTCAAAAAAAAAAAGTTTCCAATACTTAAAATTAAGGGGGCATAGTCAAGCATAGCAATACTATACCCCCAAATAGCAGAATACACTTTTTCCCCCAAGTGCTGCAAGATATTTACCTACATAATTCTTTTTCAAGGCAATAAAACAAATCTTAATGAACTTAAAAGGATTCAAAGCATACAGACTATATTTCCTGATTACAATGTAATTGCAGAGCAACGCAAATAGAAATGAACAGTGGAAAAATTTCTGGAAACTCCCATGATATTTGGAACTAATCAACAAAATACTAAATAATCCATGGATCAAATACAAAACCAAAATAAAAGTTGGAAAATTTTTTAAATCACTAATAAACATGAAAGCACGATATACCCAAATTTGTGGGATGTAGTAAAATTATGTTTAGTGGAAAATTTATATACTTAAACATGCACAGTAGAAATAAGGAAAGGTTCAAATCAGAGTCTCAACTTTAAAAAATAAGAAAAAAATCATATTGAAGCAAAGTAGGTGAATAAAGAAAATGATGATTACAGCAGAAATCACTGAAACAATTTTAATTAAAAAAAATCAATGAAACCAAAAGCTGATTGAGCAGATCACAAAATTGATAGGTCTCTAACTAGATGATCAAGTAAAAGAAAAGAGATGATACAAATTACTAATATCATAAACGAGAGAAGTGGCATCACTACAGATTTTACAGATACTAAGAGGCTCATAAAGGAAAATTATGACAGTTTGCTGTCAATAAATCAGACAAATTAGATAAAATAGATAAATTTCTCTGAAGTCACAAACTATGAAAATTTACTCAAGAAGAAATAGATAACACAAACAGACCTATATACATGAAAGAAATTGTTGTGTATTTAAAATGCTTCCTACAAACAAAACTACAAGCTTAGATAGCTTCAGTGAAATAAATAATGCCAATTTAAAACAAATTATTTCAGAATAATGAGAAAGGAATACTTCCAAACTCATTTTGTAATGTCAGCATTATTCCTATACCAACACCAAATAGCAGAAAAAAATAAACAAACAACTACAGAATGATATATCACACAAACATAGATGCAATTTTTTTAAACAAGGTTTAGCAAATTTAATCCAACAAAATGAAAAAGCAAATACATCATGGCCAAGTAGGGTTTATGTCACACATGCAAGATTGGTTTGACAATGAATGCAACTCACTATATTATCAGACTAAAAAGAGAAATCATTTAATCATCTCAGTAGAAAAAAAAAGAGACAGATTCAATATCCATTACTAATTTAAAAAATTTTAGCAATCTAAGAATAGATAAAAATTTACTCAAACTGTAAAATGCCATCTATGAAAAACCTACATACCTAACATCATAATCATTTTTAATAATGAAAGACTGAATGTTTTTCTCATAAGGTCAGGAACAAGGGAAGAATGTATACTCTCATTATTTCTACTTGAAATTGTACTGAAGCCTCTAGATAGTACAAGATAAGAAATAAAAAGGCAAGTCGGGCTCGGTGGCTCAGCCTGTAATCCCGCGCCTTTGGGAGGCCGAGGTGAATGGATGGCCTGAGCCCGCTGGTTCGAGACCCGTCTGGGTAGCGAGACCTCATCTCTACAATAAATCAAAAAATCAGCCGGGCGTGGTAGCGCATGCCTGTAATTCCGGCTACTTGGAAGGCTGAGGCGGAAGGATCGCCGGAGCCCAGCAGGTCGAGGCTGCGGTGGCCGGGAGTGGCTCCAGTCTGGGCGACAGAGTGAGACTGCAACTCAAAAAAAAAAGAAAGAAAGAAAAGAAAAAAGAAATAAAAAGGCATCCAGATTGGATGGGAAACAGTAAAACATTCTTCATTCACATATGAAATGATTGTCTATGTATAAAATCCTACGGAACCATGAACTAATTAGGAAGGCTTTAGGATACCAGAACAATATACAAAATAAGTATGTTTTTATATATTAACATCAAGCAGTTGAAGTTGAGATAGAAAATCTATGTCATTTACCATTTTATGCCAAGTATTAAAAATCACTTAGGACATTATATTTATAAAAGCTGTAAATGACCTGCATGTTGAAAACTAAAAACATTGCTGAAGAAGATATACATAAATGGAGAAATATAAATTTATTGATAGAAATAGTCAATTTTGTTAAGATGTCAATTATCCTCAAATTTATCAAAATATACAATACAATCCAAATCAAAATTTAAGGATAACATTTTTAACATTGAAATTAGTAGGCTGATGCTAAAAGTTCATATGGAAAAGCAATGAACCTAGGAAAACCTGAACAACTTTGAATAATAAGATTGAACATAGACTACCTGATATTGATACTAATTATAACAATCAAGATACGTGCTATTGGTGCAATGATAGACAAATGTATCAATGGAACAGAGTAGAGTGTTTAGAAATAGACCCATACATATATGGTTAATCAATTGGAAATTCAATGGAGCAAAGATACTCTTTTCAGCAAATAGAACTGAAAAGATTGTATATCCATATGTCAAAAAATAAACCTCCATTTATACCAGACACTGTGGAAAAACTAACTGAAAAATGGACCATAAACTTAAGTATAGAACCCCAAACTATAGACATTCTAGAAAAAAAAAGAAAATCTTTATCTTTTAGTTAGGTAAAGATTTCTTAGATATAGTTTGTGCACAATTCATATAAGAAAAATAATGATAAATTGGATTTAATTAAAATTTAAACCTTCTGCTACATATTTGAAAGGCAGTTAAGAACATGAAATATGATGCAGACTGAGAGGAACTGAAACTCAATAATGAGAAAACAAACAATCCCATAGAAGTATGTGCAAAAGATTTGAACAGATATTTCACTGAAGATATGTAGATGGCAAATAGATACGTGAAGATAATCTCAATATTTTAAACCATTTAGGAAATACAATTTAACACCAAAATAATATATCTCTAGTACCTCACAGAATGTCTAAAATTAAAACATTGTTGGTGAGCATGTGAAAAAATAGAACACTATTGGTGGGAATGTAAAATGCTACAACCACCTTGGGGAAGCTCAGTAGTTTCTTAGAAAGTTAAACCTGATAATGAATGACCCAGCCATACTTCTATGTATGTACCCAAGAAAAATTAAAGCACGTGGCCCTATGCAATTTAAATATGCTTGTTCATAGCAGTTTTATTTGTAACAGTAAAAAACTGGAAACAACCCTCACCTCCATCAGCAAGTGAATGGAAATATAAATTTTGATTGCGATGTTATGTTATACACAATGGTTTTTGTTGATGGCTCCTGCCTCATTATTCCCATAGTCCTTGTTACAGTGTTTTGTTATAATGTTGGACCAATTTAAGCCTCAGGAATGGGCCTCAGGAAACAGAATCTCTCTCTGACTTTTCCCTGGTCTTCCTTCACCTGCCTCTAATCTTCCCCATCTTTCTTTCTTTCTTTCTTTTTCTTTCTTTCTTTTTCTTTCTTTCTTTCTTTCTTTCTTTCTTTCTTTTCTTTCTTTCTTTCTTTCTTTCTTTCTTTCTTTCTTTCTTTTTCTTTCTTTCTTTCTTTCTTTCTTTTTCTTTCCTTCCTTCCTTCCTTCCTTCTTTCTTTCTCTCTCTCTCTCTCTTTCTTTTTTTTTAAATTTTATATATGTGGGGTTCAATTCAGGGTTAGGTATACATATGTTCATTATGCAAGTACCCTTGTTGATGGGCGTGCCCCCCTCCCCCGGCAGTTTCCCACTATTGCCACTCCCTTTCTTATAATATTATGATAGTAGTTCAAGGTCCACTTATGAGTGAGAACATATGATACTCGGTTCTTTGTTTCAGTGATAGATCACTCAGTATTATAGCCTCTAAGTCCATCCAACTTGCTGCGAAGTTCATAATTTTGTCCTTCCTATGGCTGCATAATAGTCCATTGTGTATATGAAACACATTTTTTTATCCAGTCTTCTAGATGGGCAGCATGGTTGGTTCCATGTTTTTGCTATTGTGAACAATGATGCAATAAACATGCATGTGCAGGTATCTTTTCATAGAGTGATTTGAGTTCCTCCGGGTATAGTCACAGGAGGATTGTGGGGTTGTATGGGAGGTTGATTCTGATTGTCGACCTTACTCTCACCAGAGAGGATTCTGCCCTATATCCTGGGGAATGGAATGCCGATGTTATGAAGTTTCCATTAAAAACTCCAGAGGACTGGGTTTGGGGAACTTTTGAATAGCTGAACATGTGGAGGTTCCTGGAAGGTGGCGAGCCCAGGCAAGGCCTTCCCCTAAATATGGTCCTACACATCTCTTTATCTGTAGACTTTAGAAATGTTAAGTGTTTCCTTGAGTTCCGTGAGCCTCTCCAGCAAATTAATTGAACCCAAAGGGGGAGTTAGGGGGGGGCCTCAACTTAAAGCCAGTTGGTCAGAAGTTCCAGAGTGTTTGGGGGCAGTCTTAGGTACTGAGCCCTCAACCTGTGTGATCTGTTATTATCTCCAGGTGGATAGTGTCAGAATTTTGAATTGAAGGAAGCCCAGCTAGTGCGTTGCTTGGTGTGAGTGGTGTATACCACTCAGCCATTAAAAAAGAATGAGCTACCAATGCATGCCAAAAACAAAAACAAACCAAAAAACCCCCAAAACTACACACACCAAAAAACCCCCAAACTACACACATACACACATGCGAGCACAAAAAAAACACAAACATGGATTAATCTCAACAAAATTATGCTGCCTGAGAGAAGCCAGACATTTCCCCCAAAAGAATACATATTATGTAATTCCATTTCTATAAAGCTTTATAAAACACAAAGCAATATATAATAAAGAAAGCACTTAGATGGTCACCTGGGGACAGGGATGGGAGGAAGAAAACTGAGCATGACAGATTACACTGGAGACTTTCAAGTATTAGATGTATTCCCTATCTTGACTGTGGTGATGAGTTAAAAGTTGTCTATGGGTCAAAATTCATCATGTTTTACCCTTTAAATAGGTATAGTCTACTGTGTGATATTTATACCTCAATAGAGCTGTTAAAAGTTAAACTAAACCAAAATTAGGCTAAAAGATGGCATGCGACAAGGAAGTCAATTCTAAAATGACAGATATTTTACCTCATTAAGAAATTAGGCAAACAATTTAAATTTATTTTTATTTCCCAACCACAGACAAGATGCTTAGTTTGTACTAGGTACTACCCTAAGTGCTTTACAAACTTTAACTCACTTAGTCCTCATGACAATTCTATTAGGTGAGTATGGCATTATCCATGCCCATCTTACATATGAAGAAATGCAGACACTGAGAATGGCACCGTTTGTAAATGCAGAGCTGGGATTTCAACCCAGGCAGTCTGGCTCCAGGGATAGAGCTCTGTTTAATCTTGCTTATAAAGAGAGAGTTTATTTTGACTACTTCACAGATTCAGTAACTGTACTATAGGATTTTACTTTCATTCTGTTGCCATCACATTTTTTGAATAGATTTTTGCACACAGGTTGAATTCTTTACTGCCTTTTATAGGCTCATACTTTAACACATACTAAGCACTGCTTTGATTAGCACACATTGTCCAGCCCACCAGACAGACCCTCGCCTTAAATACCTCTTTGTCTCTCTATTCCTCACTTCTTTTCCAAATTGTTTCCATTCTACAAAGCACAAGCCTTCAGGTTTTTAAATAAATATCGTAGCACACCACTTATTCTTATTCCCACCCAAATCCTTTTGCTCCATTGTAAAGTTTTCATGGAATCGACTATCCATATAAGGCTATTGAATACCTGATTGCATATTGCTTCTAGTGATTTTTGTTTAGAGAACAAAAATATGGTGTTGTCAATTAGATTATCTGTCTTCTAGATCAGGTTTCAAGTCTTTGTCTTTTACCAAGCATAAGCAAAAATACATATTTTTGACAAAGAATTGCCAACTTCTTTGGACTCACAGAAACATACATGCCCTATTTAAAAATATACTTCTGTTGTCCTTTTTACGTGCTCATATAAGAAAAAGTAGCTCCGATTATGAGGGTTGGCAATTCCTCCCCACCTCCATCTTTATCTCTAAGTTTTGTATTGAGTATGTAACAAGAGATGTCCACACCGACATAAATAATAGAAGCTAAGTGAATTGTGTTTGAATTGTGAAAATGGCACACTTTATTGGTTAGGGCAAGTTCCAAATTTTTTTCTCCTTTAAAGAATGTGACATTTGTATTGAACTAGTGAACAGTGTGTGTATGTGGGGTAGGGTGGGGGTGGGGGGCTTCTCTTTAAATGGATGAAAATTCATTAAGCTAGTTCAGCGGGGAACACCAGGATCCACATCTTACCCAGTCCTTCCTCCTCAAATAGTTTTCATTAACTCTCTGCGTTCTAAAACAAATCACTCTCATTTTTTCATTACATGTTTCATATAATTTATTGTACATAATAAATAGTTTGCAAGAGTTGGGTTTATGAATAGCTTGAAACAGGTTTCCATGTCCAAATCAAGCTGCCATAGTAACCATTTTTCATTTCTGCCAAACGTATGGTCTTTTCCTTTTTTTCTGCCTTGAAATATGTTGTTTAAAAAAATCCCAAATTATTCAGGAAAGTTGATCAGGTTTCATTAAAATAATGACTTCATTGTTAGCAAGTGCTCATTTCGATCTCTTATTAAATGACTCCTTGCATTATGAGCATCAAACTGAGCAAAATATATAGAGAATTAAATTTTGATTTAGTGATATTTATCATAAAAATAAATTAAAACACATTTTTGTTCTCCTCCCATTTCTCTATCCTTTCAAAGAACCCTCTATCCTTTTCAAACAATAGAACAGAAGCAAGACCAGGTCAAGGTTCTGCCTTCCTCGTCCTATGTAGAAAGTCCAAGAGGACAGCACAGAGTACTAAATATGTATATCCAAACAACCTCACAGAGCTTCTAATTTATTTGGCAAGAAGAACTTAAAGGTTGTTTCCACAGGTGTTTTTCCAACTTCTCATTATTGCAGACTTTTGCCTTTCTAGTAACTAGCGACGCAAGTCAGAATCCTCCATCAGTAACCGGTACCTCCTAGATAAACCTGCAAGTTCCAAAGGCCAACTCAATTCCATATGGTTTATAAAAGCTGCATTCAACAGTCATATACCTCAAATCCTCAAGCACAAAAAAAACTACCTTCAGAAGTCACTGTGATATGTGTCCATTATAACAGTCAGTGTTATAGAGGTCAAAGGGAGTGAAAGTGTTTTGGCAAGTAGAGAATCTTCTCCTTTTATGGAGATACTTTATGTTAATGATCTGTTACTTTCGGGACTTCTTTTTTTATTCTTATTAGAATTTAAAAATGTTTGGCTACCTACTTCTGTTCTTTCAACTTCCACAAACTAGTGTTTAGCTTAGAGTAAGACAATTATTTGTTAATTAGTCCTGGTTTATTCTGCAACTTGGCATCAACAAAAGATGTACACATTTTTACCATTGCCTATTAAAATGTCTTGTTTTAAAGTGCTTTATGAGCCTTACTGTTTTCTAGTACATACTTTGGGTTCTTACATATCTAACCTAAGTTTATTTCCATCACAACTTTTCTCATTTACTCCACAAATATTTAATGAGTGATTTCTCTCCGCATGTTTATCCCACAGAAACATATATTGAAGAGTAAAATTGGAACTCTATCATCAAGGACATAAATACAACATCAAAGTAAAATGAAACATACATATTGGAGCAGATGTATAATGATTTGAGAATGAGAAACCAAAGAGTTTGGATGATACCACCACTCTTCCTACTACTGCTATCATTCTGACCATGACAATGACAACTACTAATTTTATTTTTTTTAAAAAAAGGACTGTTTTTTTTGAGTTGAGTCTCACTCTGTCGCCCAGACTGGAGTGCAGTGGCTGCTCCCGGCCACTGCAGCCTTGACCTGCTGGGCTCCCACAATCCTTCCACCTCAGCCTTCCAAGTAGCTGGAACTACAGGTGTACGCTACCACACCCGGCTAATTTTTTTCGGTTTATTGTAGAGATGATGTCTCACCAAGTTGCCCAGGCGGGTCTCGAACCCGCGGGCTCAGGCAATCCATTCACCTCAGCCTCCCAAGGTGCGAGATTACAGGCTGAGCCACCGAGCCCGACTAAAAAAAGGACTTTTTTTTTTTTTTTTTCAAACTGTAGAAACCAACTGCAGATAGTTTAACTAGGAAAACAGATGACGGGGGAATCTATTGGAAAGATCTGAAGTATCTCAAGAAATCCAAAGAACAAATTAAGCCTTGAGAATAATAAGAACGAGGGAGTCTTTGCAATGCGAACAGGAGGTTTTTGAACCTTGTTTCTTGATTTCTGTCACTAAAGTGAAATAGCCTCCAGCTTCCAATCTAAGACTCTTGAATCGCAATCCAAAATTTTGGGAAAGCAAATCTAATTATACCAGCTTAAGTCATTGTCTGTTTGTGACTAGCTATGGTTAAGTGGGTAAGTCAAGTATAACAGGCATTGCTGTTGAGGTCCACTCTTGGGTACTGGGTAAGAAGGATGCAGGTGAGGGCAGTTCCTGGAGAAGGGGAAATCACAGTGAGGTAGTCAACAAAAGGTGCCTTTGTAACCACAACTAGCACTCTCTAGGTGAGGTTCCCCCGTCCCTCAGCTCAGGAATCAGTAATGGAAAGATGTAAGTACTGTGCTAGGTACTTTTCACATTCATCTCAAAGAACCGCCATCCATCCCCTTCAAAGCCTAATGTTTATTATTACCAATTTGTCTATGAGGAAACTTAGGTTTAAAGAAGGTAACAGCAAATAAGTAGTGGGCAGAGACCTACAGCTTGCTCATTCTGACTGCCCAGTCTTTAATCTATTCCTCATTTGATGTTGTCAGTCAGTAGGTTTACATGCAGATTGAACCTGGTGCCTCTGTCCCCAGGAGTCTTCTTCCTTAATTCTCTATTTTGAATAGGTGAAGAGTTCATTGATTGAATGAGTAATTTAAGAAGCCAATTAGTGTCTGGTTAATTAGTGCCCCAAAAGTACTCAGCTTTTCTTGTCATGTTCTAATATGAAAAGAAAGGAAGTGTGTTCAGGGTATACATGAGTATGGTTTCTGATGGAATCTGTGTGTTACATGGTACATAGATAAAGATGAAATGATAGTATGCATATCAGATTTTAGGGCATCATGAATAGAACAGAACTTTTTGTGGGAAACCAATCACCGTGATTATACTGTTTCTATGGGAATTTCTAAATATTTGACTAAGAAACGAAGCTTGAGCAGAGAAGAACAATTGACCAGTCAGATACTACATATAGACTATTTCTTCTGGACACAGTCATCATAGTAGAAGTAAGATACTCATTTCTCTGATGAGTAAATTTTAATTTTAAAAATGGGAAATAATCCATATCTCTTTTCCAGAGGAGTAGAAATCCCTTGGGAATCTCCTGGAGATGAAGAGAGGACTTGAATGCTGGGGTTAGATCATTCCAGGACAAAAATGATTTACCTGTGTATGTGTTCATAAGAGAAGGTAACACTTTTGGTCTGGCACTCCAGCTTGTGAAATAAAGCCCAGTTTATTATTCAGCAGGGTGGGGTGGAAGGTGGGGGTGAGAGGAAGGTAAAAAGGAAAACAAAGCTTTGGTGGCCATGGCTTGTTCATAGTCTTGTGTTATTACTAAGTCTTAAATCCACAGTTTAGGAACTTTCTATGAGGAAAGTCATACTATATTTAAATATTACAATGAAGTGGATGGCAATTCCCATAGGGGTTAGTATATACAACTATATAAAAAAAAGTGAACTTGTCCTTTATGTAGTGGACCTGTTTTTGAAAATAAATGCTTTATAAAAGGGCTGATGCCACTCTTGTAGGCTAACTGCGGGAAATGAAGTCTTTGAAAGAAAATGAAAACGTTTGGTCCTACAGAGAGGTCAAGATTCCACTTTTGCAGTGGGATTCTCAGTAACGGGAAGATGAGCTGAACTCCCTTGGGTGGAGAGGTTTAGGGTGGCCCTATCAAATCTGATTGCCTGCCTCTGTTAGTCATGATGCCTTCATAAACACTGCAAAAGAGTTAAGGAAGAGCTAAGAATGCAAAAATATCCAAATTTACATTGATGACTGAATTAATTAGGACACGACTAATTCAGAAATTCTGCTAACAAAAATAGGAGCCAGTGGGAAAGTAAATTACCTCTCCTCCATCAAAGAGGGAAACACATTCAGACCTTCTCATCTTAAATTCAGTTTAAATATAGCCCAAACATAGTCCGGATTACTTTTCTTTGTGATCAGAGAGAATGTGCTTTTGACTAATCCATCTGGCTTGGTTTCCAGAAGGTTCTGGCATAATAAAGGAGGACTTGCTGTCTGAGGGGTGTGCGGAATGGACCCAAATGGCTTTGGTGTTAAATGGCTTAGGCTGAAGGGTGAGATACCTCCTCTTGTCAGGTTGGGGCTGGAAGGGACAGTGTGCAGCTGGCAGTCTCTCACTGCATGCATGACGCAGGCACCCTCTTAGGGAGAGAGAAGCAGAGGGAGGATCCAGAAAAAGAGGAAAGGAAAGATTAGAGGGCAGAGAGATAAAGGGGTAGAAACCAAGAATAAACTTGTCATGGATACTGGATATTAAAGTAAGATCATGTACTACGGTAATATTCCCCACCACCACCCTCCCTACCCTGTTTTTAGGATGTTAGCACACGATTCCTGTTTAAGGGAGAGAGAAGCTTTCAGAAAAGCAAAAAAAAAAAAAAAAATCTCCAAAATTTGGCTACAACTTCCTGCACACAAAAAAAATTTGAGAGATACGAATAGTCACAGGAGGAATATTTTATGGAACAAAAATATTTATTCTTGTTTCACTTATGAGGACATCAAGACAGAAAATTGTCTCTGGAGGAAATCATGCCTCTGAAAGATATTTTAAGATCAAAGTTTGCCTGACATATAAACCAACTCAATAACAATGAAAAATATGAAATTCTGTTTTGAAAGGCCCTGATTTTTTTTCTTTTTCCCCTTATCAATTTGACCTTTTCGTCTCACAAAATATACATGCAACTATAATAAAGTGATCCTAAAACTTGAAACTCGTAATATGTGTAGATAATTCAAGGCCCACATGGAATGCTAGAAACTTAGTTTCCTTGACACATTTCTGATAATTTTTTGAAACAATGAAATTTATCTCCTACTAAATGCCATCAATCTTCCCATTTATATATACAACGCATGCTAAATTTTTGAAAAAACTTCAATAGCATAATATCTTTTTGAGGCTCAATTTCTTTTCAGTTGATGATGGAAAATCAGAAATACATTATTCTTACTAACTTAAACTGAAAGAAAGTCCTCATTTAAAGTAACTTAATTATATACAGACAGTACGTAATAAAATAATGACCTCCATTATAAATCATAAGTAGCAATCAAAATAATGATCAAATCAGATAATAAGTTTGATTATGTGTAGAATTCCACTTTCCTTAGGTATGTTATTACTCCCAGAACAGGATGGAAACAAAAGGACTTGGCTGGAAATAGGCTCTTTCTTGATCACATGCCTAGTGCAGTTCTCTGTGCCCAGTGGGTTTTCAATAAATATTCAGTGATGATTATAATGAGTCTTCTGGAAAACACTGCAATGTGCAGGTATGCACAGATTTGAGATTAGAAAAAAATTGGTCAGTGTAATTGATTGTGTGAAAAGAGAAAGAATTCTGTGGCCAATATCCATCACATAAACTGTGGACCCAGACAAACACGATTGCTCTATGGCTTTTTTCTTTCCATTTCATTTTTTTCTGGCCACCCCCCATACTAAATGAAGACCCACTGGACATATGTGTCACTTGATCAAATTATCCAGGGGAAAGGCAGAACAGCAACACTGTTGCCAAATGTTTCTGGAAAGGGTGCCTTGTTTCCGGAAACATGTCTTTGATTTCTAATTTTCTTTTCCAGAGAATAGCCCTATGGAGTGCAGTTCTTTGGAAAGTCCTGGGATTACTATTGGGACAGACTTTTGGCCATTCTGAAGTTACAGAACAAAGTTACAAGTGCCACAAGTGTTTATGTAAAGGAAATAAATGCTGGATTTAAAAAATAATCAAGTGTGAAACATAGCTCTGATGATTTGCAGGTTGTGTTGTGTCTGGGAAAAGTTAATATCAGGCCAGTGGAAAAGTGGGACAGTTATTTTGTTCCACTGCCAGGGCCTAAAGACTGTACCTCTGGCAAATGTGAATCATAGGTCCCCAAAGGGAAAGGGAAGAGTAGGTGATAGGATCGTTCAGGGCAGGAAACTGGAAGTTCATTTTGACTCTTAAATCTTCTTCATCTATACTCCTCTAAATCTCATCTGTGACCAAGTTTTCTCTACCTTCTAAAAACATTTGAAATCTTTCTACTTCTTGCCAGCCTGCTGTCACCTTCATTTCTTTTTTTTTTTTTGAGCTGGAGTTTCACTCCATCGCCCAGGCTGGAGTGTGGAGTGCAGTGGTACACTCACGTCCACCCTGGTATTGACCTATTGGGCTCCGGCAATGGTTCCTGTCTCAACCTTGCAAGTAGCCGGAACTACAGGTGCACGCTACCACACCTGGCCAATTTTTTGATTTTTATTGTAGAGATGAGGTCTCGCGAAGTTGCCTGGGCTGTTCTCAATCCCGTGGACAGAGGCAATCCTCTCACCTCGACCTCTCAAAGTGCTGGGATTACAGGCTTGAGCCACACTGTCCGACCACAGTCATTTCTTATGTGGAATATGCAATGAGCATAGGTCCCTTTGGGGATCTATGATTCACATTTGCCAGAGGTACATGTCTTTAACCTCCTTAAATTCATTTGACTGTCTGTGGTCTGAGTCATTTTTTTTAAGTATCTGGACATAGTGAACTTACTTTGTATAAGGCACTGTGGTGGGGGCTTTATGCAAGTTTGGTACGCATGCTTGTTTGTTTGTATTTCTCATTGATCCTCTCAAAAACCCAACTTGATTCATATAATTTATTAGCTTTCTACTATTGCTGCAACAAATATAAACTTAATGGCTTAAAGCAAAAAAAGTGTATTCCCTTTTAAATTCTGGAGGTCAGAAGCCTGAAGTGAATCCACAGAGCTAATATCAACATGTTAATAGAGCTGGCTCTTTCTGGTGGCTTCAGGGGACAGTCTGTTCTTTGCCTCTTCTGGCTTTCGGTGTATGTCAGCATTCCCTGGTTTGTGGCTGCATCTGTCCAAACTCTGCTTCCATTGGCACTTTACTTTCTTCTCTTCTGTAGTCAAATTTCTCTCTGATTCCCTTTTATAAGGGCACTTAGAGTTAGAGCCCACCCAGATAATCCACATAATCTCTCCATCTTAGTATCCTTAATTAAACTGCCTCAATTAAATCTTTTGTCATATAAAGTGATATTCACAGGTGCCAGAGATTAGGTGCTAGGTATCTTTAGAGGGCCATTTTTTAGCCAGACAAAACAGTTCTTTCTTTCTACCTAGGATAATAGAGTTTCAGTGAGTTAAGTGTCATGCTCAAGTTTATGCCTCTAAGAAGTAGTAACACTGATACCAAAATCCAAGACTTTCTGATCCCAGAATTAGTCTTCATGCATGCTGAAGAAACTGGATGCAATAATCATGAAAAAGAAAAATGGAAGAAAGGCAGAGAGACATCATCATTACCTCCAAATATTTAAAAAAACTGTCACATGATACAATAACTAATCATGATAGCTAATATATATTGTGAGCTTGTATATGCCAAGAGGTGTCACAAGCTCCTTTTCAAGTATTGACTCTTATTCTTTGCAATGACCCTGTGAGGTAATTTCTATTATCATCAGTGGTTAAGTTAATTGTTCAAAATAATGTAACTAGTAAGTGATGGAGTTGGGATTTGAACATTTGCTGCCTGGCTTCAGAGCCTGTGCTCTTAAGTCTCCCCGAGATGGACTAATCTTGCCCTGTAAGTTCTGGCAGAAAGAACTTGAACCAATGGAAAAGAGTAGATGAAATTTTTAGCTCAGGAGTAGAAGGATCATTTATAATTGGAGCTGTTCAAAAATAAAAGGGGCTTCCTTTTGAGATAGAGAGATCTCTGCCACTGGGAGTAACAAAAATTTGGATTGCATGACTGCCTCTCTGAGATACTGAAACTGGGGGTGATGAACTAGAGACAAGATAGACTGATAATTTCAGTTCCTCCCAATTTTATAAACCATCTTTTTAGGATATTATAACTTCAAAAGCTTATTGTCAGTGTGGAGTCATTGGTAGTTCAATATTAGCTGTGCTTTGGGAAGATTATTCTGGCACTGAGTCATCATAGAAGTGGATGGGGAGACAATGGTATAGGGAGAAACCACGTGGGAGATTATTTTTATAGTACAGGTAGGATTAACAAAAAACCTAAAGCAGTGACTATAAAGATAAAAAGAAAGGGATTATAGATACAGTCAACTGTTCATTTACAAAAGAGCAAAGGCAATACAATGAAAAAAGTCATCTCAACAATAATGCTGGAACAACCACATGCAACATCTGCATGTAAAACCTGAATGTAGACACAAACGTTATACTCTTCACACACACACACACACACACACACACACACACACACACACACACACACAAACTCAAAGTGAATAACAGACCTAAATGTAAAACGTGAAAATACAAAGTTTTTTTTTGGGGGGGGGTTGGAGTCTTACTCCGTCTCCCAGGCTACAATGTAGTGGCACACTCATGGCCACCCCAATGTTGACCTGCTGGGCTCTGGTGATCCTTCCGCCTCAGCCTACCAAGTAACTGAAACTGCAGGCATGTACTACCATGCCCAACTAATTTTTTATTTAGTGTAGAGACGAGGTCTCTCCAAGTTGCCTGGGCTGGTCTTGAATCTGCAGACTCAGGCCATCCATTTGCCTGGGCCTCCCAAAGCGCTGGGATTACAGGTTGAGCCACTGGGCCTGACTCAACACAAAGCTCTTATAAGATACCATAGAAGAAAGTCTAGATGACAATGGGTTTGGCTTGTCAGATATAACCCCAAAGGCACAATCCACAAAATAAATAATCGATAAAGTGGACATTGTTACAATTAAAAAATTCGGTGAGACACTGACAAGAGAATGAGAAGACAGGGAACCCTGGTAAAAAAATATTTACAAAAGACATGTCTATATAAAGAAACTCTCAAACCCCAACAATAAGAAAACAATCCAATAAAATTTGGGCAAAAACGTGGACAACACCAAAGAAGATATACAAATGGAAACTATGCATATGAGTCACTACCCTACGTTGAATCTTTTGATTAGGCTAAAATACAGAATCTTGTTTCTGCAGTCTCACTTGAATCTCCCCTTTTATGTTACAGTTGAGGAAACTACATTGACACATCCTTATCCCCCAAATCCAAAGCAATGAGATTAAAACAACAATGAGATACCACTGCATACCTGCTAGAATAGACAAAATCCAAAACACTGACAACACCAAGTGTCAGTGAGTATGTGGAGCAACAGGAACTCTCATTCATTTCTGGTGGGAATGTAAAGTGATACAACTTTAGAAGACAGTCTGGCAGTTTCTCACAAAAGT
The DNA here is from genome assembly GCA_027257055.1 of Cephalopachus bancanus. Taxonomy (NCBI): domain Eukaryota; kingdom Metazoa; phylum Chordata; class Mammalia; order Primates; family Tarsiidae; genus Cephalopachus; species Cephalopachus bancanus. Next base: position 1,703,976 of record JAPVLO010000047.1, on the reverse strand, counting down.
AAATATTCTCTTACCACTTGATCTAGCAATTACACCCATTGCTATTTACCCAAATTAGTTGAAAACTTATGTCCGCCCAAAAACCTACACATGGATGTTTATAGTAACTTTATTTATAACTGCCAAGACTTTGAAGCAACCAAGATGGACTTCAGCAGGTGAATGGACACATAAACTGTGTTATACCCAGATATTTTTCAATGCCAAAAAGAAATGAGCTAACACAACATGCAAATACAAGGAAGAAACTTAAACTTAAATGCATATTACTGAGGGAAATAAGCCAATTTGAAAGGATTGTATACTATATGCCTCCAACTATAGGACACTCAGGTAAAAGCAAAACTATAAAGAAAATTTTAAGAATCAATAAAGGTAAGGATACATTGGTGAAGCACAGAGGATTTTTAGGGCAGTGAAACGACTCTGTATGATATTATAGCAAAAATATGTCATTATACATTTATCAAAACCCATAGAACATACAATACCAGAATGTAACTTAGTGTAAGCTTTGGATTTGGGGGATAAGGATGTGTCAATGCAGTTTCATCAATTGTAACATAAAAGGGGAGATTCAAGTGAGACTGCAGAAACAAGATTCTGCATTTTAGCCTAATCAAAAGATTCAATGTAGGATAGTGATTTAGATGAAAGGTCAGAGATGTGTGCCTTAATATTAAGCAGAATGGTAGTGTCACTGGTAAAATTAGAGAAGTCAGAAGTCAATATTTTGATTTTTAGGTGGGAAAGTTACCCTCAGTTTGCATAATGGATTCAAAGAATAAGTATGACAGCTATACCATCATTGTAATTTATGAACTGCAACTTGAAAAGATGTATAGGACTAGAGGTAAAAGTTTGGCCATCATTTATATAGGTAAATAATAATTCTCTGTAACAACTAGCTTTCATTGGATGCATTTCATTTTACTTGCATTACCTCCTCAAATTCTTATACCAATCCTTTCTAGTAGATATTATTGTCTCATTCCATAGATGAGAAGACTTGGACTGAGAGAGCTTAAATAACTTGCCAAAGTTCACATAAGTGTGTGTTGAAGTGTGGTACCAACCACGCCTATCTGACCTCAAGCCTGTACTCTTTGTCACTTTTTATACTGTCATAAGAGTAAATGTAATCGACCCGGACAGTGCTTCTCAAATATTGCTTCTAGATTGTGCCTGACGAATACCTTTCAAGTAACACACTGAAAAAAGAAAGTTCTTGTCTTAAAAATCCATCCTAATGTTGCATTAATATAAACAGAATGTTTTCTCTTCCAGAAGCATCAAGTACAATTTATAATCTCGGGAGATGTGCCCTATGTAACCTTTGTTTTTACTCTCAACAGACTATCTTACACCCAGGAATTAGGAATGATCCAGGCTGAGAAACATAGGCCATAGTAAAGCACGGAGGACCAGGGACAGAAGCCTAGAAATAGTGACTTGAAATGTCAATATTTAGGAAATGAATGGAAGAAGGAGGACTTGCACGAGGCATGAAAGAGTTGCTAGGGAATTGAGACCAAACAGGCACACTCCAGAGTAACAGAGAACAAAGGGGGCTGGGAATTTTCACACAGCCAAATACTTCAAGGAAATGTGTAAGAGGTTGAAAAATTACCAAAAACCAAAAGGCTTGGTATTTAGCAATGAGTCACTTTCAAAGGTGGAGTTTAAATAAGATGAAGATCAGATTGCAAAAGAAACAAGTAGGTGCTCAGAAATTGGAGGAGCAATCAGGGAAGGCCATGGGTCTATGAAGTTTGTAGGAAAAGAAAACGTGCTACATTAAGAAAATTCAGAAACACTGCATCAAGTCAGGTGCTTCTGTTGCTCATGACACAAATCGTGCATAACTTCAGCAAAAAAAGAAGAATTTAATACAAGGATATGAGATAATTCTGAGAATCAAAAGAAAAGTTAAAGAATCAGACTTTGGAATGTACAAGAATCAGGCCAGTTCTAACAGGAACTAGTAAATAGGAACTAGTGAGCTATTGCTTCAGAATAGTGCAATCAGGTCAATCTGCTCTGGTTCTTTACAGTTCTAACTAGGGCTCAAGGCATAAATGCCAGGGAGAATGGCTGACAGGCCTACTTCTGGTCACATGCTCACCCTTGACCAGGGAAAACAATGTTCTTGAATTGCAGTTTATCTACTAAGGAAAGTTGTTTCTCAAAAAAAATCTGGAGAAGGAGCTGTAAAAGGCAAAAACCAAACAAACGAAACACACACACAAAACAAAAAACCCACTACCACCACCAAGAAAACCCCATGTTCACTACTGAAGAGTAGAAAACTACAGGTAGTTCTTGCTTTGCACTGTACAGTGTTAGCTTAAACAAATGCAGGCTGGTGCTGATTCTTCACTTTACACGGTTTTTTGGAATGGAACATTGCAAAACGTGGAGCAGGTATCAGTATACATCAGTTTCGGTTAACATGGTACCATGGAAAACGAAGACTGCCTGCATATTTAACCAAGAGCAACTTTTTAAAAATATGATACTTTGAAGATAGATTTATTATACCAAAATATACTATAGTAAAAATTAATCTTAGCGATCATAAAGTATAGCCCTTTTCTATCATCGCAAGGAGGCCAAGGAAGACACATTGATTTCCAAGGCTTCTTTCCTGGACAAACAGAAATTATAATAGTTAAAGAAGTGTACTAAGTGGAAAAAAAAAAGTAGTTCCCAGAGCAGCTACAACTTAACAGGGAAAGCAATCTGTGGGAAGTGAGTTTTGAGATAGGTTTTGAAGGACTACTGAAATGTGTTTCCTCAGGTGTAAATTGAGGAGGGCTGGTCTAAATCTCTAAGAGCCTTTTCAGCTCTGACATGCTATGATTCAGAGCAATATGTACTAAAATTAGCAAGTCATATATGGAGAATAGTAAGCAGGGTGGTTTGATTGGAGCAAAGAGGCATGTTGAGGAATAATGACAGCTCCAGGAGGGTCAGCTGATGGATGTCTGGCTGGGAGTTCAGGGTTAATACTCTTCTGACTGGGTTAAGAGGATATGCCACCTCTGAAATGCTGTGGCATGCCCGCCATTGTGAAGTAACAAGCCAACACACTTGTGAAGACTGTAGCACCCAATATGCTTCCCATGGAATGTGATTGAAACATGATTGGGAAAAGTTTTCCTACAGGGCTGTAATAGCTGAGATTCCCAAATGTCTTATTAGATGAAGCAGCTAGAATTGTTCGTTCTGATTCTCATAGAGTATTTGTAACTTCCAGCAGATGTATGTAGTCCCTAAGGTCAGTGTCTAAAGATGTAGAGAATGAGCATACAGACTAAAAATTGAATGTAACTAATTTTAGTAACCATACAGTAAATCTGTTCATAGAAGCTAAACAGGGTTTGCTGAGTGTTTTATTCCCTAGTGGAAGCATTTACTTTTCATAGGTATAGATGTTAGATGATATTAAAAGAAAGAAAGAAAGAAAGAAAATTACCCTAATTCTTTTGACTGTATTATCTATTATCTATTCACAAACCCATATGCTTTTTGATCAGATTGCTAAATTAATAGACAAGGAAATGTATTCAGTTCTTTCACAGAAGTCCAGCTGTATTATGAAATCTTAATATATATTCTGCCTGCTTCCCTGCCTGGCCTCTATTTTTTTTTATTATTATTCCAAGTTTCATCATCCTCTAATTTCATCCTTCCTATATCTCCTAGCGTATCTCTCTCTCTCTCACTTTCTACCACTCAATTTCTGTACTACATCAGCATTGCTCACCTTTGAGTTAATTAAGGTGATTTGTCTTCCTCCACACCCCTCCATCTTGTGCACTTATACCCAGACTTGACTCTACTTTTATAACTAGGATGGGGATATTTATGTCCATAATTGCCAGTTGGGCTCATTCCAATCAAAGTGACTCTGGAAGTCACAGATGAGAGCTAGGTCAGACCCGGAGTGTGTGAAGGCAGAGAATGCTTCCTATTTGAGTTGTCCATTCTGTCTCTGAAACTCCTGGATTATGGACTGTGGAACACATGCTTTCTTATTAGCCATGCGCCTATAGTCACCATTTTTTCTCAAAATCTATTTTATTGTTTTAACTTAAACCAAATCTTTTTCCTCCTGATACCAATTCGAGTCCATCATTTTACTCATTGCATGAATTTGGATAATTATTTTTTCTCTCCTCCTTCTCTTCTTTCTTCTTCCCACTCATAGTATAAGCCTATGTTAAATTTTTCCCTTAATAACTCAATAAAGAACTTAATGATGGTTTTACTCTAGAAACTCTTTTCCTTTTTCCGATAACTTAAGCACATCACTTCATTATCAACAATTAAAATTCTCAAAGATTTAAACATCTAAGCAAATGATATCGTGATGTCAAATTTCCCCTCCTAAACTCCAATGATCCCCAGATGCAACCCTATCTTAGATTGCATTCTTAGAGAATTGCTCATCTCTATACCTTAAATTCTGTTTCTTTTCTCTAATTTTCACTTCCTTCCTTTCCACTTCCCAATGTTTTCTTTCAAATGCAAATCAGATCTTATCATTTCCCACTTAAAGCCAGCCATTGACTTCCTTGCATTTGAAATGAAATGTCAATTTTTACAACACTTGCTCTAGAAATGGAGCTTGCTCTAGAAGTGGGCCCTCTCTGATATTACCACACACCACTTTCTCACTCCTTCACTGCTTTGGCAGCATGACATTCTTTCTCCTCCTAGAGAAAAGCAATCCGAGACACTTAGGTGGTTTCAACTCAATGGTATTTTCTTATCAGAGAGAATTTCTCTGATACTCTGTCCAAAGAACCTTCTTAGCTGATTTTACTTTATCTTATTTGTTCACAACACTCTCTGAAATGGTCTTTTTAATTTATTTCTTTACTTGTGGATTCTCTGGAATAGCAGGTTGCTTGCCTGTCCAGTTTGTTGCTGTATGTCTTGGGGACATTACAAAGATCAAGACATAATCTTTACCTTCTGGGAGTTTCCAGTTAAGAAAGGAAGTAAGACAAGTAAGTAGTTAATTACAACTCTAATAATCTTCCAGAAGCAGTACAACATAGTTGTTAAGAATATAGACTGTTGCCAAGCGTTCTGGGATAGAGTCTCAGTTTTCTCATTCATAGACTATGTAACTTAGGTTATTTAATCATGCTGCGCTTGGTACCTAATCATTAAATTAGTATAGCAATGGCAACTACTTTACAAGCTAGTCGTGAGGGTTATAGATGAGTTAATGTTATGCAAAGTACTTATAATGTGGAATATAGTAAACACTCAAAAGGAGGGAGGAATTATTATTCTTTATCAAATCTGTTTTCTTCTCCTCATTCCAGACATCAATCACAACCTGTTAGTGTCTCTTTCTTGAACCATCAAAATAGTCTTAGCTTTATTTAGTCTTGTAATTTTTTTCCTGAATCCACTTTATATAGTATCTACACATTGGTTCATTTCCTAAACACTTCAGTGGCTTCTCATACCCTTAGGATAAAGTATGGCAAAGTCCAACTCATTAATGTGGCTGGCAAAACCTTTCATGATTTGATTTCCACTTTATTTCCAGCCTTTTTGACTCTCACTTTCTATTCTCTACTTTATGCTCAATAACTGTAGGAAACTACAAAAACAAAACAAAACAAAACAAAACAGTCATGTAAGAAGAGGTTTGTTTAGGAATTGGTTCATGCAATTATAACATTTTTTGTAGTTTCCTAATGAAAACCTGGTGTTTATTTACACTATGCTTTTTCCCATGCTGTCTCTTTTTCATATAATATCACTTCCCTATACTATATTTTATTTAAAATTACCCTTATCACCTTAGGATCCAGCACTAAGTTTCATCATTAAAGTGTACAGTAGTTCCCAAAGTTAAGTTGAGAACTCATAAAATTTTATGTATACTATTATCATTGTACTGGACACATTGTCTTATCATCTATGTTTGACTACCAGGAGTTTCTTGATCATTTTTATATCTATAGTGACAAGCCCAGCATATAGGAATTTTATGTATTAGTCCATTATTCACAATAGTGCTGCATAACAAACAATCCTAAATCTTAGTGGTTAGATATCTGCTTATTGACTTGAAGAAAAAACAAGAACTAGACTTAACATCCTATTATAATAATTAGAAGGTTTGACAACATATACGAAGTAAATGTTTTCACACATTGGCAGTGTAGAACTATAATCCCTGAGAAAAGCAAAACAAGAGAGGTGAGCCCCATAATCCCCTTGAACTTTTTCCTTGGAGTCAATTTCTAACCTATGAATACAGGGAAGAAAACCTAAAAAGAGCCCAGAGCCCTCCAAGTTTAGAACATGGAGTTGAACTTTAATGGAGGTTGAAACAGCTGTAAGGTGTAGAGCAGACTTCCAAAAAAGAAGAGACATGAAGAAAAGGTTTCCAAAAATTTGGGTAGGGTTCCCTTGAGTCTTTGCTTAGTAATAGGCCAGCATGCTTGTAAAGCTAAATAAAAACCAAGTAGAGTGTGGTAAATTAAACAATTTCCAGAGTTCACAACGGACAAAAAGATGTTCTCACTTCTAATTGCTAGAGTTGAGAATCCTTAGTGAACACCTTCAGTCCCAGAGGGATTATGCCTTAGTAGTGGGGCTGAGTGATTAACTAGAGTGAAGATTCCTCTAGATGTTCTAAGACACTTAAAAGCGTGTTCCAAAAGGATATAATTGATATGCAAGTATATCCATCAGGGTTCTTCACAGAAACAGACGCAGTAGAATATATGCAGTCATGTAAGAAGAGGCTTGTTTAGGAATTGGCTCATGCAATTATAAAGGCTAAGAAGTTCCACAATATGCCATCTGCAAGCTGAAGAACCAGAAAACCCAGTAGTTTAATTCTCAGTCCTGGATTGAAGGCCTAAGAAACTGCAAGGCAGTGGTGTAACCTCCAAAGTCAGAAGGCCAGAGAAACTGGAGTTCTAATGTCTGAGAATAGAAGAAGAAAAATTTTCTGGCTCTGGAGGAGAGAGGAAATTGCCCTTCCTCTGCCTTTTTGTTTTTCTGTCTGGGCCCTCAGTGGGTTGGAAGCTGTCTGCCCACATTGGTAAGGGCAGATTTTTGCTCAGTCTACAGTTTCAAACACTAATCTTTTCCAGAAACACCCTCACAGGGGTGTTTCCTCAGCTGTCTGAATATACGTTAAATATTGTTTTATCAGCTATCTGAATATCCCTTAATCTAGTCAAGTTGACACATAAAATTAATCATCACAGCAAGTTATTTAAATGTCTGCCTCCCCAGTACACACACACACACACACACACACACACACACACACACACACACACACACACCCTGATATCTACTCTCTAAAAGAAGATAACAAAATACAGACAATTAGACAATGTTCAGTATTCAATCCAAAGTTACTAGGTAGTCCAAGAAACAGAAATATATGACCAGGAGAAAAATCAGTCAATGAAAACAAACTAAGAGATGATATTAAAACAACTAATACTACGTAAACTACTTACAGGAATAAAAGTGAACATAATGAAAAGGAATATGAAAGGGAAATAACACTTCTAGGATGAAAAAGATAAGTCTGTAATGAAAACCTTACTGAGTGAGGTTAATAGCAATAGTTAATAGACACTATGGATGAAATAAAATAATTAGTACTCTCTAAGATATTATAATAGAATAAAGCAAAAAGATAAAAAAAGTATAAAAAAAACAAAGCCTTAGTAATCTATAGAAAATTATAAAATAGTTTAAAATATGTGAATTATATCCTCTATCTGAGAGGCAGAAAAGTATTTGAAGAAATAATGGCCAGAACGTCCTCAAATTTGCTAAAAACAATAAAGCCAGAGCATGGAAACAAAAAATTAGGATGGTTGTAATTAATAGCAGGTCAAACAGATTTCAGAACATGGCATATTACCTGGAATTATATTAAAGAAATCAATCCACTAAGGAGAAAAATAGTACATGAAGCAAAATCTGACTCAACTGAAAAGACAAATATTAATAAAGCAAATTGACAGATAGTAAGATATAGACGCCTTTAATAACATAAAATAACTTGTTGTAATTAACATTTATAGAACACTGTAACCAGCATCGACAAAATACATATGCTTTATTCCCCAAGTGTATGCAAAATTCACCTTGACCATATTCTAGATCAAAAAACAATTTTCAATAAATTTAAAAATAAAATTGAAATTATACTGAGTATGTTACCTAACTTAAACATATTAAATTAGAAACTAATAACAAAATGATATCTGGGAAATCCTCAAATATTTGGAAGTAAAGCAAGATGCTTCTAAATACCCATAGAAGAAAGAAAAAAATGAGAGAAAAATTAGAAGATATTTTGAAAGGAAAGGAAATTAAAAACATAACATTTAAAAATCATGGTATACAATTAGAGATTGAAGAAAATTTTATAACTTTAATACTTATATTGAAAAAAATAAAAATTCTAAAGTCAATGATCTATACACCCACATTAAGAAACTAAAAAAGAAGAGCAAATCATACCTCAAATAAGGAGAATAAAGAAAATGGTAAAGATGAGAAGAAATGAATGAAATAGAAAAAAATGGAGAGTCAGCAAAAAAAATCTGACTTCTTTAAAAAAAAAAAAATACAACAGTCAGCATCCCAGTGCCTTGGAAGGCCAAGGTGAGTGGATTGCCTGAGCTCACAGGTTCGAGACCTGCCTGGGCAACTTGGTGAGACTTCATCTCTACAATTAAAAAAAAAAAAAAAATCAGCCGGGCATGGTAGCGCATGCCTGTAATTCCGTCTACTCGGAAGGCTGAGGCAGAAGGATCTTCGGAGCCCAGCAGGTCGAGGCTGCGGTGGCTGGGAGCGGCCACTGCATGCCAGTCTGGGAGACAGAGTGAGACTCCAACTCAAAAAAAAAAAATACAACAAAATTAATAAACTTCTGGCTAGACTAACAAGACAGAAAGAAGAGACAAACAATTAACATGCAGAATGAAATAGAGATCACCATGTATAATTTAAGAATCGTATGAAAACTTTCACGCCAATAAAAACCACCATTTACATTACATGGACAAATTCTTAAGACAAAAATTACCAAAACGGACTCAACTATCCCATTGTAGTTGGCATCCACAATTATCATTTTAGACAATATCACTAATGACTGCCCTGCCATTGAATGCAATGAACTTTCCATACTGACTTCTCCATTTGATATAGTATAGAGCACTTTTTGAAATTCCTTCTTTTCCTTTTTGGTGACATAATGTCCTCTTTGATTTATTCCTACCTCTGTGGTTAGTCTTTTTCATTAATTCTCAAGACCTCATTTTACTCTATAGACTGATGAATCCCATATTTATGACTCAATCAGCCAACTAAATATCTGCTCCTGAGTTTACATCAGGTACCACTAAGTCAGCATGTCCAAAATGGAATTGGTCCCTTGCCAAGACTAGGACTTTTGTCTTTGTATTTGCTTTCTCAATAAATGAATGACTAGTTTCCATGTTTCCCATATTTTCCAAAGCTAGGAAATCGAGAGTCACCTTTTACTCCCTGTCTCTCTCACCTTCATAATCTAACTAGTCACCAAGTTGTGCAGCCTCTGTCTGCCTATCGTTTGCATTATTACTATCTAACTTTAGGCCACTATTTCTTGCTTAGTTGACCCTAACTTTTCTTTCCTACTTCATTTTTTTCCTACTCTAATCACTTGTCCACATGTGCCAGAATGATCTTTCAGAAATAGAAATCTTATCATTCTCCTTCTTAAACCCTTTATCACTCCCCTTTACCATTAGAAGAAAAAAGATCAAACCCTACTGGAGTGTGCAATGTCCTTTACAATTTGACCCTTGTCTTTTTCTCTTCCCTTATCACTTATCGCTCAACCTTCACAATTTGCCTTGTTTTCACACTGAACTCGCTACTTGCAGTTGTATTCATTTGTTCCCCCGCCCACTGCCTTCAAGCCCTATGCATAGATGCGTTCTCAGCCAAGAAAGCTTTTCCCTGACCCCTTTTTCACAAAGGAATCTTTCAGAACTAAGCTGAAATATTACTCCCACCAGAAACCTCATTGGATCTCAGCAACCTCAGTTGTTATCTCTCCTAAGTATTCCTATACCACTCTCTAAATAAAACTTGCATAATACTTATTACCATTTGGAAAAATACTGAAAACAGAAAATGACATTTGGAAAAGCAAAGTCACATCTTTACAGACATAGAAAACTGAGAGAATATGTAAACACAATGCATTGAGCTTGGCTAAATGGAGATTGTGCAAGATTGCGTAGCAATAAGAATAAGTATTAGACTGCAACACCAAAAAAGAAAGAAAAAAGGAAAGGGGATAGGGAGGGAAGAAGGAAAGAACGAAAAAGAAAAGACTTGTTTATGGTCGCATCACTAGTGGCAGTGAAAGGAAATTAAGCAAAGTATACTGTAGGCTGCTTCTCTAAAAGGAAAAATCTCAGTAATCAAACCCATTGGTCTGTGGCATGGTCCCACTGGTAAGTTCTAATACTTAATGCATTTTATGCTGAGAATATTCAGTACTTGAAACATAAACTGGGTGAGTGGAAAACATTTTATAGACCAAGGATTTCTGGGGTTTTACCGATCTTTCTTCTTTCTAATTTTTGGATGCCTTTAATTTCTGTGATTCAGATCCTGAAAGCCCAGCTCCGACGGGCCAGAGATATTATAACCAAATACATGGTTTGCCACACATTTTCTTCTCATTCCCCGGATCTAGAACTCTGATCCTGCTTTGCTTCTGGAGGGATTCAGGTCATAGACTATGAACACAAAGAAGTAGCATCTTCAAACTCAGATACGATGCTGGGAGGGCCAAAGACTTGCCATTCTCCAGGCATGGTGTAGAGCACTTAATATGATTCAAGGGAAGCCTTGAAAACAAATTGAGCATTTGAGAACCAGGGGTGCAATTACTTCCATAAAAGGTTTGAGTGATTGGCCACTAGAAAATTTTTAGTCTAAGTGTCTGTTATTTAAAAAAGTGAAATGAGTTTAAATACTGAATGTACTTTCTTTGAGCCTTGCATAGGCAGCTGTTAGGAAGTATTTGATACGAAGTACTGAGAATTATGGCATGTGCCAAAAGGATTTTAGAATCGGGATCTAAATTGTGATCTAATTAAACAATAAGACCTGACAAAACAGTCACTACTGGTCTGTTAATGACTTCCTGGGGCAGTTCAACTTCCCGTGTCAAAGCAGAACAAGGGCAAGGTCATCTGCCTTTGACTGAGGTTTTTTCCCTCATAAAACTAATGCCTCTACTATTCTCCCACCCTCATCTCTCATCTCTCTCTCCCTCTTTCTTCCTCCTTTCTCTCTCTCTCTGTGCATGTGCATGTGCGTGTGCGTGTATGTGTGTGTGCATGTGAGTGTGTGTTTGTCTCCCTGTGTTTGTGACCAGAAAGACTAATGAAAGTCTCAAAACAGCATGACCAAAAAAAAAAAAAAGTTCTTAACAATCATCTAAAAATAAGCAAGAGAGAAATAGCACACCACAGCCCACAGCTCTACCAAATAGAGGCATAAAGGGAGGCAAAGAAGTCCGATGGCTAAAAAACACACATCGCCACAGTGAGTGACATAAAGGAAAAGGCAATGGGAGCAACATAGATACTCAAACCCCAACTCCCACGTGTGGAAACATCTGTTCAAATTGTGGCCACACCTGTAGGCTTGTTTAGAACACAGAGACAGATCTCAGTTTAAGAGAGAGGCTTATCAGCATCACCTACTTCCTGAAGGTCTCGGTAGGCATGTCCATTCCAGTACTGACAATTTTTTTCAAGAGCTATTTGCTTAGGTAGAAAAACTAAATACAACTTTTAGTTTGGAGAAGAGTAGTTAGATTTCTTTCAGGTCATTTTCACTGAATAAAATCTTAGCTCTTTAAGCAACAACAAACAGCCTTGATGGCATTGAATTAAAGGTGAGTTAAGGAAAGTAATTAAAAATAGTCCAAAATAGAGGCTAAGATTATTAAGGCTTCTTTTGAACTCTTATTTTCAAAACAGCAAAAAATATATTTTTGGAATTTAGGTTACACTATTTTAGGTGACAAATGTGGGTTTTTCTGCATCAGTTCACATGTGAGACCGTTTGCAAATGGTTGCCGGCTGCCTTCAGGCTGTGACTTACACCCTTTTGCATATAGCCACCAGAGAAAATATAAGACACTCAGTGAAATGTGAATTTGAGGTCAATAGCAAGTAATTTTTTTGTATAAGTGTGTCCCATGCAGTGTTTGGGATAGTTTAGCTTTCTAAATCTAGGAACCCTGTTTTCACACTATTTTTGCTTTTAAATACTTTTTATTAGTCTTCCTTTATAAGGAAAAGAGATATAGAATCATCTTGCCTGTCATGAATTTGACATAAACCAAGTTAACTGAAAAAATTGAAATTCTGTTTGAAGAAAACAAAGACTTTCTTTGTGGGGGAACTCTGTCTGCCAAGCATCCTCACGTTGTAGATAGAGCCTTAAACTCCACCCCTCCCTCCCAAAAAAAACCTGTAGGAGCAGAGGCCTGGATCTAGCCCCAGAGACTGGGGATTCAGCTTCCTTTCTTTGTCCTGGGGTGGAGACCAGTATTTTGGGTGATTTTAGTACCCAATTTTTGCTGGGCATAATCTTCAAAAACATTTATCTGCTTATCATTTGTATAGCATTATTAATTACTAAAAATTCCCTCTCAAACTTTTCTCATAATTATGATTGCACCTCAGAATATGGCCAGGGGAGTCTAATTTAGACAGATAAAACTGATTCACTCATTTAATCTTCCTGGTAAGGATTTATTCACCTTCTCGTCCTCTAAAACACCGAGCTTTCTTTTTAAGTTTTTAATGCAGCAAACATTATCCTACCTGCCCTCTTCCGTTGGGATTTCTGCATGGTTTACTCTAATTACTCCTGATGCCAGACCTTGTGTGCTATGAACAACTTCAAAGAAAAAAACTAGAAAAGGAACAGTGTGTTTTTTTCCTCTTTTTTTAAGACACAGTATCAAGGAGACAAGATAGGATTTTGTTCTCATAATGTGATGGACAAATCATATGGATAATCTATTAGGATGATGGATGGTATAAATTTTAATATGAAACATCCACTGTAGTGAATTTCTCCTAGAATGTCTTTGAAACTGAACAGTCTCTGTTTGGTCCAAATTTATAGCCAGTTCTCTAAGTTTAAAACTTCTCTGTATATAGAAAAAATGCAATTAATTTAATTATGTTCATGACAAGACCCAGTAAAATCTTAGTTCAGAACAACTGTTACAGGAGGCAGTACCTGAAAATAATGAAACCCATTTCCTGCCTACGGCCTGAAGAGTATCTTACCTTCAATGTCTACTTACCTGATCATCCTGACAACATTTATTTCCCTCATCTCTGGTTTCGTTTTTTCATAAAGTCAAGTTAAACTAGTGAAATCGCTTTGGTCTTGTTCTGTTTTGTTTTGCTATATACTTCTTATATTCTTAAAATGTATTTTATTCAAAAGACATTTCTTATGTGTCTACTATGTGCCAATGTTCGTAAGTCTTGGCCTTATAAATGATGATTCTTGTCCTCAAAAAGCTCACTGTCTGCTGCGGATCAGAGACAAGTAAAACAACAATTAAAGTAACAAGACATGACGACTGCTTTGCTAGTTATATGCATAATGTGCTTTAGGAACAAAAACAATGGAACAATGAACTCATACGCATCGCTTTATAATTCTAATCAAAATAGGATTTTCATGGAATTACAGAGCTTGAAAGTGTGGTACTGGTTAAAAATTAGACAGAACTAGTTTCAAAATCTGTTACTTTTTAGCCATATGACATTTCAAAATTGACTTAACTTCTGTGAACTTCAGTTGTCTCTTTTATAAAGCATGAATATTAATCTATAACTTTGTAGGCAGTGATTGTTAAGTTAAGGAGCTAGTGCTTGGTCCCAATTCTACTGCCTCTCCTACCACTGGCTTCCATGTTTTTCCAAGATGGCGCCATTTCTGAGCTGTGGCCAGTGCCTTACATATATAATCCAGTCAGCTTCGTAATGACCCTCTGAGGTTCAGATTCCTCAGGCTCTCACTTTACTGGTGAGAAAGTTAAAGTGCCCAAGGTCACAAACAGCTAGTTTCAAGAAATCAGAACAACTTCAGGGTCCTATCTATAATAACGCTGGGTTAGGTCAATGAAGTTACTATTCTCTCTCTTTCTATAATCATTGCTGTAACTGTTATTATTGAAGAAAATCTGGCATCTTCTAGTTAAAGCCTTTTGTTTGTAAACTAAAGATTAAGGGATAGTGAGGTTGAGACATTTGGAGAAGCACAGCCAGTAAAAAACTGAGACTAAATTTAAAATATATATTTAAATATATGTCTCTCTTTGTGCTGCTGTAACAAAAGGCCAAAGATTGGGTAATTTGTAAATAAAAGGAATGTATTCCTCATATTTCTGGAGACTGGGAAGTCCAGGATCAAAGTGCTGGCAGGTTCAGCTGTCTAGTAAGAGTTTCTCTCTTTGCTTCCAAGATGGTGCCTTGTTGCTGTATCTTCTGGAGCAGAGGAATGCTGTGTCCTAACATGACAGAAGGCAGGAGGGCAAGCCAGCAGAACTCTGAGTGAAGCCTTCTTATGAGGAGCCTTCATGACCTAGTCACCTCTTATAAAGGCCCTACCTTATAATACTATCACATTTACCATTAAGTTTCCACACCTGAAACTTCTGAATAAGTTAAGCACATCATATTACCACCTGTTTTCATACTGAGCATTGCTTGTTAAGTTATAAAATGATATTATAATTGTTTTATACAGAAAATCCAAGTCATATAGCTTGCTTCACATGAATCCTCTGAAACAACCTGAGATTAACTGAGGGTTATTCTCTTTCCAGAGGCGGACTGAGGCAGCATCTATGAACATTCCTATCACAGGAGATTTTTGTGATCATGAAATAACATAAATGCATGGCAAGAAGGGTCTTTTCTTGGCTTCAGAGAACTCAGGATATATCTCCCATGGAATCATATGCCTTTGGCAACTAAGGGGACTTTGAACCTCACCCTGAATTAACCCCACGTATTGCAGAGGCTTAAAGTGTGGCTTCATATTTGAAATGACAGAGTCGAGTCTGAAGAACTGATTGGCATTCAAAAATTAAAAGCAAATTGCTACATTTCCTGAAGTGCTTATAATATCCAACAATTTAATTTCCTTACTATCTCAGTCAGTGTTTGCATCAAAGAAGCTGAGAAATAGATTTAAACTTCATTGTTATTTAGCAAAAAGAGAAAGCATCTAAAAACCAATTTTGCTTTTTAAAATTTTTTCAGCGTTATTGAGGTATGATTGACACATAGAAATTATATGCATTTAAGGTATACAGCTTGGTATTTTAATATAAGTATAAATTGTAAAATGATTACCAGACTAAACCTAATAAACACATCTATCATCTCACAGCTTCCTTCCTTCCTTCCTTCCTTCCTTCCTTCCTTCCTTCCTTCCTTCCTTCCTTCCTTCCTTCTGTCCCCTTTCTTTCCTTCTCTCTCTCTTAGTGAAAATACTAAAGATCTACTTTGTTTGCAACTCTTAATTATATAACACAGTATTGTTAACAGTAGTTATCATGCTGTATATTAGCTCATCAGAACTTATTCATCCTGCAGAGCTGAAACTTTGGTATTCTTTGATCAACTGCCCATTTCTTGTCACCCCAATCCATCCCACCCCTGGCAACTACCATTCTACTCTCTGCTTTTATGAGTCTGCCTATATTAGATTCTATATATAAATGAGGTTGTCTACTATTTGACTTTCAGGGTCTGGCTTATTTCACTTAGTATAATGACGTCCAGTTTCACACATGTTCTTGCAAATGGCAGAATTTCCTTCTTTTTGGAGGCTGACTGTTATTACATTTTATACACCACCCTCAATTTCTTTATCTATCCATCATTGGTTGTTTCTATATCTTGGGTACTGTGAATAATGTGAGGAAATGGGAATGCAGATATCTCTTTGAGATCCAGAGTTCATTTTTGGATATATACCGAGAAGTGGTATTGCTGAGTTATATGGTATCTCTAGTTTTAAAGTTTTGAGGAACCTCCATATTGTTTTCCATAATGGCTATACCAATTTATATTTCCATCAACAGTTTAAAACTATTCTTTTTTCTCCATGTCTTCACCAACACTGTTAACTTTTCTTTTTTTCATAATAGAGAATATCTATTTTGGTTTTAATCTAATTCCTATTTTATTAAACAAATAATATTTCCCAAGATATTATATCCACTGGGGGGGAAAAAAGATATCGGATCACAATACATGATGTCTTTATTCATCTGTTTATGTTCCTTTATTATTATAATTGAGTCCCTACAATGTAAGTTGTACTATGCTAGACACTATTTTTGTGAAGTTTAATTAAATCCTTACCAACAACTCTACGAGGTAGGCTGTCTTATTTCCATTTTCCACTTAAGAAATTCAAATTTCCACAAGATTAAATCATGTGCCCAAGGTCTCATGCTAATTGTCTTATTTGTGCCAGAGTCAGTACCACAACTAGGGATTTTCTAGTCCAAAGCTGGTATTCTCACTACCATGTTAAGTGGTCTCTGAAAAGCCTCTGAGTTTGAGTACTGTTCAAAAGAGAAGAAACATAACTAGGGAAGAGAGCAAGTTGTGGCTAGCTCAGGAATAAAATCCAGGCTTCTAAACCCTCTTACCTAGTAATTGTGGACATTAGCCCCCCTCAGTAGGTTTTGGAGAATAAGCAGGACACAAAGCAGGAAGGAGGCAGAAAACACCTATCAAGAGCGACAACAGGTCTTTTAAACCCATGTTTCTTTGGAAAAGCCCCTCACTGTGACTGGATCACTGTATCTTCATCATACCTTCTGTCTTGTAAGTCAGTAACGTAATACTCAAATGTTTCTGACACCATCAGATCACCTCTGCTACTTCTGCCTGGGGAGAAAAAAAGTTGTTGATCTTGCCTTTGGTTGGTAATGCAAATAACATTGTTCTTCTCTCCAGTCTTTGAGAAACAAAGCCCATTCTCTATCCAATACAGGTCAAACATATTCTCACCGAAATAAATTGAAATATTTCACATTTGAGGCTGCTGTAGAAAGAGTTTTGGGGTGTGTTCTTAGGTCAATTAAAGAACGTATAGGCCAGATCAGGGATGGCATCAAGGTTAATCAATTGGCATTTCTATGTTTGTATGATGAGTTTCTGAAAATGATGGATATGCATCTCATGCTGTCTAAAAATATTTTTGAACTTACAGGTGGAGGAAAAAAAAATTTTACCCTAAGTCACTGATTCTGTTTCATGGATCAGAATTAAATTGTCTAAATATTGCATAAGGAAGGTCACCTAGGCTCTTTTTTCACGTGATGGCTCTTTAAATCCTCCACCCAGCATCACAATTTTTTTAAATTCTAGAAATTCAGTAGAGATGCCAAAAGGTCTTTAAGCAAAGAAGAAGTAGAAATCAATGCTAGAATTATTATTTTGAGCAGGGTATTGACAACTATAATAAAGTTATAGCAACTGGACCTGGGAATGTAAAGTCAGTTAATGGACTTTATTTAGACAACATCAGATAAGGACATTAGTAATAACTGTTATCTTGATGGATAACCCTAAATTCAAGAAAATGTTTCCCCAAACACAAGTTGTTGTGAATTCCTTTCCCTTTTATCTTACAGTAGGCCGAAGATTGCAACCTCCCATTATGAAATAGCATCATAAAATGCAGAGCACAGCTATCCTGACTAAAACCACCTTTCTCCTCTGCTGATACAGACAAACTAGCAGTAAATGCTTTTTGAGCTCCTGGCGTGCAGATAAATTCCTGAGGACGTCCCCAATTGGGCTGAGAGATTGAGAGACACAAGGGAAAGAATAGCTGAGGCCAGGAGAATTTAACATGGCAATTAGCAACCCTTCGGCTTTGCTAGACCTCACACCACAACACAGGATGGAAGTAACCAAAAACCTCTCCAGCAGAGGAGATGATAAATTGGTTGGGTCCCAGGGGTTGCTAGACACAGTTATTATCCAATGGCAGGCCTGGATGGTGTGAAAGTCTATGTAGTGAGGTCAGAAAATGAAACAGCGCTTTAAATTCTCAAGGAAAGTTCCTTTGCTTAAGTCTCCACTGGTGTGCCCTTTCTCTTCATTCTGGAAGACTACAAATCACTTCACATCATCTGTATTATCCTCTTTATCGGAACAAATCACTTCCAAACATAAAGCCTATAAAACAATTTTAATCATTATCACCAGTGATTCTGTCCTTGAAAAGTTAGAAAATTAAAATTGAACATGAAAATATTTAAAGACTTCTAAATTTTTCTTTTTTTTTAGGCATAGGGAGGGAATGTGGGAGAAGAGGAATTTAAATCTTTTATATCAATACTGATAGCTGGTTTTAGGCATTATTTTAACCGTCACTTATGGTTTGTAATAACTTTAGTATTGTACTGAAATTAACTCTTAACATTTCTCAATTTCTCAGGGTCTCAGATATTTCTTCAGAAAAGTGGGGCCAGTATTATAACCTATTCACAACCTTGCTGGGAAGAGTAAATTAACTAAATCATGTAAAATGCTAGAAGAGTACCAAGCATTGACTAAGCTCTCAGTATGTGTTAGTTGCAATGATGATGATGATAGTTTTTAAATGCCACTCTAGCTGGATTTTTTTTTTGAGTTGGAGTCTCACTCTGTTGCCCAGACTGGAGTGCAGGGGCCGCTCCCAGCCACCGCAGCCTCGACCTGCTGGGCTCCAGCGATCCTTCCGCCTCAGCCTTCCAACTACAGGCACGCACTACCACGCCCGGCTCATTTTTTGATTTATTGAAGAGATGAGGTCTCACCAAGTTGCCCAGGAGGGTCTCGAACCCGCGGGCTCAGGTAATCCACTCACCTCAGTCTCCCAAAGGCGTGGGATTACAGGTTGAGCCACCGCGCCCGACTTTAGCTGGATTTTATAATCCATATGTCTGCCTTTTTTTATGGCTAAAACCCTGGCATCTAGGCACACTGCTTGAAATGCAATTAATATTTATTGATTGATAGAATGAATGATTACATGAGTTTTTAAATGCTGAATTCCACACTTGTGTTACAATTGATTTAACTTAATTATGAGGATTATTAGGCATCATTAAAAAGGAAGTGGGAAATGGATTTAGCAAAATCGATATCATCAGGATACATTTATTGAGAGACTACTATGTGTAGGGCGTAATGCTTTGAATATCAATTTGTAATGGATATTTTTTTAAAAACTCCAAAATACAGAGGCTAGTCTAATATAAAGACAATCTTATACATGATGTATTAAAAGTGTACAGGACAATTCTACAGACATTTCAATTCAATTTTTATTGTAAATTTCTTCCTTTCTTGTTTTCTTTCTTTCCTTTTCTTTCCTTTCTTTCTCTCTTTCTTTTGCATAGGGGGTCTCAATCTGTTGGCCAGACTGGAGTACAGTGGCACACTCATGCTTCACTGCAGCCTCGACTTCCTGGGCTCAGATGATCTTTCCACCTCAGCCTCCCAAGTAGCTGAGACTACAGGTGCACACTACCACATCTGGCTAATTTGTGATTTTTTTGTAGAGACCAGGTCTTGCTTTGGCTGGCCTCAGACTTCTAGGCTCATGCAATCTTCCTGCCTTGGCCTCCCAAAGTGTTGTGATTACAGGCACGAGCCATTACATCTGACCTGCAAATTTCTAATATTCTTTAAAATATCAGGGTCAAAAGTCTCTCTCTCCACTTTCCTCCTTGCCTCCTTCCTTGCTCTTTTTCTCTCCCTCGCTTTCTCTTCCTTCCTCTCTTCTTCCACTCCCTTCCCCTTCCCTTTTTTCTTTCTTGTTCCCTTCCTTCCTTCTTGTTCTTAAATGCCATATGTTTTAAGCCACCCCCCCAAAAAGACCCGAAAATGTCAAATTTTTCTGTTAAATTGGCCCTTGAGATTTCCTGCTTAGATGCTATTTTAATTGAAACTCAGAGTCAATTCTATGGGAAAGGAGATTAAAAAGCCTGATCACATTGTTCTTCCTTTCAGGGTTCTACAACTTTGGTTGCAACCTTTTCTTTTTTAATTGGAATCTCACTCCATCGCCCAGGCTGGAGTGCAGTGGCACACTCACAGCCACCCCAGAGGCGACCTGCTGGGCTCTGGAGATCCTTCTGTCTCAGCCTCCCAAGTAGCCAGAACTCCAGGCGTGCGCTACCACGCTCCGCTCATTTTTTGATTTATTGTAGGACGAGCTTTTACCATCTTGTCCAGGCAGGTCTCGAACCCTCATGTTCAGACAATCCTCTCACCTCGGCCTGCCAAAGTGCTGGGATTACAGGCTTGAGCCACTGTGCCCTGCAAGCTGTAACATTCTTGACTGACCTGAACCTCAGGTTGGCAGGAAGACTCTACTTATCTAGTCGTTGCTCTTGTCTTCAGAGGCCTAAGAGAAGATTTCGTAAGTTATTTAGCAATGCCAATGTTACAATTTAGTTTCTTGAGCGTTTTACCTTTTGTGACATTTTGTTCTACTACCTTTCTTTATCTTCCACTGGCATTTCAAAACACTGAATCACCAGTTTGGGAAACATTTAAGAAGTTGGAAGCCAGCCACGGATGGCTGAACACCGTCTGGTCCAAACTTAATAGTCCAGTGTCTATGTTTAAATTTCTCTTGAACTTGTAAAATTTTCGTTCTGTGCAATAGTTTCAGGAGGAAATGCCTGAAAATGAATTGCATTTCCTGTTCTACCAGAGAGTCTGAAGTTTAATGGCCATTTTTTCTCGCCTTGACAAAATGCCATTGGCCTAACCATGCTGGTCACAAAGCCAACTAATTTTCAATTGCTTTTTGCCCTTTTCTGTTTCTTTTTGGTTGCTTTGTTCTGTCATGAATATGTGACTCGACCATTGCTCTATTTACTTGACAGACATTTATTAATCCATCTGGGGCTAGACGCCCAGAGACACAAAGTGAAGCTAGCCATGATTTCTTCACTCTGCAGGCTCTCCTGGTAATCCTACAGTCAGCCTTGACCCTTCTCCCCATGTCTGTTAGCCCACTCTTTTTTTTTTTCTTTTCATATCACACATCTGCTGACGTGTTATGTATTTATTTGCTTATTGTTTGTGTTTCCACTACACGTAAGTATGCCTAGGGTAGTGTTTGGCACACAGTAGGGACACAAAAAGCATCTGCTGAAATAATCAAAGGATATTAAAGAAACACTTTGACATGACTTGCATTCTTTGAGCCTGGGAGTGGCAGTCACAGAGATGTTTGCTTTGTGATAAATCATTGTGCTGTATACTTTTGACTTACGGGTTTCTTTGTGTATATATGACACTTTCACAATAATGAAGATTTAAAAATATCCCAAATTTATTTTAAGCTTAAAATCATATTAAATTACTTACTTCTTGGATACACGAACTAGTTCTTAATTGCCAATGTCAACATGCATTGTTTGAACAAATCCCTACATTTTATATTGCCATAACTTAACATAGGTAGCCCAGTGACCATCTAACTAGTTATTTACAGGGGAAAGTCTTTATTGAGTGCTTACTCTGTTTATTTCTCCCTATGTAAAAGTAAGTTTAGGGGCAGAAAATTATTTAGAAGATAATAGCTCCTCATAGGCCAAGTGTTATAAGGAACGCTAGACTAGCAACCTAACTTCCCAGGCCCTGAGCGTACATACCAAGATGTAGATTTTGGAAAGTCTCACTAATCGGAGGGAGTTGTATCCTTCACAATAGTTCCCAGAGGAAACTGGGTAGGGCAAATATTTAGTCTTTTTTATTTTTTTATTTTTTTGATGTAAAGTCTTACTCCGTCGCCCAGGTTGGAATGTACTCTCAAGATCACCCCAGCATCAACCTGCTGGGTTCAGGCCATCCTCCCACCTCACCCTTTCAAGTAGCCGGAACTACAGGTGTGTGCTACCACGCCTGGCTAAGTTTTTGATTTATTGTAGAGACGAGGTCTCACCAAGTTGTCCAGGCTGGTCTCAAACCGCGGACTCAGGCAATTCCCTCACCTCAGCCTCCCAAAGTGCTGGGATGACAGGCTTGGACCCAAATACTTAGTGTTAGTGGAACTGATCTTTTTCCAGACTGGGAGTGGGTGCAAAACTATATCCAGATTCAAAGTAAAAAGTCACAGATGCAATGAAAGAAAATCCAGTGTGGCTTCAGTATTCAAAATAAATTCATTTGATACGCGTGTGCTGCATTTTAGAATATAAATCTGCTTTATAGATAAAATGTGGCTGGCAAAGTTGGTGGGCAAGCAGCATGGAGAATGAAGTGGCACATGATTTGAGCATTCTCATTTCATGATGTTCCTCTCCAGTGCGTCTCACTAAAAGATGACCACCAACTGCAGCCAATGTCTCCCACAGGCCTGTGTGCCAGTGCCAGGATTCTACGTCTAGGGCCATGGCTATATTTGATAAACAGGTCAGGGTCAGTTGCATTAAATAAATATTTTATAGCTTATGAAAGCCAATGTTTTAGAAACCAAAGAAAATAATTATGTCCTACTTAAGGAAGGTTTATTTCAAATCCTAGCTAGGGCCCCACGGTGGCCACTGCTTACATTTTTCAAAATTGATTTTCCACCATATAAACAGTTACTCTGAAGTTACGTGTGGCATTTCCTCTCAGTAACAATGATACAGTGTCTTTGAAACATTTCCTGGTATTTCCCTCTGCTTGCTTTCTGCGATACTCATTTCTTAAAACATTCTTTAGAGGAGAATTGGTTCCGTGGTTCTACCACACTGTTGCCTTGGATGACCCAGGCAGATAGGAAATTGGGAAACTTCCCAAGCAGAATTTTACTCACTCTTGGAAATGAAGGCTTTGCTTGCATTAGTCTTCCCTCAATAAGTCTTATTCACTTTCACATCCAGAGCATTAAGACCTGCGCTAATCGGTTCTCGCTGTATTGCTCCCCAAGGCAAACTCAGGAAGGAGAAGTTGGGTCTTTAGAGCTTATACAGGCTTTCTTCCTCTCTCCTCTCTCTTCTCTTCTATATTAGGAATATTTACTCTCTGCTTCTTCCCCGAGGCCCCATCCACTGACTTCTCTAGGTCTGGAAATCTACCCGGTCTTCCCTCGTGACTTGATGT
Source organism: Cephalopachus bancanus (assembly GCA_027257055.1). Classification (NCBI taxonomy): domain Eukaryota; kingdom Metazoa; phylum Chordata; class Mammalia; order Primates; family Tarsiidae; genus Cephalopachus; species Cephalopachus bancanus. The sequence goes on along the minus strand of JAPVLO010000047.1, from coordinate 1,680,736 downwards.
CATGGCCTAAGCCTGACTTGATGTCATGGCCCAGCTTCCTTCAAGGTTCACCTGCCTATGCCCTCACGCGTGAGACCTCTGCTGCCGATTCCCCAAAGTAGCTATGAAAAGAATGAAATAAAGTTGTTAATATCTATCCAAGGACCTATATATGTTTTTGGAAGCAGAAATCAAAGGATTTAGCCAGAGGAGGTCTCAATCTACATTGCAACTCTCTCACATCAGATCTGGGTGACAAATCTCATCGTTTATAACCTTGGTTCACTCACCTATAAAATGGGGTTGGCAATACATACTCTGCAGTGTTACGAGGCTCACATGAGGTGAGATGGGTAAACTTGCTCACAAACTGGAAGTTTTGCAGCTGTGCAGTATTGTTTGAATTCATTGTATTTGGGGGGAAATTGAATCTCTCTCTACTGTTAGTGTGAAAGCTGCGACCCACTCCACCTGTGGCAGCATGCAGGCCTCTTCCTGGAGAGCAGAGGGCAGTTGGTTTTCTTGATATCAGAAATGGACACTCTGTTTCTCTATTTGAACCCCACATCCAGTTCTCTGCCCTTAGTATTTCCATCCATAAATACCTTAGTCCTAGCATACCCTCAGTGTGAAAACTCTCCAAGAAACTCAACCCTCCCTGGGTAGGTGGTTTACCTTGGGATATCAGTGCACACACACAGTGATCATATTTATAACCAGGAAGTAAGGACCCCATCTCTGTTCCAGGTCTATAGCCTCATTAAATAAATTCAGGGCAAGTGGCACTTGAGAGGAATGGAACACACCTTAAACTCATTAGGAACCTCTGGTCAGAGAGGCCGAGTGTAACTGAATATTGTGTGGGGCTATGGGACATCTTGAAGGAACCAGTCATCAAGAGAGCACTCTCTATACAAGGGGTCAGAGGGAGTCCGATCACTCATGTCTAGGCCTTTCTTACTAAGAGCTTCCAAAATGTTTAAGTGTATATTTTGAGATGCCAACAAAAAACAGAGAAAGGAAAAGAAGTGTTTTTAAAGCTAAAACACTGAATGACCCATACATGATGTAGTCTTTACAGCCGTACCTCTGAATGGTACAACACATACCATGTCAGAGAGGGCAGAAACTGAGACATGTCTTCATACCACGATGCTCAGGTCAGCCAAGAAGGTTACATGGTCAAAGCTCTAGTGTTCTGCCAGGAATTCCAGTTTGAGTGGGCTTTCTGGCCTCCTGTCATATAGAATTGGCTCTGTATTTCAATTAAAAAGGAATCTACAAGGAAAATCCCCAAAGGCCAATTTCAGTAGGAAAAAAATACTTTCAATGATTTTTATTGGCTTGAGACTTTGTCACTGATACTTCTAGCCTTGTCTTGATATGATTTTGGTCTAAGAAATAAATCAGAAGGCCTCAAATCTCTAAGTTGAAATTTCTTCCCATGGGTTGGATTTAAAACACATTGATATAATAAGAGCACTGTTTAAGTTTATCATGAAAGGAAGATTCGTAGAAATAGAGAATCCTGCATATCAATAAAATGATTGCTTACCAATATATTTAGTGAATTGGTTACCATCAGCGTATTCATTTCACATCACATAAATCTGTGGCAGTCTTATGGTTATTAGCATCAGATAATGGAAATAATGTGGGTAAACTCTTCTCCTGAGCTCCAAGGATTGTCAGGAGACTTCCTAACCAACTTTTTGAAATACTATGATTCCTAGAAAACTTTATTTGAGAGCCATGTGAGCAGGACAGTTGCCTCTGTTTTTCTAGCATTACTGCAGCTTCAGAGCAAGAGCTCATGGGCTCATTTGAAAATTCTTTTAGTGTTTTCTTCCTAGCTCGTGGCATCACATTATGTTCTGGTGTGCAGAAAGTACAGTATGCGAGAAGGCTAATATCAAATCAAAAAGAACCCTGGAGATAGCGGTAAAGTATACCAGTTAGCAACTCGGCAGAGAAGCTTCCATCAAATAACCTGAAGTGAGGTTGCTTTGTTCATTAAACTGACCTACATGAACCATTATTGCTATTTGGCTCTGAATTATTAAAAATCAGTAGCAAGATTTAGCACACCTCTAACTCCAGGCTCTCCCGTTCTCCCAGATAAAAACAGTCTCTCTTTGTGCTAGTTAGAAAACATATGCGAATGTACTAGCACTCAGCTTCTAGTGATAACCTTGTTAGTGTCTATATAACTGCATGTAACCACTCAGCATGACATCCTTTTCCATTTCTCTTTATGAATAATTTTGTTATACCTCATCCATTTTCTAGTGCTCTTTATTATAGCATGCTACTACACTTATTAGAGTTCCCATTAGAGAATTCTTCTTCTTGTTATCCTTAATAATGCCATGTACTGCCCTCTCTTGACTGTAAACCTGGCACTGTTCAAAGCACATTTATTAGTTTATAACCCTTACATTTTAAATTCCTGCCAAGAACTTCCTAGGTGAAGAAGAAGTTTGCAATAGATATTCACACACACACACATACACACACACACCCCACACACACCCCACACGCTATCACTACCACTATCACCACCACTATTGCTTCTATCAGAATTATAGTGCCAAGAGACTGCTTATTGGCCCAGAAAACACATGGGCTAATAACTCCTTCATTTAAACCCGTTGTGACCAGATACTTCAGCAAGCTCTAAAAAGTAGGTGCTTTCAACTGATTCTAGAACACGCCCTTGACTTTGAAGCTTTGAGCTGAACTGGGGCATGTTGGTTTTTGTGCAACCACATTGCTCACTTAGATTTTTATCGCATGGACCACCTCACCTTGAGTTAAGGCAAAAACCGACTGAGGTAAATAGCAGCCTTGTTTACGATGAGTTCTCAATAATCTAAGGCAAAACCTATTTGAGATTGGCCAGATTAGTTACATGTTGGCTGCAACTTGACTTCCTTGGGTTTCCTGTAAGACCACCTTTGAAATACAGAGATAGGGAAAGTGAGTTGGCATCCTGTCACTTTGCTGTTTAATCACTTATAGGTGAAAAAAAGTTTCCTCCCTAAGGGGCAGAATGGTTAACCTCTGTTTATCTTCTGATCTTTAGGAAGGGTTGAGTAAAGAGGTTAGAAAGAGAAAAGGAACATTGCTAACAGGAATAAGAAAAGTGGGCAAGATAAAGAGAAAAACAGGGAATGACCACTACCACCATCCCCAAAAAGGCTTTCATCTGTGGAATTTGCCAAATGCATATTCACACATAACCATAAAATCACTAAAAGCTTTCACCACTTTTGCTTCAAGTGGATTTACTTCTTTCTCCAAACACTAAAATACATTGTTACAGGAAGATGTTAGCGCAGAGATGCCAAATATCTTATAATTTTTGCAGCTTCCAAAACCCTTATTATGCAGCTGACTTTCCAAAGTCCTAATGGATAGCAAGAGGCAGCCATCACCAATAATGGGACCGGGTCACCAGGGGAAATTTGCTGGGTTTCAGTCATAATTAGGTTCTGTTTTGATTCCCAGAGATGTGTGTTCTCTATGACCAAGTCCAGAAAGTGCTGTACGTATTATCCACGGCAGTCCTTGAACACACAGGCAGCGTGTCCTCTCTGCCTCCTGTGATTAGCTGTTATTATTATTAAACACTAAACCACCCTTTGCTGCCTTTTAACGTTTTGCTCTTTTTGCTGTTGGCATCAAGAAAACACATGTTGTTTGCTTTGTATGAGAATGTATACCCACTGGCCTTTGCCACCGTTAATACCATTTCAAGATCCCAAGCAGAGGTGGCAGATTTAGAGACAAAATACCCAGAGGTGGGAAGAGCCTGAAACTGGATGTATCCCAGTAGGCTATTTTTATACTCATTTACAATGCCTGTCAAAATGGCGGTAGTTTTTCTTTCTTTTTTGTTCCTTGGTCATCCACAAGAGACAAACACTTCATGCTCCTTTTCCTTCCCCTTCCCCTACCCATCTGCTTCCTGATATTGAGTTCTCCACAACTGCATCCGTAAATACCAAGTGCGTGATGTGTTCCATTTTCTGCAAACTGAATGCAGTTTCTTAACTGTCCAGTTAAGAGAAACTGCTGGCTGTATATATCTGTTTTTTTTAAAAAGAAGTATGTCAAACATGCTCAATTCAATCACTGCAGTTCTTAAGACATGAAATCTGGAATGTGCTCATACACGAACCTTTTGTGATATTGTAGAAGAGAGGTTGATATCGGTATCTGAGGTGCAGGCATAAGAACTGGCTCACAAAACCTGGTGTCAGGAGACTTCTTTGACTGGAACTATATTGACTAAATGAGAGACTAAGTGCCAGGGATTCAAGAAATGCAAGGAAACTTGAACACCTTCTACAAGATTGCTGATGCCAGTGAGAACAGAGAAGGAGAAGGCATAAACATCAGGAAGATGAAAAGACTAGTCTTAAGATAAAAGAGTAGCCTGGGGGGGGACTAGACACTGGGGTTATACCTAGGATTCAAAGCAAAAGAAGAACCAGTCAGTGAATCGACAGGAAGTAAAGAAGGCCAAGTGCAGGTAGTTTTATTTTGTTTATTTTTATTTTTTTTTTTGAGTTGTAATCTCACTCTGTCGCCCAGACTGGAGTTCAGTGGCCGCTCCCGGACACCGCAGCCTCGACCTGCTGGGCTCCGTCGATCCTTCCGCCTCAGCCTTCCAAGTAGCCGGAATTACAGGCGCGCGCTACCACGCCCGGCTGATTTTTTGATTTATTGTAGAGGCGGGTCTGCCCAGGCGGGTCTCGAACCCGCGGACTCAGGCAATCCACTCACCTCAGCCTCCCAAAGGCGCAGGATTACAGGCTGAGCCACCGAGCCCGGCTGGTAGTTTTATTTTAAACGTATTTCATTCTGTGAAGGGACTGTTGGTATGAGTAGGAAGTGGTGACAAAGGTAAGGAGGAAAATAGTCCAAATTTCAACACAAAGTAAATCACAGCCAATTGCCACTACAAAATGGTTCAAGATAGACTGAAGATGAAATTGATTGCTATTTGCTTAAAGTTGATTTGCACGTAATGCACATTTTTCAGTAGACTCACAAACCTACCCCCTGATGAGCATGAGTTCCTTCTCAGATAAATGCAAGAGGCCTTTGACACCCCAAGGTTGTTTTATCTGAGGCCTTTTTATGGGTAGCCCTTACCCCTTTGACTTCACTTTCCCAGCACCCTCAAATCAGACTAAGGGCTTCCTTCCTCTGTTTTACTCCCATCTCAACTCATTTGAATATATGCAGAGGTTTTAACCCAGCAAAGCATTTTTTTCCTTGGTAAAAATAAGTGTAAATACCTGTGGATCCATATTTGGCCCAGTGGCTAAGGTTCTCCTTGAATGATAATTTCTCCAGGTCCTTATCCATGCTATTGGACCTGCCCAGAGGTGAGTTTGGGTCCTTAAGAAAATTAAGTACAAATTATAGTTTTGCTAGTTATTCTTTATTTTGAGAGATTGTTTCCCTCTACTTCTTGAGCCAATTGGGAAGCAAGTTAAAAAATTTTATGCTTAGATAAACATCTGAATTCCTGTGATGATTGTAAAATTTTTTCCTGTAACTACTTGCATGTGTCACTGATAGTAGTTAATTATTAGAATGGGGCAGAGAAGGTGGTTTCTCAACATTCTTACACTGATGAGTTTTGTAAGCATGACCCAAATTCTTAACCTCATCTACCACAACAAACAGGTCACAGCACTGCCATATCCCTTCTCCCCATTGAGACTTACCTATCTTTTGCCAAATCCACCAAGCATCTTAAATGCCAAAATATTTCTTGTAATATGCCACACACCAGGCAAATGTTATTTATTTTTATCTCTAGTTTTCTAGAGTTCTATTATTTTTTTCTTAAAAAAAAACATTTCCTTAAATGAAAGCCTATTTTACTATATCTAAATCTCTTTAAATTTTATAGTAATTTCATTTATCAGTAGTCATCTTATTCTTAAATGTTGTCATATATGCATAAGTAACAGTTCTTGAAAGTATAATCTTGGGTTATCTGAATGTACTGTCACTATTTTCTTTTAGTCTTTAACATCCTGGGAATTGCAATCTATGAAAGCAATTCAAGCATTGAAAGTAAATGGAGTTCGCACTACAGTTCCATTTTGGATTTACCCTTATAAACCTTTAGCTAAGATTCCTAGTGATGACTGTGTTCTCTGATCATCCAGAGCAAACAGAGGGCTGTAAGTGGAAAGGGCCGATTCATGAATCTTCAGGATGACCAATATTCTGGCATAACTGTCACAGCTTGCAATATATAGCTATATTATTCATGGGAAAGTTTGCATGATTAAATGGAGGCATATTGACAAATATGGGATGAATCAACTCTTCTTCATGGATTTCTTGTTATGAAAGTCTTTTATGTTACCTGAATCAAATAAAATAGTCCAAACAGAAACAGTTGTTTGTTTAATGGTCTGTGAAACTAGGACCAATGATTGCACTTTTAATTTCTGGCACTAAGGCTCCCAAACATTGAATAAAATCAGCACACTGCTAAAGTTTCTTCTTTTAGCTCTGCACCCTATTATGGCTCGGAGATTAAATTTCAATAATGTAATCAATAGTGTGATGAGGAGATTGTGGCTTTCTTTTCAGGATGTATTACACAGAGAAACACAAGGAACCACTTTCTCAGCTAGTATGAAAAAGGGCTGGAAGCAACAGCCATCCCTTCTCACTCTGCATAGCACTATGCAGACTCCTCCACCCCTCAACTCAGCATTCTCCAAATCCTGTTGATTGCTCACTTCTATCAGAAAAACCTCAAAATACCAAAAAGTCAAATTCTCTATATGTATTTTATCAGTGCTATTACCTCATATTCTCTGAATATATTGCATATATTAAAATACATGCACAAAATACAAGTATTTTAAATGATCACTAATATCTTTTTTACTTTTATTATTTTATTTTAAAGATGTGGGGTACAATTCAGTGTTAGGTATACAAATGTTTATTATGCAGGTACCCTTGTTGATGAGGTGTCCACCACGCCCTCAACAGATTCCCACTACTGCCAATCCCACCCCGCCCTCTCCTGGCAGTTTCCCACTACTGCCAATCCTTTCCTTATAGTATTACAATACTTGTTCAAGGTCCGCTTATAAGTGAGAGCATGTGGTACTCAGTTCTTTGTTTCTGTGATAGATCTGTATTATAGATTCTAAGTCCATCCAGGTTGCTGTGAAGTTCATAATTTCGTCCTTCTTTATGGCTGCGTAATATTCCATCGTATATGTGTAGCACATTTTTTCTTTATCCAGTCCTCTTTTAATGGGTAGCATGGTTGGTTCCATGTTTTTGCTATTGTGAACAATGTTGCAACAAACATACGTGTGCAGGTATCTTTTTCACAGAGTGATCGGAGTTCCTCTGGGTATATTCCCAGTAGGGGGATTGTGGGGTCATATGGAAGGTTGATTTCTAGCTCTTTTAGGAATTGTCAAACTGTTTTCCACAGAGGTTGTATTAATTTATACTCCCACCAACTGTGTAGAAGTTTTCCCTTTTTTCCACAACCTCTCCAGCATCTGTTGTTTTTTGAGTCATTGAAGATGGCGATCCTGACTGGAGTTAGGTGGTTTCTCAGTGTGGTTTTAATTTGCATTTCTTTGATGACCAGTGAGGCTGAGCATTTTTTCATGTATCTGTTGGCTGCTCGTATGTCTTCTTCTGAGAAGTGTCTATTCTTATCTTTTGCCCACTTTATAATGGGGCTGCTTGTTTTTTCATTTTTGGCATGTTTGAGTTCCTTGTAGATCCTAGATGTTAGGCCTTTGTCAAACATACAGTTGGCAAGTATTTTTTCCCAGTCTGTGAGCTGTCTCCCTGCTCTCTCAGTGGTTTCTTTGGCTTTGCAGAAGCATGTCAGTTTGATGAGATCCCACTTGTCTATCTTATCTCTTATGGCATGGGCACTTGGGGTTTTGATCAGGAATTGGTTACCAGTTCCAATTTCCATAAGGGTGTCTCCTGCATTTTCTAAGAGTCTTATAGTTTGAAGTTTTACATTTAGGTCTTTGATTCACTAACTAATATCTTAAGTCATATTTTTCATTTGGGGCTTATTGTTATATTACTGGGTGATACATCTATATTCCAAGTAATTTTTCTTGATTTTAAAAATCCAATTTGGAAGAAATATTAAAAGATCCAAATATCTTCATTGCTTTTAGCTCATAGAAAAAGTTTATTCTATAAGTGGAGGTGTCAGCTTTGTACTTTCCCCATATTCACTTGGGCTTACATTACTTCAATCAGCACATTTCTTAGCCTGAAAATGCGTGAGCCATTTGTCCACTTTGGGAGAGTTAGTTCACTTATAACCTGATGACATAATTTCTAAACTTACGTCATTGGCCATATGTAAACTAGAACATACATATTATGCTGAGAATAAACAAATGAGTTCAAGGCGACTCTAGTAACCATTTTGTCTTACAGAGTGACTACCTTCTCCCAGGGACACATAAGATATGATCCTCTGAAGCATAGGCTGAGTGAGAGCCATTTAAATCTGTTTTTTTAAATCTTTGTAAAGGTTGATTGCATTCTTATTATTAACGTGGACAATAAGAATACACAGAAGAAGCTATAATATTATTTTCTCGAACCTTAATGGATCATCTTGTACAATGGGTCATATGTCTACGTGTCCAAGTTTGGAGACTACTGTCCTAGCTGATAAACCTGAAATTTGGTCTCACACATTTTCTCCTCTATTTTTGAATACTCTCTCTGGATGATTTTGCACACCTTGAAGATGCCAGATGTAGCACCAGCCCAAACTTGAGTTCTGAGTTACAAACCTGTATATGTAATAACAATCTACTGGACATCTCCATATGCGATCTCTAATTTTTTGATCCGTGGTTCTACCATCCATCCTTTACTCAGGCAAGCATCCTTGGCTTCTCCTTCGCTTGCTACATTCATGTCAATAGGTTCCTTTTATTCCACCTCTCAAAATCTCTCCAAGATGCCATGGCTGACTTTACCTTGGTTCCTATTTTACTGTTTCTATCCTAAATGATGGGAAGTTACCTGCTGATTTACTCCAGTTTTATTACCATTCAACAAATTCTCATACTATTGCTGGATGACCTTTTGAAAAGGCAAACATTATATTACTTCCTTTTAATAACTCCACATTGATGGTTCTTCTTTGTCCCCAAAATAAGAATTTGCTTCTCAAGGACATGGGCTTTTCATGAGCTGGCTGCTACCCTCCTTGTCCCCCTCACTACCTGATAATCTTCTTTTGCACCATGAATTCTGACCATCCCAAGTTATTTAAAAATTCTCAAGGCACCATGGTTTTCATAAATCCATACATTCTGGCCTTTCTCATTTGCTTAGAATGGCCATCAACTTCTACCCTTGCTCATCTGGAAAGCTCCTTACTCTTCCCTGAAAAACCTAAATGCTCTATCTCCACTACTTTTCCTCCTGCAGGTAGACCTGCCTATATACGACCCCAGGCAGATCTCTTTCACTTTATTTTAATTGATTTACTTATTTTCTCTTCCACTTGATGGTGAGAACCTTCTTAGCAGGAGCCATTTCTTCTTTATGCTTATAGAATCTAGCACAAAATCTAGTATATAGTAGCTAGACATTTCATTAACAACGTGTATTCGCAACTGTTCTAGGTGCTGAGGATTCAGGGATGAATAAATATATAAAAATCTCTGAGTTCTTGCAGTTATATATTATACATTACAACAGACGTTACCCATATTTTATTTTATATAATAATATACCATTATTTATATCACATGGATTTGCGCTAAATTGTACCAAGTAGTAAAAAAAACACTTTGGTGTCACTGAGCTAATCATAGACTGAAAATTCTCTTTGTCTTCTAACAAGGAACTCATTTCTTATCATCAGATCAAGGAAAGATCTTATTTATTACACACAGTTTACATAGCATCAATTTTTTTTTTTTTTTTTTTTAGTTGGAGTCTCACTCTGTCGCCCATACCGGAGTGCAGTGGCCACTCCCGGTCACCGCAGCCTCGACCTGCTGGGCTCCGGCAATCCTTCCGCCTCAGCCTTCCAAGTAGCCGGAACTACAGGTGCGCACTACAATGCTTAGCTATTTTTTTTGTTTATTGTAGAGATGAGGGCTTGCCAAGTTGCCCAGGCGGGTCTTGAACCCCTGGGCTCAGGCAATCCACTCACCTCAGCCACCCAAAGCGCGGGATTACAAGCAGAGCCACCGAGCCCAGCTGGCATCAATTTCTAAAATTAAAAAGTAGAAAGAGTGGTATAAAATGAAATGCATTAACTTTCAAATGTCTTTTCAATAATGTCTGCTAATCCGCACCTTTGGAGACTAATTTTTCTGATAAATATCACCTGGGTAAGTAGTAAGTAGTTTGTAGTTATTTGTGAATGTGACTAAATGAATGACAGCCAATTAATTTAGGTCAAGAATCTATATGATTTTTATAAGTTCACTTCATGAAATACAACTGCATTACAGGTTGAATAAATGAGATCTAAAGCCATTTTCCTCATGTACATTTCATACAATACTCAGTTTTCCATGTTAGTCTTCCCAAATCATAGTTCCACAGGCATGATGCAGCTGGCTTTAACAATTTCAAAGTTTTTCTAGATAAAATAATGATGGGTGATTGTGTGTCAGATCCTGTATAAAGTGTTTCAGGTGAGTTGTCTCACTGAGTCTTCACAACTCCTTGAGCTAGATGCTCAGAGATGCTTAATAACCCCCCTGTTATCCCATGGTTAATAAATAATGGAACAAGAAACTGAATTCAGGGTTCAAATATTGGCCTTAACCTGAATGGACTTAGAGTCTGTAATATTAAGTGATGTATCACAGAAACAAAGAACTGAGTATCACATGTTCTCACTCATCAGTGGACCTTGATCAATTATCATAATACTGTAAGAAAGGATTGGCAGTAGTGGGAATCTGCCTGGGGAAGGGGGAGCACACCTCATCAACAAGGGTGCCTGCATCATGAACATTTGTATACCTAACCCTGAATTGTACCCCCCATCTTTTAAAAAAAAAAGTAAAAAAAAAAATAAATAAATGGCCTTGAAGTATTCTAGGTCTATTCTGTGCTTCATTGAGACTCATTCAGGGCACTGATGCTGAAAGTAAGGACTCACAGTCAATACAACCACCAAACCCTATCTGCTAACATACCTATAATCCACTGAGATTGAGGGCTGGGCACATATTCACAATCAAGGGAGAGAATGGAGAAGGGAAGACATGTAAAACACAAGCTGAACATGGATGTTTTCAGTCTTCGGTTTCGAAACGTTTCAGAGAAGAACTTGTCATTGACTCAGGAAAAACGAAGAGGAAACAGTACCCAGTGGTCATTGTTGAAATTGTTTATGGGGAAATACGTAAGCAGCTTTCTGCCTCTGCTTCATGTCAGTTTTAAATTCATGCTGGCATGCTTAATGTTAAAATGTCTTGATGGTGTTTGGGAGCGACAGAGTAGATTGGATGGGAGGGCCAAAAATATATCACGCTATTTGAGATTAATGTATTTAGCATAAACTGGTCTATCAGGTTAGCTCTATTACCAAGCATGGCCATGATGAATGAGCCTTAGACAGTTAGGTTTTGAAGGAATATTGAATTTGAATTTGGTGAGCTTAGGATAGAACTAGAAACATGGAAATCAAGGGAGATGCTGAGAAGGACAACGACAGGGAGATGGGTGGAAGGAGAGCCAGAAACAGATTCTACCTCCATCAATTTCCTATTGTTATTTCTACAACTTAACAACTTTATAAACTCCTAAATCTATTCACACCTCAGAAACAAGTTCTTCAAGATGACAAAGATCATCAAACCTAGAGTCAGGCTTAGACTCAAATCTAGGTTTCATTTCTGACTTGCTCTGTAAGCTTACTTACCTAAACCTCAGTTTTCCCTTCTTTTACATGGGAATAATAATATTTATCTCAAAATATTTGTGAGGATGAAAGAGATAAGGTATAATGTCCTTATGCCAGGCCTAGAAACCTTAGGACATAGTAGGTGCTCAGTATATTTCAGATCTCTTTCCTCTCACCTGGTGATCTCACCATAAAAATAAATCTGTCATCTACATACAGATTCACACACACACAAATCACTGGCTTAGAAGAGAAAAAAAAAAAAAAAAGAATACAGGCACCATTCAAAGGTGAAAAATATTAGCATTATACCCTGATTCTGTTTCTTCCTATATGTCTAAAAATTTAATGTGATCTTGAGTAAAGAGGGTGTTTTTCAAAAGACATGGAACTCAAAAGGCAGCTATTCTTTTGTAAAAAATTGTTTTTAATTTTAAAGATGTGGGGTACAATTCAGGGTTAGGTATACAAATGTTCATTTTGCAGGTACCCTTGTTGATGAGGTATGCCCCCCCCTTCCCCAGACAGATTCCCACTACTGCCAATCCCGCTTCCCCGCCCCCTTCTGGCAGTTTCCTGCAGAAGAAGAAGTAGCTTCCTAGGGCGGCTATTCTTATAGGAAGCAGATTGCCAAGAGGCTACAAGAAAAATGTCTTGTTTACCCACTAAGCTGGTTCTTATCTTTGGAAAATATCATTTAGAAGAATCTTTGGATTTTTCTTTGGAGTCAAACACGCCTGATCTTAAATGACAAGAGCTTTTGGTAAGTAAGATTTAAGGGTAATACCTGCTTGAGAGTTAAGTTAACCAAGATCAAACCCATGGCCACCTTGCAGTCCAATGTATATCTACTCTCCCACTTCGAATTCAATTTTTTCTTTATTTCCCTTTCTGTAAGTAATATAACATTTCAAAGAATTCTGCTTCCTGTCCCTAGACTGTGACAAGCAAAACAATAAAAGTGAGGTGCCCTATTCACACTCTCTGACTATACATGATGTGTAATGACTATAATAGTCACATTTTATGTTAATTTCTAGATATTTCAGAACACTACTTCATTATCAGAAGAATGTCTAGATAAGAAGTTAGAGAATTTAGCCAGCTCTCTAAGAAAATGTTAAAATAGCAAATACATATTTTTTTAAAAAAAAATGTGTCCAGCACTGTTCCAAGTGCTTTCTATTCATTCCTCCAAAGATCGTTAAGAGGAGGGTAAAATCATTATCTCCATTGTGCAAATAAAGAATTTTGCACCAAAGAGGCTAAATAATTTGTCCAAGGTTAAATAGTTGGTAAATGTGGAAGCTTCTCTGTGCTCCAATCTACTGTAGTATATGACACTATTCTTCATGGTACTCAGAATCCTGGTACAATACAATTCCTTCCCCGTTCCTCCCTTACCTTAGCCCAATCCCTTGAAGATGGGCAAGCAACTTTCTTACAATATGGAGGGAGGGGTATTATTGCAAAATTTACTGCCAGGTTGAGACCTTGCATGCCACACTAAATTTTTATGACAGTTATAAACATCTAAAAAATCTAAGTCTATCATGAGACTGCTTATAAATCCTAATAATAACTCTCTGACCAAGCAGCATCATAAAAGAATCTAGTGACTAAAGTCAGGCAAGCAAGAACAAAGATTTGGATGATTTCTTTGGTTTAACTCTTGACTTTTTCCCCTGTTCTCTGCAAGATAGTAAAAGAAAAGAAAGGTGAAGAGAGGTGGGGAATAAAGGAGGCTTTCCACAGGAGTCCAAGTAGAACAAATATTCTGAACTCAAGTTTTCTTTTAAGTAAAATGGTATTCAATACATTGTAAAGTTCTTTGGAATTCCATTTTACTAAATCCGCTCAGGATTTAGGAGGCCAATTTAGTAAGTGATTGTAGAATTCCCACCATTCCACCTGAGCACTGCCTCAGGAGATATTCCCCTGTTGTGTGTTTCTTTCTAAGTATTGGAAGGCCTGGGGAAATACTAAGCAGAATTATGAAAACGAATTATACAAGATGTGACTTTAAAGTAATGAGACCCATTCTACAAGGCCCTCCTGAAAATCAATGATATGATCAAAATCACCCTCGCCTTTTTAGTCAAGAAGACACAATCAATGGAATTAGGAAACAAAAAGGGAATGAAAGAATATACACAAACTCAGAATAGTGGTTGCCTCTGAAATGAAAGGGGATGCTATTTTATAATGTTCCATAATTTTTAAGCACTATATGTGCCTACATTTTTAAAAAGCATCTAGCTCATTTTGGACAAAAGAACACTTAAGTGAACTCAAAAAAATTGGTTGTTCAACTCTTTTTTTCCCATGAATTTTCTTTCTTTTTTATTGTATTTTAAAGATGTGGGGTACACGTCAGAATGTTATATAAGTGATAAATTTTCAAAGAATGATATTTAATGCTTCCAGAAAGTAACCATTTCAAGGCTTCAATTCTTAGCCAATGCTGCATTCTCAGAGTCTTTTCATTTGAAGGTTGGCGGTGTAATTTTGTTTACTAAACAGAAACAGAGTAACTGCCATAAGTCGGATCTCATTGGTTTCTCTGACGTTCAACTAGAACCCTGTCGTATTTATCACTAGATTTCATTCGTTAATTTATTCAGTCTCCAATATACTTAACAACCCTATCATTTGTTTCATTTATGCCAGTTGATTCATGATATTATCACCCATTGGATTGAACCTAGTGTCTGGGTATTACACACATTTCTCAGATATCCAAGAACAAAATTCACTTTCCCTTCTTTGAGAGAAGAAGCAAAGAGAAAGCATTTATTCTTATACTTGAATTTTTCATCATAAGCAAGTGCTAATAAGTGATGGTAGGGAGAACTGTACCTTCAAACAAAAATGATCTGTCCATTGGCCTGACTTTGAAGAAGTTGGATCTACACGCCAGAATACATAATTTTAAAAATATGTATCTTGGCCAAGACATGAAAAAAAAATATTTCTTCAGGAAAAATATTGGTTAATGTGAAATTAAAATAGAGCAATACTTTTCCTTTTACATTCTTACCTCCTCCCAAAGTAATTACACATGTCTACAAAATGTTTGAAAATTTAAAAACCCACATAATTTTATGTGTTTGTGTTTTTAGATTCTATTGACATTTAGATTCTACTTAGATTCTATTGGCATTCACAACATGGTACAGACTTTTAAAAGGGGCAAATTGAAAGTTATAGCATGTCAAAGTGCTTAGGGCTGAGATGGCAGAAGAATGTTCATATATAGCTATGTTCATATATATCTAGGTACTGTCTCTCTCATATAGCAGGTAGAAACAGAGAGCAGGAAAATAAACTTTCTTGCTCACTGATCTCCATAATGGCTCCAAAACAAAAACAAACCAAACCAAAACAAAACAAAACAAAAAATTTTTTTAAAAAATTACTTGGGAAAATAGACCTGAAGTACTTCTCATCTGGCACAGGAAGACATCCAAGAATATATCTACAAATGCAATTATTGCCAATAAAATATGGGTACAGTGGGCCATAATTATTGATAAGAACTTATCAAGCCCACTGCCAGTGAGTATGAAGTGAAAGACAAACCCCTGTAGAATGACCTGGGATAAGTCATTCTTGACTCTTTATCAAATAGTGAAATGAACTCAGAATGCCTGGTACGACTGCACTCTGAAGCCAAATGATATTCATGTGAGATATTTCTGGGTTAACACTCCAACCCAGGGAATTAAGGTATAAATACTAGCTTTAATCCTTCCAGCTGCTGGCTCCCATTTGACAAGAAAGTCTTGCAGTATTCTATGCAGGTAGGCGCAGTTATATGCATTAGATATGAGATATCACAAATGAGATATCACAGGAAAATTAACTCCTTAAAAAAATCAAAAGGATGTGTTTTTAAATACCAATTTTGAGTTGAAATTTTTTAACCAATGAATTTTAAGAGTCAAGAAATACAATGCTTACTATTAAAAGAGGTCAGAAGTATAAGAAAGAGTGCTCTGATGGTATTAAGACATCTCTAATGCTTAAGCACTTCTGATGTTGTATCTACTCTTAACAACCATTTGTCTAAATGGTAATCTACTGACTGATATGTGTGGACAAATATAAAGAAAAAAGGTTTTGGAATCACTTTCAGCTTCGCTTACTAGCTATATGTCTCTGTTCTGGTCATCTAACCTCTCTAGGTCTTAATTTCTTCATTTGCAAAATAGAGGTAATGAGATTTACTTCATGAAATTGTATAATACAGAGATAATACATTATTCAACTGGGACAAAGTAGTTCTTCAATAATTGACAACTTTTCATTTCTATTATTTGTAAAATAAATGCCATTGAATAAAAAGCCTTACCTTCCTCCAGGAGTAAATCACACAAGGCACTAACAAGAGCAGAAAGAATACAGCACCTATTCAACTCCTAGTATATGCCAAGAATTTCATTTTTCACTTTATATACGTTATCTCATGAAATTGTCCAAGTAATCTTAAAAAGTAGGTATTCTTAGCTCTGTTTAAAGATGAGATGGCTGAGACTGAATAAGATTAGGTAACTTCTTTAAAGTCACACAGCTATAAATGTCAAAGTATCATAAAGTGAGGATTTCTGAAATGTTGCTTGTTCGTCATTGCTTCGCTAATTGAGTCCTTGTAACTTTCCAAATTCATTTTTAACCAGGAGATTGTGTCAGGTGTAATGTCTATGATCATAAAATTATAGTTCTCACTAAAGTTGTCTTCTGGCAAGCTTTGCAAAGAGCTGCAAATATGGCTTAGCGGCTCTGTGACGATGTCCAGGAATCTTAGTAATACAGAGCTTGGAATTTCAACGTCAGTGTTCCATAGATCTTCTCTATAAGGGAAAGGTTTATTTTTCTTCATCATGGCAAAAGAGAAGACCTTGCATTTTCAAGGTTCAAAATAGACCCTCTATTTCCTGTATTTCCTTCAAATCGCCTTGGGTGACAGTTGATCAAGTATTCTGTACTATGTCAAAAACTGTTTGTAGAAATGCCCCAGGAAACTGTAAATTTCAAAACATGTAGCCTTGATGTCTTCAGAGTACAATAGCTAATAAAGTCATAAGGGCATCAACGGCTTATTTTTATCCTGTGGACCCCCACTTACAAAAATCACGATGATACACGCAAATGCACACACAAACAGACAGTCACACATGAGCTCCTGGAATTTGCTGGATCACTGGAATATTTGTGTATTCAAAAGTATGAAGAGATTTTATTCAAAAAGACTAAACTTAGAATTGTCAGCGTGATTGTAAAACAATGTACAGTATATAGTTGTGTTGTTGCTCACTGGTTGTTTAAGAACTACTTGATGGAATGAGTCATCATGAAATGTGCGTAGTGTAGCACCTTGCATTAAATTATCTTAATAAATACTTGCCCAATGAAAAGCAAATTAATTCAAAACCTAAACACATTGCAATCCATTTTCCCCTTTAAAACGTATAAAAATAATTTCTTGGTTAAGGTGGCCAGATGGATCATACCAAATACATGCTTTCAGGATGAACAAATTTATTCTCACATAACTAATTCTAAAAGAATTTATGCTTAATAGTCATACCTAGAAAACATAAAAGTATATGGAAACCACAAAGGAGAAAGCATGCACAGTTAGTACTACCATGTATTTATAAACATCCAAGTCTAAGGTACAATTATTATTTCATTCTCCAGATACAAGAGAAAACCCCCTAAAAACTCAGACTTATCTTCTAAAGAGTGTGTCCCTTAGAGTACAGGTTTCTCCTGCTAGGTATGTGTTCTAGAAACCCATCAGCATAGGTATACTAGCTAGTGCTGTTGTGAGAAGCTACATTTGGCTTTACTGAATTTTTTTTTTTTTTGAGATTCTTTCAACGTTTGCCCATTTCATAATGGGTGATTTATGGGCACACCTGCCTACACTGTGCTGAATGTTCAGTAGGTTTTTTTACCAAAAGGGCATGACCCCCATGCCACCATGCCCTATCCTCCCTACTCACCCAATCTACCCACAGTGACTTTTTTTGTTTGTTTCCCCAAATGAAAAAAGTCCTCAAAAGGAAATGTTGTGCTGATGTGGAAGAGGTGAAACAAAAAATGGCAGAAGCACTAAAAGGCATCAAAATCAACAAGCTCAAAAACTGTTTGGAAAAAGCATCTCAATAAATGTATTGCATGAAACAGAGAGTACTTTAAAGGTGACTGAAGTTTAAACATGTAAGAATAAATACACAATTTTTTATAAATAAAAACTGGGTTTTTTGGGCCCCTTCCCATATAAAAAAGAAAAAGTATTGAGAGTGCTAGGGAACTCAATATTCATTCATAAGCAAAATTAAGTCATTTGAAAAGCTATATTTACTTTGATAATAATAGGAGGAATAATAACAGTCAATAATAACATCAATTTTTATTGTTGCTGCTCTTACTGAGGGCCACTTGTTTAACATTATTATCTCTATGAAGAATTTTAGATTCTTATTAAGTTGGTAAGTTAGAATTTCCAAATGTTTTGGCAAGTCACTTAACCATTTCATCCATGCTACTTTCATTATTATAATTTTTACTATCTCCAAAATAAAGTCTGAATTTCATAAGGTAGCCTTTAAAACCTTTTCATAATCAGCCCTTGCTTTCCTCTGATATCAGCTAGAGAGCTTTGATTTCAATCAACTGAGTATGACTTATTCAACTAACTATGGAATTTGTTAGAACGATGTGCGATGTGACATGTTGGAAAGGAAGGCTGTAGAACCAGACTCAGTGCTGGGAGGAACCAGGCCCTTCTGGAAGAACGAAACCTTGGGCACTCCTCGACTGTTCCATGTGGGGATGCTTCTGGAAACACAAGGACCTAGGAATTTTCAGTCTTTCTGACACTCTTTTTTGAATCCAGTATAGTAGAAAGCAAGGTACCTGCTTAGTTTCACCCAGTGGTATTCAATGGGAGAGAAGTCATTCTCTCCAAATAAAATCAAGTTCCTAGTACCATAAGGAAGTGGAATGAATGGTGGCAAATATCAAAATTGTCCACCTCTCCTTTCCAACTTATTTTCTGCTCCTTTTTTCTTTCATTCTTTTTTTAAATTTCTTGGGCACATGGAAGAAATTGCAGTTCCAAAACTCCCCTTGATTCTTCGGCACACATTTTTCTTACTAAAATGCCCTCCTTTTTACTTTTTATTTTTCTGCCCTCTAACATAATTTTGACTCAACCTCCAAAACTCAGCTTCTTTTCCAAGAGCCTTTGCTAACATCTTTTTATTCCAGTCTTATTCCCCAGCTGAGCTGGCATCCTTCTGCTTTTCTTTTTTTCTTTTTTTGAGTTGCAGTCTCATTCTTGTCGCCCAGACTGGAGTGCAGGAGTACGCTCACGGTCACCTCAGCCTCAACCTGCTGGGCTTAGGCAATCCTTCTGCCTCAGCCTTCCAAGTAGCTGGTAACTACAGACGCACACCACCACACCTGGCTGGTTTTTGTGACGACTTATAGAGATGGAGGTCTCACCAAGTTGCCCAAGCTGGTCTCGAATCCCCGGGCTCGGGCAGTCCTCTTGCCTTGGCCTTCGGGAGTGCTGGGATTACAGGCTGAGCCAAGGCGCTGGGCCCTTCTGCCTTTCTGTATCATTCTCTGTTTACTTCCATCATACCTCTCACCACAGGTAGCATCTTAACTGCAGATTTCTCCATCTTCCCCTCTCAGCCTTGTCCCTACATTTGCCTGGAGCTCCCCAGTCTACTCTCCTCACCCTTGGTGTGGTGAGTCCTGTGCCCTTGGGAGATGAACCTGAGGAAGAGGCACTTCATACACCCAGGAAGTAGGGCTTCCCCACTGGGTGAGAAATTCTGAGTCTCAGTTACCTGGTTTGTGGTCTAGAGACAGAATCGAGGCACGGGGGGAGTAGGATGATCAAATTTGGGGTGAGCACATCTCCTTAGCCTTAAGAACCCTCATCCCAGTAGAGAGAACAACAGTCACAGAGGAGCAGAGAGGCCCTTTAAAGCTCAGTGCTTAGTGCTGAGTCCCTAGTTGCCTGAAGCCAAGGGCAATACTGCCTCAACTAGGCTGTAAGTGACCACGTTTAGCTTTGTAAAAACTGCAACTCCTGTAGGTCATGCGTAGCTCATGCTATAGATGAATTTTGATGAGATCTAAGTAAATGAGTTTATGAATCTTAGTTTCCCCCAATAAAAAATAGAGGTTAAGTTACTTGTCCTGTCTACTTTCCATGCTTATGTGAGGGGAAAGAAGTAATCGATGCAAGAGAGTTTTGGAAGGAATCAAAGTATTTTAAATATGGTGCCTACCAGGTTCTCAAACAGGTTTACAGTTTTTTTTGGTTGCCCTCCCAGAACCAGAGACAGTGAAATGATTTGCCAAGACAGTTAGAAGAGAATTTAGGATGTGTGTGTGTGTGTAACATACACATGTGTATATGGAACTCAGTACAGAACTTAAGAATTGTTTTGTGATTGGGCTTGGTGGCTCAGCCTGTAATCCCAGCATTTTGGGAGGCCAAGACGAGTGAATTGCCTGAGCCCGCGGGTTGGAGACCCGCCCGGGCAACTTGGCAAGACCTCATCTCTACCATAAATCAAAAGTAGCCGGGTGTGGTAGTGCACACCTATAGTTCCGGCTACTTGGAAGGCTGGGGTGGAAGGATCGCTGGAGCCCAGTAGGTTGAGGCTGTGGTGGCCAGGAACATGCCACTGCACTCCAGCCTGGGCGATGGAGTGAGACTCCAACTCAAAAAAAGAAAGAAAAAGAATTGTGTTGTAATTGTGAATAATAATATAAATAGAATCACTAGTGTTTTCATTTCCCGTAATTTATACTTCTCTTTCCCTTTAAAAAATGTTAGAGAATCTATAATAAAGTCCCTCAAACAAAAAGAATAGAAACTTACCAGCTTGCGTAGTACACTAATTTTTCTTAAGACACTCAAGTTCATGCAAGCTAATCACCTGAATACAGTAATTTTAGAGCTGGACTTTATTTTGGGTGTGACTATAACATGGTTTTCTTTTCTTTAAGCTGATTTAAATAGGAAAGATTGTCATCTGTGGTGTGAAGTGACCTCAATAAAGTGAAAAATGAAGCAAGCAAACTAGGAGTTAGTGCAAATAGGTTCTGCTCCCTACTAAACTGTATTCGTTCATTCATTCATTCAGTCAGTCAGTCATTCGGTCATGATTCATCCATTGTGAAACCCATTACTGAGCATCTATCTTATTGTGAAAGTTGTGGAAGGTGTGGGATAAAAGACGAAATAAGACATAAGATCTGCCCATAGGAACTTGCAGTCTTGGAGAGAAAGACAAAAGTAAGCCACACAATGCTATAATGGTAAAGATAAACCTAAATCCTGCTATAGAGATAGACATCTACTTACTCTTCTTACACTCTGAGGATTCCAGAACCTTCAGTATTACCAACTTGATGATATAAAAGAAATCAGCCCATCTAATTTGTTCTATGCTTTATGTTTGATTGACTTTCATTTTTGCTTTATACTTCTCATTCAATTGTGTCAACAGGTTGATCAGTAGCAACTATGTCACAAGATGAGAACAACCATGGCTTATTCAGCCATGGCTTATTACATCAGCAGGGCTGGCACAGGCCTAGAGGTCAGGGGTGGTGTATTTAGTTTACATCCATGAGATTGTGTCACTCAGACTCATTTCATAAGTGTTACTTGATGAATCAGGCATCACTATTTAGTTCTTAATTGTGTTTCCAGGATTCCTATTCTATAGCCAAGAGCTTTGAAGACCATGTGATATGAGAAAAGTGGGGTTAACAGAAGCTTAGCTCATAGGCACCTTTATCCCCACCCTGAACTCACATTAGTGTCAATGAGTTGCAAACACAGGTTGAGAGAAAAACGATAACTCATTGATGTCACAAGATAATATTAAAAATTAACATGACTCTTGCAGGTGAATCAAATTTGAAATTAAAACCAACAAAAACTGAGGAATAATAGCTTTATGATATTCAAGATATTTTTCACAATTGTAGGACACCATGCTAAAAAAACCTTAGCAAAAGAACTCAAGAAATTTCAAAGAAGAAGCAAACACATAGCCCTTTAAAAAATGATTGGCTTTGATACCCTGGTCCTCGACACTTAATGCCTGCAATGATCATGAACTCTGCTGGGCCCTTTGTCACATTGTATATGTAATATTTTCTGAGTTCCTGATACTGACCTATATTTGTTTAACATCAGTCTGCATTTACTTCCCTGCAACCAGGGGATTGCATGCACCAGCTGTTTACACATCTTCTCGGGGAGGAAGGGGAGTGGCTAGCTTGTTCTGCACACTGTCTCATGTCAGAAAAGTTTCCAAGTCACTGAAGGATGTATGAGACCAAAGAGTTGAAGGAAAGTTCGGTCTTTAGTATTTCCTCTTCTGTCTTCTTATGTTAAAAGTACTAAACACAGGCTCATCCAGGCTTCCACTTCAAGGGCCGACTGTACTGCCTGTTTCCTGATGACCGGGACTGAGAGACATTCAATTGTTAAAACAGTAATGACTCCAAAACCTTTCATAATCTCCTCAAACTGTCTAGGATATAACTTAATATGCAACCACCCCCGGGGTTTTCGTTTGGGCAGCTTGAAAGATTTCCCCAGGCGAACAGGAAGGAGAGAAAGAAAACATGTGGATGGCAAAGAAAAGCTAAGGGTAAGATGAAAATTACACAAAAATGACACAGTGGTGTATGGAGGATGACCTTTAACATTGACCTCCTGGATGGCCATTCAGAGATCTTTACCCACAGTGTTCTCTTTAGGACTCTCGTCCAGGAATCACTTTTTAAAATGCCACTACTGAAAGAAGGTCAATTGTGAAAAGACAGTGCTTTTTGTTACTTAGATGGCAGACACAAACTGCGTGACATGAAGCCCTTTCGTTTGAATTTAGTTTTTAAGGTCATTTTGATAAGTGCAAGATATGTACTACAGACAAAATATTGAGGTGTAGGAAATTGAAGCTGAATGCTATGCACCCTGCAGGAAGGACGGGTGCAGAAAACCAGTTCACCCAGACCCCACTGGAGAAACCTTGGTGGTCTAGAAGACCCTATACACTAAAGTGCAAACACAATGATAACCCTTATGCTTCAGGAGTTTTACAAGCACGTGCAAACTTAGGTTAGACACTCACTTTACAAAGGGCATTCACAAATATCAGCTCATGTAATCCTCTATGAAGTGGAGAGTGCAGGGGAAACAGACCCTTTACATTTAAGTCATGTTTCCCAAGGCCATGAGAGTGAAATACAGGAGGGTTTCATCTGTCTTCAAATTCCAGTTCCTGGGCTCCTTGGGCTTTCAGTCGGTAACACTGAGATGTTTATACTCAGGAAGGGAGAACAAATATGTAACTACTGAGCAAACGATAACTGGATGATAAAACCCTAGGGATAGGGTATCCCATTTTGTTTCTTTTTTTCTGTCCATCTGTACTACTTACTTGCCCAATGATGTTGACTGATTAGAAATAAATGCTAAAGGGGGAGAGGGGTGGGGGAAGAAAAACAAAAGAAATGAATGCTACTACCTCTATTATATAATCACTGTCTTATTTGGAAGGGAGAATTTCTTGACACATGTTCACATGCTTAGTTTTGCTCTATGAATTAAAACGATTGGGTATTTACTGAGCCTTTTAAATGTATTTATTTATAATAAAAACATAGGACTACCATCATGAATCTACAGAAGCATGTCCCGTGGAAGACATTCGAAATCCAAGGAAAAGATACACATAGGGACACACACAATCCCATAATGCCTTGCTAACGGCCTGCAAAATTCTTCTACAAGTTATGTGCTGAAGATGTAAACTCCCCAATAGCAGAGGATAAATCATAGTTCTCTGCCTGTTTTCCATTTGGTATGCCTGTATTCACAAACTTGATGGCAATAAGTAAACCTTCTGTTTCTTTTTCAAACATTTTATAGGATGCTCTCGTGTCCTTTTCTTCCCCTATTCCTCCTCCCACAATTCAGCTCCCTTGGAAAATGCTATAAAGTTTCAGAGAAGAGATTTGCTCAAAGCAACTACAAATAAAGTGCATGTACATAAATAACTTAGACTGACTTTTTGTTTAATGTCCAAGATGATTGGAACAGATTGTATCATGAACTACTTTCCCTTTGGCTAATTAAATAGCAGTCCCCACTTACCATAAAGCATATTCTTATTAAAACAAGTATCTATAGTCACTCTGCTGGATAAATTACTCCCAAGTAAGTGCCATAAAGCCCATTACATTCCTGCTTTAGGAATGGAGCAGGTCCAAACAGACAATCAAAGGATTTCACTGGGATTATTTTAGATTAGGAAAACTAAGGGAGACATGCAGCACTGACAAGATCGTAAAGGCATAAAGGATAAATTAGCGGTTCCAACCAAAGTGCTCAAGAGGTATCACAGTATAACCAAAAGTAAAAACAAATTCCTACTGTATTAACCTTCACCAAAATGGAAATCTGTTTATGCAGAAATAAAAATGCCATGAACAACTGTTATCTCCCGTGCAAATCAAAATGACTGTTTTGAATAATAATTTTTAAAAATCCTTTCAAACCAACAACTATGGAAATGTGCCATAGGAAAGAAAATGTCTTCATTTCAATAAATTGCTTTTTATATTTAATAGAAAAGGTTATGTTATGCTTTATCATATTAATAAACCATTATTGCATAACCATATTTTTATTGCAATATATTACCTGCTAAATGATGCCTTTTTTTCAGGGGGAAAAAATTCATAAAACAGATTCTACGGGAGTTTTTCTTGCTGCCAGTCGTTAAATCTTTCAAAAGCTGTCAGCAGCTTCAGAAATCAAGTTCAGAATACCATAGCCAACATGAGCATAGACATAGGCTAGTCTATTTTTAAATTGTAATACAAAACTGCCAGAGAAATACCTAAACACAAATGATTATTTAAAATGGGATCATCTTATCTAACTTGTCAATGTAAAGGACAAAGTCAGTGAAGTGAAATTTAACCCACAACTTCTATAAATATCACTAGACATTTGAGAGCCATGTGATTTTTTTTCAGGCTAATTTTCCTTAAACTCATTATGTGCTAGAGACTTCGTGCACTAATCCCTCACAGACCCTGTCCAGGCTGGCCACAGGGAGGGCAGGACACTTGCCATCCAAGGCAGTCAACAGACTCCATTCCCTACCTTGCCTCAGTCAAGCAAGCCCTTTTTCCTTAAGCATGAATGGATGGCAAGACATTGACATTTGCCCTGGAAACTTCCACAGGAAAGGAGCTGCACTCGTTTGTGCAAGTGGCATTCTGGGTTTGTTCTGTATCTGTAAGCAAACTGATTCCCCATAATGCTTCAGAAGGACAAGTATGTCCTTGGCATTGCAACCAGAGCAGCATTAGCTGGGACCCCTGAGACTGTTCCAGGCTGTGACAGTGAACTAGTTATCTGATGGAAACAGAGGTGGAACATTTGGGTGTATTTTCCTGCTCAAGCTGCTGTTGCTGTCATATTTTTGGTGGTGAAGCCCTGAAGAAACAAAGGCATATGTTGTCATTTCTTAAGGTGCTTTCTGCCTTTGCTGTCAGTGCATGAGTGTGCTCACCTTTGGCTGCTGTTGATAGATGTTACAGCCCGTCATTCATTTCACACATATTTTTTGAGAGTGTAGTATGTGACAGCGATGAATTAGGTGCTGGAGACAAAAGGGAACAAGACAGGTGAGGTTCTTACTCTCAAGGAACTTTAAGTCTAGGGAAGGAGACAAACATTAAATAAGTATTCAAAGAGATTAGATATTTGGAATCTGTAAAAATGTGATTGAGAGAAAATTCCTACCCAATTTCCCCTTAAAAAATGATACAAATAATATACAAATACGTGTATGCTGCGAAATACCTAAAAAATGCAATATTGTGAAAATTCTCCTTCTTCCTCCCTGTAACCTACACCCTTTCTGTAGGTAACTATTGTACTTTTGTTTGACAATAACATCCAGACAAATACCTAGCTACATAGTTGTATGTATACACTTCAGACTTACTTTTATTATTTTTACATAAATGAGATTATACTATAAATATTAGGCAACTGCAAATTATATCTGAGAACATTTTCCATATAAATATAAAGACACACCACATTTCATGGAATTATTAAGTTCCCGTATATGAGCATAACACTTTATATAACCAGTTCCCTTTGGTGGGTGTTATTTGTTTGGCCACTCTAACAAACTAGAACAAATTATATGCAGCAGAAATGTATTCTTTCACCGTTCTGTAGACCAGAAGTCTGAAATCGGTATCTTGGGGCTGAAATCAAGGGACTGACAAGGCCACCCTCTCTCAGGAGGCTTTACGGGAGAATTCCTTTATTGTTTCTTCCAGTTTTTGATTTTCATGTCTTCCAGTATGCTTTGGCTTGTGGCTGCATCAGTCCAGTCTTCAAGGCCAACGTCTTCAAATCTCTATCTCATCATCCTTCACATTGTCTTCTCTGTGTGTGTCAAATCTTTCTTTGACTCCTTATAAGAACACTTGTGATTACATTTAGGGCCCACTTAGATAATCTGAAATAGTCTCTTCATATCAATATCCTTAAATTATTTCTTCAAAGCCCTTTTTTAAAAATTGAAAGTAACATTCTCAGATTCCAGGGATTTTGTTTCTATTTTTTAATGCAAACAATGAAGCTATCATAATCACAGAACATTTATATTTGTGCACTTGTGTAAATATTTTGGTAGGTATGATTCCTAAAATGAAATTTCATAATCAAAGAATCCATGCAACAATTCTTTTTTTTTTTTTTTTTTTTGAGTCAGAGTCTCACTCTGTCACCCAGGTTGGAGTGCAGTGACACTCTCACAGCCACCCCAGTATCGATCTGCTGGCCTCAGGCAATCTTTCTGTCTCAGTCTTCCAAGTAGCTGAAACTACAGGTATGTACTACCATACCCGGCTAATTTTTTGATATATTGTAGAGACGAGGTCTCTCCAACTTTTCCAGGCTGGTCTCGAATCCCTGGACTTAGGCAGTCCTCTTGCCTCGGCCACCAAAAGTGCTGGGATTACAGACTTGAGCCACCGTGCCTGGCCAAAATGTTATTAAATAATGCCAGCATGTTCTCCAAAAAGAAAATTTACCACCTCACTGTATACATTCTAAAGCACATAATGGAGAAGTTCGTTTTCCCATATTTCTGTTGACATTACATATTTTATCTTTGTTTTTGTCAATTTGAATATTAAACTCTGGCAGCTTATTGTTGATTTGAGTTGAATTCATTATTAACAGGACTTAAAAATTCCTATTTGTAAAAAGGGGAACAGCAGGGGAAATAATTGAAAGATGGATTCAGAATAGCTGAGCAAATTGTGCATCTTCCAACCACTTTCTCTGCTACAAAGAACACAGAGGGCAGTGATTTTCCTTCTAACTCCTAGAGGAAAGGGAACAGCTCTCTATACAGTGTATCATCTCTTCAGGGTTGGGGAGCACAGAGTACCAGTGCAGGCAGGTGCAAGTCGTACAATGAAGCTTGAGGTTTCAATTGACCTCCATATCAGATGCTGAGGAGACAGGAGCAAAGAGAGTCAGCTCTGTCTAGCAATTAATTAAGTTCATAGAACTCTCCGTCCACATGATTAGATTGGTCCTTCTTATTCAGGCTATTGTAATATTCTAATAACTTCCTATCTCTAACAGTCCTTGCCTGGTCAAGGTCCATGGCCAGCCCTCTCTCTTAAGGAAGAAATCTATTGGGAAATGGATTTCTACAAATCTAGAAGGAATCTTACACAAGCTACCTATACTAATTAGTAGTAACTCACTTACAAGAATAATCCACAAGCAAGAAAAAAGTCAGTTGAGAAAAATGAACACATGATAGAAAAGATCTAGACTGAAAAAAGAAAAATAATTGTTAGTAGAAATGGCAATAATCCAAAGAAAAGATGAAAAATTTAAATAATTTTCTAATTAGAATCCTCAGAGTTTTCACCGCAATGTATCTGTAAAGTAATATGAATCTGATAATGCCATAAATTACAGTAGACCTAATAAAATGGAAAAATATGCAGCTGCTGAAAAGTATAAGATGCACCTATTCTTACTGACAGGTAAGAAGTCTAAGACTTGGTATTAAGTGAAGAGAGTTAGTCGCAGTATGTTGTGGAATGTATAATTCCAGTTGTTGAAAACCTGTATATAAGTGAAAGAAGGTGTGGAAGATATGCACCAAACTGTTCAATATAGGGCAAGGAGAGAGAAGAAAACTGGATTTGTTTCACTGTTTCTGTGTAGTTTGAATTACTTTGCAATGTGTATTGATTATTTTTGCAGTTAAAAATTGACTAAAAGTTAGAAGAAATCATCGTATTTTTCATGGATTGATAGGACACTGTTATTTGATAAATTTGAATGCACTGAAAAGCACGGAGACTTTGAACACTGGCTTTCATAATAGCTTGTAAATCACAATGAACTTAGTACACAAGAGATTCTCCATTCCTCCTCATTCATTTTAAGTTCTTTCAATCATACATATGGGTGTCACGGCAGGGTACAAACAAGACTAGCAGCATTGATGACACCACACCTCTACTTTCCCCTTTTTGCTCAAACAACTTCATTCCCACCTGATAAAGATAAATTAGTGGGAGTTCAAAGATGTGCAAACAATTGATCATCGGTCTGAAGGAACTGACTTATGAGGAAAGATTAGAATGACTGAATATGTATCTGGCAAAGTAAAGAACAACTAGATTGGGTGGAAGAAAAGAATGTGATTAGTATTCAAAGACTCCTTGAAAACAAAACATTCCAAAAAGAGCAAGTCTGAATTCTGAACCGGGAGCCAGCAAACGATTAACATGCTTAGGTGAAAACCTCCCTCTGTATTCACAGTGGTAGACCTATTTATTTTTAGATCCTGCCTCAGGTTGTTGGCAGGAGATATTCTCAGAGATCATCTCTGAAAAGGGGAGAAGCAGGGTCTCCATGACCAGGAGCCCCAGCGTGTCTGAGTGTTGGAGCCCTGCATGAATGGATTGTCCCCAGTGTTACCTGATAGCATGACTGGTGGATGGCTCAGCCTGAGAATGGAGCCAGCCAACCTGTGTCACCACTTCTGGAAGCTTTTCCCCGTCTTTCCACCAGTGCGCCGATAGTGCTTTCTTAGGTTGCAAGTGTAGCACTTAGCTTATCATATTATCCTGTTTTCATTTCTCCCATGACTAGTAGGAATTTTTTTCTTAAACATGGCCACATCTGAAAAACATCAAGCTTAGAGCCAGAGCATGTAGAAAATACTCCCCCAAAATGTTTGTCAATTGAAGAAGCCAAGTAAAGTTGACTGCTTGCGGCTTTGAATAAGTCAAAGCAGAATAATGGCAAAAACAACTTATGCAGGGCTTGGCAGGCAGGTTTATTCTCTCTTTTCAGACCTGTGGCCTCTGTTACAAACGTGCTCCACCATATCCTCGTGAGGCCAAGAAACATCCAAGCTTGACACCACTCTTTGTATTTATTGAAGCTGTATGTACTGGGACAGCACTGCAAGTCTTGAGTCTGCCATTGTTCAATCCAGATGTTAGTTGAGCAAGACAGAAAAAAATAACCCAGAACTCTGGAACAAACTGGGTCCCAATGACCAATATAAATTCTCCTTGATGGAGGTAGACTCGAGTAAACCAAAGAAAGACGGGCCAGGATTCTAAATGAATGTTTCACTCTGATATTGCTTACAGTGAAGGCCTTCCAGAAGCCATCCACACAATTTTCCATGTAACAGGAAACATTTCTCCTCTAAATGCATGAGACCATGTTGATGCATTGTGTTGAAGATTACGCTGATTAATACATATCTGAAACTTGATTTTTTTAAAAAAGCAAGGGATGAAAAGTAGAACTATGAAAGGATCTATTCTAGTACAGACAGAAAATGACCAAAAAGTTTTCAGAAAAAAAATGATAGCTGTGCCAATGGCAATAAAAAGAGTGAAATATAACCACTTTAATTTGAAATACACAGACACATGGAATCATTACAGCCTACTGTTTTTGCAATCTATTTTTCATTTCTTTATTTGTATATAGTAAACATCTTAGCGCAGTGATTAAAAACACAAGCCCAGGGTCGGGCTCGGTGGCTCAACCTGTAATCCCAGCACTTTGGGAAGCTGAGGCGAGTGGATTGCTTGAGCCCGCGGGTTCGAGACACGCTCCAGGCAACTTGGCGAGACCTCGTCTCTACAATAAATCAAAAATTAGCCGGGTGTGGTAGCGTGTGCCTGTAGTTCCGGCTACTTGGAAAGCTGAGGCGGAAGGATCGTGTGAGCCCAGCAGGTCGAGGCTGCGGTGACCGTGAGCATGCCACTGCCCTTCAGCCTGGGCAACAGAGTGAGACTCCAACTCAAAACAAACAAACAAACAAAAACTAAAAAAAAAAAACAAAAAAACAAAAACCCCCAAAACAAGCCCTGGAGCTAGATAGGTTGGGTTCAAATCCCAGCTCTGCTATATACTGTGTGGTCTTGAACAAGTTACTTAATTTGTCTAGGCCTAGATTTCTCATCTGTAAAACAGAGATTAATACCAATACCTATCTCATTGAATTGGTGTGAGAACTTAATGATAATAGTGAGTGATCACTAAATAATTAGAATTGACGGCAACTAATTTCATGGCCCTGGTCCTTCTACCTTACCACCTGTTCGACTACTTTCACCAATGAAATACCTGCATACGTCATAATTTTTATTGATCTTTTATGGCCTCTCACTCACCTATCAATTGAGTCCAATAGCATCCTTGCAAAGAAGGGTTCATTCACATTGTAGCAGGTCTCAGCCACTGTATTCCTTCTTATGACTGATATTCCATTGTGTGGATATGCCACATTTTGTTTATCCATTCATCATTTAAAACAATGACTATTGTCCTTTGAGATGGGGTTTCCCTATGTCGCCCAGACTGGCCTCAAGCTCCTATGCTCAAGCGTTCCTCCCGCCTCAGCCTCCCAAGTATCTGGGATTATAGGAGTGCACCACCATGCCCATATCCATTCATCATTTGAGGGGCATTTGGGTTGTTTAAACTTTTTGACTACTATGCATAATGTTCTGTGAACATCCCTGTACAGGTTTTTGTGAGGGCATTTTTTTTCATTTCTCTTGGTATATGTCAAGGAATGAAATAGCTAGTTCGTATGTTTAACTTTTTGAGGAACTGCCAAACTGTTTTCCAGAGAGACTGCACTATTTTACATTCCCACCAGCAATGTACGAGGGTTTTAACTTCTCCACATTCTTGGCAAAATCTGTCTTTTTGGTTATTGACATCTTAGCAGATGTGAAGTAGTGTCTCATTGTGGTTTTGATTTACATTTACCTAATGATTAGTGATGTTGAGTATCTTTTCATGTGCTTATTGGTCCTCAGTGTATCTTTTTTAAAAAAAGTTTATTTAAGTTCTTTGTCCATTTTCAAGTGTGTTGTCTGGCCTTTTATAATTGAGCTGTAAGAGTTATATTCTGAATAAAACTCTCATTTGCAAATATTTTCTCCCATTTTATGAGCTATCTTTGACTTTCTTCATATTGTCCATTGGAGAGCAAATTTTTTTCCTGTTTTTCTTTTTTTTTTGAGTCAAAGTCACACTCCATTGCACTCACGGCCACCCCGGTGTTGACCCGCTGGGCTCAGGTAATCCTTCCACTTCAACCTTCCAAGTAGCTGGAACTACAGGCGTGTACTACCATGCCCGGCTAATTTTTTCATTTATTGTAGAGACAAGGTCTCGCCAAGTTGCCCAGGCTGGTCTTTAACCCCTGGGTTCAGGCAATATTCTCATCTCAGTTCTTTTCATCTTTATTTTTTATTAACTTTAGTTTAATTAAAATTTTTTTGATACTTGTGCTTTTGGTATAGTATCTAAGAAATCATTGTCTTACCCAAGTTCAAAAAGATTTATACCTACATGTTCTTCAAAGAGTTTTATAGACTTTATATTTGTATTTAGGTCTATTATCCATTTTTAGTTCATTTTTGTGTTAGGTGTTAGCTAAGGGTTCATCTTCATTCTTCTCCATATGGATATGCAGTTGTCTGAGGATCATTTGTTGAAAAGACTATTCTTTCCCCCACTGAATTGTCTTGGCACTCTTGTTGAAAATTGACCATAAATGTAAGATTTGCTTTTTGTACTTTTGATTCTGTTCCATTGGTCGATTATGACAGTGCCCTGTTGTTTTGATTATTGTGACTTTGTAGAGTTTTGAAAGAAGAAATGTGAGTCTTCCAACTTTGTTTTTTCCTTTTTCAAGGTTATTTTGGCTGTTCTGGGTTTCTTGCATTTCTGAGTGAATTTTAGGATCAGCCTGTCAAATAAGGTAACAGAGATTTAATAGAGAATGCATGGACCCTATAGATCAGTTTGGAAATTATTTCCATCTTTACAATATTAAACTTTCCAATCAATGATTATGAGATTTTTAGAAATTAATTAGGTCTTCTTTAATGTATTTCTGTATTATTTTATATTTTTCAGTATACAAGTCATGTGTCTGCTTTTAAATATATTCATGAGTGTGTTATTCTGTTAGTACTACAATAAATGAATTGCTTTCTTAGTTGCATTTCTGGAATGATCATTGCTAGTGTATAAAAATTCAACTTATTTTTGTCTATTTTTCTTATATTCTTCCATATTATTGAGTATATCTATTAGTCCTAATAGTGGTTTTGTGACTCCTTAGGATTTTCTATATATAAGTTTATGCCATATGTGAATAGAGATTGTTTTATATCCTCCTTTTGAAACTGGATGCCTTTTATTTTTTCTTTGATTAATTTTTCTTTCTAGAACCTCTAGAGTGATGCTGAACAGAAGTGAAGAAAGTAGACAACCTTGTATTGTTCTTGTTCCTGGAGATAACACTTTCAGTCTTTTGTCATTAAGTGAGATGTTAGCTATAATTTGTTTTTCCGGCGATTACTTTTACAGGTTGAGGAAGTTACTTTCTATTTTTAGTTTGTTGAGCGTATTTATCATAAAAAGGTGTTGAATTTTGTCGAAAGCTTACTGAATTAATATAGCATAATGCATTAATTGATTTTTATATGTTGAAGCAACCTTGCATTTTTGGAGTAAAATTTACATGATGAACTGACCTTTCATTTTTTATTTTGGAAATCTGAATTGTTTTTTGTTTTCTTTGTCAGTCTATTTATAGATTTGTCAATTTTGCTAGTCTTTACAAAGAATCAGCTTTTTTTCCTGCTAACTCAGATTGAATAATCTTTATTGACTTATCTTCAAGTTCACTGATTTTTTTTCTTCTGCTAGCTCAAATCTGCTGTTGAACTCATCTAATGAATTTTCATTTTAGGTATTATACTTTTCAACTCCAGAATTTTATTTGGTTCAATTTTATTACTTCTATGTCTTTATCAATATTTTCTGACTAGACATGATTCTCAAACTTCCCTTTAATTCTTTAGATATTATTTCCTTTCAATTTTTAAAACATATTCATATTAACTGGCTTAACATCTACTTAGTAAGTCCAACGTCTGGGATTCTTTAAAGACTGTTCCTATTAACTGCTTTGTTGTCTCTATAGGGGCCATAATTTCCTTTTTTTGTGCATTATTTGTATTTTTGTTTTGTTGTTCTTCTTATTGTTTGTTTAATGACTTTTCTTTACTGAATTAACATTTAAGGCCTGCTTTCTTTGTTTGTGGCCATTGAAGCCTCTGCTTCATTAACTTAGTTGTACAGATATTTTCTTAAATGTCTTGAGCAAATAAGTCTGTCAACCTTTGCTAAAGGGCTCCATGTATATGTTAGGGTCAATGCTTGAGCAAACAGTTTACAACTCTGACTTAGCTTTCATTTCCTGCTTGTACTGAGTCTCAAGGTCAGCCAGAGATGAGACATTAGGGCTTTCTTAGGTCTTCTGTCAGCAGGTGCATAGCTCTACACATGTGTGTGCCTTTTTAATTGGAAGGAAAATGTCAAAGCTTTTTAAACTATCTGTGGACATCTCATTCACCAGCTTTTTGTTTTAAGTTTCTGGTCAGCTTCTTGTTTGCCCCAATCATTATCGTTATTTCAGCCATATGTGCTCTTAAACAATTGCCATTAATCGTTTTCAACAAATGTCCATGGAAAAAGTTTATTCTCAGTGAGTAAATACTGAGTCTGGCCTATTAAAGGTAAATCATGTGAGTGGGTATTTCTTTTTCTTTTTTTTTTTTTTTTGAGTTGGAGTCTCACTCAGTTGCCCAGACCTGCTGGGCTCCGGCGATCCTTCCGCCTTAGCCTTCCAAGTAGCTGGAATTACAGGCATGCGCTACCACGCCCGGCTGATTTTTTGATTTATTGTAGAGATGAGGTCTCGCTGCCCAGGCGGGTCTCGAACCCGCGGGCTCAGGCAATCCACTCACCTCAGCCTCCTAAAGGCGCGGGATTATAGGCTGAGCCACCGAGCCCAGCTGTGAGTGGATATTTCAAAGAAACTTCTATACAGCCCTAATATTCAAAATTCTCTGGAAATAGGGCTCTTAGGCCATCTCCTGTGACTGCTCAGCTACTTGTTTTCTTGGTCTGATATCATGGTTACAAGGTTGTTGGTTTTCAAGGATACCATGAAGCAAAGGAGGAGGGTGAGACTAGGTTAAGTTGTAACACATAGAGCTTGCTGCTCTTGTTGAGACTTAGAAGGTTTTCCTGAATAAATACTTGCAGGCTTTTTGTAAGCCTTGATTAGTATCCACAGTTTTTGATCATTTTTGCTGATATTCTCATTTTTATATTGAAGAAAAGAATTTTGGAGGTGTTTACTCTGATATCCCAACAGTGCTCACCCTTACTGACACATATAAATGGTTTAGGTAAATTTATAAACATAAGACAACTATAAAGTCTAAATAAATTATAAATAATTTTTTGGTCATGTCAATACTACTCCTGGTCATGAGATAAAAATGAATGAAATAGCAATATAAGCTAACAATCTTGAATGTTTATTGATAAGAGTAGCTAATATTTTTTTTTTTTTTTTTTTTTGAGTTGAAGTCTCACTCTGTCGCCCAGACTGGAGTGCAGTGGCCGCTCCCGGCCACCGCAGCCTCACCTGCTGGGCTCCGGCGATCCTTCCGCCTCAGCCTTCCGAGTAGCCGGAATTACAGGCATGCGCTACCACGCCCGGCTGATTTTTTGATTTATTGTAGAGATGAGGTCTTGCTGCCCAGGCGGGTCTCGAACCCGCGGGCTCAGGCAATCCACTCACCTCAGCCTCCCAAAGGCGCGGGATTACAGGCTGAGCCACCAAGCCCGGCTAGAGTAGCTAATATTTTTAAATCTCTTTCTCACCACAGTAGCAGCTGCTTTGAGTATTTTTGTTTTAAGAAATAAAGTTGGGAGTATTTATTAGTCCCCAGTCCTTTGAAGAACTCAAATCCACACAATTAGCCACAGTTTCAGAGAGATACTGACACCTCATTCTTTTGGTCTTGCCTTGGACCCTGCTGGGTACTTCTTCCTATGTGTCTATTGCTAAGCTTCTCTCGAATCACAATTTTTGGTTATTAAATGAATCTACTAACCTATCAGTTGCTGGTATAACAATTAAGAGCTGTGAAAATATGTATATTGGGGATGTTTCAATGTCAGACTCCTGTGAGGAACATCTAGGAGGCATCATGTCAGAGACTCAGAAGGAGAAGAGAAAGGTACATATATAAAGTTAAAAGCCTAACCTAGAGTAGCTGTGCAACAAATGATATTGTAAACAAGTAAGAGAAAACCTTTATTGTAATTTTTCTCTAATACCTTCCTTCATTCTTAACAATTCCTTTTTTATGAATTCATAGTTTAAAAATCTATATATGGC
The DNA here is from genome assembly GCA_027257055.1 of Cephalopachus bancanus. Lineage (NCBI taxonomy): Eukaryota > Metazoa > Chordata > Mammalia > Primates > Tarsiidae > Cephalopachus > Cephalopachus bancanus. Next base: position 1,644,886 of record JAPVLO010000047.1, on the reverse strand, counting down.
CGGGCGTGGTGGCTCATGCCTATAATCCAGTATTTCGGGAGGCTGAGGTGAGAGGATTGCCTGAGCCTGCAGGTTCGAGACCAGCCTGGGTAAGTTGGTGAGACATCATCTCTACAATAAATTAAAAAAATAAAATTAGCCAGGCATGGTGGCACATGCCTGTAGTTTCAGCTACTTGGAAGACTGAGGTGGAAGGATCGCCTGAGCCCAGCAGGTTGAGGCTGTGATGGTCGAGAGCATGTCACTGCCCTCCAGCCAGGGTGACAGAATGAGACTGTAACTCAAAAAAAAAAAAAAAAACTGTATGTGTCCTATAGGGTCATCTCAATCAAGTCAAAACGTACTAATAGAGTTCTAGAATCAAGTTGTTGGATGATATTCCTTGATGTTATTTGTAAATTTGTTAGAAATGATTCTAGGTTTACTCCTAAGCCCTATGAAGAAACTGAAGGGTAATAATGCCAAATACCTTTTTTTAATTGAATTAAGTATAACCTGTGATACATTCATACCAAAACCACCCAGGTTTGGAAATGCAGGTGCATCTTGATACACATTATCCAGGGGAGCAAGTGCACTCTGACTTTATTAGTTATTCATTGTTATGGTCTGCTTCACCTGTGTATGGTTCTATTGGAGAACATGACCATTATGTGATGATGATAACCTTTAAGATAACTCAACTTCATTACTCATAAAACATATTTCCCAAATAGATTTGTTTTAATATGTAAGACAATTCCACGTAGCCAAAAGAGGTAATCTTATCAAATATATCTGCTCTCTTAAATTAACAGATGGGCATTCTGAAATATAAATCTATCACTGTGAATGTTGTTGACAGTCTTTATTTTGACCTTTTTTTTCTGAACTCAAATTTATAAATGGACTGATTCTATTGTGTTCTTTATCTGTGTATGAGACACTATATACATGTTAATCCCACCAGATAATCACTTAATTTTTCTGTAGAAATGTATTGAATGACTAAATGGGACACAGAGATCTGAAAGCCAGAATGTAACTGCTCTGTGGGCCAATCTAATCACTTATTTTTCCATCTCTCTTTCTATCATCCTCCTGACCTACCCACTTCCTGTTCTACATGATAACCTACCTTACCTTACATCTTCCAAATGTAAAATTGTCATTTGGCTAACATAGTTCTTAAAAATTACACCCACCATCACTACTGTTTCATTCTCATATGACGAGAGCTCTTGTTTTAGTTGCTATCAATTCATAAATATATGCCTATCTAAAAATCGGAGCTCCATTTTTGCCATTTAACTTAGAAACTTATATTATATTGGTTTGGGTTTATTATTTCGTTCTACATTTTCTCATAAAATAGATTCTGCAGTCATCATTTTAGCATAGCATTTAACAAACAGTTGTAAAAGATAAACATTAAAATGACAGTTTACTACACAAGCAATTGGAAGAAAGAGTGAAGGAAGCTACCATGGGATGGGAGCCCATAGCCCCACATAACTGTGTCTCTGGTATATCTTAGTCTTTAATAAAAGAGTTTTTATGCACCATCCTGCTTATCTGTGTGTTCACAGGTGTGTGAAAGACTATCCTCTGCAGAATTAAATGCCCTGTGGCACCATGACAATAAAAAATGGTGACTCTCATCTATCTTTGCCTGAGGAAAAGGAGGCTAGAGAACACATAGAAATAGAACATGGAAGAAAAAGAAAAGGCCACGAGCAAAGTTTAAATTGTTTTCAATTTGGGTCAGCAAAAGGGAATGCCCCACATTGAGCTAGGAGGCATTGACCTTGCAATTCCAGCAACTGAACCCATAGATGTGACAAGACGGCCCAGGACAAGGCCCCGGTTGGCACAAATGTAGCTGTGAACTAAATTAAGGAAGCAGAAAGACACATTAAAAAAGCAAGATAAGAACCTAATCGCATCTTTCTGGGAAGAGAGAGAAAGATATTGTTAATAGAATAGATTGGGGGGGGAGGACAAAAGTACAAAGAAATATCCTGAAGAGTAGACAAGTTACCTTTAAATAAAACTTAAGAAGTCTAGTTCTATGGGATAAATTTGGCCAAGTGGGCTAAGAGTTCATTTATTTTGCTGCTATAATAGCTTTATCCTCTCTGGTGTGCAAAACAATCCATTAAATTGTATGAGGTCCTTTATCTATTAAAGCATGAGAAGAATTTTATCCTAAAAAAGTGTCCTTTTAATGGCCCAAATTATTCTAAATCTTTCTTTATACTAAAATATTATATGAAATACTCAAATTCTGAACTGAAACACAGAGTTCTTCTTTCATTGTTGGCAAACCAATGTCATTTTCAAAACGTGGCAAAGTAAGAATACAGAGATGAGGACAAAAAAAATCTTCTCAATGTTTCCATCTAATTGGAAGTCCCAAAGCATTGTTCCCTGAATTTCCTTCCTAGTGACCAGAGGAAAAGTGTCACTGTCACTAGAGTGCTGGGGAGGCCTGACTGATATTATTTCATTTAGGAAGACAGTGGCCACCTGAGCAAACAGACAACCAGAATTGGGCCTGGTTTGAAACAGCACGGCTTCTCCTCAGATGCTTAGCCTCCTGGTAAACCAGCTACCTATTAGACAGGTTCTCACAGTCCTGGCATCTCTTTTCAAAGGTTTCATCAATTCAGAAATGGGAGAAAAACACACATTCTCAGACATAAGAAGCAAATTCGAACACACTGGAGGGCATCTATTTCCTTATACCTGGAATTCTTATGTTTTCGGTCAAGCATTTTGAGCACAAAAGAGAGGTGCATCGGTGAAACAGTGGGGTGTAATGATTTTCACAGCAGTAGAGTAAGGTTTATATCATTCTGAAGAGCATTCAAAAGAGAACGGTCTATACATGTGCAGGGTGGACACATTTTACTAGATTTCTCCTTCTCCAGTATTTTACCTTCCCAAGCTTGAATTTATAGGCTTAGCTTTCGTAGTGTAATTACCGGGTTTCATATCAGAGAGGAGAGCAGCTTTGGTTTTTAGAGTATGTTTGGTGTTTATTCAAGGGAAACAATCTCCAATACAGTTTCATTTTCTTTTCATTTTCACGGGGGAGGGAAGAGGGGGATGAATACTGATATTTATGAAGTTTAAGGGTCTGGCAGCACTGGGAACTGCAGAACTTTGTTTATCCAGAGTCCAGTTTCAATCCAGAGGGTGCCAATGCAAACTTCTCCAGACCACCACGCCAAAAATGTCAGCCCTGTCTTGGAGGAGCGGCCTTCCCCAGTTGGGAGAGGTACTCAGAGCCAGCTCGCTTTGAAACTGAACTATGGAGAAAGCTTGGGCACTAAACCATGCTGTCTCAAGCACAGCAGTTTAAAAATATGCTTTGTTTTATCAGATTTTCTTGATATTTTGCCTCATTTTTGTTTTATCACAACAGGAATCTGCCATCACCAGCCAAGCCAATTGACTGTGTCCTCTGCCGGCATCTGCCTTGATATTCATGTCTTCAGGAAAGCTGCATCCTTTTCACTTACACTCTTGCTGGGGTCTCTTTATGCACCCACTATTTCTACAGTTATAGCATCTGTCCTCCAACTGGGAAGGAAGCTTTAGCTCATCATGATCACCTGCATGTCTACTAACTGTGGGTGCCATCAGAAACGCAATGTTGGCAGCACTGGCTTTCCATTCTTGAGACATTACATCTCCACAGCCCTCGGAGGTCTCTAACAGCTGGAAATTCCTGATTTTCAATACAATTGGCTTCTTCCTCCTCATATTGCTTAGTATTGGGGCCAACTTTTTAAGGCAGTTTTTAATGAACCCATAACCAGTGTGTTAAATATATTAGTTGAGTTTTTCCATAAAGCTAAGCTAATATAACATGATTGTTTTCTTAGGCACCCTGAGGGGAGTAAAAGAGGTAGGGGGTAGGAAAAGTGGGGGGTGTGTAATTGATATAGTTGGTGTATTGCCAAATTTGCCCACTTTTCAGGACTCCCCAGCCAACAGTGAGGTGGAGGACTTCGGGTGAACTGAGCTTTCTAAAATAAGAAGCTCATCTATGAACTGAAGTCAAGAAGGACTCGAACTTGAAAGTTGAATGCTATGCTCGCTGCTTTCTTTCTTAGAATTCTTGACATTGCAAAACTGTGTCAGAAGATCACCACAAAATTGCGATGTCAGTCAAATGCAATACAAATAATGATATAGCTATATTTAGTTTTTGATAACTTGTATTGCTTATGGCATTTTGTCCAGTTCTCATATGCAACAGATTCTCAAGTGTTGGAGATGGTTATTGGATATTCCTTTGTGATCTTACTATTCAGTCCTGTGAAATCTGGCAAATATATGTCAGTAGCCAGAGAAGCTAATAAACTTAAACCTCCAAAACTGTGAAATGAGAATATAGTATTAAACGTTAAAAAAAAAATTAAGTACAGTTACTAGTTGACTAGACTCTGGAGCCAGACTTTTTGAGCTTTAGTTTCAACCATTTACTGTCTATATGATGTTAGACACATATCCTAACCTTGGTGTGGCTCAGTTTTCTCATCTGTAGCATTGGGAATAATAGTATCTACTCATCGTATTAGAATAGAAATCAATTGAGATGATGTCCATAAAGTGTTTAGTGCTTGGCACATAGTAAGGGCATTTGGGTATTTATTGAATAAAATACTCTCAAGTTGCAGTCATTGATTAGAGGATATTATTTCCTTGGCAGATTCAAAAGCACCATAGATGGAAAGAACACATATATTCATATAGTTAATGAATTTAGTTATTAATTTATTTATTAACTATAAACCCATTAATTATAAAGTGTTTCAGTACTATGGTAAATATTCAAATTAAAATAAAGCATTGGAAACTAAACATTGACAGTCTTGGCAATGATGTTAATTTAAAGAAATTGGATAAAGGTTGGAGACAAATTGGAAAGGTTTTGAATTCCAGTTCTGACATTTACAAATGTTACTAAGATTTCTACAGCCTACTTTCTTTATCTGTGAAATGGGTTTTATAGTATCCCCTGCATCAAATTATGGTAAAGACTAAATAAATTAATATTTATAGAGTGTTTAACATACTGTCTAACATGTAACCACACAATAATATGAATTTTTTTTTTTCAATTAGTAGGCCATAAAACATTTTTGGCCATGAAATTCCAATACCTTGTCTGGTAATTTTTTAAAAACAGGGCTTGAAGCACATAAAAATCCCAGAAATTTTAAAGATTCAAAAAGCGAAGACAAGGCTTAAAGATTAACTAAAGCTTTACATTTTGATATTCTTTTGTGGCATACTTTTGAACTAGTAGCTACCAAGAGATGACACCATTGAAAAGGAAAGTATTTTTGCTGTTGTTGCTATAGTTTTTTAGACCAACCATTGAAAAAAAGGAAGTGGTGAACAAGATATGAGAGATAACAATTGTTCATGGTTAGCAAAGCTCTGTATATTTTTCACATATTGCTAAAAAAAAAGTATATGAAACTGGAAATTACTGAACGGGAGTGCATAGCATTCTAAAAAGATGTTAAATAATTACAAGTTTCTAAGGAATTTAATATGGAGTTTGTATTTTTATTTCAGTATTTTTAGAGTCACATAAGTTCCACTTCCTTTCAAAATTGATGTGTCTCTATCCTCCTTCAGACTCCTCACATTTACAGAATTCAAAGTCATATAATCTTCGAGTTAGATGATGCCATATAAATCATCTGGTCCAATTTCCTTGTGAGGAAACTGAGGTTGAGATTGGTGAAGTAACTGGCTGAAGGTCAGAGAGATGGTTAGAGACAAAGGCAGGCTTAGAATCTAGGATTCTGGTGTTTTTTCCATTCAATTCAGCGGAGTGAAAGAATTTTGTAAAAGTCGCAGCAGATGTGACAACAGCCATCACTTTTAGGTTTTGTTTGCAAGGTTTGCATGTGTAAGGCTGTTTATTTCCTTCCAGATACCACATCTACAACTTGGGTATGTGTCACCAGGTGAATAATGGTACCTAGGCTGCAGCCTTCTGTGTAAGTGGAAAGGGTTTCCAAACAGACTGAGCATCGGATTTTAGTACCTGTTTTCACTTGCGTGTGTGTGTGTTTGTGTTTGTGTGATTTATGCACGCATGTCTGTCACTTTTTGCTATTTTAACCTTTTGTTATTTGAACATCCACAAAATTACAAAGATGCATATAATGTGCAACTTAAATAAATATAGTGCACAGGTGCAAAAAAAATTACCCATAATTCCAACTGGATCCAACCTTTATCTTCTGTTCAAATCGAAAACAACATTTTTTAATAACTTTGAGCTTAACCTTGGAGCCCATTGGGGTAAATACATAGCTATTGAGCCTAGCATTTGGGAGACTTCAGTTAAAGGTGTTTAATTTTTCTTTGGGATTCTATGGATCTCAGTTTACAACTCATAAATACAGTATAACATTTCCTTGGCAGAACTGTCTAACAGTTTCTTAATACCTAAGCTATCAGTTCTAATATCTTATTTTGAAGAAGGGAAATACTGGTTTGTTTTAAACACACACACACACACACACACACACACACACACACACACACACACACACACATTATTATAGCAATGTGTGTATCGTATATCTATCTATCTACCTCTATCTATCTATCTATCTATGTAAAAAGAGATTTAGTCCCTTACAGCAATCTTGTGATATAAGTTCTGTTATTATTTTCATTTTATAGTTGAGAAGACCAAGGTATAGAAAGATTAAGTAAAATCTAGTCTCAGTAAGTAATAGAACTGAGATTTGGGTCAAGATGTTAGAACTCCAGAGTCCACATTGTTAACCACAACACTTCCAAACTCTCCAATAAGCCAGTTGACTCTTTCAGAATAAGAGTCCTATTTCCAGCTGGGCTTGGTGGCTCAGCCTGTAATCCTGCGCCTTTGGGAGGCTGAGGTGAGTGGATTGCCTGAGCCTGCGGGTTCGAGACCCGCCTGGGCAGCGAGACCTCATCTCTACAGTAAATAAAAAAATCAGCTTGGAGTGGTAGCGCGCACCTATAATTCCGGCTACTCGGAAGGCTGAGGCGAAAGGATTGCCGGAGCCCAGCAGGTCGAGGCTGCGGTGGCCGGGAGCGGCCCCTGCACTCCGGTCTGGGCGACAGAGTGAGACTCCAACTCAAAAAAAAAAAAAAGAGAGTCCTATTTCCTTCCACCTGAAATGTGGTGAGAAAATCAATTGTTTACCAGTCTTTATGGCCCCCTAACTCATTCTTAAACCTACTTCAAATTCAAAGAGCAAGCTTATACTCTATTTAATAAATTATGAATAATTTTAATATCATATATTATTAATATTATATATTTTATAATACATGTAGGCAAAATATCACAGAATTTAAAAATGTGTATATAGCTACATATGTGGTTTTGTCAAGGATATCTTACGTCATTAAACTTTGGATATACATATATTTGGGTTTTAAAAATAGTGTTTTTTGAAAGTTGAGAGTAACTAACCATGCTACATTTAAAAAAAATTGAGCAACCCATTCTAAAAACTAAACATAAACAAAGAGAAAATAGTATATAATTGACTTGAAAAGTTTGATGTGAACTATGCATAAGATTATGTATAATTATTGTAGTATGGTGGTGACGTTTAAAAAAAACAAATAGCACATGATAATTGCTATAATAATCATTTCTCATATACGGTAAACTCATGTTTTACAATTTTTCTTCCCATTTTGTTAGTTCCCAGAATCTATAAGCATCATCACTTTCAGTACATTTTTCTAATAAGCATAAGTAGACCCTCTTTGCCTACTCACATTGACATGCACATTATAAGATGATGTCTTGAGCTTGACATATTAGTATCTGGAGTGTCTCTACTTGTAGGGTTTGCCGAAACTCAAAGAGAGTGTTCTGGGCATTATTCCTCTCACTGTCCTTCTAGGACTCACTCTGTAGGCTGCCTAGGGTCCAACGTGGGGTCGCTTCCTATCCAGGTTGTAAAAGACATCTACTAAGGATTCTGTGTCCCCAGAGTCTCAGGCCAGGAGGATTCTGGACCATCGGTATATTGAAAAGGAAGCTCTAAGCAGTGCCAGCGTCACCCTCATGCTAATCCAATCACCATCCTGCAAGGATGAAACTGAACCACTGAGTGTGGGATGGTAAAGGCAGGATGGAGAAGACATTGCGAGAATAAACATCCCAGGGCCTTTCACAAAGTGGAGGTCAGCACTACGTGGGAGTGGCAGTGGGGAGGAGTGAAGGAGAGAAGAGAGTGGATTGGGAAAAGCAGTGGTTGACGTGGAGTCCATAAATGGGGGATGGGCTGGAGAAAATTGGTAATAATAGTGTTTGTAAAAGCGTGCTCTGTCCTGGGAAAAGGATCTCCACGTCTCTAGTGTTTCAAGCAAGAAACCAAGGATTTCACTATACTTTTCTACTATAGAACATGCTCTTTTCTAGTCTCCCAGAAATCTTCCAATGAGATCCTATTGTTTTATGGACAAGGGGATGCAAATCTAGGATAATTGTAGGTGGGGTTATTGCTCTTAGATTGTCTCTGAAACCTGAAGGGATAGAAAGACACACAAAAATTTCTCGTCTTTCTAGGCAGCCTACATTACGAGTAACTTTTTACCTCCAGAGGGAGCTTGATGAGGACAGATGTCAGGTAATGCCCCAAACCCTAAAGGTCTCCCTGCTTTCACTCCAATAGACACACAAAATGCCTCCCTTATTTGATCACCATGAAATACTTTATTTTACAATTAGAGAGAAAGCTTAAAATGCCATTGCCCCGGAAGCAGCCGCTATATGATTTATAATCTCATGAAATGATTGCACCTCCTTCTGCTGAAATTTTAGTAAAGATGAGTACATAAATGGGAGAACTTGGGATAACAGAGCCACTGTAATAGATGTGAAGAGGTACTCGAAAAGGTGTGCTGGATATCTTAGATAAAACATAGTTATTCTACACTTGCACCTCAGAGTGTTTGCTCAAGGGGCCTGGTAAAGATCAGCCATAATCACAACCAAGATGGGTGGGAGCTCTAGGAAAGGACTCTGGAGTTCTCTTATCGCCATGATACTCCATTTTCTTATTAGTAATATCAGGGAATTTTAGTAGAAGACTTCTACCAAAGTAAATTCTCTTCAAGTTCTTGTATTATAATTGCCTACAGTTTTTTGTTTTTTGTTTTTATTTTATTTTATTTTATTTTTGAGTTGGAGTCTTACTCTGTCGCCCAGACTGGAGTGCAGTGGCTGCTCCCGGCCACCGCAGCCTCGACCTGCTGGGCTCCGGCGATCCTTCCACCTCAGCCTTCCAAGTAGCTGGAACTACAGGCGTGCGCTACCACACTCAGCTGATTTTTGATTTATTATAGAGATAAGGTCTCGCCAAGTTGCCCAGGCGGGTCTCAAACCCGCAGGCTCAGGCAATCCACTCACCTCAGCCTCCCAAAGGCACGGGATTACAGGCTGAGCCACCGAGCCCAGCTTGCCTACAGTTTTAATTTACTTTTATTTTTATTTTTGAGATGCGGTCTTGCTATATTGTCCAGTCTGGTCTTGACTGCCTGGGCTTAAGTGATCCTTCTGCCTCAGTTTTTCAGGTAGCTGAGACTACAGGAGTATATACCACTGTGCCTGGCAGTCTGTGGTTTGTAAACATTTATTTTTAAGCCAGCATTTTTTTCCAACAAAATCTGACATGACAAACTAATAAATAAAAAGTACTATTTTAATTAAAGATAGGATTGGGAATCCCAAAATTCTGTGTGCTCCCCTCTCCATCTTCTTAGATAAGTCGGAGGAATTTTCCAGAGGTCATAAGGAGAGGCCTGTAGTTAATATTTATGGAGCCCTGGGTAAGAGTACAAGTGAGGCCATATGTTTAAATACCACAAAAATAAATCATTATAAATGAAATGAAGCAATTATTCAATAAAACATGTTCTGTCTTCTTCTTCAAATATGTCTTCAAATGATGGAGAACACTATATTTAAATCTAGAATTCCTGTACTTCTCAGAGTTTGTGATTTAAAAAAAATCTGAAAATAGAAAGACCAGCTCCTGGTCCTTGCTTCTGGGACCCAGTCTGCAATCCGTCCAACTTTTCCTACCATTTTCAGTTTCATACCCAACAGTGGGACTTCACATGTACTCTCTGGACACTCTACCCACAACTGGAAATATCGTCCATGATCTCGGCAGACTGACCTTGTGATACACCTTTGGGTGATAAAACTTGAGTGAAAGCACTGTTCAGGTTTAGATCACCTTTTCAGAGAAATCCGGGATATCCCGACCGTGGTCTAAATCAGGGGTGTCCAACCTTTTGGCTTCCCTGGGCCACACTGAGTAAAGAGAAATTGTCTTGGACCACCCATGAGTTATATAATACTGTTAGTATATACATAATAAGATATTTTTTATTGCTATCTTCTTTATTATAAAGTTTAGAAAAATGAAAGCAATATAAAATTAGTGGACAATTTGACCTTGTCTTCGTAAAACAAATCTATCAATGTCTGGCTTGTTGGAAGTGATGGCAATTCTTTGTCGGTTCTCAAGGCGCTCGTCAGAAATGTTTGTTCGAAGTATACTCTTCATGTGTCTCATACTTGAAAACAGCTGCTCACACATGTATACGCTACTAAAAAAGTGATGTCATGACTAAGGCGTGATTGTGAACTGCAAAAATAGAGCTACATATGGGGTCATGAAGAAAAGAAACGCTAAAAAACACATGATGTTGAGAGGCTTTGTGGATTCGCATGATTAGCTGTCCTGGGCCACATGCAGTCCAGGCTGTGGGTAGAACATGCTTGGTCTAGAGAGCAGGTGTAAGCTAAGCTTCTAGTGGACACAACCCCTCAGTCCCTCAGACCACAGGCTATAAACCAAGGGGCAGGGGGGCTATAGCCATCCAGGTAAGCTGTTCTAAAGTGTGAATTCCTGGCCCAAAGTCTCTCTTGCCCAAGTCTGAGAGAAGTACTGACTAGAGTTTGAAAACTATCCATATGAGTCTCTGAGGGTCTCCTTTGAATGCCCTTTGGTGGATCACAGCGGGTATCTAAGTCAGGTCTATATAATCAATCCCATTGTCTGTGCCTCAAGACTGCAGTGTCAACTCCTGCCAAATTTTCAGCCTGCCAGCCGGCCCTACAGATTTCAGACTCGCCAGCCCCCACAATAACGTGAAAAAATTTCTTAAAATAAATCATGTATATCTCCCATTGGTTCCTTTTCTCTGCAGAATCCTGAAAATACACTTCAGACATCTAGCCCAAATCATACTGTTGATGTAGATATCTTAGGGCCTTCTTGGTGATTGGCTCTTAGCAGGCTGGTTTTAACAACAAATAAAATAACCCACAATAAATAATATTTGCAGGATTTGGTTAATTCACACAGGAATAGTCCAAACATGTAAGGTATTTGCTGTCATGGTGGGAAGAACATGGCCTTTAGAATATGATAGACCTGAATTCAAACCCTCTGTTTGGCGCTTACTCTGTTATGTGACACTGGGCCAGCTCCTGACTTCTCTGACAGCTCATTATCTAATTGGCATCATCAGAGTAATAATAGCAATCTCCGAGCTGGTGAAAGGTTAAGGTGAGATAAAGTATAGCAAGCACAAAGTATGAGCTTGACATAGAATAATAACTTCCAAAAAACAACCACCACTTATTACTATTACCATTAACACTGGAACAAAAGCTATTAATTACGCTGGAAGTAAGTTAACAACATAGAAACACAAAAACTTTCATTCAGCATAACGTAGTGACTGAGAGATTGATTTTGGACTAAGGCCCCAGTTGTTGGCATGTTTACTTTACCACCTGCCTATTGAACATCTTGGGCTAGCTACATAACTTCTGTGTGCTCCAAGCTTCTTATTTATCAATTGTATGTCGTAGAGTTTTAACGGGAAAAGAAAACCAACAAGACGATGCATAGCAGTACTGAGAACAGGGTCTTGTGTCTTTTGAGTACTCAATATGTGTTGCCTATTATTATTATTGGCCTAATAAATATTACTAATTTTTTGACAAATGTCTATTAACGATCTACAATATGCCACAGAAGAGTTCCCGCCCCCACGGAATTATGGCCTGATTTACATGAATGTAAAACTCATGAGCACCTGCCATGACTCATAGATCCTACCACGCTGATAAAGTCTATTTGTAGTGTAGGCTCTTACACTTGAAAAGTACAAGCAGCTCTCACATGGAGAGTACAGTCATTAAATAGTAAGAATTTGGGGGTGATTTGGCAAATCCCATCTGGCAATGACAGAATTATACAATTCTTGGACAATAGCGAGGCAACTTGGAGAAAGAGAAGTTCATTGTCTCAAACCATTATTATACTGATAATTCAAAGCGACATCACGGTCAGGATGCATGCAAATCCACAATGTTTCTAACCCACAGAATCTCGCTACATTTAATTTGGAAAGTAATTTTGCTGATGACTTTTCAGAGCTGCCCTACTGAAAGAAATAAAGTTTAAGTAAAAGGATTGCTTTTTCCTGACTACTAAGAGACATTTAAGGGTATGACATTTAATATGATAATGGCATAAATTTCTCTGTTACTTATCAATTGAAGGTTATTTTTTAAACATAAACATTACATTTATAGGAAGGAAAGCAAGACCAGGAATGACAATTGTCATTTTTATGGAAGCCAGATCTTTCTAAGATAATTGCATGTGTACATTCAAGGATAGAGATTTATAGCTGAAGCACACTTTGTAGATTTCAGTGACAGATACAGACCTTGAAATACATCTCCAATACAGGAGATCAAACAGATTTTTTTTTTTTTAGTTAAAGCTCATGATAGCACAGTAAGAAAATGAGCTGACAACTTACTGAGTTAATCTCTCCCCTTTCACCTCCTGTACAATAGATTTTTCACAGTTCCTACCACTTTTATTGTCTCTTATCTCAGACATACTCCCACATTGCACCTGGAATTTGTGGTCACTGAGTCAGGCCCCCAAGCTTTTCCCTGTTGGTGGGAAGCTCAGGCACTGAAAGCTGCCCTGCTTGTAAGAGTAATAAGAGCTGCTAACAGGGAGGATTAATCTAAAGCAAGCCCTGGGGTTCTCTAACCCCTGGAAAAACTGGTCTTATCCCTGGAGCTGCACCCTTGTCTGTAAGTGTTAAACCTTCCAACAACCTAGGGAAACATAACAACTGCAATTCACTGAACCTCTGAGTTCATCAGGTGTGGAGTGTCAAATTGCTGTGAGCGCCATATATTAACATACTGAAGAGCTGAATCAACACCTGAGCTTATTTCTCTGAATAAGAGATTCATAGAATCTCAGTCATGCAAAGGACTTTTAATAGTGAGAGAAAAATTGTGGATAAAGAAGGATAAAAGGGGTAAGAATGACACACAGAGAAAGAAATAGACAGGTGCAAAGCACCTGGAAAATGGTACAGTGAGAAGTGAAAATCCAAGCTGTACAAGTTAAATCTTACCATATCAAATAAAATCTTCAATTTCTTCCCCTCCTCAAATGTTTTCAAGTCCTAGCAAATGCCTCACTTATGTTAAGGAAGATATTATATCATAAAAGTGGCCTACAGCAATGGAATTTATATGACCTTGCAGTGTGAGTAAGAACTGCAAAAAAGAAAGATATATTGGGACCAAAAAGACCCATGTTCAAATCTTATATCTACTAATTCAAAGCCGGGCGATCTTGGCTAAATCATTTAGTTTCAGTCTTAGTTTCCTTACCTATCAAAAAAAAATAGTTTATTATAGAGTCTATATAATGGGTACACTGTAAGTGACAGCTATTATTTAAAAATGACTAATTTAAAAAACTACCGGGTTATAAATATCAGCAAAACATACTAGGTTAAGCAGTCAATACATCTCAGTTTGCTCAGGACAGCCCCAGTGTGTACCTTTTATCTCGGCATAATTACTAACAGTGCCTACTTTCACTCTGATGATACAGTCACTTTGGCAATAGGCCAAATACTCACCGGTCAGCCAAGGCAGAAATGGCCAATTGATCAGGTGACCAAAGATACCCTGTGAAGGAAGTAGCATGGCCCTAGCAAACCGAGTGGATCTGATGCTCGGCTCTAACTTAGGTCGATCATCTACTCATTAGAGAGTCGGAATCCATAGAGAAAATATTCTCCTATACAAAACTTTCTGGAAATAGCCTTATTTTAATAAAATATTTTGGGGTATCAGCTAGGTGCCAGGTACTGCCTTAAAAATGTCTACCTTCCAAAAAATGTTTTGTATGTTACCCAAGAAAGAACCAGCACTTTTTTTGTACTGTAATTGTTAAATTTATTTCACATTATAGTTGTTAAATTAGAAACCTTATTAAAAATCAGTGGGGGAATTTCTTTAAAACAAAACAAAACAACAACAGCAACAAAACATGAAACTTTGCCTAGAAAGAAAGAAACAATGGAGAGGCTTAGAGTCTGGCTTTGAAAATTGGGTAGGTATTTGCCAGATAGACAAGGGGGAGACCACTGTTTTCTCCAGAGTAAAAAGTATGAAGACAAAGACATAAAAGATGACTAAACTGTCCAGACAATTCTGAGAATCAGACATGTGAACAGAGTAGTTTTGATGAATGGCAGACGAAACTGAAAAGGTTACCTGGGTCAGGTGAGAAAGGCCTTGCATGAACCAGAATAACCTTGAGCCAACTAGGGATTATTATATGTAATGAAATTACTGAAAAGGGATGAGAACTTCAGCATATTATCAAAACCAAACTCTTTGGTTTATTTTTAGTATAATTCCTGAAAATGGATATTTGAGAGGGAGAAAGACTTTAAGGAAAGATATTTGTTCAAGTTAAATTTCACAGCCACTAACAATAAACAGAATTGGTTCTTCACTTTGTTGCTTTCCATGTCTCCTTTATTTTTTCAGAGAGCTCATTTTCTGAATCTGGAGACCCCTTTTTGTCTGTGAAACACAACGTTCCCCTGCCTTTAGTGGATAAGTAAAATTCTCTCTAGATTGCTGTCAGAACATAAGTATAAACCATGGTGTAGACTTAGGAATGGATAGAATTAATAACTTTCAGAGATTTTTGTGTTTCATTTAGCATTATCCATCTGTGGTACTAGACAAGTTGATTAACAGAATCTCAGACATCTAGAGATAATAAATCTTGCATGAGCCATATGTCTAAATAGAGGTATTAATCAAAAGTAGGGTGTGGCGAGAAAATCTTGTCCAGTCATCTAATCCTTTAATTAAAGCATTTATTCAACAAGAATCTACTCTGGACCAGGGAATATTATGGATGTCATGAGGGATTCAAAGTTTGACAAACTATGGCTCTCACCTTAAAAGAGGAAAGAGACCTCACATAAACCCAGAAAAAATGATAGAAAGTAATATATAGCAGCATTCTGGGACAAACTGGTGATGTTAGGGACATATAAAACACCCTTCTCTTCTCCAAGTGCTTAGAAATGCCAAGTAAAACAGTTAATTTTTCTCTTTGAAAATATATAGCTGAACTTGAATGTAAGAAAGAGAAACCTTCAGGTATCAGGTTAGTTTAAGAAATTTATTCTAGTAACTGGAAGTCAAAGGACTTACAAAGGAAAATCTTAATGGTGGGTTTTAACATCCACATAGGATAACAGCTGAAACTGAAGCCAGTGTGTAGAGGGAGGTGAATCAGAAATCACAGTCTAAACAAGCTAACTTCCATAAAGGGAAATGAGAATATCTCTGTTCTCTGGCTAGGTTGAAACCTAACGCTAACTGCCCACTTTGGTCCACACATATAAATAGTAGTCTGTGACAGATGGAAATCCACACTGGGGAATTAGACTTGAATTTGAGTCATGTTGTGTGGAAATGCTCAGAGCAGAGGCATTAGTTAAAACACTGTAGGATTTAATTACATAGCAACTGCAAAAGTACCCCATTGTGTGCTACACATGAAAAGTACCCCATTCTAGGCTACACATGAGAGAAAACAATCATGGAATGTGAAGAATTTCACTGTCACTGAAAGACAATGTGTAACAAAGGGAAAAACTTACACCCAGGGGATTAGAAATAAGAGATAAATTATAACTGTGAAACATAAATAAACAGCTATGCAGACATTAAAAAAATAAGTGGAGATAACAATGAATCAGTTTAAAAAATCTGTAAGCTAAAGGTTAAAAGATATAGCTAAAGAGAGAATTAATTAATTGAAATATGGAACAGAGGAGATCTTCTGTTCTATAAAGAACACAGGATCAAGAAATAGAACCAATGAAAAAGTTGAAAAAATTGAAAAATAAAATAAGCTTCAAAAGATACCTAGTAGCTTAAAATATTTTATTTTAAAATAATTATAGGCTTGCAAGAATTGGAAAAAGTTAACACCTTAGAGTCCAACAATTGCACTTTTGGGTGCTCAATGTAGAGAGATCCTTATACCTGTAGAGTGCAGAGACAGCAATATAACATTTTAGGATTGTTTGGATGAGCAAAAAAACTACCAAAAAGCTCATAGATAGAAAAATGCATTAATAAATGTATTAATAGATGAAGAACCACTATACAAATGTTTAAAATAAAATCAGTCTGGCTATATCTTATTTACAAAATTATTTATTTCCTGAGTGTGTAGGGAAAAAAACAAGAAACAGGACATTATATCTGTTATAAGATCATAACCAAAAATGCCAATTATTATTTATGAAAGCATATATGTTTGTTTTGCTTTTATATTAAAATATGGATGAAAAAGGATCACAGCAAATTCATGATAATGGTTGCCTTTGGGGAGAGGGGAATACATATTATTTAATATTTAATTAAATAAATAAATGAATAATAAGTAATATATATTTGTATAATGTATATTATTATGAATAAGTTATTTTTTTCTTGAAAATGTTAATAGAAAATAAGATGAAATGTTACTGGTATCAGATAGTTTGAATATGGGCATTTGTTTTGCAATATCTCTATTAGGCTGATGCACATGTTCATAGCGTTTGTTTTTTGGCATGGCAATACTGTGGTGTTGAAAGCTTGCTTGTCGTTTGTCATTTGGAGTGACAATGTTGTGCTTGTAAATATGCCATGCATTTTGCAGATTTGAAGAAAGTGTGTGCTATTCGTGGGCTAAAGAAGATGGAGTGTCAAGTGGGGAAAAAAAAATACCCCAAAACGAACACATCCAACATATTCTTCTGCTTGAGTTTAGCAGAGGAGTAAAGGCATTGAAGGGCAGCTTGAAACATTTGTGTTGTGTACAAGGAGAATGCCACTAGGGAAAGCATGGCAAGAAAATGGTTTTGTTGTTTCAGTTAGGGCCACTATGAGCTGAATAATTCTTCACATTCAGGAAGACCACCGGGCTTTGATGAAGACGGTTTACAACTGCAAAAAAACACTACAAACTTATGCATCGGCCCATTATTTTTTCTTATCTCCTAACTTTCTCAAAATAAGAATTGAGAGGGAACTTCTAAATTGGAGGAGAGAAGATAGAAAGACCCATGAATTCGGGCTTAATGACATAAGACAGAAAGAAAAATACCTGCTAGGAAGAAGCTAACATGAATATGACAAATCATTTTACCATTGGTAAAATTTATTGACTCTGAAGGGAGGAGGAGGGTGTAGCTGCCATGGTATGGCAGAGCTCATGTGAGCAAGGCTTTCGGCATTCAACCTCATTTCAACCCCAACAGTTCAGTTTGTTCCTGTTTTATAAAGTTGCATTTGAACATAGGATTCCACTGATAAAGAATTTGTAACCCTATACTCCAGACCAATTCTTTCATTGATTTGCTAGGGAAACTGGTTCAAGGGAGCATTGAAAACGGATGACAGAAGCCAAGTTAAATGTTCCAATCTTCCCTCTGTGGCTTATTTTTGCTGACTCCCCTCTGAGTTGAGAAGTTAATCAATTTTATGGACTGGACTTAGAGTTAATTCCCAAAATGACCAAGAGATGCGAAATTCTCAGCTTTCAATATGTTGTAGCCCATGAAGGACCACCAAGGTGTTAGTGGAGTATTTATTGATTTTTTTTTTTTTTTTGGCATACAGAAAGCCACAAATTTTGTTTTAAGATCTTGTTTAGAAATAGTGGCACTGTAGCCGGGCTCTGTGGCTCAGCCTGTAATCCTGTGCCTTTGGGAGGCTGAGGTGAGTGGATCACCTGAGCCTGCGGGTTCGAGACCCGCCTGGGCAACGAGACCTCATCTCTACAATAAATCAAAAAATTAGCCGGGCGTGGTAGCGTGCGCCTGTAATTCCGGCTACTCGGAAGGCTGAGGCGGAAGGATCGCCGGAGCCCAGCAGGCGAGGCTGCGGTGGCCGGGAGCGGCCACTGCACTCCAGTCTGGGCGACAGAGTGAGACTCCAACTCAAAAAAAAAAAAAGAAAAGAAATAGTGGCACTGTATAATTTTGGTTGATTGATATCTTTAAGGTGATAAGGCACATTGTTTGCTAGTGCAAATAACTCTAGCAAATTTTGTTTATGCATTCAAATGAACATTCTTTAGTCCTTATGAAGGCCAAAGAACAAAGACTATGAATGTGTAACTTTTTGCTTTAAAACAATATTTATCAATGTTTTGTACACTTATTTTCTATTTATACAGTGTCTTCACATACATTTCTCCTGTGATCCTCATAACATTGGTAGGGATAGGCATTAATTTCATCTTTATTTTATGCTCAAGGAAAGCAGAACTCAGAAGGACAAGTACCACCCCTTGAATATGATTTCTACATTAGAATTTGTATCACCCTTACAGTTAGCAAAAAATTAGCCTATATGCTATCTCATGTGATCTATGTAAACAGATCAGACTGATCTAACAGAGACTGTCCTCTGAAAATAAGCTAATTGCTATGTGGTTCGAGCTCCTTTCGCAAGAAATTTTAGGAGAAGTTATGGTTTTGTGAATCAGAGTGGTCTACAAAACACAGCTAGGGAACTGAATCTGAGGACTGTGTTAACTTCAATTCATTGTTCAACTTTTTAATGTGTTTTTTGAGTTTCAGAAGATATATATATATATATGCATAATATATATATATACACACACACATATGAAATCTTGCAAAATTAAAGAACATCTGATACCACATGGAGAACTCTGAAATATATTTTGCTCAAAAGCAAGCAAGTAGGATACAATATAACTTTCATTGACAGAGCTTCTTTTAGGCTAATCATTGCCCCCCAGAAGCTTTACAGATCAATATAATAGAAGACAACGGCAGAAAGCATATGGTCCAGTGTAAATTACTAAAAAAAAAAAAAAAAAGAGTTCTAAAGGTATTATATGATGAATAAATTAAAGCATTCAGTCATAAATCCGATATGAAAGAGAAAAATTAAGAAGCAGTGAATAGACAGAAAGAGCTCAGAATTAGCTCTGAGATGACATGAAGGATACATGTGACAAATGTGTGTCTCTGAGAGACAGCAGAAAGGAAATGGAGAATGCGAGCCTTGAACACTTTCAGTAAGGCCTCTAGGAGCCAGAGTGAAATATTGGCAAGAACAGGGCCCAGCCAGGAAAATAAATATTGGGTCACTGCCTAGGATCTAAAAGAAATAAGGCTAAACCTAATGAAAATCAGACATCAGTTCTAACGAAAAATGTATGATATTCTGTCCTTTCTTTCTTCCATTTTGATTGGTTTTGATAGGAACATGTGTTTATGGGAGGACTCTAATCTGTGCATGCAGATGTTTGTTTTCTTTTAAAACCCTGAGATGGCAAGGAAGAGAAATGGGAGAATACTGTGCTGGGAAATTGGTTTAAGCCAGTGCAAATTTTGCAGGATGTTAAATGTTGGCATCCAAAAAATATTCTTAAAGTATTTGTATATTCTTTATATGTTTTGGAACACAGAGAGCCAGGATTTTTTTCTCTGAGGCCCACAGATGAGGCAGGTGAGCCAAGAACATATTCAGAACATTTGTTAAGTCCTTTATTTCAAAAATATCAGGAGACTGGAGTACTAGTATGAAAGAGGAGTGCGTGCAGGTGACCAGACCCAGGTTTCAGTGGTGACGCTACACCGAGGAGGCAAAGCAGATTAAAGTACCAACAAGAGATGGTTGTACGATGCTCATAACTTTACTAAAATTCACGGGCAAGTATCTAATGAATCAAAAGTACCAAATTACTAAATACCTAATATATGACGTAGAAGAAACCTTAAAACCAACATCAACGTGCTACACTTAGGTTCCAAAATTACTTTTTTATTTACTCGTTCATTCTATCACTACACATTTATTGAACATATACCACATCAGGCACTGTGTTCAATGGTGGGCATACAGAGATAAAGAAGATGCTGCCGGGCTCGGTGGCTCAGCCTGTAATCCCACGCCTTTGGGAGGCTGAGGTGAGTGGATTGCCTGAGCCCAGGGGTTCGAGACCTGCCTGGGCAGGCGAGACCTCATCTCTACAATAAATCAAAAAATTAGCCGGGTGTGGTAGCTCACGCCTGTAATTCCGGCTACTCGGAAGGAAGGATCACCGGAGCCCAGGAGGTCGAGGCTGCGGTGGCTGGGAGCGGCCACTGCACTCCAGTCTGGGCGACAGAGTGAGACTCCAACTCAAAAAAAAAAGAAGATGCTGTCACCATCACTGCGCTGCTTGGAATCTAGAGAAGTTATTTTCAAGCAGAAAGCACTGAAAAGAGGAAAGGAAGATTTTTTTTTTCTAATAGTGTGATTGAACGTGAAAAAGAAGTCAGCTCTAATTGAAAGTTAGAAAACTAAAAATGTGTCCAAAACATTAGAATGCAGGAAGAGACATCAACCACAATGGAAAGTGAGTTTAGGGGTATGAAGGACAGGCCTGCTCTTGCTGTTAAAACACGAAGGTCGAATTGTCACAGCATGAGATCAGCCTGTGGAAAAGGAGAGTTACTTGCCTTCCCTGCTTTGCAGCCTGATGGGAGAGGACCACGGGGAAAATGCTGCACACTTTGGCTTGAGTTCTAAAGCTGAATAGAATGCCTAGTTTAGGGTATTTTCTCACCCCCTCCTCATTCAACCGAAATATCCACACGGATCCTGCTCTCGGTGGGTCATGGTGGCAGGAAGAAATGGCTGGGGAGAGGAAGATCAGTAGCATTTTCCTGATGGCCTCTGAGATTCTCCAGAGGGCCAATTTCTGTCACACCCAGCACACATCCATGTTTTGTCTAGTAGCGCAAAAGTTCATAAACACACAGGGTCAAAAAAGGATAATGGAAAGAGAATGATCGGACTGCTATAATCTGACATCTTTCCTGGGGCTTCTTTACTCTGCAGATCCTTTTTTAGAGCAGCTCTTCATTAATACAAACTTGTTTACATTATTATTTATCAATGCCCCTTTACATTCTCTATATTCGGCAGCTTATTCCCTTTTCCAGCCAAGATTACTTTAGAAAACACAATTTAAGTGAAAAAAAAAAGCTATCAGGAAAGATAGAAATAGAGAATATGAAAGATCTCCATCTTTAAATTTAAAAATTAAAAAAAAATCTCAAAAATGGTTGCTAAATGGAAGCAAAACAAGTAAGGAAAAGAAAGAGAAAAATGAAATATGAATAGTATTAAATTCATATTTAATTCACTTAAGGCAATATATGCTAACATCGACACATAGAAAGGAATCAAATCAAATGATTTTGAACATTTTCTTAGATAGTAGAATGACTAAAAATCATTTCATATTAAATTGTAACTGTTTTTGTTCTTTCCTCCAGAAATCTGAGTGAACAAGTTGACACTGAACATTAAAACAAACAAACAAAACAGGCTTCTGAGACAGCTCAATACTTTTGCTGTTTGCTCTTAGGAAGGTTTCCAGCAGTGGTTTTTCAGTATTCACTGTTTTGGACAGTAACAAAGAAAACATGCATTTGCGTTCACTTTTCTGGGTTTCAGGAAATGTTTTTCCTCTTTGCTCCTTTATCGAGTTTTTTTTTTTTTCACTTGCAGAGGTCTCTCTGCTCATACCTCCAGCGTGTCTCCTAGCTCCATCTCCTTTCATTCACTCTAAGGAGCTCTTCATCGGTGCCAAACTCCATTGATCTATGTCGAAGCATTTTGAAAAAGGATTTCTTTGGGGGGTCTAAGGGGAGAGCACTACATTATGAAACAAAACATTTGACTACAAAACTGATTTACAGCAAACAAACTGCAGATTACAAACTCCGATGATCTTCAATCACATCGCCACTTAGTCCTGCCATGGCTGGCCAGATACCATTAACCCATTACTGTGAGCTATGGCAGTGCTCACGCCCAAAGTGAGACGAATGTTCTAGGAATAATTATCCTTATGCCTGTTAGACTCATTTTGGAGAGCAGCTTCTAAAAATGTCCAAGGGTCATCCATGCTTTACTGGAGGCCACGGTCAAATTAGAATGGGCTGGGGAGGAATGACTCGCAGGAAGGGAGGAGAAAAACACTACCATCCAACATGGTTTTCTCTGAAAACCAGACAATATTGCCAATGTTGAGATGCCTATTTAATTATTCCACTCAAGTTCATTCTTAGAGGGGTCTTGTCAATAAAGTCGAACCAGGCTCTTGGTGTGTAACAGCGTTTTTGAGGGTCTTTTTTTGAGAGCTTCATTAAAAGCAGACAGTTTCTCTAACCTTTTAGCAGAACCTGTTATCTGATGACGTGAATTAAAGTCTCTCAAATGACTAATAATCATATCAGGGCTGCCATGTCAGCTTGTAGATTTGAATAAGAGGGTCTGAAAACATTTGCATGCCTCAATGTGCCAGTGCTAAGAAGCTAATGTGATAGTGCTGTCATAAAGCACTGGAAAGACATGACTTAATGTAATCTGTCATGTCATATGCTAATCTTCAACCATTACTTGAGTGCTGTAAGTAAGTAGAAAGCATTTGGGAGAAATCCTTTCCAATTTCTCTGAGTACCACTTCTGCTGCTGGTCAGCTCAAATGGGTTTTGTGCATTTAATGCAGAGCTCAAGTCAAGTTGGTTTAGGTCACACTTAATTAACCAGCACACGGATGGGCTGGGCTGCAAGAGCTCTATGGAAAATGGTTATTTCAGAGACGGCCTAACAAGTAAATATTTCATATGCTGAAGGAAACAGGAAAAGGACACTTTCTTTAGTCCTTGATAAAGAATGTTCTTTTCAGAGAAAACACTATGAATCTTAACAAGACATCATTTTGATTTCTACTTGCTTCCATCTATATTTGAGTTGAGTTTATAGAAAGCAGATAATAAATAGTTAAAGGCATCCTTCTCACCCTGATACCAAGAACTCTATTCAGTAAGATGTGGACTCACCACTCAAACAATAGAGGTTGTTTCAACTCTAAGTTCACAGAAACAGAGGACAAGTGATCAAAAGGAGACATCCACTTGGCAAGCTCTTTAACAAGATGACAGCATCTCTTAATATACAATCATTAAGAAAAAAGGCTGGTCTCAGGGCTAAATACAGTTTGTGAGATAGACAATGAGTGAGACTAGAGAGACTGACAAATTCTTGTCCAATTTTTTTAGGAAAGTGTGCAAGGGATTGTGATTCAAAATATAAAGTTTATTTTTATCAGCCACACTGAGTCAAGTCAAAAAGATGCTTAAGAACTTGAAGAACTGCCTTCTGGAATTGCATTTTTTGAAGATGCTGAGCAGATGGCATGAGATTGGCCCCAACGATACTGCCTGAATTTCCCAGCATTCCTACGAGGCCTGCTATTGGTAACCCAAGGGAACTTTCGTGCATGTGGGAACTGGCTTTTTATAGGTCTAATTAGAAAGCACTGGCAATTCCTACCTACTGCATTAAAAAATGCTTCTGTGAAATTATTTTTTCTTAAAAAATGTGTGTCAAATTCATAGAAAAAATTAATATGAATCAAAATTAATAGATATGTGGTAATACTTTCCTAACAGCCATGGATTCTGCTAAAATTTGGGGTTGCCTCTCAAAAAAAGAATAAAACCCTTATTACAGAAGTGATGTGTATGTGTACTACTTACAACTCTTCCAGAATATCATGGCCATTGATCATGAACTGATGGTCACCTAGCATAGCTTAATCCTCCTTCATGTCTGCTTATAAAATCCCAACTGACATTTTGAAGAGGTAAAGGGTGATTCTTGGTGCTAGTGAAATGTGGCTCATCTAGTTTTTTTTGTTTGTTGTTTTGGGGTTCCTCCCCACTCCTGACACAACCTAATCATCAGGGACCCTTCATCTAAATGTTTCAGCTCTCGTTTAGTTTTGAAAACTGGTCAGATGACTGTTTGGCTGGTTAGAAGCTGGTCTTATTGGCACAAGTTTCCAAGGCCAATCATCATTTGGACCATCTTTTTTGTAGAGAACTTTCAACTCAGTCCAAGCATCTTGCATTTGTACATTGCTAGCTCTGGAAAAGTTCGTTATGATTATTAAGAGAACAAAGTAACACATTCCTAGGGTTTGAGGTCAACAGCTTCACCTTCCAAATGAGAGCAGTAAAATGTCTTCCAGGTTCTCTAGGGACTTATCAGCTTGAGTTTTACATCACAGAAATCTGTATGACTAGATCCCAGAAAATGATTCTTCCTAATATTTAGCCAAAGCAAGTTCTTTTTAAAAAATATATGCCTGTTCCTAAAGGACTATCCAAACAATCTGTCTGGGTTTATTTCACCAAATTGCTATAACTTCCTGATGGCCTCTCAAACTTCTGACTCCCTGAACTTAACTTATTCTCTACCCCAACTTCTTTTGGAAGTTCATCTTTCCAATGCTCACAACTTTCTGGGACTCATGATCTTCCTTCTTCCTACATCCTTCCTTAAATTTCCTTCTTAAAAACATTTTTTAACTACCTTTTCCTCCCTATGATTTTTTAGATAACTTTTGCCTAAGCAGTCTCACTCTTTGTGAAGCTTCAAACTATGTGCCTTCTCAACATTAAATTAATATTTTCCCCAATTTATCTGGGAAATAGTCCTTGATTAATGTAGCCAATTATTTATATTATCCTTGACCTTGACTGATCATTTTCATACATTTGATCATGCAACACATCTGACTGAGTTCCTCTACTGTGTCTGGTATGGCACTAGCCAGTGGTGTTGGTCATCAAATAGGAAAATGGTTCTTACTTTCATATTCATTTTGTGTTACAGCTTATGAAAGTCATGTAGATTTTGCTGGCTGCGTACTATTCCAATGGACTTTTTATATGTTATGCTTCTTGAAGGTCTTCTTCTTTTGCTCCTTCTCTACTTACTACCTTCCAAAACAGCCTAGATAGTTTTCTCCTGGAGGTGCTCAGTTCAATTCAACAAGGACTTGTTGCCCTTTAAGAGCCTGTTGTATAAATATCACCATGTAAAACAATATGGAAAACAAAAATGAATCCTGATGCATGTTCCTGACATCCAGTGGTTTATAAAGATTTGTAGAAGACACTACTTTATATATTAGATAGTGGAATGAGCCAAAACAACATAAAGTGCTATCTGAATATGATTCGTTTGGGTCAGTAGGCATTACAGACATGGGACACCCACCTGAGAATTATAGGTGGAAGGAGACATGAAAATTGTCTAGAACTTTTCAGAAAAGTCTCGCAGAATATTGGTGAAAGGCTGCATAAAGTAGCCTGTAGGTTTCTGCGAATTTGTCATGAGTTGAGTTGTTTGATGGGATATATGGGAATCATGAATATCTGGTATGGGTCCTGGTGGGGTGGAGAAGCATCAACAGAAATCAGCAGGAAGAGCTCTTTAATGGAGGGAAGCAAAGGTAAGGAGAAAGCAAATTGAAAGCACTGGATAAGATAACACCACTCCCAAGTACTGTGTTTGCTATCATCTCCAGATCAAACTTCTTGCCACCAAAATTAAACCAAACTGTGATGCAAATGGCTGAAAACACCAGGCCACCAATCTGGCTCACCAACTACGATTTTTACAACAGGTTAGTATCACCACCCCCCAATTGTAGTTGTTATTAAAAATATATTTCTAGAAATTAACTTTCTCATTGTCTTCCTTATAAAAAGCCCTGACTTATAGCCAGGCATAGTATAGATGCAAAACCGATATCTGCTCTCCGTTCTTAATTGAGGGATTTGAGTTTCCCTAAAGACTCAATATTGAAGGCAGCTCATTCATTTCTGAGTCAAGTTTTTGCTTTTTAGAGGCCATAGTGCCTCTCCAGCCCCTCTTCAGCTTCCTGCTGGGTTTCTGTCCAAGAACTTAATTGTTAATGGCTCCCAGCTGTGCCACAAACTTCACTCCTTTAACCCCTTCCTTCCTGGCTGCCAAATGGTATCTGGTGGGCTTTTGAAGTCAAGTCCCAAAAGTGGGCTTTTGGTAGAAGTAAGCAGTTGATGACCAAGTAAAAAGATTTAAGAAAGCACAAAGAATTTTACCATATCCAAATCTGTCATGTATATGAAGGAGACCCTAAAAACCCCGAATTATCTTTTGGCAGGTAGGCCCCTCATGGTACAGGCATTCCCCACCTAGGTAAATGTTCTAGGAACCCTTCCACATCAGTGATCAGTGTACCAGGTAGTCTTGTTGTGAGAGGCTGTATTGTGGAAGAAACGTCATGAGTTGCTGCAAACAGGTGACTGGTTCTTCCACCATGATGACACACCTGTCCAAACCATGCTGAGTGTTCACCAGTTTTTGACCAAAAAACTGCATGACTCCCATGCCCCATCATCCCTAGTGAGTGACTTTTTTTGTGTTTCCCCAATGAAGAAAAGTCCTCAAAGGGAAATATTTTGCAGATGTGAAGGAGGTGAAACAAACAAAAAAAACCAGCAGAAGCACTAAAAGGCATCAAAATTGACGAGTTCTTAAACTGTTTTGAGCAGAAGAAAAAGCCTCTTGATAGGTGTATTGCATCAAAAGGAGAGTACTTTGAAGGTGACTGAAGTTTCAACATGTAAGAATAAACACAGAATTTTGTAAAAATAAATTCTGGTTTGGGGGACTTCTCCCATGTACAACTTAGCTCCAGCTTCAGGTTGTGAGGAATACGTGAACTTGTACACTGAAACTGGAACAACAGCGTCAATTCTCTTCCCTTGTTCTCATGTATTCTCTGTTTTGCAGTTAATAATTAATTAAGCACCAACTGTCTCCTTAAGGCTGTAATCTATGTTCCCTAAATGTGATTCCTACAGGCAATTTTTCAGCTCTGTCTCCACTTCCTCATCTTTCCTTGAAGAACTATCTATGATCATCCATGCTCTTCAGTTCAAACCCCCGACTCCTGCTGTCAATCCCTGTCCTTGTCAACACACCAGCATCTTAGCACCTGTGAAAATCATCCAACTTTCTTTTCATCTCTGCACCTACTGGCTGCTGGTTCATGTCACAAGAGAACGCCCCCTGGGAGCCTAGGCAGAACTGGTTTCACTCTTCACTCTGTGCTTTTTGTCATGAGAAGCTTCTTTCTCTTTTATGGGAACTGCCAGGGATTAAGACTCTCTAACTACCTCTGGTTCTTGTACCCCTAACTCCCTCAGAAACTTGTGTGTTCTCTTCCAACTTCCCACTCCCAGGCTCCCGAGGTCTGCTGGGCCCCATCTCTTTGTACTCTTCCTCCAAGTCCTTGTTAGCATTGGTCACCAAGTTCCAGTGGCCCTGGATGCCCTCTGACAGAGTGTGCCATTTTCACTTGTTATCCATACCATGGACCTGACCCCCAAGCACTTAGCTCACCGAGGCTTTCTTCCCTTCCCAAACGATTTCCAGGATTTACACTCAGTGGTAAGGGTCTATAAGATCCTCTCTCAGTGAGCAACTTAGGAGTTACTTGGATAGTAGTAACACTCCATATGTTTTTCTTTAACTTTGTGCATTCAACACTTCCTTCAGCTCCTTGGTGACTCTAAGAGTCCTTATAAGGAGAACAGTGATTGTCTACTATTGTTCCAGGCCTCATATATGGTTCTTTATGAGCTTTATTACATTTGTATACTATTTTAGCCAATATTTATCACCTACAACAACTAGCATTATCTTTTCGTGTTGAGCACTGTACTATAGCACCATATTATATATTTTCTCATTTTATCTTCTTGCAAACCTATCAGGAAGACAACCTTATTATACCCATTTTACAGAGTGGAAGTGAGTGAGGCACAGAAAGGGGAGATATTTTTTCCAAGATTACTCAGCTAGAAGAATTCAGGTAAAGGGAGTCTTACTCCAGAAACCCTGCCCAGAGGTAATAGCTATGAGCAAAATAGCATTGTTCCCACTCTCCTGGAATTTACACGTTAGTGGAAGGAGCCCATGTTAAACAAATAGTCATACAAAAGGTTATTTAAGTACATCTGTAGCAAGGGACCTAAAGACCAAGAATAGGCTCCATGATGTATTGAACAGGGGGACCTGACCTGGTCAAGGAGTTTAGGAGCATCTTCCTCAAGGTGATGACATTTACACTGAGAGTAAAAAGACAAAGATGGCAGGATTGGAGTGTACTAGGAAGATCATTTCAGGTATAAAAAATAGAAGCGTTCGTAGACTCTAAAGGGTAAATGTCTGAAGCCACAAAGAATTCAATGAAGACTAGTATTGGCTTCAATGCTTGTGATGGAAGGAGAGAGTGATGAAGTAAGACTGGATATATGGGCAGAGATTGTGTCATGTGGGGCCTTGTAGGTGAAGGCAAAGATTTTGTTCTATCTCAAATGCAATGAGAAACTGTGGAAGTGACATAGATTTGCTTTTTAAAATTGGCACTATGAGAATAAATTAAAGGCAGTTGGAACGAGATACGTATATCAATTAAGAGGACATTTTAACTGGCCGGTGGTATTTCATTGTGATGCCTGTTTTCAGATGAAGAAAATAGAAAATTCAGAAAGGCACCATCAGTTGCCTAAGTCGACAGAGTTTGTGCCAAATCCAGAATTTGAATCCAGTTCTGTCTGACACTGAAGGTCAAGTTACTTTCCACTGCATTACTCTTCCACTTGTGAGAATGACTTAGTGTCTTTAGTTACATTTAGCATGAGGCCAGAACTTAGCAGACCTTCTCAAGAGCACATACCTAGTAATTAGCACACTGCAAATTGTAACTCAGTTCTTTGAGGCCAAGTCGAGCGCTCTTTCCACGTTATACTGCTCTTTGCTATTAGCCAACAACATGTTTAAAATGATCCCTCTTTATGATGAAAATGGAAACAGTTAAAGTCTTAAATGGCATTACAGTCATAAATACAACGTACAAAAATACCTGCCCCATATACCTCACAGGATTGTTATGAGGTTGATACAATATGCATTAAGACACTTCGTAAAGTGCCAAGTACTACAGAAAAGTAAAGCATTTACTGATATTTGTTATATAGAAGACAAGAGTGCCATGGCAACTTGTCCAGTAGGATTGGGACTGCGACCCTGAATTTCGATATCAGTTACCAAGAGATCTCACAAATGATAAAGTGCCGGTATATTTCAAAGATTTTTGCAAATCAGGAACAGGACCAGAGAGAAGCAATTGATATCCCTGTATCCACCATACTCGATTTAGCACAAGGTTATGCCTATTTGGGGTTCAATTGGATAATCCCCGTATAATTTCTTGTTCTAAAGGAACCTGGGGTCCCAGAGTGTTACCTGATGTGCCAGTATTGGAAGTTTCTATTTTATGAAGCAAAGGCATTTTTTAAGCACACCTGAAGCTGGTAATATATCTTTGCAATTTAAATTCTCCAGGAGAATGAAACATGGATACACAGACCCAAATCAATAGTCATCTTTCTTCCATTAAAGAACTTTTAGGGTCTTTTATAGGATTCCATTTCTTATTATTAGCCTATTCCTAAAGTTACTCTTGGTCTAACTTGGTTTTTGTCAAACTGCAGATCATGACCTGTTGATAGACTATAAAATCAATTTAATTATAACAAGCAGTATTTTTAAAAATGAAAGAGAATAAAGAGAAAATATCCTATTCTGTTGCATATAGTACAGGTATTGCTTTAAGAAACTTTTGTCTCAGTCATAAACATATGTCCTTGTCTATCGGATTACAACTGAAAATATTTTTCTTAACGTATGCTACTATTAAAAATAGTTTGCAACACAGTATTCCATTGAATTCAGGCAAAAAGCTGGTGTCTTTATACTTTTATAAGCTGGACTTATTCAAGCCTTAGCCCAAATTCAAGATGGGAGGTGCTACCCAGGTTTAATGCATTAATTTAAGCATTCCCTAATTTAATTTTTCTGAAAATTAAACCACATAGAGAAGGTGGTGAATGGGGAGCCAGCACTACCCAGCAACTCTCTGTTCACTGAAAGAATCCTGAGCCAGCCGGGCTCAGTGTCTCAGCCTGTAATCCCGCACAGCTGGGCTCGGTGGCTCAGCCTGTAATCCCGCGCCTTGGGAGGCTGAGGTGAGTGGATTGCCTGAGCCCGCGGGTTCAAGACCCGCCTGGGCAGCGAGACCTCATCTCCACAATAAGTCAAAAAATCAGCTGGGTGTGGTAGTGCACACCTGTAATACCGGCTACTCAGAAGGCTGAGGTGGAAGGATCTCCAGAGCAGGTCGAGGCTGTGGTGGCAGGGAGCGGTCACTGCACTCCAGTCTGGGCAACGGAGTGAGACTCTAACTCAAAAAAGAATCCTGAGCTGATGGTTGCTCTAAGGGGGTTGAGGAATTTTCAAAGCAATAGCCAAGAAAGAATGTCCTCAATAGCACATAGGGAGATGCATTTTGTGCTGGGCTCCTGATACACATGTTTATCTCTCTTTTTTTTTTTTTTTGAGGTGGAGTCTCACTCTGTCATCCAGCTGGAATGCAGTGGCACACTCACGGCCACCCCCGTGTTGACCTGCTGGGCTCAGGCAATCCTTCCGCCTCAACCTTCCAAGTAGCCAGAACTACAGGCATGTGCTACAATGCCTGGCTAATTTTTGATTTATTGTAGAGACGAGGTCTCACCAACTTGCCTGGGCTGGTCTTGAACCTGTGGGCTCAGGCAATCCACTCACCTTGGCTTCCCAAACTGTGAGATTGCAGACTGAGTCATCGAGCCTGGCCTCCTGTTTATCTCTTTACTAAACATGTGTATAGTACTCATGTTCCATAATCAGAACCAAAACAAAACAGACAGAAGATACAAGCACTATAGCACTAGGAGGAGGGAGAAATGATGGGAGAAAGAACTGAAATTAGGTTGATCTGTGTTTATAATATAAACATTATCATTTATTTTTGCATGTGAAAGTCTTACATAGTGTTCTTCAGAAAAACCATCAGTCTACCTAGGAATCATTTGCAAATATATTTTGTTTTTATTATTGTTATTTTATTTTTAGAGGGAATTCTAACTATGTTCCCCAGGCTGGTCTTGAGCTCCTGAGTTCAAGCAATCCTCTTGCCTCGGCCTCCCAAAGTGCTGGGATTACAGGTCTTAGCCACCACTCCTGGGCCATTTGCGAATATATTTTAAGGCATGAAGAAAAGCCTTAAAATATAAAAAGTCCTGAGATAGGGTAAAATTTTCCTTGAGTCAGAGTGGATTATAGTAATATTTTGATTCCATGGGAAAATAAAAAATAACAGCATACCCAGAGCCCTCAAATTTGATTACATAAGTTAATAAAAGTTGGTCATTGTTTCCACATGTTCTTTGGTGCCTGTCATGAGATTTTTCTTTTTTTGTTTTTTTGGGGTTTTTTTTGTTTTTGAGTCATAGTCTCACTCTGTTGCCCAGGTTGGAGTACAGTGACATGCTCACGGCCACCTCAGCCTTGACCTGCTGGGCTCAGGCGATCCTTCTGGCTCAACCTTCCATGTAGTTGGAGCTACAGACACATGCTAAATTTTTGACTTATTGTAGAGATGAGGTCTCACCAAGTTGCCCAGGCTGGTCTCGAACCCCTGAGCATGGGCAACCCTCTTGCCTCCACCTCCCGCAGTGTTGGGATTACAAGCGAGAGCCACCAAGCCTGGCAAAATTTTTCAGTGCAACAAAAGGTTAGACCCCAGTCCTAAGTATGAAGAGGGCTGTGAGGACTTACCACTCCTGCAGTCTGACCAATAAGCTGGAATTCCAGAAAGCTTTCTAGGTAACCCTGGCTGGCAGTGGTTTTTCTTTTCTCTGACTCCCTGTATATTTGTTTGTTTTACTTATAACATGTTTCACTCAATGTTTGGGTTTATTTGGCAAATTTCTTATCACTACATTAGAGGGGAAAAGCTCCTTGAAGGCAGGAATAATGTTATTTGCTTTGCTGTATCCACAGCACAGAGTATTGCACCCTCCACATATTAAATCTGCAATAAATGTTTATCACTTCACTGAGATGCAAAACTTCACAAAGTTCCAGGCAAGAAGACTCTGTGTACCCCTGGAGCTACCACTTCCATAGCTTTTATTTTTGGATTGTATATTGCTTTCAAAGACCTTCTAAAAATGTATTTGAATTCTATCAGTCTTTTGGGATATTGATAGGAGACCACCTTCCCATAATTCAAATCAGGAGCTACTATGGACAATTTCAACACATGCAGAGGATAATTGTCCCAAACACATATAATCACGCTAATATGGAATCCTCCTTTATGCTCAGAATGTGGATCTGGATAATGGCTCTCTCAAAGGCAGTTGGCCTTTTTTTTTTTGGAAGTGCTATGCATAGCTTTCCTGATGTTGAGGTCAACCTCTCAGACAAAGGCTGCCATACCCACAGGCAGGGTAAAAAACGAAAGTAGTCTAATCAGCTGTTAGTGATACTTGTGTCCTGAATAAAGACGTAGATCATGAAGCTCCTAAGAGGTGTGGCATTTCCACACAAGTCACCCATCTGTGTTGAAGACAGCGCTGGCTGAAGGCCAACGTCAGTCCAGACTGAGCAAACTACTTTGTTACTTAGAGGTAACAAGGTACGCTAGGAGACAGTGCAGAGAAATGTCATCAGTTCCCCATTTAGTGCTTCTTCACACATAATGTTCTAGTATGAAATGTCAGCTTCAGCTTCTAAGGTTATCTGTGTGTGGATAATATATGAAGTTGCCTAGCTTATAAAAAAGAAGTAGGTTCTGGAGGTGGCCTTGGTTTTGTGGCTAAAATCACCAGGGTAATGACGTGAACAGAGAGAAGAGATGGAGAAAGGAAGGGGGAAGAGGAGAGAGGAACTCAAAATTTTGCATGTGCAATTAGAATCCTAGAAACCCTCTTCCCTTTGTTTAATCTTCATGTGGCTTGGAAAGATCTTTACATATACCCTGCATCCGTGCTTTTTCAGACAGTATGGAGAAGTTCTGCTGGCTTTCTCCATTTGGACTTTGTGGAGAGCAATCTGAGACCCAGTGTGTCCGATGCCACACCTGGGCTTCCCTTACCAAATGCGGGGGTTAAGAAAGCTCTCTGACTTCACGAACTTTAAAGTCATTCAACTGCCTCATGCAGCCCAGCATGCCTTTCTATGTGTCTCACCTGCTGTTAGTCTCTTGTATGGTTCTTGATACATGGTTCGTTTGCTTGTTCCTTCATTCATTCAGCAGCTATATTTACCGAGTATCTATTTTGTAAGCATCGCTGTGCTAGGTGCTGGTGATTCCAAGGTGAACAAAATACATTCCCTGCTGTCAAGATGCCCCCTAGGAAGATAACGACATAAGCAAATAATTTAAGCATTATTTTAGTGTGGTCTATGCCGGGTTGCTATGGGAATGTATAGATGAGACACCCCAGTCTGGGGAGAAGGTCAGGAAATCAGGGAAGGATCCAGAGGAAGTGATGTTTGGGCATAAAAGATGATCAGGAGTGAGCTTGGAAATTGATAAAAGGGAAGCAAAAGGATGAGGAGAAAGGAGGAAGTTCCCAGAAGCTTCTGTAAAGGCTTAGTAAGGAGGGAAAGCACAGCCAGTCTGGGAAATTGCAAGTAGTTGAATATGGCGGGAGCATTGAGGGTAAGATAGGAGAACTAGACATAAGCCAGCAGTGAAGGCCATTTGAAGTCACATCAAGGAGTTTGAACTTTATCCTGAGTGCTATGGGGAACCACCGAAGGGTTTTAAGTGGGAGACTGACAGATGTGATTTGCATTTTACAAGGATCTCTCCAGCGATAGCATAGGGAGCCCATTAGAAGCAGACAAGAGACTGGCTAGATGGCTGTTGTGTTAATCCAGAGGATGGAGTCAAGGGTCCGGCCTGGCCCAGGGGAGTAGCAGAGGATGGCGAGAAACTGTTAGATACAACAGGACATTGAGCTGATTGGATGTTGGGATGCAAGGGAGAAGCAGCCAAGGATGACCCCTGGGTTCTGCTGATGGCATTCCGCCAGCTTTCCTGCGTGCTAAGTGGGTGAGACATGCAATTATCAGGTAAAAGCTTATCTGTCCTTTTCCTCTTGTTATTTTATTATTTGAGTTTTATTGGGTCTTCTTTCACACGAGAAAATAATATGAACTCAGCTCTTGGCTGTCGTATTCTTTCTAACTTTGGAAACCAACAAGAGCCCATAAAAAGATGAGGCAGACTAATAGAAAAGTTTGAATAGAATACCATTAATTTTTTTCGGTGAGGTTGGGAGAAACCTATGCCATATGCAGAAAGTTTCCAATTAGGTTAATGTACCTTAAACTGTATTAGTAATTAAGTGCTTTGGGTATTAAAATACCTAATCTAGCTTCAGGCTGTTTTTGATAAATCCTTTCACATTTTCCTAACTGAGGGGGAGAGACAGAGCAGAGGAGGCCTCGCCTGGGATTATAGAGCTCTTGGCTCCATTCCCCAGCTTTCAGCAGCTTACTATGTGACCTCGGTAAAGTTGCTTTTGGTCCCTAGCCCTCAGTTACTCTATCTGTGAAATGGCAAAGATAAGAAGATGGTAACACGACTGCTCGTGTAAACAAGAACCCTTACAGAGGACTTCGAATTTAGTAGTTTGCTTTTGTATTTTTTTTTTTTTTGGTGGGGGGAAAGCAATGTTAACGGGTTTGGTTTTTATGTTTTATTTATTCTACTTAGGGACATTAACCTGCAAGTAAGAGAATACCTAATATTTCTGGCCTATAGATAGATAATAGCTAGCTAGTTATGCATACATATATACATACGAAGGGGGAGCCCTCTAAAACCAGAGTTGTCTTTTGGAGGCCAGGCCCCTTGTAGTATACTTGGAATTTGTTCCTCTGGATCAAATGATCAGCCAAAGTTTTTATCTGGAAGTTCTGAGAAGGTTGCACCACGATTCGCAGAAGAAATACCCCACGTCGTGGCAAACAGGTGTCTGATTGTTCCACGATGAGAATGCACCAACCCACATTGTGCTGCATGTTCAGTAGTTTTTAACCCCAAATGACATGACCCCATGCCCCACCCTCCCTATTCACCTGATCTCACCCCAAGTGAATTTATTTTGTTTCCCTGATAATAAAAGTTCTCAAAGGGAAACGTTTTGCCCATGTGGAACAGGTAAAACCAAAAAAATGTCTTGAAAAGTCAAAAAAGCTTCTCGAAAGGTATATTGCATCAGATGAGGGCACTTTGAAGGTGACTGAAGTTTAAACATGCAAGAATACACAATTTTTTATAAATGAATTCCATTTTGGGGGGATCCCCCTCGTAATATAAATATATAGGTGTATTCATTTCATGTAACACAGGCAATTCAGGATATCCATATCAGATGCATGGAGCTACTCAACCAAGTCATCCAGGACCCAAGACTCTTCTGTATTTCCACCCTGACATTGTTAGCATTTGCTTATTGGAGGATAGCAGCTGTGTCTTCAAATACCATATCTACACTGAGCAGGAGGATAATAAGAAGAGTTGATGCCAGCTTAATTTCTCCTGTTTGTCAAAAAGAAACCCACTTTCCCAGAAGCAATATCATGACTGCATTGTACTCTTATGACTAGCGCCGCACCCCACTGGCCGACCCAAGGAGGCTGAGGATGTGATTGGTCTCCATAGTAAAAGGGGCAAGAACAAAAATAAAAGGGAAGGGGGCCAGGGGCAAGTGCTAAGTGAGCCAATCAACAGCTACTGCCATACCTGCTAAGTAGAGTACAGTCTAGAAGTGGGAGAGTGAATCATTTTTCTAGAAGCAAGGTATCGAAGGTTAGGCTGGAGCCGAGACTTTGAAAGGACAGCTTCCACTTAGGGGCTTGTTTCATTCAAGTTGGGTGGAAGCTTTGGAGTCATGCTTTTGGTTCAAATCTGTGAATATGTGGTCCACCCCAGAAGGGGTTTAGAGGGAAATCTGATTTCTTTATCGAACAGGTAGGTCTGGCGTGGAATAAAAAGCCCGTGTGTGAAGGGACAGGAGAGAAAGATGGATCTGCAAAAGTGGGAGGGAAGCCCATTCCCTTGAATCTCTGGACTTGCTTATCTTGGGGTGCAAAAGGAAGAGACGAAATACAGGAAAGAAAAATCAAATGACGTACTCGTACGGTGCCCTTGAAGTAGTTACAGACCCAGCATTGTGGGAAACAGAAAGACAAGGTCAGTACAGTGGAATAAGTGTCCCCAGTTCCCATACTGGGTGGTCCCTCCATGGTA
The DNA here is from genome assembly GCA_027257055.1 of Cephalopachus bancanus. NCBI lineage: Eukaryota > Metazoa > Chordata > Mammalia > Primates > Tarsiidae > Cephalopachus > Cephalopachus bancanus. Next base: position 1,608,338 of record JAPVLO010000047.1, on the reverse strand, counting down.
TTATTACCCTCATCCTCCCCTTCTTCCCTGGAGAGATCTTTCCTCTGCTCAAGATAAGACAGTAGGGAGTGTGCCCATGAGTTTTCTCCATCACATTTGAATAAAGTTCCAATTTTTCTTTTTGGATTATCATTTAACAAGGTTTATTGTTCATGCCTATGTGCCTCAGGCAGCCTATTAGGACATTAGGGAAAACTGCCCACTTATTATTATTTTGTTAGGCCTGAAAACAAAACACGTAGAATTGTGGTTTCTCTTCTTAGAGAGGACGCAGGGTTCCCAAGTCTGATCCCCCTCTTGCCGTAGGCTGTCATCCTACAAACTGGTAAGCTGACACTGGGTTGTGCTGGGAAGGTTCTCAAACTACAGACTACCTTTGCCCGGAGCCTACACCATTATGTAAGCCTCTGTAGTCAACAAGACTAAAAAAGAAAAAAAAAATCTGTTTTAAAATGTCAGCTTCCTTCATAAGATTGTCACTTCCCCTTTTCTCAAATGAATTGTTTTCCCAGAGAGGGGATTGTGTGTGTGTGTGTGTGTGTGTGTGTGTGTGTGTGTGTGTGTGTGTGTTTTCAATGTTCCAGTCTGGCCTAGGATCCCAGCTAGTTTCAGCAGGGAAAGAGGAGGAGCATGTAAATCTCATACGCAAGAGGAAGGCAAGGGTGCTCAGACAGAACTCAATGAGGAGAAACAAACTCCTCAGCCGGTGTAAGTGAACTGGCAACTCAATTTCAAGGACACAGGAGAATCATCAGGGAGGCTCCGACTACAGAGCGAAGCCGTGTCTGTGTATTTTTGCATGCATTTGTGCCACTACTAATCTGTCTGCTTGCTATGCAATAGCCCAGGTCCTTTACTAGATTGAGTGCATCCAGGAGAAGAGAAGCAAGCTCACACACAATTAGGACACATTTGTGAACAATACAGTAAGTGAAATTAAGGTTAATAAGCACTGAGTATATTTTCACATCACACTGCTAGCACTTGCTCCAGTGACTCAAAGCTACAGAGCTCCTACTCTGAAAATCCATCACAGAGACACCATGATACCTCCTTGTGCAGTTCACATACCAGTTTTCCCAGAGCTTCATAAATTCATGGCAACACATTAGAAGTCTGCCAAACCGTCTCCAGTAGGAAGTGTTCTGGTTTTACCATTCTTCATTTTCTCCCAGAGATGATACCCCCAGGAGCAAGAATAGAGCAGAAATCCCAAAGAGATTCTAATTGTGAATGGGAAACAGCCATTCATCACTTGAATACTCATCACTCCTTTCCTTGTGATTTCAAATCAGGGTTGGGTAGGAAGGATAAAGTTAAGAACAGTTCAGAGTAGTTGGGAGAGCAAGGGTTTCGTATGGAGTGAGCTGGTATATTTCACTTCCAGTCCGACTTAAACATCTTAATGTGGTTATAGTAACATACCTTGATCTCCTTGAAAAACATCATGGTCTAAGCGTCTGAGCCACAGCAATTTTGAAAATCCTCTCAGGCTTGGGAAGCAACCTCTCTAAATTTATGGATCAAGGTAAATTGGCACCCTGCTCTGGAGTGAATTTAAAAGGAATTTACTCGCTGTAGGGTTTTTTTCAAATTTCCCTCAAACTCTTAGAACATGATAACATTGTCCTAGAAAAAATCCTGACTCCTCACCCAATCCTATGTCCTCTAATATAGCTACAACCTAAGTTACGTGAATATTTATTGACCTGACATATAACCATGTAAAGTTAGTAAAACTGAGGACTGATATAAACATTACTATTTAAGTCATTGGTCAGAGTTAAAAAAAAAGAGAGAGGGAGGAGCTCATTGTTTGTCTTTCACACATTTTATTATAGTTCCTCAGTCCTTTCTGAATGAGAAACATTCTTCATGATAATGCAGTTTCCTATTTATGGCTTCTTTCTGAACTACACCTTGACCATATTATTTTACCCCTGTGGCCCCTCTCAGTTGCCTCTGCATCTTTGGGCACCATGAGACCCCACTGGTTTCTGATGTCTCTGCTGTCAGCATTCCCAAATGGGGTTATTCGTCCAGCCTCTGGGGTTTGAGGCGGTAGGCATTAGATTTGGAGTGAGGAGCTGTTAGGACAAATTTCTTACAGGAAAGAACATGAAAATCGTATTTACTTAAGGGCAGTTCATAGGCTGTTTTTCCTGATAGTCATAGCTCCCCCTGCTGCCCAGTTAGGGGCAAGAGAGGCCAAAAGAATCTGGAAATGAGACAAAGTGTAGTCTACCTGGATAGAGTCAAGTCAACCCCGAAAGCCAGCAATTGAACGCAATTAACCTTAGCTCCGGAGTCCAGGGCTTAAAGCATGCCTGGTGTGAGAAAAGGCAATGAATGATTCAGGAAGGCAGTAGTAGGTCTTTGAGAGTGGGGGAGTATGAAAATGGGGAATTGAATTTTTTTAAATGGCACCGCCAAAGTGTTGGTTAAAATCAAAGAGACAAAAACTCTGGATCTACATGGAGTTGATGATCCTGCAAGCTCTCCACTCCCCCATCAGACACCTTCTTTCTGAACATATTGCTCTTTTTGTCTTCTAATATCAGCTCTACTCATTACCTGGGGGCAGGTTACATAATCTCTGCTTCACTGTCTGTAAATGGAATTTTTAAAAAATACTGATTCAATTAAAAAAGAGCATGTGTTTCTCACAATGTCAGGTGTTTGTATAGATGAGGCCAATACATGTTGAATGTTGTTTTTATTCTAGTTAATGTGGTTTTTCTTTAATCTATTGGTTCTCAAATGTATTTGTACATTGACATCATATGGAGAATTTTTAAAAATACCGGTTCCTGGTCCTATTCTTAGGAATTTCTATTTAATTGATATAGGGAGTGGTCTGAGCATCAGAAGTTTTCAGATTTCTCAGGGAATGATAGCATGTAGCAAAGTCTAAGAGCCATTCCTTGTCATCTTTCCTCAGAGACCAACATCTCACAAGGGGATGAGGTGTGCCAGGTGGAAGGAGGAGGCCTTCTGCAGTGTTAGACTTTTGAGGGGCCACAGGGAAACACTCTTAACTCTTTACTAAAGCGTGGTCCTGGGTCCAGCAGCAACTTAATCACTGGGACTAGGGAGAACTCTAGACTCTAAAATTAGTTTTCATTTTAACAAGGTCCCTAAGTGATCTGTGCAAAATTCAAGTTTGGTAAGTCCTACCCTAGCATGCACTCTCTGTCTCTCTCTCTCTCTCTGTCTCTCTCTCTCTCTGTCTCTCTCTTCCTCCCTCCCTCCCTCCTCTCTTCTTTGACTTCTTTCGTTCACCATGGAGAATGGTGTTGAGTATTTCTGACAAGGAAATATCCTCTCAAAAACGGCTCCAGGTCTTTATTTCAATAATCTCTTCAGATTCAAATCTCCTTAGAGTTAATTTTTTTCAGCTGCCAGACATAGTTTGAGTTTTTAATACCTGTCTCAACTCACAAGCACCCACTTCACATCTGCTGATAGATATACACTGGCCTCTTATGTGGCTTCTAAAAATATTCCTTCTAGGACTGGTACAAATGCCCTGATCAGGCCAGCTTTGGCCTGTTGTTGAGACTGGGTCAACATTTGACTGAGGATCTTTGGGACATCACAACTGTTTGACCAAATTTAGAAGATGATTATTATTTGCTAAAGGCTCCGAAAAGAAAGAAAATCCTCCATCAGAACCTAGTCATTAAGGTTAGCAGTAAACTATAAAATGCATGGAATGTTGGCCCTGTGGATAGGTTCTCAAAAAAGACAATGCAAATGTTTTTAACTAAAATGTAAGGGGACAGGACAGGGCTTTGGAAGAAAAGGAGGGAAGAAGAATAAGTGATTCCTTAAAAAGAATAAATCTCAACAGGAATTTAACTGCTGTGACATTAGCATAGTTCTATGACACTAGCACTTTCTCTTCCCTCGCTCCCTCACCTACCCCATTTCAAAAAGAAAAATATTTAAACATGAGTTTTAAGAGATTCATATTTAGATAGAAATAATGCATGAATAACTATTGCTGTCTTAACTGTTTTTCCTCTCTTATTTTCTTTCCAGAGACACGGTGTCCTCTTTATGATGCTTTTATGTCTATAAACAATTTAGGGGAAGACACCGAAACCAAATCTGTAAACGTACAAGTCTCCTGGATTGGTGGGGAGAGGGGAGGGGGGAGGGGGAGAGAGAGACACAAATTGCAAAGAGCAGAATAATCAGATACAGAGGGACTTTGATCTTCTGGAGACCTAAGCTAATAGATGTTAAGTGCAGTTCAGTGGAAGTAATAACCCATGAAGAAAACAAAATCTGCAAAATGATAAAATGCTGCAGTCTACTGATCAAGGAAGACATTGGAAAATTACTATGAAAGCATCCTCAGCCCAGCAGATCCAAGGTGAAGAAAGGGCTGTGTCTGCCAACCAGCAGCCAGACATTCCAGGCAGACTTAGCCGTCTCCCATTTTGTGGCCAGATTAACACTCTGAGTAACCTGAATGCTTTCTCACTGAAAAGGCATGAACTGGCACCATTGCAACCCTGGGCTTCATCTCTCCCAGTGACGCCATGGTGAATCACCCTGGGGCTGGCCATGAACTCTGTGGGGGCGTTCCGGGACTGTTATTACTGTTCATCAATTAGTGCAAGTAAAGAATTTCTGAATAGATTCCAAATGAAGTGCTGGTCATCTTTTTGACATCAGTAGGACACAGTTAAGATGAATTAGACATCCTTCAAGAAATTAGAATCTTAGCAAGCAGACTAGGAAGGAAGACACTGGGAATTTATAGATATTTAAATGTAATTTAAAAATCCAGAAACTTTATAAAAGGGAACTCCTTAACACTATTTAAGAACTATTTTATTATGGGTATCCATTTATTGAGCAAGGGCTATATTATGCATATTGTATAACGTCAGGAAGAATTAATTTAATCTGCCTGTAGAACAAACTGAATTTTTATTAGCCAAAGAAAATCTAAACCTTGAAGCAGTCAGATACTTTCAGCATGGGCACACTCTTCGTTGTGAAAAGAATTAAGCAAACAAATAAATACCATCAGAGAATGTGAGTTAACGGTCAGGAAACTGGGAAAAATGGAGAATGCATTTAAAAATTCCCACCTTCCTCCATTTCATGTAATGGCTAATTAAACATATGGAGTACATTATCTGAACCACAAATTAATGTGTTTGGATAGGGTAGGAGCAAACAAATGAAAATAAAGAAAAGCTATGCAGTTGGAATCCAGGCATGATGTGGCTAAGCTCTTCTGGGCACCAGCATTTGGTTCATGTTTGAAAAAATTGCATTAGAACACTTAAAAGCAACATCTTGCTTAGAGGATTCTCCTTCCCAAGTGAAAAATTGAAGTTGGCAAACCTCAGATAACAATATAGACTACTGTTATTGATGGCCAAAAAGAAAAGCAAAGGAAATTACACCACTGATTCATTCCAGTGCATTTAACCTCTCCGGACAGTTTCCACATGTTAAAAAGGACATTGGTGAGCATCTCCAATGTGTCTTTATGAACCACTTTGCTGTCTCTCAGTGTAGATATTTACAAAAAGCCTGGCCTTTTAGAATGTATTTTACCAATGGGGAAAATTGAGACTGGGCCTACATGCTGCCAAGGGGACTTCATAGAAAATTAAAACTCAGGGCCTCAACTGTCGATAAAGATATTTAATTGAACATATGTCTGTGCTTTTGAAACAAGTTGAATCCTTGTCTTAGAATCCTGTGGGTACAGGCGTGGCTCTCACTCTAGACTAACAGGATGGTGAAGATGAGAACTCCAGGCTCAGAGTTACCAGTCCATTACTCAGCCCACTGGGTCATGCTGTCTCTCACCATAACTCTCCTTATCTGGTCTATGCATAGAACACAATTTAGACTAAGCATGCTGAGTGGATTAACTAATGATTGCAAAACACTTTAGAAATAGAAAATACCCCATACGTGCCCAGAATTAGTAGTGATTAGATAATAGACTGTCCTAAATTTTACTTTTAATTCAAATAAACCTTTTCTCCATAATGAAAGTTGTGCTATTAAACAAAAGACTTTTTTTTCTAAACTAGAGGTTTTCACGGTATTTTCATTTGTGTTGAATTTCTGTTCTTCAGACCCATATTTCTGCCAATTTCTATCTCTTGTGCTTTCTCTGGCACAACTGAAAGAACAAAGTTAATAACAGAGAAAGGACAAGCTTTAAAAAGTGCTGCATTTATTGTTGGTTGTAATTCTGCTATTAAATGGTCTTGGCATTTGGGAAATTCTTCTCAATCTTACTTTTTTTCTTAGAGGGGAAAAAAAGGAAAACATGGAATTTAAACTAAAAATAATCCTTCTCTATCGTCTAAGTTCTCAGTCTTCACTTCCTTGCATTCCGTGTGCGACCTCCTACCTCTGTTGAATACTATGCAAAAGAAGCCCTAAGCCTTTGGTTCCCCTTAACTTTTCTAGAAGGAACACGAATTCACGTTCACACACACACACACACACACACACACACACACACACACACACACACGCAGACATACACTCACAATTTGTGTAGAATTATTTTTCACTCTGATTTCTGCCTGTGGAACAGATTGAAGATTTTGCCATCCAAAACCCACAAAGAGAAAACTCCTACTGTGGTCTTCAGAATTTCCATTCAGTGGATTCGCCTGCCAAGTCCAGTGACCAGTACCGCCACTCCTGATGGTGGGGAGCATATGGTACTGCTGTGAATAGTTTTGCTCTCACTGCTGTGAAATCCCACGCCTTCCTACAGAATGTGTTTGGAGGAGCAAATGCTAAGTGTCGCTATTCAGCATAGCTCTGTCTCTGCTGATGGAACCCAGTCCTTGAAACAACAAAATGAAGAGATAACTGCGAGTCTTCACAGTCACTGGTTGGGTGCTCAGCTTCAGGGTTAATGGTTACCTGTTAACAGTTTCTTCTTCCCAGGAGGGAGGATGATCTTCCACACATCCTGGGTTTTCCAGAATCCAAAATGGTAAAGCAACCATCCATCACCTTTGTTTGTTTGTTTTCATCCTCTTCTTCCTCCTTCTCTTCCTTCTAAAAAAAAATAAACATCTTAAAGTGGGACACAATTTATAAGTCGCACTGAAGTTCAGAAAAGAGCACTAGTCTTGGAGTCTGGAATATCAAACATTAGCTAACCTTGCAACCTTGGGCAAATTTATTCTGAGCCTCTTCTGTGAAACAGTTGGTACGTGCCCTGACCATTTTTTCTAGTTCCAAGATGACATGTGTTCGTCTGGTCCAACTCCACTCCACTGCCGATCTCATCTCCAGGAAAGTCTCTTTCTCAACCATTCAAAATGCATTTGTTAAAAATTTTATAATATGGTTTTCAGGAACTTACTTGGCTGCTTTTTTCTGGGTTGATTTTCCTCCACTGTCAAGTGGTTCTTTTATATGTTTAGCAAAACTCTCTCCTACTGCAGGATAAGGCCACTTTTTTCTCCTTCTGGTTTTTGTGAAAATAGAGAACAACCCTTTGGATCTCTGCTTATAATAACTTTTCTTGCTTGTAGTGACTGTTACTTAAGTCGCTCTTTGATGTTGTGGCCTTTAAGACGTGTGTTCTGATGCTCTCATTGTCTCTCCTGCTCCATTCCTGTCCCAAATACTACTCTCCTGTTTTGCCAACACAGGTGTGTGCTGGGCGAGAGGCTGAGGTAGGGCCATTTGGAGGCCTGAGTGTGATTTTGCATGTGCCACATTCGCTGGTGTGCAGTTGGAAAGAGGAAAGGCAGGAGTTTCTCTGCTGCTGAAGAGGGCTGTGGAAACTTGGAAGTCATAGACATGCTTCAGTGAGAGGATGAGGATTTGCCCAGATGGGAAGCTTCAAGTACAGAGGCACTTGTACATCTACTTATCTTGAGTCTCAATGATGCTGTTTATGAGTGAGCTATTCAAATGGAGGAAGAAACCCACAGAGAAGGAGAAATAACAGGTTGGAGTGATTATGTGCAGAAGGAGAGGCCCCAGTAGAAGTCCAGTGGGAAAGGAAGAAGGGAATAAAATTAAGAATGATTAATGGCAGATCTCCAACGGTTTCACTGGATCCAAAGGAACAGGGCAATACCGAGTAAGAAACACTTGATTTAGGAAAAGAGATGAGTTGAAAGGAAAATACATCATTCTCCAGATGTTGACAGACTCTGAGGATGGGGAAGGATCCTTCAAGGCTGGGTTGGGATAGGAGCTGCCCCTCCCACTCTCACAGAGGTACCCCAGCTAGCATGGCATCGTCCCCTGGTCTTTCTGGGAAATTCCCTCCAGGTGCATTTTAGCAGGGCCAGGGAGAATAACTGTGGCCATGGATGGAGAAGAATCCAGAATAACGGGTTTCAACTCTTAGGATGATTTCATTTAAGGGCACAGATATATCTTCTAAATGTATCCCTAAAAGTGCTGTACAAGGTGTGTGTGTGTGTGTGTGTGTGTGTGTGTGTGTGTGTGTGTGTGTGTTGCTCAAAGTATCTGCTGAGGTTAAGAAAATAGATTAGATTTCTAGTTGCAGGAGACCTAGCATTACTCTCCCTCCAATCTGGTCCCCATTATGTCCCAACTCTTCCACCTAGAGTTTAGAATTGCTATAATGCTTAAAGCTCCCCATAATAGATAATATCTACCATTTGTGAAGTCCTTAATATATGCCCACATTATGCTCAGCTCATTACATGCATTCTCATATCAAGTCCTTCCATCAAAACATGAGGTATTTGCAAATATTCATGTAGTGCTTATTAAATGCCAGACAATGTTCTCTTTTGTATGTGTAGATACATTTATTTAAGTGCTATCACTACAGGTTTTTTTTTAACATGTGAGGAAACTGAGGCACAAAGATGTAAATAATCCTTCTACAGTTAAAGAGCTAATAAGTGACAGAGTAAGAATTCAAAACCCACATCTGATGGATCTCATTAGACTGCAAGCTCTGTGAAAGTAGCTATTGTGTGTGGTTTTACAAACTATCGTTGCCTCAATGCCTGGAACACAGCAAATGCTCAAACATATTGGTTGAATTATTAAATATAAAGCCTAAAGCGTTATCCTCTGTGCCATATCAAGTCCCTGAGCAAACAGGTTTTTTTTTTCCCCAAAAAGCAAGTAAAACACAACTAGATAAGCAATAGAAGCAGTGGACAGTGTCATTCATTCAATTGTCATCCAAATATTTGTGAAGCACCTACTATGTGCCAGTGTTGGCTGAGGTGGTGCTATCTTCGAGAGAGAAAAATGTCACGTGATTTACCCCTATCCCTCCCACACCCAGCCAGGTTTGCTTGCAAATTTCCTCTAGATCCCCTTCCTCCTCCCAAGGTGGATACAAGGGGCCCAGCAACGTGGAGAGGGCAGTTCTGATCCCATGCAAGTAGCTCTGAGCTGCATCTCACTTGTTTTCCATCCATCTTGCGCTTGCAGGACCCACTGGGGATAATGACTCAGTGCTGGGGACAGCGTGGAGGCTGCGTGTGGCAGATCTCAGAGGGAGGGCCTGCAAATTGGAGGCATTTTATTGTTTTCTCCTTTCATTACTCTGAAAACTTTCCAGAAGGAGAGCTCTATTTAAATGGTTTGCAAAATCCATCTTAAGGTCAGCTCTAATTCAGGTGGGCCCTGGCAGCTGTATAATTTCTGTGTGTTACACGACTGCCAAAGAAAACGAGATGCTCACCTGAGCAGCGGTGAGGCCCGGCTGCCTGCACAGCTCCTGTGGGGCCCAGACCAACCTGGCCTCAGGAAGTGTGAAGTGTGGTCAGGGCTAAAGAGAACAGTCTTGGCAGAAATAGATTGATGCAGGAGGTCAGAATCTCATTTTGGGTAGATTTTAGAAAAACAGAGACACCCATTGTGTCACATAGTAGACACTCACACGACCTCCTATTTCTCTTCATTTCTATAATTAAAATATGATTTTTTGCAACAAAGGACTGAATTGACACAGTTTTGGGCGCATAGCAGATATCCAGTAAACGTGTGTCCAACGACAAAACTGTGTATACAATTGTGGAAAAAATGAGAAATTGACTCTGGTTCTAGTCCCAGAATTTTCAATTAATTCATTAATAAGATAAAACTATGAAAAACCTTTACCTATTCAAAGCACTAAACATTTAGAAAATGAAGAAAAATATGAAAAATCATTTCTCTGGGGCTCAGTTGTTTCATCTACAAAATTAGGAGGTAAGAGGAGCTTCAAAATTCCTTCTTGTTCTAAATTTTATGATTAAAATTTTACATAGAGACAGCATTACATGGCAGAAAGCACAGAAACCAAGTGCCAGCATCCACAAGTTGGATTCGATTCCAGACTTTGCCACTGACTAATTGTGAAAGCTCAGACATGTTGCTCAATATCACTGAGCTTTGGTTTATTCACCTGCTTAATGGGGATGTTGAAACATATTTTGTAGGTCTGCAGAAAGATAAAGAAGTGAAAAGTCAGTGCCTGGAATATGGAGGACTTTCAAATACATGGTAATAAAAAAATAAAGGGCTATTGGATTTAGACTCCATTTTTCCATGTAGTAAAATGCCACAGCCTTTAAGATAGATTCCATCAGCAGCCTCTGTTCTCTACCACACTTGGCATCTGTGCTGTGTCTCATGTAAATCTTGAGTGTTCTCTTCAGCCTTGACTCTGGGTATGGCTAACTGACATGCTGTGGCCAGTAAAACGTTAGCAGATGTGATGTAAGCAGAGATTTGAAGAGTGATTGGACTGGGTCTTTGGTGACTCTGCCATCGCTATGAGAAAGACACATCTAAATGAACCCATAGGTTCAAGAATAAGATAAGAAACACATGGGACAAAGCCAGCACTGTCTAAGCCAGTTGAATCTCTGTTAAGTCAACACTCAAAAAGCTAAATAAATAGTTTTAAGCCACTAAATTTTGGGACTGATTGTTATGCAGCAGTTTTATGGCAACAGCTAACTGATACACCATTGATCTATAAGAGAAGACAGGACCATTGTAGATTATTTTATTTTAAAGTTAGAGTTTACTAGTGAAATTTGCAAATATGTATTACTTTCCCTTACTTGGTGAACCTCTTGATAAAATTTTGGGTAGAATTTTGGTAGGAGAAGAAAGATAAAGATTTGCTAAAATGATGTTTCTGGTTCAAATGACAGTTTTCATGGTGTCTGAAACATTTTAAGTTGCTAAATTATGAACATTTGAAAACTTGCCATTAGCTCTGAGTATTCTAGCTTTAATTTTAGACTTGGAAATTTTTAGCAGGGAGGGACTTAACACGTGAAGGCCCAAATCTGACTATAGAGTATGTTTATACATTGCTTATTACCATTGTCCAATTGGAAAATCCAGTTATTCTGGTAACAGTTTTACTTAGATTAATGAGTTTCTAAAAATACAGTGTCCTAAAGTGTTCACTGATGGCACAACAGGACCCTTTGTTCACAAGGCTGGACATGTTTCTCAGAAGGAAGGGCTCTTGTAAAAACCAAGAGTCCTCTGAACCAACACAACTGCTTCTTAAATAAGTTTGTGTGTTAAACTGTAAATCAGAAACCACATTCTTCTGAGCATCAGGACTGAAACTAGCTGGTAAGTTTCTTCAGGACAGGGAAAAATAACAAACATGAACAACACTGGGCTTATGATTGATTTATCAGCAGAAGATGACCACTGTGGTTGAAGAACAATGAGTTAAAACTTTCTCCTCACTACTTAAGATCCAGACCAAATGCTGCTCTACCAGGAAGAATGCATTTCTCTGGGACCTGTCAAACCCGTTCCCATGACTGACTTAGCCATAAGGCTGTAAACTCCTCAAAGACTTGAAACATGTCATACTCATCTTTATCTCTCACGCCTACTATGATACCCTGCATGTAATACACATACACACATTAATATGGGCTTAATATTATTAAATAAATGAGTGACCATATTGTCCAATTCATAAATGAGGAAGATGAGGGTCAAAGGGATTAGGTAATGTTTGGAAATCACACACTGGCACAAAGCTGGAATTAAATTTGAACTCGGCTTCAGGTGAATCGCAGTCTATTTTCACTATGCCACACTTGAATCAGGATTTTGGTGGCATTAAACAAATTAGCACATGCAAAGGACACAGCACAGTAACAGATACTGAATAAATGTTACTTACCTTTTCCACGTCTTACTCCATTGGACATTTCTCTTTCTTCTCCTGGATGTCTTTTTCTTGGAAATCACCAATTTATTTGTGGTTGAAGGGGATGGAAAAAAGCAAGCATCCTAATACACTAATACACTAATGGCTAATTTGTGATATTGAATATCAGTTGGACTATTATGTGGTTATTAATAGCTATGTATATAAAGAGATTTAAATAACCTGAAAATGTACTCAATAATGATGTTGTATTTTCTTTGAAAGCAGCATAGTATTTTTTAATGCACACAGCACACATATTTGCAGTATTGTCACAATGCTTTCAAAGCTAAAAACAAAAAGGTATTGAGAAAATATTGGAGAGAAATTGTTTATATTTGTCTTTAGTTGGTAAGACCAAGGGTGATTTTTCACCATCTTTCTTTTTCTTTTTGTTTCTTCTTGAGGTAGGGTCTCACTCTGCTGCCTAGGGCAGTGGCATGACCACAGCTCACTGCAGCCTCCAACTTCTGGCTAACAAGTGATCTTCCTGCATCCCTTTCCCCAAGTAACTGGAACTATGGGCACGTGCCACCACATCCAGCTAATTTTTTAAATTTTTTTATTTGTAGAGATGAGATCTCACTATGTTACCCAGCCTGGTCTCAAACTCCTGAATTAAAGCAACCCTTCCGCCTCTGCCTCCAGAAGTATCAGAATTATAGGCATGAGCCACTGTGCCTGGCCAATTTTCCCAAAATTTTCAAGTTTCAGAAAATGAACAAGCCTTACTTAGATGTGCTGAAAGGATTTCAAATGGCCATCGTGCTTCCTTTTCTGTTTCCTAGCTCTCTGTGGTAGGGACACCGTGAATGGACTACTGTCACTAGCTCTCTCCACTTTATCAAGGATTCTATATTTTTTTCATGGTATCTATAGCCCTATATTACACTTAGTTCATTCATATTGAACTCCCCTAGTATCTGACTGTGAGTTTTGCTAAGAGCAGGGAGTATTTGATTCCTCTGTATATCTCTAGCGTCTGACGAGTCTATGAGGTTCAACAATTAGGTTTGCGAACTATTCTAGCAAAAGTGCTCCATACCTCATTGCTGAATTATCAACATTATGGTCACCTTCAAAGTACCCACTTGGGAAGCTATGCACCAACACCAGTGCCTAACCCACTGGTCAAAGCAATTTTGGAACACTTTCCCTGGAATGCCCATCAGAGCGTCACCATTATTTGTTGAGGTATGACAATTAAGTTCGTGAACTTGCCGCTGTGTGCTTACATTGGTAGCACTGTACAAATAAGTGTATTGGAATATCCACTCACCTGATCTGTCCCCCAGTGCCTTTTTCTTTACCCAAAGATAAAAGAAATATTGAAAGGAAGACTTTTGATGACATTTAGGACATCAAGGGGAATGCAATGATGACTCTGATGGCCATTCCAGAAAGGAGTTTCAAAACTGCTTTAACGAGCAGACTAGGCAGCTGGTGTCAGTGCATAGCTTCCCAAGAGGAGTACTTCAAAGGTGACCTTGATGGTATTCAGCAGTGAGGTATGTAGCACTTTTCCTAGGACGAGTTCACAAACTTAGTCATCACACATTGCACAATCCATAGTAGGCTCATAAATCTTGGTTCAATGAATGATATCTCTCATGACTGAGCTAATAATTTGCACCACGACCTCCAAGAAGAGGGAGAATAGGAAATGAGTATATTTATATGTGTATATGACTGCAGAGTCAGAGCTTGCAAACACTATACTACATGTTTTCCCATGTCTTACTTCAATTTTGCACATTTGTAAATTAGAAAATAAAATGTAAAATGCAGTTGAGCCATTTTTTTCCTCCCACATTGCCTTTTCTGAGTAATGAGGAGTCGTGCTCAATATGCATGTTCTTTTAACATGAAAACTGCACGTTCTCTGAATACAGGCAAAATGTATGGAAATTATATCAAACCTAATTTAAGTGTGTTTTCGTAAAATTAGGGTGTGCAATATTTAGTTTCAAGAGCAGAACAAATAATACAATTAGTGTTGATTCTTTGACTACTTTCTTACTAAACAGCTCAGTTAAAAAAATGCACATACCACCAAAACATGGCTCTTCCCAGTCACTGTTCCAAGTTTCATATGTTAAACAAAGACAGGCCAACCTTAAACCTTTTGATAAATATGATGCTTGTGGTAACTGCAGCATTCACTTCGTATCCCATTTCTCCAAGTTCCTGTCAGCCAGATGTCACTTGCAATGCAAACATTAGAAAAATATGAAATAATAATTTCATACATCATCTATGTGTGCAAGAGCCGGTCAAACATTCAATACAAATTCAGACTGATACTACACACAGAGCAAATATCATCCAAATAATATTTAAAATGATTGAAAGGCTTTTGATTTGGAAGTGTATTCTCTTAAGCTAAGTGGTCCCCAAGACCATCTAGAAAATTCAATTGTTTCATTTTTAAAATGTTTTCTGCCCAAAATTATATCAAACCCTAATGTCTCAATAGAAGCACATAGGATTGGATTGCTGACTGGGCGCCTGATGTCAAAGAAAAAATCTAATTTCACAATGGCATTTCCTCATACTGTCTCACCAAAATACAAAATTGATAAAATTTTAATGGATAATTTTCAGAAGCAGAATGTTAACCATTGGGAAAATATGAAGGGAAACTTAGCATTGTAGCATAGGAGAGGCAAAGTGAAGGAAGGAACTGACTATAAATACAGATAAACAATGCTATATAAAAAGAGTTCTTAAAAGCTTTTTCTTATCAAAAACAGAACTTCAACTTGAAAAAGGCCTTCCTATAATAACATATGCTTTTTTTGGGTGTCCATGTCTAAGTTTCTCTTCCTCGATTTTTCTATTTTGCAAAATGATACAGGGAAAAGGAATCACATTGTAAGCTATACACTATTACATATACATTTGCACAGTCTTGATTTCTGTTTGTGATGTTAGCAACAAAAGTGGGCATGTGTACCCCTGGCTTCAATTAAGAGATAAGAGAGAACGGTATTACATTCAAGCCTGCTTCTCTGCACTGGGGTCCTAGACATCCTCTCTCTGCTTGCTGTTTACTGGTGAATTTTCCTGCCTGTCTGCAGAAGAGAAGGGGGTCGTCTTCCCTTTGTTCAAGGAAGGAGTTTGGTGCTGTACAAGAGCAGGATTTCAGAGCAGACAGACTTTCATGTGCTGTGTGACCTTCAACATATCCCTTGCCATCTTTGAGCCTCAGTGTTCCCATCTGTAAAATAGAGAGAATAATTCCTACCTTACTATGTCCTTGTGATGTTTAGGGATAATACTTATAAAAACACACCTGACAAAATGCTTGATCCAAAGGAACTACTCAAATATTACTATATGATTATGTTTTTTTTGTTTTTTAGCTTCTAATACTCCCTTGAATTCTGTCTTTTTTTTTTTTTTTAAAGCTTTCCAGATCGACTTCTTCACAGCAAGCTGGCAGCTATGGGCAGTGAGGGAGGAAAGGGACAGCCTTCTCACTGGACAGCTGTGCCAAGGTCACTCTGGTCATCCATGAGATATGTCATGTGACAGCCTAATGACTAGCAGGACCCTGGAAGTCACTGTGTGACCCGGAGCCCTAGACTCAAGGTGCTGGGAATACTACAGAGAGGTAGATGCTAATCTTCTACCAGAAGGAAACTTCTTCCTCAGAAACGTTGAGGATGGTCATCAATTTCCCTCACCAGCACCCCTCACCCCATAAGACCTTCTAGGGGGGATCTCACCATGAGCTCAAGGGTTTAGAGTGGAAGCAACTGTAACCCAAATGTTTTTGTTTAAAAATGTAAGACCAAGCCGGACACAGTAGCTCATGACTGTAATCCCAGCATTTTGGGAGGTTGAGGCAAGAGGAATGCCTGAGCCCAGGCATTCGAGGACCAGCCTGGGCAACATAGCGAAAGCTCATCTCTACAATAAATCAAAAAATTAGCCGAACTTGGTGGCATGCGCCTGTAGTCCCAGCTACTAGGAAGGCTGAGACAGAAGGATTGTCTGAGTCCAGCAGATCAAGGCTGTAGTAGCTGTGATCATGCCTTGCGCTCCAGCCTACACGACTGAGTGAGAGACTCCAACGCCAAAAAAAAGTAAGACCTACTATTAACGTTTTAAACCTTTCCTTTCTCCTTTTTACCTCTCTTATCTGTCTGTCTATCTCTCCCCGCCCCCCATCTTCTCTACTTCATTATATTTTTCTTTGAGGCTGGGTTCTGGCTCTTAAATTATACTGATCACGAACCTTTTATTCTCTCCAGTCCCAGTAGAAGATTTTTGGACTAGGTAGAACATTAATAAATATTTAGTATTTAAAATTGAAGTTAGCCCTTTCTGTTGAGGCAGCTTGTTTAACGAATAAAAACTAACCTTCCTCATTAGTCAAGATGAGGGAACTCGCGGGTTCGAGACCCGCCTGGGCAGCGAAACCTCATCTCTACAATAAATCAAAAAATCAGCTGGGCATGGTAGCGCATGCCTGTAATTCCGGCTACTCGGAAGGCTGAGGCGGAAGGATAGCCGGAGCCCAGCAGGCGAGGTTGCGGTGGCCGGGAGCGGCCACTGCACTCCAGTCTGGGCGACAGAGTGAGACTCCAACTC
Organism: Cephalopachus bancanus; assembly: GCA_027257055.1. Lineage (NCBI taxonomy): Eukaryota > Metazoa > Chordata > Mammalia > Primates > Tarsiidae > Cephalopachus > Cephalopachus bancanus. Next base: position 1,591,549 of record JAPVLO010000047.1, on the reverse strand, counting down.
AAAAAAAAAAAAAAAAAAAAGATGAGGGAACTTTGTAGTATAGCTGTTGATGTATAGGATTTAGAATCAAACAGAACCAGATTATTATCCCAATTCTGACATCAGTTAACATCTTGGGCAAATTTCTTAATGTTTCTAAGTCTTAGTTTTCTCAATTATAAGGTGGAAATCATAATTCCTACTTTTTAGGATTATTATAAATACGATTGTCAGGTAAATAAAATACAGAACACCCTGTGTCATATGAATTTCGGATATACAATGATTTTTTTTAGTATAGATGTGTCCCAAATAGTGTATGGTGCATTCTTATACTAAAAAGTATTTATGGTTTACCTGAAATTCACATTTAACTAAATACCCTATGTTTTTATTTGCTAGATATGACAACCCTAATTATAAAGACTAGATGAATATACATATTGTAAAGCTACTAGCTTCATGCCTAGTAGGTAGTGGGTACTCATTAAGTGTTATGTTGTGTGATTAAATGCCTGGTACATAGAACCCATTCAATAAATTTTAGTTTTCTTTTCTTCTCAAGGCTTAGCCTCAAAAGAATCTCTGTTCTGTGCCTAACAGTGGAGAAAAGGCCTCAACCTCTTGTGACATTTGTCTCCAGGCCTGACTCCATCTTTCTCCTTCCTAGGGCCTGTCTGCAACTTGCAACAGAGGGTGTGGAGTGGCCTAGTTAAAAGGACAAAGCGGAAGGGGCAAAGCTGTTAAAACAGCTTCCCCTCAACTTAAGACAACTGGATCTTTGAAAATCTGAACTTCCCGTGGAAGCAGATGTCCTAAGGAGTGATTATTCTCATTATTTTATAAAGTGATCTGCTACAGAAATTCTTTCAATTGTGAGCTCTCTAAAGAGTTCCAAAAGAAAATTGTAAAAGAGATTTGACTTACAAAAACAGAGAAGTAAGATAACTCGTTCAGCAATAAATCTGTTACCTAAAGTGTGTGATAAAGGCGTTGCTAACAGCTCTATAAAACTCTCCTTGCATCTAGAGGCTCCACTCACCCCCCAGGTCAGCTTTTCCGGACACTGTTATTCTTCCGGCTAGAAAGGCTTTCAGCTGCAACTATTGCCAAATGCCCTCCTGGGGTGGTGGCCAGGCATGAACTTGGCTGCCCACAAAAGATACAGGCAAGGGTTTTAAGGACACTTTTTTTTCCTCACAAGTTCAGTGTTGTTGCTCTCTGAGAAGCCAGAGATAGTGCATAGGATATGATTCAACGGAAAGTCTTTGTACGACAAAATGGCTCTTTCAAAGTGGTCTATCTGAGGATCAGCACATTTGGAGTCTGTCTGACCTACATTTGCAGAGCTGCAGCTGTCTCCGCTGGGCCGGGGGCTGCACCCTGGGAGAAGCTGCCTCCTGTCCCAACTCTGGGAAGGGAACACTTCCAAGTCTGGAAAATGGTTAGGGCTAAAACCTATGAATATTTCTAGATCATACACTGGGTCTTTCCAGGAGAATCGAGACTTTGGCTGACAGCAGAAAGCAGGTACTGTCCACTTCCTTCGACTCACATTCTCATGTAAACAGGCCAGGCGGCCACAGACTGCAGCTGCAGCTCCTGGGTGGTCCTGCTAGGGTGTTCCAAGTGGATTGCAGTGCAGTCATGTAGGCTGGTGGTCACACAGCTAGAATAAGCATCTGTGGGAGAAAGCAAAGGCTTGTAGGTTCTCTATGCTCCAGTATCGGGTGGAAAATCAAAGTAAAATCTGACTTCCTGGAGAAGTCTGTCCTCCAAAGCTAAGAAACATAATGGAACAAGACAAAAGCCATGGAAGTAAAGACAAGATGGGTTTTTCTGCCAGGCAGTTTCTGAGATGAAGAGTATTCGATTCTGCTTCCCTCTTCCTCTTGGGCATACAGAAGTCGAGCCTCTGTAAATGCTTGTGAATTTATCAGTGTTAGTGCATCCCGGGGTATAATATTAGGACGCTTTTCAGCGTCTCTCCTTAGGAAGGTAAAACAGGAGAATTGCCGAGTTGAATTTCTATCTCCAATACCTATTGGCTATTTGGCAAGTTACTTAACCTGGGCCTCAGTTTTCCTATCTGTAAATGGGAAATACTTGTACCTCTCTCAAAGGGTTGTTGAGTGAATATCAGCGAATTAATATATATATGTTTAGAACACTGCCTGGCTTAGCATAATCCCTAAGCAAGTATTAATTGTTATCAGTATAATGAAAATGATCAAAATAGTTATGCCCTATCTTTGTATGGTGCTTTGTGGTTAAAAATGACTTCCAATTGTTTTTGGTAGGCCTGTCATTAAGGCGAGGTGGCGTAAGACCTGAAATCTCCAATTTTCCTAATGAGGAAAGGGAGAAATAGAAATCATCAGATGACTGTATGGGATGATCCCAGATGGAAAGGGTGACGTATGTGACTTTGGATGCAAAAGAGGGTGCTTGCTTCGGCAGCACATGTACTAAAATAGGATGCAAAAGAGGAGATTCCGTAAAGGAGATAGTGAGGTGGTTGCTGGGTTGGAACTGAGAAACCAGGAAAAAGTGTTGCAAAACGCAAGCAGTGTTCAGGGTTGTGGATAGTGAGGGAATAGAAATGCATGGAAGTAATTCCGGCTACTCGGAAGGCTGAGGCAGAATGATCGCCGGAGCCCAGTGGGTCGAGGTTGCGGTGGCCAGGAGCGGCCACTGCACTCAGTCTGGGCGACAGAGTGAAACTCCAACTCAAAAAAAAAAAAAAAGAAATGTATGGAAATCAAAAGACATGTTTACGAGGAGCTTACACATAAAAATCAGGAGTCTTAATATGATTCAGCCGACTAAGTTTTTAAATAACCATTTAATATGTTGAAGGAAAAAGAAATTTCCTTGGTCCTGGACCTTACCCTAAAGTCAATTACAGATGAAGATGTAAGAGCTGAATATATACAAAAAGCACAGAATGACTAGAAGAGCATTGAGAATTTACGCAAAATTTTGGGGTAGGTTTAGCTTTCTAAGCTTAGAATCAATAGAAAAAGAATGGATATAGCATTCAACAAATACTTTTGAGAATTCATAGTTTTATTTTGATGCCCATGAAAATCAATTTCAGGGGAATCAGGGAAATCAATTTCAGGCCACAAAGACACAGCTTTCAATGGAGGCTCTTGGCTTCTCTAGGCTCGCTGACTTTTCATCTAGACCTTTTGACATCTTTAAATTCTGCAATTTTAGTTTTAAAACTAAATAGGAGATCATTTAACTTGTTTATTACTGAAATTACATAATGGTGTTTTGTATCTTCTCTTTCACTACCAAGACAGCGGACTGTCACAAAATGTTGTTAACGCGCATATACAAATCCACTGTCTCCACTTCCCGCTTACTAGTGAATATGGAGGACTAAAAGGAAAAGAAGTTAAAGCTGGTTATTCGGTGCAGGTTAGACATAGATAGATAAGTTTCTTGTTGGCAGTTTAAATTAAAATAGGGTAACGTTCATACATCTTTCTTATCGGTACATGACCTGCACCTGACCCACCAGGCACACCAGAGCTGACCACCTTGCAGGCTGGAATTTAGATTTACCAGTGCTGTAGGTCATAGAAACAGTAGGGAATGACCCAAAACACAGACATGATGTTCTAGGAAAAGCTTAAATCTAGTTAGGCAATAACTTTAATTATTGAGAAGGTTCTTGTGACCTTACAAGACTGAGAGATGGTAATCAAAACTCGTGATCGGAAACCTGCAGCCGACCACTCTTAATTCATGGTTACCTTAATAATCATCAAGGTATATAAAGCTTCTTCTCAAAGGCATGTGTGTGCTCTTTCTCCTAAGATGTCCATGCCCTTTGGGCATGTCTCTTTTTCTCTAATAAACTCTGTTTTAAACTACACTTCGGATTTGCTCTGAAGTTCTTTTCTGTGGTGACTCAAAAGAACCCATGGAGTGTCACGCTGCACCCCACCTGGCTTCATCTCTGGGGCCCAATGTGGCATCAGAACTACAGGTTTCCCTGTCTTCCCCTTTCTTTCCAAGTCATCATTTCCAGCAGAAGTGATTGGTTAATACATGGAAGTAACATAAGTAGAAAGGATTTGATAGGGTTCCTTGATGGTTTGCATGTCATAAGATTCCGCCTTCTTTCTGAGTTCTGTTTTTAAAGCAAATTCTGCTGGAATGGAAGCATGGCCTCTAGGGGTGTCAGCGCCCCCTTTATACTGTGTCTGCCTTCCGGATTCCTCAGTCATGGATGCCACACATTTACTGTATACTTACTTGCTTTGCATTTCTCTTAACTCCCATGCATTTTTGGTCCACAGAATTATAGACTCATAGGGTGGTGTGCGTGCGAAACGCAAATAGGGCAAAAAGCAAAGATGAACAGGTGTGTTGTATATATCTCCTCTGCTCAAGTGCATGCTCCTTTTTGGACTTTACTTACAAAGCACAAATTCAAAGATTCAATTATTAAGAATTGCAAGATCAGAGAATTAAATCAAATGCAAGGCTCATGTGACTACACAGGTCTCTGACCCATGAAGCTGGCTATAAAATCCCCAACCCCGTCAAGATCTTTAGATGTCTCAGTTGCAACCGCTGTACTCTCTTTGGAACAACTCAGTACTTATCATTCAAACAAGTGTTAAATGGTAATTTCTATAGTGGTCCCTGTTGAGTCACACTCCCAGTGGAGCCTCCAGAATGTTAGGTCAGGCCCGTCATCTCTCTTGACAACATTCCCTCTGTTAGTGTCTAGGGACAAGGGAAGGGTCAGAAATTTTACTTGTACCAGAAAAGTGGACTTCTGGCAGTACTTTAACATATGAACACTTAAAAAGGAAAGTCAGAAATAGTACCCAGGGTACCTTACTCTTTCATCAGTTGATAGTGAAAGTAGGAAGAGATGAACAAACATTAACAAAATATTACTAACTCATAACCTCTGAGATTCCTTGAGTCAGCTCATGCCCCTGGAGTACTTGATACCATCCAGATCCACAATAAGCGCCTGATATATACACAAGACACAAGTCACTGAAGATGCAAATTTTAACCAATGATGCAAAATGTTATAGAAGGGGAGTTCTTCCTTTCCAGAAGCTTGGGATGAGTCCAAGGGACTGAAAGGACATAACATGGATGTAGTATACCCAATGAGCAGCCATTTGACATTGCCTAAATCTCATGTTTTTTTAGTGGCTCACTTACCCTCTCATCACTAGCCAAGGACAGAACTGGTTTCTTAGAGGTAGCTATTAAAAATTGTTTTACAACTCTCTCCCCAGCTTGTTTGGTACTAATTAGTTTTTCTATTTCAAGTATTTTCCTGCATCCATAAGTCCCAAGTTTATCTAATCAACCCTTTGTGACCTTCATGGTAGACAGACCTCACCACCATGGCAGCAATTATGTGACTAACCTGCCCATCTGCCTGCTGTTCATCACCTGACATCAGTACCTGCACTTACCTGCCCCTTCACAGTGATGTGCAGCAGACCACCACCCAATCACCTTAATGACCTTCCCTCATCCAAGTGAGGGATTAAAAGAACTCAATCATGAGTAGCCAGCCGCCATTGCCTTACTGGACTCTGGTGTGGCCATGTGCTCTTTGAGTTATGACCTATCATGTTTCCTAGATTTGGCCCCTTCCCCTACCTTGAAGAGGTGAATCTCCTCTTTCTCTTTCTCTATATTACTTTCTAAATAAACTATATTTTCTAAACTAACTTCTTCTGGGCAATTCTTTGCGTCTTTCTCGTGGCACCGGATCACACATCAGACACCCACACTCTGGCGGGCCTGAGCTAACGTTCTGGAGCCCCACTGGGAGTGTGACCTAACAGGAACCACTATAAAAATGACCGTTTAACACTTGTTTGAATGATAAGTACTAGAGTTGTTCCAAAGAGAGTACAGTGATTGCAACTGAAACATCCAAAGAGCTTGACGGGGTTGGGAATTTCACAGCCAGCTTCATGGGTCAGACATCTGTGTAGTCACACGAGCTCTTGTATTTGATTTAATTCTCTGATCTTGCAATTCTTAATAATTGAATCTTTGAATTTGTGCTTTGAAAGTAAAGTCCAAAAGAAGCATGCCCCTGAGCAGAGGAGATACATGCAACACACCTGTCCATCAACCCAAAGAATTAAAGGATGCTTCCACCACTTCTAAATACACTTGCTATGAAGAGACAACATGGGTATTCATTGCCATTGATCCTGGACACTGAAATCTTCATGTGTATAGGATGAAAATTCTATACATACTAATATTTAGCTTTCACTGGAGAAATAGAGAGATGGCACAATGACTTTAGAGCATTCAGAATAGGCCACATGGTGAAAATAAGACATTCGGAATTCAGGCAAAAATGTTTGACTCATTACTCACTCCTCCTCACCCCACCCCCAAACTTGGAACTGTGGTAAACCCTATGGTATTCCATGCCCAAGTAGGATAGTACCAGGAAAAGATTCTGGGGTTATAGGTTGGTTATATCCCTGATGGCTGCCCAGAGTGGTCCAAAATGGGAGAGCCCAACGGATTTACAGGTTGTATCCTAGGACCTAGCAGCTATATCATAATAAGGGCAAGAATTCAGAATGTCAAGATATCTATCTAGACCAAGCGGCTGAGTACAGGGCCACACACAGGAAACCAAACCAAAGAGGTTATGACGCAGGCATACTCTTGACTGGAGCAGACAGCAAACGGAATAACACAGAGCGGATGATTTAGGACAACTTCTGGAGGGTAAGTGGTTCCGTTGAATGTAAAGACACTGAGTCTGGCCACTGAAACACATGACCAAGGATAGTCAATGTGATCACTGTTCTTTTGCTGCCTCGTGTGATTGGCAGATTTAAGGAAGTGGAGAGGGAAACCAAGGAATGGCATCTCTGTACTTACTCCCCAGTAAATATGAGAGAAGATCCAAGGCTATTTAAGGAGGGTGTAAATATCTATTCAATAAAGCAAAACAGTGAGAGAAAAACAAGGGGGAGGATGAGGAAAGGAAGACAGAGAAGAAAAGTGATTATACTTGTGAAAGCTCCTGTCTTGCGCAAAGCCTGATCCATAGTAGTGATATGTTTTGAAGTCAGTTGACGATTCGAGGAATCAGTAAGGGAGAAAATAAGCAGTGATTAAGTTTGGGCTGGTATAATTTTTCCCTTCGACTCTGGCTCCCAAAAATGTCATAATTTACCCCATGATGAGAAACCTAAAAGATAAACACTTAATTGAAACAGGCTGACACCTCTCCTCAGGGTACTCATCTTAGGGCTGGGAAGAAGAGAAAGAAGGGAAGGTGGAGAATAAAGGAGAAGAGAATTGATAGCTCACTAATCTATTTCCAATCAAAAAGAGCTTGAGTTGCTCAGAGGGCAGCCTCTGAGGTGTGGTTGCCAAACACAACATAGAGAAGTTGACTTGCTATGATCCACAGAGAGGCGGCTACCTCTGAAAGGCCGGCTCACAAAGACAAGAAAGATCTTCTTAGTAAAGCCTCTCTGAGGGGCCATGGTTTCTGTGTTCATCAAGAATCCCTGAAATCCCAGAAATCTGGAGGTAGTCAGAATTGATTTAATCCTTTTCACTATAAATCTCATTTCTGAAAATGATTAACAGAGGCAGAGACATAAATGGTAAAGTCTCGATCAGGGGAAATGCTGTCAGCGTATCATCTAGATAGATTAGAAAATGAACGTGCAGGTTTCTGTGAAGGAAGACTAATGACATTAAGTCAAGATGAAATAGAAAGGAGCATCGCATGGGCTCAAAAATCATAAACCATGAGCTCGCCCTGACAGAAGACCCTCAGCAACTTTCTGAACTGGAAAATCATCAGGAGTTCAGTCTGAGAGTATTATCTTAGGCCTCGTTTGCAGTCCCTGGCTTGTTTGGGTTTGTCCTGAAGTCCCAGGGATTGCTTTGCCAAGGTTCTGACATTTGTATAAAAGTCAGATCCTTCTGCCTACAACTTTTGGTGCAATCGGTTGCACTCTCAGAAACAAGAAAATGAGGGCTTGGCTCACTAAAATAATAAATAAACATTTAAGATACTTGCACACTGTGCAACCATATGATTTCCAAAGTGTCACAATTCTGCTGCCTTTCAGAAATAAGACAGAGCTGTTGCCCTGAAATCAGTGGTGGCTGAGACCAACGTCTTTTGTTTAAGTTGAGATCAAATCGTGAAGCAAGTATATAAATTTCTGCCAAATAAAGCTAAAGCAGGCATTCTGCTCTGTTTAGTAGTGGGAACAATCCCATACATCTGTTTCACATGTGGTATATCACTTGATTACTTAAACTGTGTCTCCGCTGGAACCACAGCTAAATATCGGTTTGCTGCAGTTTTTCTGTGATTTGATAAAATAAATCTATTGTGTGCTTAGACGACAGTCTTTTTAAGTTGACCCACCTTCCTCCAACTGACCAACTGGAAATTACGATTAGGCCTATCATCTTAAACATGAGGAGTCCCTGCAAACTCGCATAAGTCTTTCTTATGCAAGAAGCATTGAAGTCACTGACTTTTGGTGCTCAGGTACTAGGGCCCTTGGCTAGGCCAGGGTTGGTCTCCAGGCTTCATAACACACCACTGATTTTTACGAGAAATAGGCCTATAAACCTCAAATTCAAGGTAAATCTTTATTTGATTTCAGAGTTGGAATGGTTATGTGAAAAGTAATTTCCAGCCCCCCCATCCGCTATTACGGCTACAACATTGGAAGATAAAAATAGACTATTCCTCATCTCAAAAAATGCAGTACTCAACAGACAGATGGGTAGTTGGGTGGGTAGGTAGATACTTACTGTTCAATTCTAATGTTTCTGACTTGAAATTTTAAGGTCATTGTCTCCCTTCTGACACCTCTTCCCACATCAACATCCCATTATATCATTATAGACTCATGAAGCAATGTACTTTTACATTTTGCAAGATAATGACTCTTTTGTATTTCAGTTTTTATCATAATATAAATCTTGAATTGTAATTTGCATATCTTTTGTTTAGAAAAAGAGACCCCCATTTAAGACTTTGTCATTTTAATACATAGGCTTTAAAGTGTTTTTGCTTTTTTTTAAAAAAAAGAAATGCACCAAAATACTCCAATTTATTCTTCAACTAAATCTGATTCTGCTGCATCAATAAATTAGCAAATGTTCTGAACAATACATTTCCAACAATGATAGCTCGGCTGCTCAGTCCTCTGTGTCTGTATGCTCTCCAATCATAAATTTGCAACGACAATTTGGACTGGCCATCAGCCTGATAGATAGAGATAGAGACAGAGATAGAGACAGAGAGATCTATGCACACATATACTCATGTTTCTGTTTGTCTATTTCACTCGACGAGTATGCGATGTGTGATATTGATATATGTGTACATGTATATATGGATATACAAATATTGGCTTATTTATTTCTTATGAAGAGTATACGGTCTACTCATCAACTTTTTTACTTTCTGCCTTTTTATCTGTTTCTTCCCCATGGTAGGACTCTCTTCCCAAAGCAACCTTGGAAATCTGCCACTGTTGGCAGACATTGGGGCAATCAGAGTGAACCTTTAAGAGATAAGGCACGCGGCAGCTTCCTGTCTACCTCCGCACAGCTGAGTGAATAGGTAGAGTATTGAAGCTTCTAGCATTCCCGGTGCCTATCATGACACCTAGCCCATAGTAGGTACTTACAAAATATTTGATAAATAAACGAATGCATGAAATAATGAAACAGGCCATAGGACTTTCTCTCTCTCCAGCTCTGTCATCAAATTACAGCTCTGATTTAGTAGCTACTCGGAAGTTGCAGGATGTCTGTCCCTTCCTCCTGTGTGGTTCTAAGGGAGGAAAAATATATTTACCTTCTACCCTTCTGGGTCCTCAGCTATAACAAAAGACAGATTAACAAAAGAAAAGTATACAAATGTATTTAATGTAAGTTTTATGGGACGTAGGAGACTTCATAAGGAAATGAATACTCAATAAAACAGTTAAACCTGAGTGTTTTTATAATAGGTTTGTTGAAGATAGAGCGTTGTAGGAAAATGTGATATAAGAAAGAGATTTGAGCTATGAGTACTCAACTGGAGGAAACGTAGCAAGCCCTTTTCCTTCAGATTCCTCTTGGCCTTCCTCTATCTTCAGAGACAAGATGCTCCTTTCATCCTGGTGTAGGGAGAGTCCTCTCATTTGAGGGTCTTATGACCTGCTTCAGAGGGAGGTCACAGAATCCTTCCCATACCTGCCATTTCTCAAATTCCTTCTTAAAATATATAGCATGCCAAGGTGCCATGTCTGAGGATAGCATATCCTGAATCTTGTCAGCTCAAAGCATTGTTAAATTGACTTTTCTCGGCTCTTACCCACCCCATCCTGGAAGGTTTCCTTGGTTTACTGGGGCCATGGCATACGGCCACTGTGGAAGAAAACTCACTATCCAAAAAAAAAAAAAAAAGGTTTAACCCTGTATTTTCCAATGTCCTCATGACACAGCTAAACCAATTGCTTAGGCTGAACAAATAGCAATTAACTACCAAGACAGGAGCCAATGTGGTGTGGAGCTATGAACTGGGACAAAGAAGCCATGCAAAAAATAATTTTAAAAATCTCAGCTTTTCCATTGGCTAGCTGTTTTACTTTCTGGAAGTTACTCCATTTCTAAGAGCCTTGGTTTCCTTATTTGTAACACGAGAATAGTACTGTCTGTGTTACTGGGCTGTTGTGAAGATCAGATGGGACAGTGTATGCGAGAATATTTTGTAGGCTTTTATGTGTTTGTAACGTGTGTTTACCTCCATTCTTGTCATCCCTCTCCCCACTCCCACACATATACCTATTGCTGCAAATTATTTCTCCTTTCTTCCTGGAAAAAATGGAAAACTCAAATGTGGCTTCAAACATGGCCAGAATGAGGTAGATGAGCTGGAGGGAAGTGACCAAAATAGCCCGAGCAGAAAACCAATCTCATACTCTATGGTTAAATGCCTCCCTCTTAGCCTTCCAGCCATCCCCCGACCTTCCTCCTGCACCGGGACACTCTCCCTGGACACGCCAAGAAGTCCACATTTGGCCAACCTGGCTGACAGTGACGCTGTGGGGAGCTTTGCAACCCCCCATAAACACAGGCAATTAAGCCCCTAAAAGCTCTTAGGCTTATTGCCCAGTAAACTCACAATGAATAGCAACCTTAATAAACGTTATAAATCTCACCTCAGAGCCAACAGGAAATTCAAACTCTTGCATGTGTGGGAGCCAAAGTGCTGCTGAAACAAAAGGGAGGTTTGTGCACGAGGAGAACATTGTACTCGGTCCTCCTTTCCCCTGGCAGCACCAGAGCACCCCAGGCCTGGGAAAAGCCCTTAATTGTATTTTGCAAGGCAGATCTCTGGCCACCTCACTCCTCCCTTTCTTCACCTGCCTTAACTCTTTCCTGTCCAAGTGGCCCAACAGGTAATCTGCCCATACGCATCTCCTACTGACCGAAATAGGTGATGGAAACACTTGACGGGGCCAAATTATGGGCAAGGTGCATATAGATTTATACATCAGTGTTTTAGTCTGAAACAATTTTGGAAACTTAATTAAACCCTAAAACTGAAACTGAAACTCAGCACTATAAAAAAAAAAACAAAAGGAAAAGGAATATCAAAGAAGAGAAACCACTGGATATTTTGATCCACACCCTCACAAAAGGGTGTTAGTTTTAATAAACAGTCACAATTTGGGGCTGTTATGAACCATAAGGCACACTCCTGGCCATGTTTCCAATTTCCTCTCCTGCCTTTACTGCTGTTATATTAAGGTCTGTGGTGAGGCAAAAATGTTTATTAAAAAAGGTGAGGAGAGCAATACTCCAGATTAGATTATTTTACCTGTTCTAACCATTTGCTGGCCAATCAGAGATCCTCATCGTGGGTTTAAGAGAAGCAGCCCTCCCACCTCTGGGGCTCAGAGAGGGAAGGGGAGGTGGGGGTTTTAGCCTGTGGTGACAAAGTGAATGCAGATTAGGCCATTTTAATTACTGACTTTAACTGAATATGGAATACATTTTCCAGTCACAGAGAGGGGCAAATAAATGCATCTGGAGCCTTCTCCATGATGGTGATAATTACACTGGGATTGAAAAACATCTCAGGAGCAATGAGCAATGCGGATTAGGTGATAGAATGGTCTTAAGATGTCCCTCATGTCATGACGGGCTCAAGTGGGGGAGTCTTTGAGATGGTTTCGTATGGAAGTAAAGGTTTTTATCTTTCTTTCTTTCTTTCTTTCTTTCTTTCTTTCTTTCTTTCTTTCTTTCTTTCTTTTTTTTTTCTTTCTTTCTTTCTTTCTTTCTTTCCATGTAGAACCTTTCTGGAACAAAATAGAGAAAAATGTTTAGCATATTGGAAACTACCTAGAACACAGCACAGTGCTCACACAGCAAAATCCCACTGAAACAACACTTTTAAAAATTCTCTTGGGAGTTTCTTTAAGACAATAGGCTTTTTAACAGCGCATCCCCAGGGACTCCCAAATCCTTGCATTGTTTCTAAAGTTCTCTAAATGTGGGAGTTGCTGAAAGTACTTTCATTTATTGAGAGAAATATCTCGATTTCTCAACCTCAACGTGATTCCTTTTTACTCCTTTTTCTCTTCTTTTACATTGGTTGGAACTTTAGGCTACTCTTCCAAGCCTAATAAGATGAGTGGGATTGTGGAAAACAATTGTGGAAATTGTTTGGGATATGATCCTTGACCCATGTGTAGCCAACTCTAAATAACAATAAACTGTGCTATAACACAGTTCTGTAGAATTTATTTTAGAAACATACATTTAAAAATCCTAAACACAAGTATTCATCCCGAATTATCCCACATTCAAGTACATAGGACTTCCTTATGCGCAAGAAGGTAGGTAGGGGATCTAATAAAAATAGAATGCACATCAACGCAAACCACATATGTAATTTTAAGTGTGCTCATGGCCATATTTAAAAAAACATAGAAGACACAGGTCAAATTAATTTTGATATGTTATTTAACCCATCATATTTGAAATACTGTTTTTTTTTTTTTTTTTGAGTTGGAGTCTCACTCTGTCGCCCAGACTGGAGTGCAGAGGCTGCTCCCAGCCACCACAGCCTCGACCTGCTGGGCTCCGGCGATCCTTCCGCCTCAGCCTTCCAAGTAGCCGGAACTACAGGCGTGTGCTACCCCGCCCGGCTGATTTTTTTGATTGATTGTAAAGATGAGGTTTCGCCAAGTTGCCCAGGCAGGTCTCGAACCCACAGGCTCAGGCAATCCACTCACCTCAGCCTCCCAAAGGTGTGGGATTACAGGCTGAGCCACCGAGCCCGGCTGAAATACTATTTTAACATATAAACATTTACTAACGAGATATTTTTTATTCTTTTTATACAAAGTCGTCAATGTGCATTGTGTGGTTCTCATTTCCAGCACATCTCCGTTTGGACCAGCCACACTTCAAGTGCTCCCTAGTCACTGTGGTTACATAGTAGGCCATGCAGCCCAAGACTCTCAAAGTGTCTAATTGTTTAAAGAGTTTAGCTGACTCCATCCTTCCCTTTATTAGCTTGGGTGTATCTCAAGGCTACCAATTTCCTAACAACTACATCTGCTTTTAAACCTCGTGTGTCCTGTACATTCTGAGTAAATCCAGGTACCTCTGTCTTGCAACAACAGATCCTTGTGGTTTTCAGTGAGAGGAACCTGATACTATCCAGTGTTTACTCTGAGAACATAAAGTCCTCATCTTTTAAGATTCCTGTTTTCCTCATGGGTGTTCACTAAAGTGCCAATCCATATATGCCAGTCACCAAAAGAAAAGACCTTACCACAGGAAGCAAAAGGAAAACCATGCACACTCTGTAACTGGGGTTCGATGGAAGCCTGGCACCCATTTCAACCTCCACGTGTCTCCTCTTGTTCCTTCAGGGCAGGCTGAGGCCCACAGCCTGCCGTGTGTAGAATCCTTTTTTGGGCTTGCCGATACTCCGCTGGTTCTTCTGCTGCATGTTCAATCTGACAGGCTGTCACCATAAGTAGGTAATTCAACGCTGGCTTCACTTTGAGATACTCAAGAACTCTGAGGGTGGCTTTGAAGTGCAAACTTTCAAAATAAATTAAATTCCTATGTGTCTTCCTTTTTCTCACCCTGCCCCAGCCCAAACAGAGCATTAAAAAAAAAATCTCCTTGTTTCCCTAGAAAAGAGTTTTTATAGTCCACTAACAATCTTTAAAATCCAAAATCCCTATCACATCAATAAATGTGAACTCTGACTTTTATAGAGGTAAAGTGCCCGAAAGTTTCAGAGAATGAATAATGAAATAGAAGACCAGTGAGCAAAGGGACTTTGGGGCAGCTCATTGCCAAATGCCTATTTTTAGAAGAAAAAAAAATCCAGAATGTTCTATAATCTAAAATATTCCAACTCACTACCAAATTCAAGTTATGCTCATAGCCCTTCTACTTCAGAAGTCTGTTCTTCTAAAGAAGGCCTTTGGATATCACATTTCTCAAAATACTTGATCTGCTCAGTAAAGACCTCAGAATATTAATTGTTTGTGAAAGAAAGTTCATGCCAAAAAAGAGCCAAGAATAACTAAAGCAGAGATCAAAAATTCAGATTTAGTGGGAAAAGTATTTATAGGCTTTTAGGTGCCTGTATTGTTTTCTAATTTTTTTACTCATGTTATCTTCCTTTCAGTTGTGATACCATTGTTGATGGTTAGTACTAAATTAAATAAGTAGACTCATTTTGATTATAGAGAAAATACAAAATATGAGATTTAATTGTTACCACGTTCTTCCTCCCTCTCAGTTACCCATGTCTGGGTACATGCCATTTTAAGCAGTATAGCCATTATACAGGACACCAACACTCACCTGGTAGCAACGACCTAAATTTGCAGACACCATGCCAAGTAGAAAAAGAAAAGGGAGGGAAAGAACAATCTAGCAGTACAAACCCAAACCTATAAAACTATGGCAGATGGCGCTAAATGCAGCCTCAAACTCTCTCTCTCTGGCCAAGATTTCTGCTGTGTTCTGAGTTGGGTAAATATTGCCAGGCCCGGATAATATGTCTTTGTTCAGGCACAGACTAGCGGGGATTTCCAGGTGGGTAGACAACTTATGACCCTGAGATTGCTTGAGTAGCACAAATCCTGTCTTCTCGTCCATTCTGCCAGCTCAGCCATAATGCCTAGGCCATGCAACTGTCAATGTCCTGAGGCATTCTGAAGAAAGTGGATTAAAAAAAAAAAGTTATGCTTGTCTAAAAGAGAGCATTATATTTTCCACATTAAAACTTTTCTTACCACACAAAAGACATGGAGGAAACTTAAATGCATATTATTAAGTGACTAAAGCCATTCAGAAAAGACTACATACTGTATGAACCCAACTATATGACATACTGGAAAAGGCAAAACTATGGAGATGGTAGAAAGATCAGTGGTTGCCTGGGGCTGGAGAGAGGGAAAGATGAATGGGAGAATTTTTAGGGCAATAAAATGACTGTATGATACTATCATGGTAGATAAGTGTCATATATTTGTCCAAACAACAGAATGTACAACACCAAGAGTGAATCTTAGTGTGAACTGTGGACTTTGGATGATAAGAATGTATCAGTGTAAGTTCATCAATTAAACAAAAATATCATTTTGGTGGGAGACACTGAAAATGGGGGAAACTATATCTGTGTGAAGACAGGGAGTGCATAGGAAATCTCTGTTCTTCCTTTTACTTTACCTGTGAACTTAAAACTGCTCTAAAATAATTATCCTTAAATTAAAAAGAACATATATCTTCCAGTCATCTAAAGGAATTTTATATGTGAGAAAGTCAAGGTTTAGAGAGGTTTAGTGGCTTATATAAGACCATACATTTAACCAGTGTCAGAATTTAGGCTAGATGATTGCAGGAAATAGTTGGGAAATGGAAGTAAGGAAGGTAAACTGAGGTATACCATTTGAGAAAAAGCTTGTGGCTCTTTTGTGAATCCATGCTGTAACGAGAGTAAACTGCTTCTTGTTGACTATCAAATGTCCAAGTGGCAGGGAGTGGTTAAATTTACTGAAACAGCCATACCTCATATATGGTTGTGGACCTAAATTTTTCTTGCCATGATCAGTTTCATGAGAGAAAAGAATGAGTCTCTCTTCTCCTGTCCTGGCCTCAGTGTCTAGCACTGCCTGGTGTGTGATAGTTTCTGAATACATTTGTTCTCAATGAAAGAATGGATACATGATTGAATAAGTGACTGAGTTCTTGGAAGGAAAGCTCTTAATGGCAGAGATGTGCCCTCTTTGCATATTCATCACATTCCTACAGATGCATAGGCTGGCCTGATTTTGGTGACTCATATGGTATACTCTTCCTCTGAGATCCATCAACTTCTCGTCTAAATTTTCAGTAGCCATTCTAGGTCATTAATGATCTGAACCAGAAACATATGAACACAGATGAAGCTCAACTAAGAGGATCTTTCTAAAACCAAAATAGTCTTCTTCGGGTGATGGAGAGGACTGATAACCCCTCAGGTAGCTGACTTGTAAGTGTGGATACACGTTATGCACCTTTATTGTCGTTTTAATGGCTGGAGTCATCTGTTCAAAGGAAAGACCAGCCGCCACTGACAAAGAACAAACAGTCCACCTCTGAAGGCTCCGCGGCCAGTAGTTGTGACAAGTGATTAAAAGCAGAGCGGGGCTACGCCTCGGGAACTCTTGCTCTCGGCTGCTCCCCTTGAACCCAGGGAGACTTGGTTTGCCATCAATTCTGCACAAAGTGAGGCTGTATTTTTCAGTTGAGAGGCAGTCAGGGGGACAGAGACAAACACCTTGGTATGTCAACCTTGAAGTACCACCTGGGGGGCAAGGGCCTTTCACAGTTTAATAGTGGACAGAATGTTATGGTGATGATCTGGGTCAGGTGGTGACTGAAGCAGTCACCGATCCCGAAACATCAGATGTCACAGTGACAGCTGTAATATCCAAGGCTTATTTTTCTCTTTCAGTAGCAGAACCAAATAACAGGGAACAGATCTGATCCTACAGGAAGCACCGCCTTCCTTTTATTAGTCTGCTCACTTTGGCTGTGCAATATTAACTCCTTAGACCATGTGTGCTCACTTTCAAGTCATCCCGTGTTTCCTTAAGATACAAAACAGAGCTCATGGTGCTGAAAGTACACCTTTAGTAGCTAATTTTTTTTTTAATTATATCTTGGCATCCTGGTCACCAAATTCTCCTAGGTTCCTACTGAGAAAAATTATGTTCTTTAAGACATACTGACAAATTGGTAGACAATTATTGACAAAGTAGCTCTCTATCAATATCCAGAATACTATGATTATAAATATGCCACAGAATTTTTAAATGGTCCAATATGCTGGATAGACTGTGAGACTATAAATTTCATTGATTATAAAGCATATAGAGTAGCTTTACAGTATTAAACAATGAACAGATGAAACTATGTCTAACATACAACCTGGCATATTAGACACCCAATAAATATTAAACAAATGAATAGTGCATGATCTGAGACTGTTTCTGGAGCTTTAGGTAACTGCATTATTGCTCTTAAGTGTTTAATACTTGCTCCCTCTTTTTTAACCTTAAATACCATCCTACCTTTCTCTATATACACCTTGCTAATGAATCCTGTTTTAAATAATATGATACACTGGTTTTTTTTATTTGTTTGTGTTTAAAATATATGAGGTGCAATAAAAGTAAATTAAATACAACAAGTTAAAGGAATTCTTATGGAGGCACAAAAGAAAAAAAAAGTCCTTTAAATTAGACTTCCAAATGCCTTCTCTGTTTGAAAAATAGCTCTGTGTTTCTCAAGCAGTGTGTAACGGAGTGACTGTCCACTGCTGGGTGTGTTCCACCCGGGGGCCTTCGTGCCATCCTTTGGGGCTGATTCCGCAGACTCCTCTGGGACTTGGTGTCATTGTCATGTCATCCTCCAATTGCTCCTCTGGAACTGGGTGTCACATCGGCACGTTTTCTGAGTAGGTGTATCTCAGCATTTCTCTTCCTACCACCATCTTGTCAAGATTAGTAGAGCTCAATTCACAGCCACTTGCTCAACCAGTCCCAGACAAACTGGGCTAAGGTTTTGGAATTATGACTGAGGGTTTATGGTCATCCTAGCTTCCTTCTGGTGGGAATGAAGAGAGATTGGTGAAGACACGTCCTCATGTCAATGATCATCATTGTCATCAAAAAGTAAATTGAGCATCTACCAGTTGCTGGACCCTGGAGACATAAAACAAGTAAAAAAAAAAACACAGTATGTTTTCTTAGAAAACTTAAAAATGTACACTGATGGATGACTAGCAACATAAGGTAGTTTATAGCAACAACTCAAATGGATGACATAAACAATAACTGTTGAAGGAAGGCATGGGTGGGGTGGAGCATAACATCTGGACGATATGGGAGAAAATTAAGTAAGTTGAGACCAGATTCCTAAAGAAACAAAAATTTTAAAATGCCAAAAAGGGTTAATTCCACTTCATACCAAAGGAAAAACCCTGAAAGCAAGAGAAAAGATTTTTATATTCATATCTAGCTGATTCTAAACCAAGCAGTATGAGGAACCACACAAGAACGAGTTTGAATGCATGTGATTGACAGAATAGAAACTTTCAAATAATGTCGGAAAAATTCCCAAACTTCTGAGAATCTCTGACACCAGCCCCTCCTGCCTACCTGTGGGTGGCCCGATCTAATCATATGAGCTATTAGAACTGGATGTGGCAGGTCACAGCCTAGGTGAGTCCTAGAAATTTCACCAAACACGCAGTGTTAAGAAGAGAGAAGGAGAAGTGGGAAAAAAAGAAATCCTCTGTGGGAGGAAACCCAATTTTAAGCCTCTAGAGCATAGAAAAGCCCCACTATTCATTAAGGGAGGTCCCACCAGCTATTTTCTCAGGCAGCTTGTATTCACATTAATGAATGAAAAGAGAGAATTTTAATGTGCACCTCTGAGAGAAATAAGACCCCCCAAAAGTTCATTCCCCAGATCCCTCTGGGTTTTTTTCCCCCTTTTCCCTTTTCTGGTGCATAGTAATGAGGTCTTGTCAGGGCAGAGCAGGGTAGTCAGTTTCTGCCTTTACAGACACTCAACACCAGAGAGCTTTCCTTTATCTGGAACCTTGTACTTCCTCCTAGGCTTCTAACTGGGACCTAGCCTCAGGCTCTCTCCCAGGGGATGGGGGTTGGAAACACAGGCCTCCCTGGCTGGCTCCGGGGGAGCCCAGACCACTGGTGGCAAGATCCTTATTCCTTTGGAAAAATCTTCAAACACAACCCAGCGTTGTCTCCTGGTGTTTGATCTTGGTGCCTTCCTTCCTCCCTCCCTCCCCCCAAATCAAAGAAGAAACTTCTGCCTGACATTCTAAGAAGAAAAGCTTAATACAGAAAGCCAGAGGTCAGGATGTCAATCTTATTTGCCCTGAAATATCCCTGAACTTGTAGAAATTCATATTTGTTTATGTTATAAATGCACTAAATGAGCTAATTATAGTGATCATAACTCACAATTAAAAACAAACACAGTAAGAAATTTCAAAGACTTTCAATATCTTTTCTTTAATCATTCACCCAGGCTCAAAATATGCATTTTTTAGATTAAAGCATTAAAGTTGCTAATTATATTCTCAGAACTAACAATTATTTCTTTACCCTTTTACTACCTTCTTCTGGCAACAAAAAATGTCAGCACTGATTTAATTTTTTGTTATTATAGGATTAAAAGAAGTTTCTAAAAACGCAATTAAATTTGCCCTGTAGCTAGAGTAACTTCCCTATCAGCATCCAAAACCTCTTGCCTAAAACAACAGCATAAAAAATGATTCAGACTTTCTCGACTTTTGTGATACATTTCTTCGGTGATTATCTCCAATAACAACTCAACCATTTTAATGAAACTCCCTGCACATCACGTCCTGGTGAAAGGTAGAACATATTAGATTAATAAAGAAAATGAAAGTTAAATTGGCTGTCGGAGTGTGAAGCCCTGCCCGTGTCATGCATGGGTTCTTCACCTTTGGGAGCCTAGTTCAACTTCAGCCTGAGGCCCTAAGTGAAAAGTTCAGTAGTCTTGAGTACGTCCCCACTTAATATATCACAAAATCAATTATTTTATGGTGGTACACTTGGTAACCTATGCTCAGACAGAATCAAGTTTTGTTCCCACTGGGGATTCGCCAATTATCTATTCAGTGAATTATTTTCAGATAAAGCAGAAACACCTGCTGTCAGCAGAGGGAGTATCTGCCTAATATGGGTATCGTTCTGAGCCTGACGTGTTATTGCATTTGTCACGTGCAGGATGGCACTGCGAGACTTTGGATGGATTTATCACATTACTGAGATGCTTGATAGGACGTTGGAGCATGATTCAGTGCCCAAAGTTAGAGCTAAAACGCTGTAGCAAAGAGAAGCAAATGAAGCCACAGAAAAATTGGGGAAGGGGGTAATCAAGTGTGCAAATGCTGCAACTCATCTGTCTTGCCTTATTTCCAATAAGTCAGCACAAATAAAAATTGTGATAATTCAGCACAATTTCCTTTTACTGGCTATTGACCTGGGCTTGATTCAAAGTATGAACCAAAGAAGGGCTCCACGGACTTTGATTCCAGGACTGGAACAAAGGTCGGGCTTGAGACAAGCATAGTTTATGAGGGCTGCTGTCTCGAACCATCCACTCAGGTAAGACTTTAATTCTTCCAGGGTCTCTCTTTCCCTTCTCAGAAGTCAGTCATCCTCAAAACACTGACGACACTTATTTTTCTCTTTTGCAAAATTAACAATATTTGAAACTGAAGCGAAAGAATAGACACAACACAAAAGGTATCTCTACCAGCTCGCTTGCATTTTAAGATCTCAAAGATGCCACCCATGAACGCCAGGTCCCACGGTGAACCAGTCCAGAAGCAGGCATGGAACATCTAGCACAACATGCAACTATGTGGCCTCACAGAAAGAACAGAGCAGCATTTGGGAGGTCTCTATAACATGCTCCTGAGATACTGCTGTGGTTTTCTAAAATTATTATATTCTCCACGGAAATAATTGCCTATCAAAAGTCAAGAGCCATGGAGAAAAGTATCGTTTTCTGGTTACAAGTACAGTTTCTAGAACCAGGTGGGTTTGGATTCAAATCCCGGATCTACCCAATTATCAGCTGTGTTATATCAAGCATTTATTAAGTTATTTAAACCTGAGCTTCCTTAACCTCAACACGAGGAAGAATGGCTTATATGGTTATCACGAGAATGATTAACAGTATATTTAAAGGTTTTGCATATTCCTTGTCACATAGTAAGTACCCTGAAATTTTCACCTGTTTTGTGGTTCAAGCTGCTTATTCCTTAGCATGAAGTTAAGGCAGAGTGATAACTGTTATCATTACTGTGTTGTTGCTGTTGATATATTATTAACATAAAATAATTGGGTGCGCAAATATTAAATGATGCACCAGGCTGGTTAATAAAGTTCTTGGCTCAGAGAATAAGTGGAAGAAACTGATAGGGACTGAATTTGAAACTGAAAGAAAAAAGAGGCAATGGGTTTAGAACAGGCATCAATCTTGCTGCAAAGAATACTAAATCAGCTCTCAATGATCTTTGCTAATAGAAGGAAAAAGAATAATTGAAAACAAAAGCTGACTCAACGATCTGGCATTTTTAAAAATTGAAATCCCATAAGACACACAGACATACAACCTGTCAGATTCTTCTCTAGCTCGTGCCTCTGTTCCTGGTCCTGCTTGCTGGCAGGTGCCTGAAACTAGCCTGTCTGTCTAAGAGAGAACTTCCCCTTCCTGGTGACATACCCGCCACTTTCGCAGAGCTCCATGGGCCTTAACCATGAAAGAACTTCACTGGGACTCTCCCCCACCTCCACTGCCCAACCACTCCCTACCCCAAGCTCCCTTCCCATTCAAACCCCTAACTTATTATTTTTAAGACCAGAAGGTCTACTCATCCTACAGCAAGCCCTGCTTTGAAATACCTTACCGTATCCTAAAGGTGTACATGGAGACAAAGGAATTTGCTCTAGCAGGTATAATCACTCCAGGCCTGGCCTTTCATCTGAATCTCTGATTCCTAAGCTCCAGTCTTTCCCCCATTTCCTCTCCCCCAGCATTACTCTCATCACTTGTTGTCGTTCTGAACCTTGATTAGCCTCCACTATATGAACTACTAGAAAAGGTAAGTCTTAGTAGAAATTTAAAGGGAAACCATAGGCCGAGTTCAAGCTGCTTATTCCTTAGCATGAAGTTAAGGCAGAGTGCAAGTTTGAGAGGCACCTTAGGTAAATATCAGTCCCACATGTCGTCTTTCTCACTGACCACCATAAATGTTTGCCTCTTCTTTTAACTCAGGGCTTAATAGAACAGATAGCCGAATTGTATGACTTGACAGAAATCCATTCATTATACAAATAATTATTCAACAATGATTTATTAATTCATTCCTTCTACAAATATTTATGCTAGCAAATACTGTCCTAAGTCCTGTGGGGAAGAGAAGCTAAGATATATACACAAATATCTAGACCAGTGGTTCTTATCTGGGTGCAATTTTGCCCCCAGGGGACACTTGGCAAAGTTCAGAGAAAGTTCTGGCTGTTATAACTTGGTAGGGTGGTGTTACCGTCATCTAGGGCCATAGATGATGCGAAATATCCTACAATACAGAGGACAGACCACCACAGGGAAGGATCATCCATCTTCAAATATCATAGCGCCAAGTCTGAAAGACCTGAACTCTCCTCAAAAGCATTGTAGCCTACATTCGATAGGAGGGGGTGCAGGAAAGAGTGGAAGAGTAAAATTCACTTCTGTTTTGGGGGCTGAATCTAATCTGAGAAAGTCTAAAGAAGAAAGTCACATATGACTGTGCCATGAAATCTGGATGAGATTTTGAAGGATGGGGATTATAGAGTTGTAGGAAATGGGGAATAACTTTCCAGCAGAGGGAAGAAAACATGGTAAGCAAAACAGCTAGGAGAAGTTCTGAAGGCCTCAAATATCAGGCTAGACGATTTGCTTTATGGTTGTTAGAGGCTATTCATTTGAAGCAGCAAATGGGTAAATGTTAAACAAACTAATATCTTAGGCCCTCGTGTGCCTGTTGTTCTGTTACTTCAGAGTCAAATGCATTTGGAGTTGAAAATGGATTGCTGACACTTTTTGGTCAAATGTCCACGTTTGACAGATAAGGATGCTGAAACCCAGGGAAGACGTGTGAGTTGACCACACCCACAGAGCCAGTACTGCGAGAGCTGGAATTACCATTCACTCTCAGCCTAATTCCTCTTCTAGTACTCTTTGCTGACTCCAGGTAGTGCTACCATATGCATTTTTAAGGCTTTCATTTCCACTGAGTTTCCTGGCTATCATCAGTGCTCACATATAGGACTCCACATGAACTAGATCAGAGGAAGGAGGAGGGAAGGCATTTTAGGTAAATAACTGGCAACTATCTGGGGAGACCAGTCCAGTGACACTCCCCTGGTCTCTGAGTGTTACAGAGGACAGGTAGAAAGCAACCATCTCCAAATTCAGTTGTAAGTATTTCAGAATCACTCGGGGGTTTTCTTCAAATTTGGCATATTCCTTTAGGGATTCTAGTATACCTGAGGTATCCCAAAAAAATCTACCCCAAAACGTTTGAGACTCCTTGACTCAGGGAACCATTTTCGGCTGGGGTAGAAGGTAATCTAACATATCAGATTCTAAAGTGATTTCATACGTTAATGTACTTGAACTCCTAAATTGGGGGATAGTGTTAGTTCTGTATTATAAGTTACTTTCTTAACACTTCTTCTCCTAGAGTCTTCCAAAATCTGCGTGCTGTATTTAGTTTTAAATAAAACTGAACCAGTTAATTTCATTTTGACTTCCCTACTCTCACTGCCTTTTGTGATGTCATAGTTGAAATCTTTCAAGGCACAGGAGTTCATGTAGATAAAAAAGAAACAAAGGGCTTCTTACTGGTAGCATGTCAAGGAACTGCTAAGTTTCAAGTACTTCCAGTATTTGTCCTCATTAGGACATCTTTAATTAACAGATTTCTATATGAAGACTTGAGCACTAGGTTAGGAGTCAGACTGCATCATTTCAAATCCAAGTCTGGCACCAATCAGCTGGATTTTCTTAAACCCATCAAGTAACCTCTCTGTGCCTTATAAGAACGTCACAATGATAAAATTAGTTAATATGTATAAATCGCTTAGAGCAGTAGCTGGCACGCAGTAAATACTGTTTATGAGCTAATGATTAGTATTTCTTTTAAAAGAATTTTGTGGCACCATTTGAGACATACTGGTTTTTCTT
The DNA here is from genome assembly GCA_027257055.1 of Cephalopachus bancanus. Taxonomy (NCBI): domain Eukaryota; kingdom Metazoa; phylum Chordata; class Mammalia; order Primates; family Tarsiidae; genus Cephalopachus; species Cephalopachus bancanus. Next base: position 1,567,183 of record JAPVLO010000047.1, on the reverse strand, counting down.
TAGGTGCTGATGATTCAGGGGATCTAAGACTCAAGGTTTGGACCTGACATCCTCCTTTCCTCTTCTGTCCAGACCAGTGGCATTCTGCACAGTGGCCCTCTAGGGATCTTGGGCAGCTCTGATAACCACTACATGTTGCTCCCAATCAGGGGCTGGGGAATCCCTAAGATGTATGGTTTGCTTTTCAGTTTCTCAAATCCTAGTGTGACTCATTCAGCTACTTATAACGAGGCTCTGTGTTGCACACGGACAGATACTTGATGGCACATAGTAGGCCACTGATAGTGTAATGAATGGATTATAACTGTTGGTCTTGTCTTTTCCCTTTTGAAGGTAATTATATCAGCAGTGTGTCTATCCTTTTCTGAAAAGGAGATCAGTGTGTGTTAATGTATGTCTCTCGTGAATAAAAATGGGGAAATAAATTAATCATGTCTTTAAAAAATACAGATTGCTCAGCTGACTAAACCTCTTAAAATACGGAGTCCATGTTGGATGAGGGCCAACACAAAGGGATGCTCATTGATAAAAAGAAAGGGTTGCAAAATGCTGGAGTCGAACGTGTTCTCTGCATCTTTCTCATTTTCTTGTATTTGGTTAAATGTCTCTGCAAAATAGCAAAACTATGAAAGTCTCCAAAAAGCAAACCCAATCGTGGAATAAGAAACACTGCCTGGCTGGTGCAGAACGCATGGGTGAGATGTAATCTTCTATGTACAAACTTAACGTGCCAGTTGTTTTATTTAGGGAGAGGCATTAGAGAGAAAGTCCACAGCATAATTAGGAAACAATCAACACGTTTTTCTTGCTGTCCTAATTTTTTCTTCACTTTAAAATGCTCCATTGAGTTTAATTAAACTTGCCCTAGGCTTATAAGCCTAGCAAACTGGGAAGCATTTTTTTTTTGAAACTCGCTTTCCTGTCAGAAGGGTTTTCTTCAAGCTGGCCCAGTACTGCTGAACTTCAAGGTTTCAGGGGATGTTAAAACAACTGCAACCAAATTAATGTAGATTATCTTTATTTTTTCCTATTGATTTGAGCAGAGGGGATGGGAAGCTGGGCACCGCCAAATAAAAAGACTTCTAGAAGGTTATTAAAGATGCTTGATTTGAAAAGTACAGAGTGGGAAGATGATTTCATGGGCTTATCAAGGAGAGAGAAAGAGAGGGATACAAGGGGACATGCCAATGATGAATAATTACTGTTATTTCAGTGGACTGCTATTACGGATGCCATTTCTTCCCTTCTTTTTGTAAGTCAGCCTCTTGTTTTGCTTTGAGGAATTACTGCTTCTCTGTCCTATGTGGTCCTAGTGAAACTGTCAGCCATTTTGGTCTGTCCTCAACCAGACCCCACCCTCCTTGGCAAAGTGGTAGATGGTCATGTGACCATTGCAGACCAGCATGAAAGACTCTCTCTCTGTTTCACTCTCTCCCCTTCTTTCTCTCTCTCTTAGGAATTTGAACTTTGATCAGAGAGAAACTAATCAGAAGGAGTTTGATAAGAAATCATTCTAATTTCAAGGTTGTGTAGTCTTTGTCCCTGGACCCTAAGATTCCTCATAGTTTCTTAGATTCCCATAATTTTCTAAATCCGGGATGCTCAGTTTCTCATTGGATTTTGGGAGTTCTTTTGTATTTGTGTTTCTTAGACCGTACTAGGTTACATCAAGAAAATGAACAACCCTGAAATCTCAATGGTTTACAATGACCCAAGTTTATATATTGCTTATATCTTTTTCCTGTTCAATGTTGGCTGGAGGTAGCCTGTAGCTCTGCTCCATATACTCTTCACTCCAGGTTGAGGGTACAGCTTCTATTTGGGAAATTGCTACTCTTGTGGCAGAAGTAAAAGCACAAGGAGGCAGTTACATGATGCCTACTAACCCCGCTGCCTGAAAGCAGCATGTAGTATTTCCACTCACCTTCACTTGGCCCAGACAAGACTACCATCAGAGGGACTGGAAGCATATTTCTCTTCTAGGGAGGAACCTGATAGGAAGAGGCTGGAAGAGCAGGGCAGCACAAGCTTTGGTTAATAATAACACAATTTGAATTCCAGTTCTGCCAAGTATTAACTGTGCAGCTATGGGGAAATTACTTAACCTCCCTGAGCTTAGGTTTCCATATCTTTACAGTAATCCTTACCAATGTCCCACCCTCTTATTTTCTGGGATCATGGCAAAGTGCACACCCCAGGGCTCTCACAGTTGGGTGGGGCCATGTGACAAGTTCCAACCAATTAAACAAGCAGGCGGTATACACGTTCCTTCCAGGATAAGGCCTGTGAGATTCTCCAGAATCTCCCCTGGCTGTAGCAACTGAGACAACCACAAATTCCAACTGGCACAGTCTCTGTCTGTTTGGGTCTCTGAGTGACTGTGCAAAGCAGAGCAAATTTCCTGCTGCTGATCGATGCTGAACATATAGTGGGAGAAAAAAAGGTGACATTTTCCTATGCTAAGCCATGATTTTTATGGGTTTTTAGGTTAATTTGTTTCTATAAAATAACCTAGATTTTCCTGACTAGTACAGAAATTGTGATGATAGTATATTCCTGGTATTAAATTCCTTCCTGTTTAAAACACCTTGAGTTACTTTTTTTTTTTTAATTAAATTTAATTTTATTATAGAGATGTGGGGCACATGTAAGGATTAACTATACAAGTAGGCTGCAGGCAGATGAAGTTGGGGCTTCCATCTAGTCCTCACTTCCCCTGGTTTAGGACCAGGTTTGTGTTGTTACATGCTTCCCTTTCTCCCTCCTTCCCCTGGCAGTGTCCAGCCACTGCTGACTCTGCTCTTGTGCTAATGTGATTAATGTTCAGGTCCCACTTACAAGTGAGAACATGCAGTGTTTAGTTCTTTGTTTCTGTGAATAGATTATTAAGTATGATGGTCTCCAACTCTATCCAATTTGCTGTAAAGTCTGTGATTTTGTTCTTCTTTATGGCAGCTTAATACTCCATTGTGTATATGCACCACATTTTCTTTATCCAGTACACCTTTGATGGGCAGTAGGATTAGTACCATGTTTTTGCTACTGTGAATAGTGTGGTGATAAACTTGAATGTACAGGTGTCCTTTTAGTAGAATGGTTTATGTTCCTCCGGAGGTATTCCCAGGAGAGGAATTGCTGGATCATATGGAGGGTCCATTTTTAGTTCTTTCAGGAATCACCATACTGCTTTCCATAGAGGTTGAACTAGATTGTACTTCACCAACAGTGTAGAAGTGTTCCCTTTTCTCTGTAGTTTTACCAGCATCTGTTGTTTTTTGATCTACTAGTAATAACTATCCTTACTGGAGTTAGGTGGTATCTTATTGTAGTTTTGATTTGCACTTGTCTGATGATTAGTGAGGCTGAACATTTTTTCATATCTGTCGGCTGCTTGCATGCCTTCTTTTGAAAAGAGTCTATTCATGTCCTTTGCCCACTTTTTAATGGGGTTGATCGTTTTTTTTTTTCTTTCACTTCATTTGAGTTCTGTGTATATCCTGGATGTTAGACCTTTGTCAGATACATAATTTGCAAAATTATTTTCCATTTTTTGGATCATCTCCCCACTCTCTTGATGGTTTCGTTTGCAGTGCAAAAGCTTTTCATTTTGATAAAGTTCCATTTGTCTGTCTTAGCTTTCATGGCATTTGCTTTTGGGGACTTGGTCAAGAACTTCTTGCCCACTCTGATGTGCATAAGAGCGTTTCCTATGTTTTCTTTCTGGATTCTTTTTTTTAAAACATATTTTTTATTTTAAAATTGTGGGGTACAGTTAAGGGTTAGGCATACAAATATGCATCATTCAGGCACCCTTGTTGATAAGGGGTGTCCCCCCATCCCCAGACAGATATTGACTACCATTAATCCCACCACCCTTGCCCTCCCTGTCCCTCCTCCATAGATTCCCACCACTGTCGATCCTTTTCTTATAGTATTATGATAGATGTTCAAGGTCCACTTAGGAGTGAGAACATGTGATACTCAGATCTTTGTTGCTGTGAAAGATCACTCAGTATTATAGACTCTAGTTCCATCCAGGTTGCTGCGAAATTCATGATTTTGTTCTTTTTCATGGCTGTGTAGTATTCCATCATGTATATGTACCACATTTTTTAAATCCACTCCTCTTTTGATGGACAGCATGGTTGATTCCAGGTTCTTGCTATTGTGAACAATACTGCGATAAACATACGTGTGCAGGTATCTTTTTGATAGAGTGATTTGAGTTCTTCAGGGTATGTTGCCAGTAGAGAGATTGCGGGGTCATATGGGAGGTCGATATTTAGAGCTTTTAAGAATCACCACACTGCTTTCCAAAGAGGTTGCACTAGTTTACACTTCCACCATCTATGTAGAAGTGTTCCCTTTTCACCACATCCTCTCCAGCATCTGTTATTTTTTAAATTATTGATAATGACCATTCTGACTGGAGTTAGGTGGTATCTCAGTGTAGTTTTAATTTGCATCTCCTTGATGATTAGTGAGGTTGAACATTTCTTCATATGTCTGTTGGCCGCTCGTATGTCTTCTTTTGTGAAGTGTCTGTTCATATCTTTTGCCCACTTTGTAATGGGGTTGTTCAGAATTCTTATAGTTTGAACTTTTAAGTTTCAGTCTTTGATCCATTTAGAGTTGATTTTTATATATGGTGATAGGGGTCCAGTTTCATTCTTCTGCATGTGGTCAGCTAGTTTTTCCAGCACCATTAGCTAAATATGGTCTCCTTTTCCCAACAGTTGTTATTGGTGGCTTTGTCAAAGATTAGTTGATTGAGAGACCAGGTTTTTGCTTCTGGAATCTTTGTCCTGTTTCATTGGTCTATGTGCCTATTCTCGTACCAGTACAGGCTGTTTTGGTTGCTACAGCCTTGTAGTAAAGTTTAAAGTCTTGAGGTATGGTACCTCCCTTTGTTCTTTTTGCTGATGACTGTTTTGGCTATTTGTGCTCTTTTTTGTTTCCATATGAAGTTTCGTATTGTCGTTTCCAGGTCTGAGAAAAATGACGTTGGTAATTCGATGGGTATTGCATTGAATCTGTAGATTTTCTTGGGTGGGATGGACATCTTGATGACATTGATTCTTCTGATCCACAAGCACTGAATGTTTTTCCATTTGTATCATCCTTGATTTCTTTGAGTGTTTGTAGTTCTCATTGTACAGATCTTTCACTTTTATGGTTAGGCAGATGCCAAGGTAGTTCTCTCTCTCTCTGTGTGTGTGTGTGTGTGCTGATTGTGAATGGGATTATGCTTTTTACTTGGATCACTGTCTGCTTATTGTTGGTGTATAGAAATGCAACTGTCTTTTGAACATTGATTCTGTACCTGGAGACTTTACCAAAGTCTATTATCAGTGTGAGAAGGTTTTTGACAGACTCCCTAGGGTTTTCAAGACACAGAGTCATATCGTCCACAAAGAAGGATAACTTAACTTCCTCTTTTCCTATTTGGATACTGTTGATTTCCTTCTCTTTCCTGGTTGCTCTGGTTAGGACTTCCAGCACTATTTTGAACAGGAGGGGAGAGTATGGACCTCCTTGTCTTGTTCGCATTCTTTGAAGGAATGCGTCCAACTTCTGTCCATTGAGCAAAATATTGGCTGTGGGTTTATAATAGTTGGCTCTTGCTGTTTTGAGGAATGTTTTTTCTCTGCCTAGGTACTCAGGGATTTTTATCAAGAAAGGATGTCAGATTTTGTAGAATGCTTTTTCCTGCATCTGATAATATAACCATGTGTTCTTGGTTTTATATCTATTGATGTGCTGAATTACGTTTATTGTCTTGTGAATGTTGAACCAGCCCTGCATCCCAGGAATGAAGCCCATCTGGTCATGGTGGATGATCCTTGAGATGTGTTGTAAGATCTGATTTGCTAGACTCTTGTTTAGAATTTTTGCATCTATGTTCATCAATCATCAAGGAGATTGGCCTGTAATTCTCTTTCCTTGTTGGGTCTTTGCCAGGTTTGGGCATCAGTATGATGTTGGCTGTATAAAATGAATTGGGGAGAATTCCATCTTTCTCGATTGCCTCAAAAACTTTCAGTAAGGTTGGTATCAGCTCCTCCTTGTATGTTTTGTAGGATTCAGCTGGGAAGCCATCTGGTCTGGGGCTACTTTTGGTGAGGAGATTTCTAATGACTGAGTCAATTTCCAAGATTGCTATTGCTGTGTTTGGGCTTTCAATTTCTTCTTATTTCAACCTTGGAAGGTTGTTTGATGTCAGAAAATATTTGAGTGACTTCTGTTTCCAGCACTAATCTCATTGATACAGGTGGCTAACCCAATCAGGAGGTGATGAGGAGAGACCTCTTGTCACTTGAGCTATGTCCAAAATAATGGATGCAATAAATGAAGAAGGAAGGACATTCAAGACAGAGTTTATAGCATGAAAACACAGAAGCAAGAATAGCAATATGGGGATCTATATTCAATAGTATCTGATGAAGTTATAACAAATGGGGGTGGGGAGATAGGCAAGAAATTTTGTACACTGTTAGGGTGATTAGGAAGAGAAAATTTTGTGTCCATTGTTAAGGTTCATGGTTACATTACATGAAGGCAGTGGGAAAATTATTGATGGATATTAAAAGGGAAAGAGAGAAGATAGTCACACATGAATTTTAGGTAAATCCCTTTATCCACTATGTGAAGGATAAATTTGGAGGGTGAGTTAGTAGATACAATTAAGACAAGGAAGCCATTTAGAAGATTATTCCAGTAGTCCTGAAGAAAGGTAATGTAGGACTAAACTAAAGAAGTGGTAAGAGTGATCAGACTAGGGAACAAATCCCAAAATCTTTTGAATATTCAATTAATACTTGTTAGATGATTCAGTATGGTTGTGAAAACAGGAGAGAATTGAAACATGTTCCTCAGATTTCTTGGATAAGTGGGTGGGTGAGATTCCTGAAACTAAAGAAGATATTATTGGAGGAGCATGTTTAGGTAATTGATTCAAATTTTTATTTGTCGTTGCTGAAGCATTAAGGGTTTATCCAGATAGGTATGTATATTTAAAAATGGATATCTGGATTTAAAACTCAGAGTGAGGTTCTAAGCCAAAAATCTAGATTTGTAGATTTCAGAATCATCTGCCTGGGGGCAATTTAAACCATGGAAGGGAGTGAGATCACACAGAAAATTTTGGAAGAGTTGTGTTCCAGAAGAATTAAGAATGGAATCCATACATTAGGCATAAGAGTAACAGGAATTATCAAGGAGAACTAAATAAAGTATGGTGGCACAAAGTGATAATAATAAAGTTTCAAGTGCAGAGGTTTAGTAGGCTCTGAATTAGAAAATGTCCATTGAATTTGACAATAAGGAAGATTGCAGTAGGATTTAGGAGGGAATTAGAAATCAAGAATGGTGATAGTCTGTTATGCTTTTAAAGGATGATAACAAGACAGTTATATCACATCCATGGAAGACAGTTTTGAACATGTTTCTAAGCTACAAAAAAAGGAACCCTGAAAATAAAGGTAGAACATCATTACGGTCAAGGTGAGAGGAGATGGATTAAAGTCTCTGAAACAGATGAAGAGTCAGTCAAGAATAAAGCTAGAAGATTGGCTTAGAACAGCAGAGACCCCATGTCCTATTCAACTTGAAAAAGGGAGACAAGTCGGATTGTGGATAAAGAAAATCTGCTCGGCCGGGCACAGTGGCTCAAGTCTGTGATCTCAGTACTTTGGGAGGCCGAGGCGAGAGGACTGCCTGAGTCCAGACATTTGAGACCAGCCTGAGCAACATGGCAAGACCTCACCTCTACAACAAATCAAAAAATTGGCCGGGAGTGATAGTGCACACCTATAGTTTCAGCTACTTTGAAGGCTGAGATGGAAGGATCACCTGAGCCCAGTAGGTTGAGGCTGCAGTGGCATGAGCATGCCACTGTACACCAGCCTGGGTGACAGAGTGAGACTCCAACTCAATAAAAATAAATCTGCTTGGAGAAGAACGTTCAGAGGTCAGGAGCAGCCCAACAGCTAAGGAAATCGAAGATTCAAGGACTTTGAGATCTCTGATAGCTTAAAGAACAGTGACCTCATAAGTGCCTTAACATGATTAGAAAAGTAGACAATTATAGTAAGAATAGTTAAGATATAGTCTTACTGAATTTAAGATTATAGAAATTATGTGGTCCATTCTGGGTGGCCATGAACTCAGGAAGTATCAGTAGTAATGAGAGGGTGAACTGAAAGATAGACACATATCTTTAGAGGTGACCAAGATAAGAAACCATGAGTTTAGAATCTTTGCATGGATACTACACATGGGCTCATGATGTTGCTGAATTTGAGGTGGACAATGAGGACTGTTTCAAATTCTTCAGTGACCAATGAGTTGGCAAAAAAAAAAAAAAAAAGGACATGATGTCAAATGACTAGGGAGTCTTACTTGAGAATAAAGGAACATATGTTGAGAAGTCACATGAGAAATGAGAAGAATACTGGGTTCATTCCCAGTTTAAGTCAGAAATGACTCAGTATGGATGATAAAACATGCAGTCGCTTTAGCTAAAAAGGAAATGGATTTGTAGAAAACACTCAAGTTTCAACTAAGGAAGGGGGTGGGGAAAATATTTTGTGCCTAGGTCTAAGATGTAAAGAGGCTAATGAGGGGATTTTTCTGGAGAAATATTTGTATATTGGGTCCTCAAGTCCCTCCATAACTGACTTCATTATCGCCCTCTTTTCTTTGTGCTCTAGAAAATGTCCTCAATAGCATGTCATGCTCATTCTATCCTCACTCTCCTCACCTCAAAGGCTTTGACTAATCTCCCTACCTATATCTAAACCTTTCAAGGCCCAGTTTGAATTCTACCCCTGTTATAAAGCATTCTCTTATGATAACAGACTCTTTGGACTTTTCTATTCTGTGAACCACTATGTACTTTTGAATATATCAATGTGGGATACATCATTATATATCACCCTTGAATCATTGCATTGACTTTGCTCTTCTAAACAGCTTGCAAGCTGTTTGAAAGCATGACCTGTGTGGTGGCTATTTATTGTTTTGGCTTCGCTTTACTGCTCCATCCCCACTTCTTTGGAAAAATGGCTTCATGCCAATTTTAGCTATACGTTTCCATTAGAGGTCAAAATTGCTGCCCAAAATAATCTGCCCTAACTCTCTAGCCACAGAAATAACCAGATGACTGAGTCTGAACCAGTTATAACACTGAATCTTGGTAGTCATGGTGATATGTTCAAAGAATAACTAATAAGTGTTCTTCTCTAGAATTTTCCAAATGGGAGCTGGAAGGGAAGGCAAGATATCCTATTGCTTTAGTTCTCAAGCCTTTAGTATGGAACTTCCTAGGTGTGATGGCAGATATGTTCTGTGATGGTTAGTTTTGTGTTTCAATTTGACGAGACCATGGGGCACATAGATATTGGGTCAAACATTATTCTGGATGTTTCCATGACAGTGTTTTGGATGAGATTCACAGATTGCTCTCCCAAATGTAAGTGAGGCTCCTCCAATGAGTCTAAGTTCTAAATTGAACAAAAAGTCTGACCATGCCTTGAGTAAGAAAGAATTCTTCCTTCCTAACTGGCTTTGAATTAGAACAATGGCTTTTACCCCCTTTAGACTCATACTGAAACGTAACCTCTTCTGGGTCTCAAGCTATACCATTGGTATTCTTGGTTCTCAGGGAATCAGACTCAAGTGTGTCTTCTCTCCTTGATCTGCAGCTAGCTGACTCTCCCTGAAGATCTTGGGATTTGCAAGCTTCCATACTCCTGAGAGTCAGTTCCTTATAACAAACAAACAAACAAACTTGAATAAAACTGACATCTAGAGATAAGAGAAAGGGAAAGGTGTGACTTTAAGGCATCAAGTCTTGGGGTTTTATTTAATCTTTGATTTTCCTAGATCATGGCTATAATATTGTTTCCTTCAATTCTGTGAGCTAACCCAGAATCTTCCAACAAATTCCTTTGGTGCTTCAACTATCTTGAGTTGTGCTCCTAACACTTGCAACCAAAAGTACATTCATATGTGTTTTATATGTCTATATTTTCTTTAACACTTAAGACTGTGCAGAGCACATGGTTTGCTCAATAAAAATTTGTTGACTGGTTGAATGATTGATACTGGAATTAGATGACTCCTTTGCTCAGTTTAAGCCCTGCTGAATTCCTGGTTTTCTCAATATTTCATTCTTAGCCTTATACTGAAGGAAATTTATCCAGACTGCTCCTAGGAGATAATCTAACTCTGAGAAAGTAGGGCCACTGGCAATAAATAGCCTAGATTCACAAAGAATATAACAGATTAGACTAACTAGAAACTTTTTGGCTGAAATCACAAAGATTATATTAGCTGAAGGGAATGTGTTAGATGATTATTTGATCTTGTATCTTGATAGTAAACATAGTAAAGTGCTGGATACAGCATCTTGTGAAATCTTGATAGCTAAATTAATTTAAATTAGGTGAATATGTAGATCTTAAATATCTGAATACAGCAAACATGAGATAAATGTAATATAAGAAGGTAGGTGTCAGTTTGGAATGTGTAGACTGGTTAATCGGATAATGGGGGGTCAGTTGAATGCTGTTTTATTTGACTATCTTTACTAATAGCATCTGAAGGTCTAAACAGTATATTAATGAAATCTTCAAAGCATTGGTAAGAATGTTAATGAATTAAACACAGAACTTAAAGAGATATAATGACAAAATAAAAGGTAGGATTTTAGACAAGAAAATATTCCTCAGATTACTTAGATCCCAGATGCTCAATTAGAAAAAAAAGAAAAGTAGTTAAGTAAAACAAAGTTGCTTTACTTTCAAAAGATGCATGGGATCAGTGTTAAGTACATTGAAAGGCAAAATGATGTGACAGCCTAGAAAGCCATTATGGGTAGAATAGTGGGCATTCAGCCCATTTTTTTTGAAAAGGAAAAATGCATATCTTATTTAGAATGAAGAAGGACTTTTAAAACATGAAAGCAAAAGAAGAATTCATTAAAAAAGATTCATCAGTGTAATAACTATGTGTTGTTATGTATTAGTTGTTAACAAACTATAAAATATATCAAAAGGATAATAATATTTGTAAAAAGTTTTAAAATCTCAGAAATAATAATATGAATAATTCAATAGAAAAACAAATGACATAAAAAATAAAAGACAAAAAGTAGATCATCAATAACATATATTTTTAAATCTTATTATTTTATAAAAGAAGAAAGATAAAGCATTTTTTTGCCTTGGGAATCTACAGGTCTAGAAATAATATGCTTTTATTTACTTCTGGTAGAAATAGTATTAATTGCTTAATATGTGATTGCTTAATATGTGACTTTTAGGCATAAGAATTTAGAAGGTAGGACACAAGGAGTATGTTTAGAACGGGCTCGTCTGTTATAACAGAGAGATCCAGCAATTTTCATGACCGATGAAGAGGCTTGTCTGCTTATTTTTTCAAGAAGGTGTCCTGGTCAGGTATTCAGGTTGGCAAAGCAATTTTTATCTGGTCATCCAGGAAGCCAGGTTTCTGTCATCTTTTTGTTCCACCATCTCCATGTGTATTGCCTCTGAAAGGGAAACTGCTTGGAGGAGAATGAGTGAAAGGTTTTCATAGGCCATTTCTGAGAGTCGCATTCAGCATTTCTGTTTATATTCCTCTGGAGAGATGGCGGTCACTTGGTCATACTAAGGGCAGGGATCCTAGGAAACGTTGTCTAGCTGTGCGTTCCAAGAAGAAGAGAGCAGTATAGGGCACTTAGTGAGCAGTTTCTGCCACAAGAACTGAAGAGTAAAGGTTCTGAGCTGTAATGGAATCTATTTACTGTAGCTCAAAAAGTGATAAGCTCACTAAATGAATGAACAAACTTGCATTCACTCTTCAGGTATTATTTCACAACATTCTATCATCTTTGCAACACCTCTTTGAGATCAGTATTAATGTTTACCTGAGGAAAATAAAGGTCTGAAAGTCTTCAAAACTATCTTTAAGTCCGAGAGCTAGCACCTGGTGTAGTTGAATTCTTCTGTCTGGTTCTACGGCCAAGTTCTTCATTTTCTCGTCTATGCCCCAGTGGATGGAATGAGCCCTCGGTGACTCTATACCATCTTATTCTACAATAACCACATATAACCCATCACTAACTTGATACTCAGTTATTCACTTCGGAGTCAACATTTAGTGAGAACTTGTTATTCCTTGCTGTACCCCTTACCCCACTATCATTCATTCTCAACCAGCAATTGGAACTACCTTTTACCAAATAAGTTAGACAATACCTCTTCTCTGCTTAAAACACTCTTAAGGTTTTTAATGTAACCTTTTAATGTGTGCATTATTTCTTTCGATCCCTGCAACAATTCCTTGAGAAAGATATTTTTATTTTCCACCTTGCGTAAATTTGGCACAATGAGTAGGCAATAGTTGCAGAATGCAAAGCCCAAACCTCTCTCCACTAATTGCATGCAATACCGATTCGCATGCCTGTAATCTCAATCCACTTTTCTAGACTATGTACTTGAAGATTCTTTAAGGGATGGCACAATGTATGAAATCTATGTCTGCTCTCAACAAGCTACCAATTGGCTGGGGGAAACAAAACACATGTGCTCACATGCATACACTTAATAGATACATAAAAGAAGCATGTAAGCTGAAGGTGATGACTAGGGTACCAAGAGTCTGTATTTCAGAGATGGCCAAAATGGTTGTATACTGGAGGTGTAAGGGACAGCTTCTTGGAAACAGGAAGATTTGACATGGGTGGATTGACAGTGACACGGGAGAAAGGGAGAGAGAAAGCAAGACAGTGGTCTTCCACTGTGGGAAAACGGAGGAGTCCAGCCAGGGAATCTGATAACCGTCAGGGTAGGCCCCATGCATGCCAGGCCCACAGAATGTTATCTGGCCTAAATCATGTTGGTTAAAACAAACAAGCAAATAAACAAAAATGCTTCACAAATACAGGTTAACAAGCTTTGGCTCTGTTCTTTTTCCTTCTAGTGTGAATGATCTGAATCCTAATTCAGTCTCTTCTGAAGGGGTTGAATTCTTGGTTTGAAATACCTTCCCCTCCCCCCTTTATATGAATGTGCAAATGTTATAATGCAAAGGTGAGCTGAACAGCTCTTTGTCTTCAGAGACTGAAATATATTGCCCTAATATTAGTTGGTGATATTGCTCTTGCAACAGCTGTTTTCCTATTAATATATGTGCAGTTTACTTTGTTTAGCCAGGCTTATATCAAGAGATCTTACTGGAAGGTAGAGGAGGGACCTCAGGGAGAAGGGAAGAGAATTCCTTGGCTCCAAAAATCTTATTTTAATGTGTGGCCAAATTGCCTTCTATCCCAGAAATGACATGAATACATTTTTAAGAAAAATGTGCCAGCCCTTCAGAAGCAGTGAGTGGGGTACTTTTTTTTTACAAAAACAAAAAAATCCTAAAAACTTCCCTAGACTAAGAAGATCATGACTTTAAAGGATAATGTCTCACAAAGTATGGACAGTTTTACACTGTACGGTACCTACTTTAAATCAGGTGTTTATTGAGTCCTTACTGAGCATAGGTTCCGTTCTGAGTACTTACTGTGCAACTCACATTTGGATTAAAAAAATCTTAGCCAAAAATTGGAAGATACTTTTCCCGTTGATGGGATAAAACTATCATCTTCCATTCTGGGCATTCACTTAATAAATATTTATTTCTTTCCTACTATGAATAAGGCACTTTTATAGGAAACAAGAACACAGGACAGGGTGTGGTGGTTCACACCTGTAATCTCAGCACTTGAGAGGATTGCTTGAGCCACGAGTTGAGACCAGCCTAGGTTGCATAGCATGACCTTATCTCTATGAAAACAATTTTTTTTTTTTTAGTTGGAGTCTCACTCTGTCGCCCAGACTGGAGTGCAGTGGCCGCTCCCAACCACCGCAGCCTCGACCCGCTGGGTTCCAGCGATCCTTCGGCCTCAGCCTTCCCACTAACCGGAATTACAGGCATGCGCTACCACGCCTGGCTGATTTTTTGATTTATTGTAGAGATGAGGTCTTGTTGCCCAGGCAAGTCTCGAACCCGCGGGCTCAGGCAATCCACTCACCTCAGCCTCCCAAAGGTGCGGGGTTACAGGCTGAGCCACCGAGCCCGGCTCAATTTTTTTTTTTTAATTAGCCTGGCATGCCCGAGCCCAAGAGTTCGAGACCCGCCTAGACAACTTGGTGAGACCTCAACTCTACAATAAATCAAAAATGAGCCGGGAGTGGTAGTGCGGGCCTGTAGTTCCAGCTACTTGGAAGGCTGAGGTGGAAGGATCGCCGGAGCCTGCAGGTTGAGGCCGCAGTGGCCGGGAGTGACAGGGTAAGACTCCAACTCATAAAATAAAAAAATAAATTAATTAATTAACCTGGCATGGAGGTGCATGCATGCAGTCCCAGCTACTCAGGAGGCTGAGGCAGAAGGAATTTCCTGAGACCAGGAGGTTGAGGCTGTGGTGAACTATGATCATGCCACTGCATTCCCCAGCCTGAGTGACAGAGTGAGACCTTGATTCAAAAAATAAAATAAAATTTTACAGCTGGGCAAGGCACCTCACACCTGTAATCCCAGCACTTTGGTAGGCCAAGGCGTAAGGTTGCTTGAATTTAGGATTTTGAGGCCTGCCTGGGCAACATGAGGAAATCTCATCTGTACAAATAATAATAATAATAGCCAGGCATGGTGATGCTCTTCCTAAGTCCCCAGCTTTTGGGAGGCTGAGGCAGAAGGATCGTTTGAGCCCAGGAGTTTGAGGCTGTGGTAAGCCATGACCATGCCACTGTACTCCAGCCTGGGGCACAGAATGAGACACCAACTCAAAAAACCAACAAAAAACAGCAGTGACTCAAACAAGACAAAGAAATAAACGATCAAGAATATGTTCTGTTTTGTGAAACAAACTATCTCAAGATGATGAAATGAAGGGAAGGAGGGGATGCTATTTTGAGTGGACTGGCCAGGGGAATCCTCTAGGATAGGGAGAAATTTCAGTAGAAGTAACCTGAATGAAGCTAGCAGGGAAGTCCCTGCGGGCATTTGGGAGAGTGTCATTGAGGCAAAGCTATGAATAAGGTCAAAGAGACTGAGGGAGGAACAGACTCTGAGTGTTAAAAGTAAAACAAGGCAATATGGCTGGCAAAGAGTGACTAAAGAAGAAAGTGACAGAGGTGAGTCACAGAGAAAAAAGTAACTGGATCAATTTTATTCTGGGTTACATTAAAAACCTTAGAATGTTTTAAGCAGAGAGGAGGTATTGTCTAACTTATTTGGTAAAAGGTAGTTCTAATTGCTGGCTGAGAATGAATGGTAGTGGGATAAGTGATAGAGCAGGGAAACACAAAGGAGACTATGGTGATAATTCAAGAGAGAGGATAGTGGCCTTGATACCTGGACTGGAGTGGAAGGAAGATATGCATAGGGTAAATGTGGTAAAATAAGGGATTTTCTGGATATATTTGGGTATAACAGGTAGAATTTTTTGGTCAATTGAACTTAGGATATGAAGGAAAAAAATACAAATCACAGATGAATCTAGGTTTGGGGACCTGGATAAATGAAAAGTGGAGTTGGAATTTCATAAGCCAAGGAAGGTGGTGGTGGACGTGGGATGTTGGAGTGGAACTCCGCTTCATGTGTGAAGTTTGGGATGCTGTTTAGATATACAAGCGGAAAGATGAGTGGATGAGTAGATGGCTGGAGACAGGAAGCTGGAGTTCAGGGGAGAAGCCAGGGCTGAAATGTAAATATGGGAGTTAT
Organism: Cephalopachus bancanus; assembly: GCA_027257055.1. NCBI lineage: Eukaryota > Metazoa > Chordata > Mammalia > Primates > Tarsiidae > Cephalopachus > Cephalopachus bancanus. The sequence goes on along the minus strand of JAPVLO010000047.1, from coordinate 1,551,409 downwards.
CAAGGCTGAGGGTGTGCTTAAAACCCCTGACGAGATAATTTGTGTAGGGTATAAGTGCAGAATAAAGAGAGAAAGAATTCTATAATAAGAAAGGAGCTCTAAGGAATGCCATTTTACTTACAGGTTGGGAGTATGAAAAATTATCACGCAATGGAAACTGGGAAATAGTAGCCCACATGGAGGGAGGAAAACCAAGAGAGAGAAGTGTCCCGGAAGCCAAGTGGATACATTATTTCTGCGAGGAAAGAGGAATGAAAAGCAGGTGAAGAGCTACTGAGACTCCAAGAGCAGATATGAACAGAGGAGACTTCCCAGAGTGGACAGGTCCTGACTCAATTTCTTACTCTGGGTTCTGACTGCCTAGCACGGGTTCAACTGAAAGCTACTTACTTGGTGTTGGGGTTCATCCCCAGCCTTACACCTGCTCTTACTGAATGCAGCAGCTTTTGTTGCTGTCTTTGGTTGACACCTTCTGGTCCTAATTATTTCCAGCTAAAGAAGAAAATGAGGCAGCCATTTAAAAAGAAGCCATCATCATTATCATATAGTTATTGTTGGCGTCTTCGTTACCTAGCCCATTTTTTGTCAGGTCTGCGCATGTCATTGAACTGAGATCTTTACATACACACTCTGTTTTGATCTTGGTACCAATCTGAGAGTTAGGTATTTTTGTTTCTATTTTAACACACGAGAGAACTGAGACAGGTAGGTAAAGTGCTTGCTGGTAAGCAGCAGAGCTAGGACCCTGGGGTGTCTAAACCAAGAGTACATGCATGCTCTTAATCATGCCCCTGCTTTTGGTTTAGTGACATTCATGTGCTTGGTTTAATCTCAGAAAAAGAAATTTTATTTCATTTAAAGAAAAATAAACACCAAGGCACTTACCAATAATCTGAGAAAAAGTTGTAAATCTTCCACAAACTCTTATCTGATCTATCCCTTAGAGCAATATTTTTGTCTAATTCCCAAATTTTAAACTCCCTCTTTAGATGCTAGCATCCTGTACCCATGCCCAACCCCAAGAATTTCCTCATTGCCTATTGAGGTATAAGGGATTTGGAGGTTTTGTTTTTGGTGAATGGTGGGGGTGGAAGATTAAGCGCATTGATGGTTTCCATTATACATGTGACATACATGACATCATTGTTTACGTTCTTCTCCAGAGTAACGCTTTCAATGGCATGTGTCTACGGGCTTGGTTTAAAGCTACATGATGTCTATTTTGCAAATAAGAATGGAGAAGCTGATCTCCATTAACTACATCGGCTAGTTTTAAATCTCTAAAAGTGTTAGGTAGAAATGAATCTCATTTCTACCCTTGTTGAATCATTATATTTATAGAATATTTATGTATTTGTGTTCTATTTTGACTATCTGATTGGGTTTTTTTTTCTATATTACATGTACAGTATAAATACTGTTACTGGAGTTTTTATCTCATAGATTTCAGATTCAGTTTGCCACATTTAATGGTAGAAAAAAGAAGAGATGTGTGCTTCTTTTAAACCAGTGAAGCTGGGCTAACTCCCATTTATTTCTTTACGAGATATTCATTTCACTTCTCAGCTTAATGAAAACCAGAATAATATTTTGGTAGCCATGGAAATTGTACTCCACCATTATGTTTGATTAATGCATGTTTTTTGTTCTAGTTGTAGAATTTTTATCTCATCATAAAACTTTCATTAATATTCCAATGACTTTTTCAGAAACTATTCCTCAAAAACCAACAGGAACATGTTAATTACTTGATGGGGGTTTGAGCTCCACTGAGCTTCTCATCATTTCCAGCAGCTCAACAAACGTAAATTTGGAGCTGTCGTCTCAGAATTTCCTTTTCAACATACCAAATACTTTTAGAAGCTAATTTTTTGTTTTAAATTTCATAAGAACATGACAACAAATTTCCAGTGCCCTCTATACTTACTTTAAACAGCGATGCTAATAGCCATGGACAAACACACACCAAAAAAGTCTAACAGCAGCTCTATCAAGTTAAACAGGAAAATTCGGAGTTAGAAACAAAAATTCAGGGCAGAGGCAAGTTCTATTAACCTCTTGGGCCTCATCCCTTCTTACTTACAGTTGTCATTTTCATTTTTTCCCTCAAAAATGATATATGATCTGACTCTCCAGTCATGTTCACTTCCTTCCGACTTAGTCATCAAGATTCTCACATTTCAGGTCTCCACCAAAAACACCCTCTTTCTGCAGTGCCTGCCCTAGTGCCCAGAATAGGTGCAGCCACTGTCCGGAGGTTCCCTAGGACTTGTAATTTTATCATCACATCTATTATGCTTTAGCATCATGGCTTCTCTGGTTGAATTTCATCAGTGTTAGATTTTGATGAACAAGGACAGGGGCTCAGCACTTTATCCAATAGATTGTCTATCCCACATTACATACTTCATAACTATGTGTTGGAAAAAACACAAAGTGTGACATTAAAGGGCATTCATGTGACCATTTAGTGCAGTTTATGAGAATTCAGGCTTCCTTGAACCTAGAGTGACGGATTCAAGTCTCAGCTTGGACACTTACTAGGTTAATTTACTGACCTTGGACAGATTACCTCATCTATTTGAATTTCAGGTCTTTCTCTTTGAAAATGGAGAGAAAGGCTGGGCATCATGGCTTGGCCTGTAATCCTAGTATTTTGGGAGGCCGAGGTGAGAGAATTGCCTGAGCCCGGCGGTTCCAGACCAGCCTGGGCAACTTGGTGAGACCTCGTCTGCACAATAAATCACAAAATTAGCTGGGCGTGGTAGCGCGTGCTTGTAGTCCCAGCTACTTGGAAGGCTGAAGTGAAAGGATCGCCTAAGCCCAGCAGGTTGAGGCTGCGGTGGCCATGAGCATGCCACTGCACTCCAGCCTGGGCGACAGAGTGAGATTCCAACTCAAAAAAGAAAAGAAAAGAAAAGAAAATGGAGAGAAAAATAGATACCTTCTTAGATAATTATAGTAAACATACAATGAAATCATTTATATAGCGCTGTCTGGAATACCCAAGTATTCAAAATATATTTCCGACTGTTATTATTAAGTAATACTATTACTAAATGATAATAAAATATGTTTATAGATAAGAATATAAATTCCATTTATAGCAGTGATTATGAATTTATGTGATAAATCCAAAAATAACTAAAGGAAAAATAATAATTTCTACAGGGTAAAAATAATAATTGTATAATAATATGCTGACTTTACAGTCACAGAATATTAACAAAGATTAGGATGTGGCGTGACATTGGCCAACCTACTAAATCCTCCATCAGGCATCAAGGGAAATGAACATTATCCCTGTGTGCTTAACTTTGATAATTTAAAAAAATTTAGATTGTATTATGTGTGTAATAAACTAAAAAGCAACCATTGGTAGAGCTAAAAATAAAATACCTTCCAAATAATTACAGAAACTTTAAAGAAAATCAAGATATAATCTACATAGTAAAACATAGAGAACAAAGGAAACAAGAGTAGGCAAATAAAACCAACCAAATTTTTAAAAACCCTACAGTTTATAAAACATTGCAACTACAAGGTCAACTATATTAGTTATGAAAATATATGTAAATGCATTAGGCATCCTATATAATAACAAAATATTTCAGAATAATAGTTTTGATAATTTGATGTAATCCTCCAAAAACAAAATAATCTTTAAGAAAAGACAGAAATTTAGTTTTTTATCATTTCAACTTTTCTACAATAAGCAGGCGTTACCGCTTTAATTAGAAAGAAAATGGATTAAGTGAATTCATGTTAGACCTTAGAAGAGTGCCTGGCCCAGAGTAGGTGCTACTTAAGGGCCAGTTCAGCTATTCATTGCTGTGACTATACTAGTAACCATCTAAGTAATATATCAAAGTCAAGACTTCAGCAATAGTATCACAATCAAGCAGCCTCCTAGGCTTTAGAATGAAATTGGTCAGATTTGTGGGAGGTCCCCAGTGTAAAATTCCCTGTAGTAATTTCAGTTATTTGTGCTGTAGCCTATTCATCTTTATCATAACCCTTATTTGTAGACTAATGAGTGGCATATAGTACATACTTAGTTTCATTATTTTCGCTAAAATAGCAATAATGATATTTAAATTGCTCCACAGTTTACAAAGTGGCTTCATCTGTATTTTCTGAGATAATAGAAAAATTAAGCAAATTTACTTTGAAATTCTTTGCCTTTATCATGTAAACTCAGCTATTGTATTCATTTAATTCATTTATTAATTCATCAACTACTTACCAGACACTGTGCATGTATATAAAGGTGAGTGAAAACATGCATGGTCCCAGCCCTCTTAAAGCTTATTGTCTATTAGGAGACTATTAATTTATTGTACAAACTGAAGAAAAAAAGCACAATTCAATGACAGCACATAGCATATAACCAAGAAGCCCTGTTGACAGGGGCAAGGTTAGATCCCCACAGAAGATCAGTTACAGCCAAAAGTTGTTATTAACATATCTTTTCTGCCACGTACATGGTTCAATTCATCTTATTAACACTCAGAAAGCTGATTCACCAGAATAAGGAAATTTATATTTAATGGATCCTTGCTCCAATCACCCAAACACATTTTGTAATATATCAGTTTATACCTTGTTTTATTAAACCCTATGACTACGTCTTCTGAAAATATATGTTTTGCATGCATTAGTCAGTCAAAACCACATAGAAAAATAGCAACTGGGAGGATAAAAGAAGACACACCCAGGTGGACTGTTCTATATCCAGAGTGAAACGCATCCCTCCTTACCCCACGTACTTTTTTTTTTTTTTTTGCATAAGATAGATTGCCCATCACCCCTATGGGGTCAGTCATCTCTGAAGGGGTTACCTGAGCAGAAAAGAGAAAAGCCACGCAGTGCATTTCCTCAGACCTCTTGAATTCCTTTATGATAACCGTAACAACTTTTTAAAAATTTAGTTTAAACAAATAACATCTGAATGCATTCCTCTTGTAAAAACTGAAAACATTGAAAGTGTGATTGAAATCCTCTTGACATCCCGGTGTCCTGTGTCATCTATGCAAGTAATTAGCTTGGTGTTTTTTTAATTTTCTCTGAATTTATATATACATATGTGTGGTACTAAATTGTCTAGTTTCTGTTTATTATTTTTATACAAATAGTATTCTGTAGATTTGTTTGAAACTTTTTTCACTAAAGAATATACCTTGCAGATTTTATGTGATAACAGAAATAAATCCATCTCATTTACTTTTATTGTTACAGAGTATAACAAACAATGTATCCATTTTCCTACTGATAAGTATTCAGGTTGCTTCATATTTTTTTCCCAGTACAGGCAATGCTGCGGAATATTCTTGTACACATGATAGTAGGTCTTTTTCTAGGCTACCATCATATATATATACTCACATGCGTGCACACATACACACATATGTAGCGTGTGAATTAAGTTTGTGAGAATTTTGGAAGTGTTGTCTGTCACTTTAAAATTTATCAGTTTACCAACTTATTAGTTTACCAAAAAAATTGCCACTGAAAAGTCAGAATGGCATGGGCACCAACAGGTAGAAGGCACTGAGGCATGGGAGCAGGTATCAGCCAGAAACATCCAGTGTGCTGTGTCTACTTGCTCCTTCTTCCCAAATACCCACACTGGGATTTGGGTCTTCAGTGCTGGCATTCAAGAGACATTTCCACTCTCATACAGATTTTCTTGTGATCATAATTGTTCACACTAGCAGTGGTGTGCATCCATGGCCAAAAAGCACATAAGCCAAAGACTGTGTGTGTATGTGTGTGTGTGTGTGTGTGTGTGTGTGTGTGTGTGTGTGTGTGTGTGATGAACAAGTGCATTATGGCTGATAGACAAATAAACACTGATTATTATTTTTAATAACAATAACTATTTAATATCTAAATAAAGTAAATAATGAATATTTAATTAACTATAATTGTAAAGGGAGGCATTTAGAGGATGGACAAACTAAAATGAGTGAATAGCTTTCTCAGTAAATACAGTATGAACTACTTTTTAGTCTATTCCAGTTCTAATGTAATATACAAAATTTGATTAGGATTTTTTTCTAAATCATTCAAATGCTTAACTTTTTGTTAGACTTCTTCTAGAATTTTGTATACTCCTGATGCTTCAGATCAGTTCCCCTCAAAAGCTTTTCTAACTTTTAAAATTATAACTATTCATTCTTAAGGACCTATGACTATTCAGCTTTCAATTTTTTTTTTTTTAAAGTCCAGGTTTCAATAGTCTTCTACCTAAGGGTGTTTGTTTCATTTTTTTTCCCATGGCATAGAATAAAAAAAAAAAAAAGAAGAGAAACATGGAACATGGATATTCTTTTTGCTGAGATTTCAAAAACTTGTGATTACTACAAAAAAATCTGAAAGAAGGACTTTTCGGTTTAATTATTAAGCAAGAATAAAATATATCTTTCCCATAGTTTTTCTTCTAAAAAGAAAGGAAGGAGGAATTGCAGGGAATGTTATAGTCTGTAAACTGCATTCCCATCCACCAACTAGAAGCTCCTAGAAAGCTATAACAATATATCACAGAATACTGTTTCCTTTAGCAATACACTTACAATAATTTCCACCCTTACGAATAGATGATCTATTTCCAAAAACTTTCATGATATTAGAAACATTTGAAATAAATTAGATGAGGATTTTCAAAGCAAATCAAAACTGGTTATCTGACGGCCACCAAGGAGGGAGTATGGGTCAATCCTATTATCTATACCCCTTTCTCCAATCACTCAGAAATATGGTTGTTTTGTACCTTCTTGATTCAAAAGCAAATCGAAGCCATCTTTCATTCAAAGTGCTCATGACAGAAGGATCTTGGGAAGCAATTTTCCCATCCTATGATTTTAGAAACTATAAAACCTCTTGTTCTTATAATTATCTTCACATTTTCTCCATTACTTTACATAGATAGCAGAATAAAGAAGCTGCAATTTTGATTACAGGATTGTTTTAATCTCATTACTTCCTCATATCCACTTTTTCTCTTTAATTTCTAATTTGAAACATATTAAAATAAAAAATTTCAATGATTCTAACACTAATTATTTGACAGGTCTAAGATCCTAATCTCTCCAACATCTTACTTATTTCAATGAAGCACATACAATTTTAAGCGTTAAGAAAAAAATTAATTTTAATTTATTCTGTAAATGAAGAACATTATATTTAATTTGATAACATACCACTCTATTCCAACTGAATTGGAAGGGGAGGAATGATATACTATTGCAATTCCAAAATCAAAGTTTCCTACTCTTTTCTATGCGGATGAGGCTGGAATCTTTTATTTAAAAAACACATTCATTCATTAGTCACACATAACTCTGATCCAGGCACTATATCTGGCTCTTGGACACAAGAATGGAGAAGACTCTGGCTTTAAGGAGCTCACAGTATAATAAAATACAGCACAACTAGCACTCCAAGGCTTAGGAATGGCATGCTGGTTGAACATTATGAACACCAATGACTTCTTCCCACCAAGGGAACCACCAGGAGAGTGTCATTGAGATGGTAGCATGTTAGAATTGCAAGTGAGCAGTTATTGAGGCATATTTTAATGAACTCAGAATACAGCTATTTAAAAAACCCTAAGGGCCGGTCTCGGTGGCTCAGCCTGTAATCCCACGCCTTGGGAGGCTGAGGTGAATGAATTGCCTGATCCCGTAGGTTCGAGACCCGCCTGGGCAACTTGGTGAGACCTCATCTCTACAATAAATCCAAACACTAGCCAGGTGTGGTAGCGCGTGCCTGTAGTTCCAGCTACTTGGAAGGCTGAGGCGGAAGGATCGCCGGAGCCCAGCAGGTCGAGGCTGTGGTGGCCGGGAGCAGCCACTGCACTCCAGGCTGGGCGACAGAGTGAGACTCCAACTCAAAAAAAAAAAAATAAAAATAAAAATAAAATAAAATAAAATAAAAGACCCTATGAAGGTTGTTGAATTCTGTATGGAGACGTACGCAAATTCCCTTCTACTTTAGTCATTTTCAAGGAGTGTTTGCAGAAGCCTGACACAAGGGGTGAGACACGAGCCAAGCACAGTTCTATTTTCCTTCTACCTTCTCATCAACACCTGCCCCCACTTCAGCAAAAAAAAGCTCTGCTTTTAGCTGGATTATATATATGCAATTGTGCTGCAAAAAGAAATTACTGTTTTCATTTGTTTTGCAAATTTAGACTGTTGTGGGTATGTGTATGTCTGTGCGTGTATGTTTAAGCCACCACTAGTAATAGGCATACGGATAGACCTACGTGCAAACAAATAGAAGTTTGGGCCTTGAAAATAGGAATAAAAAGATCTCCAACAAACACTTTTGTATTCCCAACCCACCTTCAATCAGAGTATTTGCATATATTGAAAGCAAAGAGGTCAAGTACAAGCACAGCATACATCCTCCACCACACTTGCTAAGACTGCAACATTTCACATTGGAAATTATTCTGTGAAATCACAGACTTGGATTTATCTGCTCTTTTTCTTTCATGAATTCTTCAGCACAGCACATTATTTTAAAAACAAATTCAAACCTCTATGCTAGACTTCAGAAGACCTTACTTTTTTAAACTTTGAGGTCTACTTGTGCTCAATCATTTTTATTTGCCATGAAAATCCTCTTCTTATTTTGAGAAAGAAGAGTAAAGCAATTCCTTTGGAGTTGCCACATATAAATTCTCCTTGGAGTAGTGTGGCCAGAGGAGGAAGAGAGGGGAAAGTGTCCTTTATTCGTTGTCAGCAAGATCTTTGCATCCAAAGGTAGAGGTGATCAGTGGGCTGGAGATCATCACTATTTAAGAAGTTATTTGTTCAGACTGACAAAAGAGTTTTTCGTCCGCTTATGTTAGATGGAAACTCCCGAACTGAGCAATGTTCTTACCATAGGCACAGACACACACACACACACACACACACACACACACACACACACACACACACACACACACTTCTGTACCTTCTAGGCACCTGACTTGTCTTGAGAAATGAGAGAGGAAACAAAGCATTGGTGACAAAGAACTTTCTGCACCTAGAAGGAAAGCAGTAAGTGTAAGAGCTGGTGATGGAAACTTTTAGGGGAGAGAAATGTCTTTGGTAAAACACGTATTTTGGCTTTGCTTAGTCCTTAGAGAATGTCCTGTTTAGGTTGTGAGTGAAGAAAAGAGAGATATAAACCACTCCACCTATGGAATCAAAAGGGCCTTTGAAGGAAGAACAAGCAAGCCTAGGGGAAGGGTATGAAAGTAGGAAGGAAGGATATCATCAATTTTGTAAGGGAATAAAACTGAATTGAGAAAACAAATGGAATTTTTCTAGAGTTGATGTTGACTGAGGCTTTTAAAAAGAATCATCTAATTTTCTTTTATAAGTTGACTGTAGTATACTTTTAAGCCAAGCATGTACAACCCACAGCCTCTGTGGGGCTCAGGACAACCAGTAATGAGGTCCCACAAAATCTTTTTTTTTTTTTTTTGAGTTTGAAGTCTCACTCCATTGCCCAGCCTGGAGTGCAGTGGCACACTCAGGACCACCCCAGCGCCCACCCTCTGGGCTCCAGCTATCCTTCCACCTCAGCCTTCCAAGCAGCCAAAACTACAGGCGCGTGCTACCACACCCGGCTAATTTTTTATTTTTTGTAGTGATTATGAGGTCTCACCAAGTTGCCTGGACTGGTCTCGAACCCGTGGGCTCAGGTAATCCACTCACCTCGGCCTCCCAAAGTGCTGGGATTACAGGCTGAGTCACCAAGCCCAGTCAAAATTTTTTAACATTATGTGTTTTTAAGCATTTATTTTCTTCATGACCCCATGTGTGGTTTCATTTTTGAAGTTCACAATCATGCCTTATTCATGACATTGCTTTTTGGCAGCACAAACATTTGTGAGCAGCTGTTTTCAATGATGGAGCATGCAAAGAGCAAACCTTGAGCAAACACTTCTGATGAGCACCTTGAGAACTCACTAATAATTGCAACCACGTCTATTGAAGCAGACATTGATAGATTTGTTTTACAAAAACAAGGTCAAATTTCCTACACATTTTATATTGTTCTCATTTTCCTCAACTTTATAAAAAAATAAAAGAAGTATTATTATGTATATATACTAACTATATTATATAATTTATGTGCAGCCCAAGAGAATTCTGCTTTACTCAATGTGGCCCAGGGAAGCCAAAAGTTTGGACATCTCTGCTTTAAATCAAGCCATGATCCAACCTCTCATCTACTGACTTCAAACCCTCAATAAAATCTGCTACATGCATAATCTTCAGTAGATGCTATCTGGGGAGATCACATCAGCATCAAGCAGTGTGAAATGACATGAGTACAGCATACACAGGTGAATACATATGAAAGAGTGACTGAGAATTGAGCAGGCACAGCAATGTCTAGAGAAAAGATGAGCCCCTGATCCCAAGATTCTTTGAGAGTGTGGAGAGAGGGAGAAACTGAGTTTCTCATGACCAGTGGGACAAGGACACGGTGACCCTAACAAATTGGGATCTTGGAGACATTCCACAATTTGACCCGTGCATTCATTTCTCATTGTACCAGGGATGGCTCTCTGAAGCATACATTTAGAATGAAACAGGAAAAAAAAAAAAGGAGAAAGAGGAGGCAGGTGGAGGTAATAGAAAAGAAAAAAAGGAAATAAGATTGCAGAGAAGCTATGTTCCAATCCCTATCATTGATTGAGTCTCTGATATTTGGTAACACCTCTCAAATCAAAACCTCAGCATATGTCATTCAACATTTTTTCAAGATGCATCCCCATCTGGCTCCAAATGTCTTTTGAGCCAACTCTCCCATTAAGTCTATGTCATAACTCAGACCATTGGTTGGTGACCCTTAGGACTAGCTGAGATGGAAGTCAGTTTGAACTAGGCAGCCCCTTGCTTCCATGTAGAAGAGTAAGGCATGAAGAAGAGCTTTGGCTAAGTACCTGTAATCCCAAGACAACAGCTGGTCAGGGCGGTCCCAAGACAGCAGCTTCCTGTTTCTGGATTTAGCCTGAGTTAGAGTGGAGCCAAATGGAGTGCAGACATTTTCTACCTACCTAACTAAGAGCATCTTACAATCATTTCTGAGGAGGAAGTCCAAGAATGTGTTTTATTATATAGCATTTCAGTTTTTTCTTTCTTTCACCAAATTGAAAATCCTAGAATATGATTTCTTTGTTCTATGAGGTTTTTTTTTCTTTATTGGTATTTTGGAGACTCAAATCTATTGATCTGAATAAGGAAGGGTGACATATTTTTAAAAAATGTATACAGATACATTGGTCATAAGCTAACAAAAACATCTTGCTCATATCAGTAGTTGAGAATTATGAGGCTTCAGTCACCCAGGTGAAAATTTCCTTTTATTAACAAAGAGATTGATAAACAAAAGGAATAAGCAAAATAATTTTGTCTCTGGTTAGATGTTATTTCTCCTACCACCCCTTGATTCACCAGGCTATAGCTGTCTGGAGTTTCAGCATACCGAGTTTGTTCCTACCTCAGGGCTCTTACGCCTCACTTATCCATATCTGTCTCCTTGGAATGCTCAGATCTTCACATAGTTGGCTTCTTCTCAATATTCTGGTCTCTCCAGTCACCTTCCCTAAAGGCTTTTCCTGACCCTTCTCTAAAAATAACACCCATCACATCTCAAAAAACACACACAGTCACTTACTTTCTATGTGCTGCCTAAGAGCTTGTCATTATGTAAAATCCATTCATTCTACCATCTATCTATCTATCTATCTATTTCTGTCTACCATCAATCTAATGTTTATCTTTTTACCTATCTATTATCTATTGGTCCTGACTATTATCTATCTATCTATCTATCTCTCTATCTATCTCTCTATTCCTGTCTACCATCTACCTAATGTCTATCTTTTTTAACCTATCTATTGTCTATTGGTCCTGGCTATTATCTATCTATCATCTACATATAATCATCTAACAAATGCTTTTCTCTCTCCTTATAAAATATCCCCACTAGAATCTACGTTTCATAAAAGTAATGATCTCTTCTGCAGTTTTTGTCTCTGTCTCCACCATGTAGAACAGCACATCCAACACATAGTAGGTGATCATGAATGAATAGTAGCATTTAAAGAGATTTTAAGGGGATTGTTTATCTACTGTTCTCTGTTTTCAATACACATGTTAATAACAAATGATCCTTGTCCATTCCTCAAAATTGGACCAATGAAACACCTAGCTAAGATAATTTTGTTCCCTGCTTAATAAAATTCTGGCCTAGAATGTAGTAAGCTTATACATAATTTTTAACCTTTGTAACCATTCAAACTTTTCCAGTAAATCCCTTCCCCAAATTAATATGAACTATTACATTTTAGTTATGCTATGATGTATGACTCACCACAAATCTTAAAAATTCTTTTTTCTTTGTTAAATGAGATCTAAAGGAAATGACTAATTAGTCAATTTGAATTATTTCCAAATAACACCACCAGCCTGTGTTTGTCTATACTACCAAGGTGAATTATTCATTAGCATTTATGAGAAGTGCCTGAAGAACACTAGCAGTGGGAGTAAAACAACCTGGAATGGTTTTTAAATGACCTTCCCAGCAACTTGGATTAACACTGGCATTAGTCTCCCTGTACAAATCGAGTTAAAATTTTCCATGTGTCAGGTCTCAGAAGAAGGCAGTGAGGGAGTGCTGCCTCACAGAGGAATGACCTTCTGCATCTCTCTACAATTAGATTCTGCTTGTTTCCCTGTGTGGTGTCTGTGTGTCTGTGCATCTGTGTGGGCGAGAGGCAGATACACAAAGATTCAGAGAAGCAGAGAGAAGAGAGAGGAACCAAATGAGGAGGAAAGAAATAAAAAGAGGGATGCGAGGGAGAAGTAGGAAGAAACAAAAGGAGAGAAGTGGGGCATGAGAGAAAGAAGAGGAAAAGAAGAAAAATACAGGAAATAAAAGCTAGAAGACAAAAGGAAGAAAGGGAGAGAGAGAGGGAGGATGGGGAGTAGGAAACGAGAAAGGAATAACAGATCCAGAGGCAGCCTGTCTCTAGCTGGCACACCAGGTTGCCAGAGTCCCAGGAGTCCTCCCAGGTGTGCAGGGTCACCTGACTTAATACTGATTAAAAGTGTAAATTGCAACACGAAAAGGAAAAAAAAGTAATTGTCGCGTTGTTTCTCTCCAGTGAGGTCACACTCCCTGGTTGTAGCTGAGCCTGCTGCTAGGCACACCCCTCTTGTTTAATAAAATTGTATTAACTTTATCCCTGCCCTTGATTTGTGGCTTTCTCACGTTGTGAGGAATAAATAATAAATGATTGTAAAGTACTTGTACATATGAAATGCCACATAAATGCTTAATAATAATCAGCTTAGGCCAGGAAGCCAGGGGGGTTGAATAGAAATCATTGCACAAGGCCATTCTTGTTTATGTGGCTAAAATCATCCTGTATGCTGTCTCCACTTCAAATCATCCAGCAGATTTAATTTGCACCCATTCAAGAATCCACTTCTCTGCAAACTAAACAACCTTTGTTCCTCCGTCCCTACAGTAATGTCATTTGTAATGGTGGAATATAACTGCAACAATCCATCTTTGCCTTTTCATTTCAGCTCTGTATCTGCGACACTTCTTCCCTCTTGGTTAGTTCTTCCAAATCCCCACATACACAATTTTGAGTCATCATTTCTTACCCCATTGGGGATTCCCACTCTGCTCTGACTACCTTTGGAAACACATCTGCCTCCTGGTCTTAGATTTCATGATGTTTGTTTTTGGGAAACCAAGACAGCTAAGTTGGTCCCTCCTTGGTGGTCTTCATGTATGTGTTTATTTAGTAATTTATTCGTGTGACACTTGACGGATAGAGGTTGTGCTAGGTATTAGGAATACAGTGGGAACCAAGACAGAAAGAGTTTGCAGTCCATATGAGAAGACACACAGGGTACTTCTAGTACAATTTTAGAAAATGTCACAACCAGAGTAAGTACAAGTAGCTGAGGGAAGTCAGCATGTGAGAGGCATGAGTAGGACATTCTGCTAGGATATGAGCTGATGTTTTAATTTTACTTTAAAATATCATTTGAAGCCTTTCTGTATACTCTTTAACCTAGCTACAACCAACCTGGTTTAACCTGTGGTTGTGGATAGAAGGGAGAGGTTCAGACCTGGGGAAAGAGTCCAGGCCTGGCCTCTTGTCATCTGGAGAGAGGACAAGGCTCTCTCCATCACTTCTGGGTCTGTTCCCGTTTCTGATGGATGGAAAAACCCGAACTTTGAAGGTTGGCAAGGATTGGCCTTTGCCTGTATGGCTGTGCATTTTAGACCCGGACTCTAAAACTTAAAAAAAGATACTGTCTAGAATTTTACTGGTACACTTAATTACAAAAGTAGTACATGCTTATTGTAGAAAAACGTTGAAAATAAAGATAAGTAAAGCTGAATTAACTACAATTGCACCAACCATTGGAGACCATTTTTATCATTTAATGTGTGTCCTATTGGCTTTTCTTTCTATGCTCATATTAAATATAAATGTGCCTTAAAGCACACATCCGCCAATTCCATAGTATTACATGCCTTATAAATGTGGGATCATACTATACTCTGTATACATACACATTGGTTTATTACCTTTTTAAGACAAAAATATAGTTTATGTCAAAACACTTTTCTCATGGCTCTAATGACTGTTTCATATTCTATCACATATATGCATTATTTCAAAATTTTAGCTATATATGCATTGCTGAAATAAGCCTCCTAAAATTGGAGGCATGCTTGCGTTAGAATTTTTATTACATTACCAAATTGCACTTCAAATAAGTTGAACTGGTTTCCACTCTGATCTCCAGTATATCAGATCCTTCCCATACCCCTCAGTCTCCCTTTTAGGGCCCCATACTCCCCTTTGCCAAATGGGGTACTCTCAAGGAAGATACTTTTGAAGCCCAACAATTTTAATTTTTCTTCTACTTTTCATTAATTCCCTCATGGCCTGAGAATTAGTGGGCCTTGGGTTTTCAAACAGGTGGAGAAGGCTGTAGGGTGTATAATTGCTTTTGGTGAAACCATCAACGTCCACATTTTGTTCTTCCTGCTCCACTTCCTCCAATTCAATTAGGCTGTTCTTACCAGGGGGAGAGTTTTCAAAGCATCAGATGAAGTGTTACCTCATGATTAATAATTCATGACAAGAAACGAAGATTGAGAAAGGTAATAATGCCCTCCAAGCTGTTTTTCTCCACCACTCCCTTGTTCTGTTTCGCATAAAATGCTGTGTCTCAATCGTTAAAGCAAACACACAAAGTTTCACTGCCCCATAAAGCAAAGATCCAAAGCAGGAATTCATAAGCTTTTTGGAGTCCTAATCTCCTTTGAGAATCTTGTGAAAGCTACAGAGTTTCTCTTAAAGAAAAAAAGCATGACCTTTGAAGCATCTACAGATATTATGTTTTTAGTTCCTATGGGTCAGGCTTTCCCCGAAGATCATCCCAGGACCCTCTAGGTAAAAATCTCTGGTCAAATCAATAGACAAACAAACAAAAAACAGGACAAGCCCAAAAGGAATCAGAAGTAAGATGACCAAGAAGCTTATAGTGCCTTGCTGTACTGTCTGTGCCCAAATTTGCAATAAAACAAAGAAATTTCTTCAAGTGGGATTTGTTTAGTTATTTATGCATTTTTCAAGAAGACCAGTGAGGTGGGTAAGGATTAGAAGAGGGGGTTTTGGCAAATGCACATATGATAGGGCAAATCAAATGGGGGTAAGTGTGGGGGCATGGTTGATGTTGAAATCTATTTGCAATACTACTTTCAAGGCTGCATTTTTTTTTCTTGCCAAGTGCTGTCAGCCATAAAATGTCCAAGGCACTGGGCCACACCCACCACTTCATGCTCTGCTGCTTGGCATTCCTCTAAGTTCTTCCTCAATTGTCATATCTCCACAGGCCATAACAAGGGACAACAGTCAGCAGCAATTCAATTTCGACCTCCATCTGCTGGCAATAAGAACATAAGGGGAAAATTAATGTGCACTCACACACTTATCATTATAATAGCCCAAATTTGCTTTTATGGTATGACTTTCTTCCAAGAAAATAAAAGAAAAACAGTTTACATTCAAATTCCCAAACAGCAACTCACCTGATAGATGGCTAAAATAAACATCTCTATCTTGTTGAAGGAACAGAGATGCTAAAGATATGTCCAGGGTCACGTAGTACTTCCAAGGCCAAGTATCAGAAAAGCTCTCTGAAAACCATTTTGATGTTCCTGAAACGTCTGACATCTAATATCCAAGCCGGAAAGCAAGTTAACAGTTAATCAGATTGTATAAATATGCAGCAAAATATTTGCATTCTACTAATTAACATAATATTTCTTCACTCATTTTTCCCCCTCAAATATATTCTCCTTCCCCAAAACCCAAGACCTACCATTTTCCATTTACCAACTCTGTGATCTTGGGACTGTTACTTAATACTTCTGTGCCTCTACTTCTTCCTCTGTGAAATTGAAATAGTAATAGAAGCCAACCCAGAATTGTTATGAGAATTAAATGAAAAATTTTAGGAGATTCCTCAACATAGAGAGGATGTCCAGAAAATGTGGAAACATGGATACAATTATTTTACATTTTGTGTAGACTGATGAAAGAACACATTGAGGTGATCACAACAAAGAGAGCACAGCCCTTCCTTGCATGCCATCTTGGAAGAAATGCCATTTGCTGTAGCACAGTTTGAAAGCTGGTTCAGAAACTCAAGAATATAGACAGTGTGTTGGACAAACTCTTTTGTGAGCAACGATCTATTTCCAACAAGAAGGAAACAGTCATAGTCAAGGTCATAACCAGTCAAAGATCAACTTGACAAATAGTCATGGAATTGGAGATGCCTTACAGAACTTTCCAAGAGATTCCCCAAACACAAGACTTTCAACTATACAAGGTGCAAGTTCTACAGAGCTTATCTGAGAAAGATCCTAACCAGCATAATAGGCAAGGCACTGAATGTATAAGGTAAGTTTACCGAACAAATCATGTTATACCAACGACCATTTATTATGCACATTTGCCTATGTTTCCATGCTTTGGCAGCCTTTAGTAAGTGCTTATTAAATATTTATCATTGTCAGCATTATTATCATTTAAGAAAAAATGAAGAAAAAAATGTTCCACAATCCTCTATGTTTTCAATTTTGAAATAACCACATTTGGCACCAGGGAGTAAGAATAGAGGATCAGTAGTTAGTACTAATGATTCAGTCCCATTCACTTGTGATCACCTATTGACCTCTCTCTTCATTAGCTTACCAATGAGTTCCTAATCCTTGAAGGAAACACAAGCGGGGAAATTAGACTGCACATATTTCTTGCTTCTTTTACGTAGAATGAAAGAGTTTAAGACCCCAAATTGGCATATTTTTTCCTCTTTTCTACTGTCAATATCCTCATAAAGAGATAGTAGTCTTAAACTTGACTTTGATCCATGAAAATATTATATTTAGGTGCTGAAAATAATTATACAAATAAGAGCAGTATCCTCACACACACACATACACACACAATAATAACAGCAATTTATTTCTGATCATTTGCATTGTGCTCTCTGGAGAAGATTTAATGACAGATTTCTGATGAGCAATTCCATAAAAGCAATTATGAGCAAATTATACATGAGGAACTTTAAAAAAACAAAAACAAAAAACCTATCTTTGCTTATGCTCATTCCTAATCAAGATATAGAGAACTTTCCAAACAGAAGATATTACGTAGTTTAAATAATATATATCATGCTGTCATGTCAAATGAACTTGCTTCCCCAGATACCTCAGATTGATCTTAATTCTCAGCTAAGGGTGCACAGTGTGATACAGTCTGGCTAAAAAGGGGAAATTAAGACAGGTCTGTTGTTAGTATGCTAATGTACCTTAATGTCAACAGGTGTGATCAAGTGTAAAAAGGTAAGTGTCACAAGAGCATCAACATAGAACCTTCCTACATGGCACTTCAAAGAAAAGTCAAGGTTAAAAACAAATGAAATCCTCCATTAAACTGCCATTTGGCAAGTATATCTGAATTTCTAACTGCTACCCAGCAGGAGCTGAAGAGCAAGGGATAAAGAGAGGCTATATATGTGCAACCACTGAAATCTTGTACTTTTATGAATATGGGACTTTAGAGAAATCAGAGGGCACAAAAATTAAGGAATAGACAAAATGCAGATATAAGGACTACAAATTTTCTCAGTAGATTAGTAACTGGTTGACTAACAATAAAGGATGTTAGGAATGGAACAAATCAACTAAGAAGGTGTGTTCCAGTAACTGTCTACAAGTATTATTCTTAACCCTGAACAAAACACAGAGAAAGATAATACTTTTGAAGACAAAGAGTCAAGAGTAAAATGACCTGGGGAATTAGCTGAATGGGAAGGCACACTCAAATGAATATAATTTAGGAAAGATGAATAAAGGAATTATTTACAAAGGTGTGGGTAGAGCTTAAGGAAACAAAGGACTGATAAATATCCAAAATAAGAAGTACTCAACTACTCCCTCTATATCTGAAGTGAGAGGGAGGATTGATTATGAGACCATGAATACACAGAAGGATGGACAGAGAGAGCCATCGAACTAAGAGGGGACTGCAGGGAGCAAATAAGTGGCATAACACTCTGATCTCACTTTCATACCCATTTCCAGTCTCCTGCCCATGCTCACCATCTAACAACCTCAACCGAAAATGAGAGAGCAAGGGACTCATTGATGTTATAATTCCTGGGGTAGGACTTTAAAAACCCTGTAACTGTTTACAGATATCGTTAATGATTTGGATGCATTCCAAGGTTTGAGGACCACAAAATCCAATGTTAACTATGAATGAGTCTTGCTGCACTCCATGAGTGAGAAAACTTTTTCTATAACGGGTCAGATGATAAACACTTTAGAATTTGTGGGCGGTGCAGTCTCTGTCACAACTACTCCTCTCTGCCTTTGAATGGTAGCTTACAAGACGTTCTTGGCCAGATTTGTCCCCCAGTAGGTTGGATATGGCCCCCAGACTATAGCATGCCAATTCCCTCTCTTTTCTGTGAAGGCCAAAAGATTCATGTGCTCATTATTGACCTTTCTTTTAAAAAATATATAATTCTTGAAGCACCTCTGATGCTTGAAGGTTTGAACATGCACTTCTTTAAAACATAAATTAAAAGCTTTTAAACTATACGAATAAATACACTTATTATCATAATTTATCTCAGGTATACCAGAAGTCAAATTTAACAAAAGTCTCCAAAATACAAAGCTCATATCCCAGGAAGATGTCCTATTGGGGTATAATAGGGAATATTAAAACTCTTATTTACTTTTCATCACATTTGTTGTAAATTGTTACTTACAAATACTTTATGATGTACTTAAATTATAAATACTATAGTTAATGTAAGTATTTACAAATTAAGTGAATTATTCTGAATTATTCCATTTATTGGGATACAAAGTTGGCAAAGTAAGGACTTCCAAAAATCCACTCTTTTATAAAAATCTATGAGAATGCTGGTAAATAATTGTCAAAGTTATCTTTTTAAGTGCTCTGAAAATTAACCAAAAGTTTGTAATCCAAGGAGAGTTTATTCAAGACAAATGGTTGAATCTCAATGAGAACATTCAGCTTTGTGACAATTTACCATTATCTTATTCCCATTTCCTTTCTCTCAGTTCTTTAGTAGCCATGAAAATCAGCAGGTTTGGAACTATGGTAACTATGAAACATAGCAGCCACTGGAGGAAGTAGAATGAATTTTAAGCTCCTCCCAAGGCTCTATCTCCAGGGAATAGTCATTATCTGATCTGTTTTGGAGCTACATGAAAAAAGCCCATTCTCAGGGCTTGTCTTTATTTGAAATGTCTGGAAGCTCTCTGGGTGAGAAAAGTTGTATATGCAGGGCATTTGACCAAAATAAAAAGAAATTAGAGGCAATTGCTAAATATCATAGCTACCTAGGATGGCAATGTCAATTGGGATAATCAAGAAGCCAAAAAAATTTTTAAATATATATGGAGAATGAGGTCCCCATAGGAGTTTTGAAAAGCTCTAACATGTTCCTGGGTATCTAGAAGGTCACTTGCATATGCAGGAATGTGCACATACAAAGAAAAGACTCAAGAAGTCTCTAGTGTTTTATTCATGACTGATCTGAGGCTCTGTGCAAGCAAGAAGTGAGGGCTAAGGCATAGTTTTAAACTGCTAGAGCACTGAAAGCATACTTCAACACACACATTGTGCCCTCAACAAAGGGTGAGAGATTTAGTGGTTCAAGTAACTTAAGAAAATCTCTGCCCAATCATTAGCTGACTACTAAAATAACTGAGTGGTCACAAGACTTTAGTGACTGTACACAACAAAGAATACAGATATTACAGAATGTATGCAGGAAAGTCACTAAAGAAATAAATAAACAAACAGAAAAAGCAACAGAAAACCATGAAAGAGGGGGCAAAGATGAATTTCCAGAGTTGCCACACTATATTATTTAAAATGTCCAAGTTTCAACAAAAATTACAAGACACAGGAAGAAGTAGAAAAGTATGTTCAATACACAGGAAAGAAAATAATCAACAAAACCTTGTCTTAAAAGAATTACATACTGGATTTACAATACAAGAACTTTAAATCAGATAGTCAAAGAATAAAATAAACTTAAAATGAGGAGGGTCTGTTGCTTCATTACTCCTAAATAAATATCAATAGGAAAAAGAAAAATCACAAAGGAATTTAGAAAGTAATCTTTGTATGAATGAAAACAAAAACACATACGCCAAAACTGATGAGATGTAGCTGAAGCAATCCTCCAAGGAAAGTTTATAACTATAATAACTGCCTACATTAAAAAAGGAACAAGATTTCAAATCAATAATCTAGGCTTCCACCTTAAAAACAAAACAAAACTTTTTTTCACAGAAACAAATAACTGAGTACGACATGTTCTTACTCATAAGCAGACCCTGAACATTTACCATAATACTGTAAGAAAGGGCTTAGCAGTAGCCAGAAACTGCCAGGGGAATGGAAGGGACACATAACATCAATAAGGGTACCTGATCTCAAACCTCACAAAGTGGAGACCAAAGGGAGGCCCAAACTTTACCACAATGACCACTTGTATACCTAAGCCTGAACTGTACCCTGCATCTTTAAAATAATAATAATAATAATACACATCGCTTGCTTCTCTAGAGGAAAACAAACAAAAAACTTAGGAAAAGAAGTACAAACTAAATCCAAAGCAAGCAGTAAAAGAAAATAACAAAATCTGAAGCTAAAGTAAATAAAATAGAGAATAGAAAATGTAGGAAATCGATGAATCCAAAAATTGGTCTTTGAAAAGATCAAAAATATTAACAAAACTATAGTCAGGCTGATCAGGAAAAAAAAAAGGAGAAAGTACTTAAATTACTAAAATCATTATCAAAAAAGAAACATTTCTATCAATCTTATAAAAATAAAGAGTATTATAAGGGGATATTTTGGACAACTATATGCCAACCAATCAGATACTGCTGATGATATGGAAACATTCCAAGAAAGACACAATTTAATAAATCTGACTCAAGAAGAAATAGAAAACCTGAATAGACCCATAATAAGGAAAAGGATCAAATTAATAATTTTGAAACTTGTCACAGCAAAAAATAAAGGCCTAGATGGCTACATTGACAAATTCTACCAAATGTTTAAAGCTATCTCATCCCTAGGAATGTACCAAGAGAAATGAAAATATATATCCATATACAAATATGTACAGCGATGTTCATAGTGGAAGCATTATTTATAATAGTAAACACTAGAAACAACCCAAATGTGCGTCAACTGATTGAAAGACATAATGTGGCATATCTATGCAATGGAATATTATTTGGCAATAAAAATGAATGAAGTGTACAACATAGACAAACTTTGAAGAGATTATGCTAAATTTTAAAAAATCACAAAAGAGCACATTCTATAATTCCATTTTTATGAAATATTCAAGATAGGCAAACATATATGAGTAGTCAGAAAGTAATTTACTGACGATTGTTAATAAATACAGTTTCTTTTTAGGGTGAGAACAATTAGTAAAGTTAGACAATGTGAACTTTAAAAGGGTTTACCTTATGGTATGCAGTTTTTTTCCTTTCCTTTTCCTATTTTTTCTTTCTTTCTTTTCCTTTTTTTTTTTGAGTCGAAGTCTCATTCAGTCACCTAGGCTGGAGTGTAGTGACACGCTCACGGCCACCCAGACTCTACCTTTTGAACTCAGGTGATCCTTCCACCTCTATCTTCCAAGTTGCTAGAACTACAAGCACATGCGGCCACACTGGGCTAATTTTTTTTATTTATTGTAGAGACGACATCTTGTCAAGTCGCCCAGGCTGGTCTCAAACCTCTGGGCTCAGGTAATCCTCTCGCCTCTGTCTCCCAAAGTGCTGGTATTACAAGCACGAGCCATTGTGCCTGACTTACATGTAGATTTTATCTCAATAAGCTGTCACAAAAATTATTGGAGTGCATGTCATCATTTTATTTATTTATTTTTTTAGAGATGGGGGTCTCACTAGGCTAGAGTGCAGAGGTGAGTCACAGGTGGAATCATAGTGCACTTCAGTCTTGAGTCCCTGGGCTCAAATAATCATCTCACCTCAGCTTCTTGAGTAGCTGGGGCTATAGGCATGTGCCACCACGCCCAGCTCATCACTTATTTTTAATGGTGGCTCAAAATAGCTTGCAGTGAGTTCTGGTTTCTGAAAGGCTAACCAAATTCCTAGTACACTGACATTTCTCAGTATATCAACTACAACTCTAGGCAATTACAAAAACCAACAATTTCAAAAAATGTGAACAAAAGCAGACAGGTGGTGAAACGGCCCATAAACTTGGAAAAAGTAACTAGCACATGTTGAATATTCTGTTTTATAGATTTCAGCCTTAGGATCACCTGAAGTTGAATAAGAAACCACACATTTTCTCTGTCCTGAAGATCTAGAGGATCAGATTCAGGGAAGCCATAACTGCTAAAGAGTGAAGAAGAAATACAAAAAAGGAGAAAGGCCCACAAGATACGGAAGCACCAAGGTCTGTGGTAAACTCAGTTCAAATTTCCAGTTGACTTCTGAACTATGCGTACAGGAGACAAACTAAAAGCGGTACATATAAAGACTAAAACAAATACACAAACACAATAAATTAAAAACAAAAGAACACTTGACTGATATTTGAGTGGCTGTCCAAGAAAGATCATTTGCAATTTTAGTTCCACCAATTTGATTGCCTGCTAAAATTAAAATATCAGCACTCTTCAAAGGAATAAAAGAGTCCAAAGTTTCTTTAACATAGCAATTACAATGTCTAAAATACGTTCTAAGCTTTAAAAAGAAACAAGAATATGTGTGACCAATTCTCTATCTAAAAGACAATGAATTTTTTGCTTTGTTTTTTGACCTAGAGTCTCACTCTGTCGCCTTGGCTGGAGTTCAGTGGCACGAGCATGACCACTGTAGCCTATGTGTGACCATGCTCAGCTAATTGGCTTTTCGGTGGCTCAGCCTGTAATCCCGTGCCTTTGGGAGGCTGAGGTGAGTGGATTGACTGAGCCTGCGGGTTCGAGACCCGCCTGGGCAACTTGGCGAGTCCTCATCTCTACAATAAATCAAGAAATCAGCCGGGCGTGGTAGCGCATGCCTGTAATTCCGGCTACTCAGAAGGTTGAGGCGGAAGGATCGCGGAGCCCAGCAGGTTGAGGCTGCGGTGGCCGGGAGCGGCCACTGCACTCCAGTCTGGGCGACAGAGTGAGACTCCAACTCAAAAAAAAAAAAAAAAATTAGATTCGGGGGTACACATGCATATTAGTTACATGGACATAATGTGTGGTGATGGCGATGGGGTCTCAGGTGGCCCATTTCGCAGATAGTGAACATTGTACCTGGTAGGTAATTTCTGAACCCTAGCCTCCCTCCCTCTGCCTCCCTCATTGGTGTCCCCAGGGTCTAATATTTCCATCCTTGTGATTGTTTAGCTACCAAATATGAGTGAGAGCATGCAGTGTTTAGTTTTCTGTTTCTGAGTCAGTTTACTTAGGATGACGATCTCCAGCTCCATTCATGTTGTTGCAAAGGACATGATTTTATTCTTTTTTATGGCTGTGTATATACACCACATTTTCATTATTCACTGATTGGTTGATGGGCATTTAGATTAATTCCACATCTTTGCAATTATGAATAGTGCTGCGATAAACAAGAGGGCGCAGGTGTCTTTGTTATATAGCCTTTGTCTGTGCCTTAGGGTAAATACCTAGTACCAGAATTGCCGGATCAAATGGTAGATCTACTTTTAGGTTCTTTGAGTAATCACCATACATACCTCTTTCTATAGAGGTTGTACTAATTTATACTCCCACCAACAGTGGGTAATGTTCCCTTCTCTCCATATCCACACCAGCCTCTATTGTTTTTTGATTTTTTAATTATGGCCATTCTGACTGGTGTGAGGAGGTATCTCACTGTGGTTTTAATTTGCATTTCCCTGATAATGAGCCTTTTAAATATTTTTTGTTGGCTATTTGTATAGCTTCTTTTGGGAGATGTCTGTTTTATGTTGCTTGCCTACTTTTTAATGGCGGTTATTTGCTGATTTGTTTGAATTCTTTGTAGATTCTGGTTATTAATCCTATGTTAGAAGCAGAGTTTGCAAATACCTTCTGACATTTCGTAGGCTGCCTATTTGCTCTGTTGATTATTTCTTTTGCTGTGCAGAAGTTTTGTAGTTTAAATCAGTTCCACTTATTTATTTTTGTTTTAGTTGCATTTGCTTTTGGGATTTTAACCATAAATTCTTAACCTAGGCTGATGGCTATAAGAGTTTTTTCTAGATTCTCTTTCAGGATTTTTATGGTTTCAGGTCTGACATTTAAGTCTTTAATCTATCTTGAGTTAAGTTTTGTATATGGGGAGAGATGGGGCTCAAGTTTCATTTTTCTGCATGTATCAATTTTCCCAGTGACAGTTGTTGAATAGGGTGTCTTTTCTCCCGTGTATGTTTTTGACTGCCTTGGCAAAAATCAATTGGTTGTAGGTGTTGAATTTATTTCTGGAGTCTGTGTTCTATTTCATTGGTCGATGTGTCTGCTTTTGTACAGGTGCCATGCTGTTTTTGCAACTACAGCCTTGTAGTATAATTTGAAGTCAGGTAACGTGATACCTCCAGCTTTGTTCTTTTTACTTAGATAGCTTTGGCTAGTCTGGCTGTTTTAAAAATTCCATATGAGTTTGAGGAGTGTTTCTTTTTCTTTATTCTTCCCCTCAAATATTTATTATTTTTGTGTTATGAACATTCAAAATCCTCTCTTCTAACATTACAAAAAAGTGGAATAAATTGTATTCAACCATATTCACTCTATAATGCCACAGCACCCTAGAACTTACTTCTTCTCTCTAGCTATAATTTTGTATCCATTAACTAGCCTTTCCTCCCCTCTCCACTATTTGCCCCAGCCTCCCCTCCTGCTACCTTTTCTAGCCTCTAATACCAATGACTGTACTCTCTGCTTACATGAGTTTTTTTTAAATTAGCTTCCATATTGAAAACGTGCAATATTTATCTTTCTGTACCTGCACTTAACATAATATCTCAAATTCATCCATATTGCTAGATATTTCAGTCCTTTGGATGGCTGAATGGTATTTTGTTGTGAATATATACCATATTTTCTTAATCTATTTGTCTTCTGATAGACATTTAAGTTGAACCTATGTCTTAGTTATCATTAATAGTGCTGCAGGAAACATGAAAATGCAGCTATTCTTTTGATATTCTGACTTTTTTTTCTATTGGTTAAATACCCATTAGTGGAATTGCTGAATCATATTGCAATTCAATTTATAAGTTCTAAAAAATTATTTTTAATTTCATTTTTTATTTTAAAGATGTGGGCTACAATTCAGGATTAGGTATACAAGTAGTCATTGCACAAGTAGTCATTTGGGCCTCCCTTAGGTCCCCATTGTGCCTGGCTTGAGATCAAGTACCCTTATTAATGTTATGTGACCCCCCCCGCCAACCAGCAATTTCCCTCTACTGCCAATTCCTTTCTTATAGTATTATGGTAAGTGTTCAGGGTCCACTTATGAGTGAGAACATGTGATACTCAGGTTTTTGTTTCTTTGATAAATCAGAGTATTATAGACCCTAAATCCACCCATATTGCTTCAAAGTCCATAATTTTCTTCTTCTTTATGGCTGCATAATATTCCATTATGTATATGTACCACATTTTTTAATTCAGTTCAGTTTTGATGGGCAACACTGTTAGTTTCATATTTTTGTAATTGTAAATAGTGCTTCAATAAACATGTGTGTGCAGGTATCTTTTTTGTAGTGATTTAAGTTCCTCTGGGAATACTCTTTTAGGAATCGCCACATTATTTTCCATAGCGGTTGAACTAGTTTGGTGTCCCACCAATGTTGCAGAAGAGTTCCCTTTTTTCTATACCCTCAACAGCATCTGTTGTTTCTTAAGTTATTAATGATGGGATCCTTCAACTGAAGTTAGATGGCATCACAATGTGGTTTTTGACTTGATCTGTCTGGTGATTAGTAAGGATGAGCATTTTTTTTCATGTGTCTGCCGGCTACTCATATGTTTTCTTTTGAGAAGTGTCTATTCATGTCTTTTGCCCACTTTTTAATGGGGCTTTTTTTTTCCTTTTAGCATGTTTGAGTTCCTTATAGATCCTGTGTTAGGCCTGTGTCAGATATGCAGCTGGCAAATATGTTTTTCCATCCTGTGGGCTGTCTCCCTGCTCTCTTGATGGTTTCTTTGGCTTTGCAGAAGCTTTTCAGTTTGATGAGATCCCACTTGTCTATTTTATCTCTTATGGCATGGACTTTCGGGGTTTTGATCATGAATTGGTTGCCAATTCTGATGTCTATAAGGGTGTCTCCTGCATTTTCTAAGATTCTTAAAGTTTGGGGTTTTGCATTTAGGTCTTTGATACATTTGGAGTTGATTTTTGTGTATGGTGATAGGTAAGGGTCCTGTTTCAATCTTCTGCACATGGTCAGTCAGTTTTCCCAGCACCATTTATTGAATAGGTTATCCTTTCCCCAGTAGTTGTTGGTGGAGACTTTGTCAAAGATTACTTAGTTGAGAAATTGAGGTTTTGCTTCTTGAAGCTTATTCCTATTCCATTGGTCTATATGCCTATTCTCGTATCAATACTAGATTGTTTGATTATTGTAGCCTTATTTTTCTAATTCTGTGAAAAATGATATTGGTAGTTTAATAGGGATTACATCAAATCTGTAGATTACTTTGGGCAATATGGTCATTCTAATAACGTTGATTCTTCCAATCCATGAACATGTGGGTTTTCTCCATTTATTTGTGTCCTCTGCAATTCTTTTTCATTAGACGGCTGTAGTTCTTGTAAAAGCATCTTTCACCTCCTTGGGTAAATATATTCCTAGGGATTTTAGCTTTTTGATTGCTATTGTAAATGGAATTGAGTTTTTTATTTGATTATCAGCTTTGTCACTATTGGTGTATAGCAGTGCTACTGATTTATGTGTGTTGATTTTGTGTCCTGAAACTTTACCAAATTCATTTATCAAGTCCAGGAGTCTTCTGTAGGACTCTTTAGGGTTTTCAAGGTGTGAGATCATATCATCAGTATATAGAGATAGTTTGATATCTTCTTTTCAAATTGGGTGCCTTTTATTTCTTTGTCTTGTCTGATTGATCTGACTAGAACTTCCAATAATTTGTTGAACAGTACTGTGTTAAAGTGAGCATCCTTGCCTTATTCCTGCTCTGTGGGGGAATGTGTTCAACTTTTCTCCATTCAGGATTATATTGGCTGTAGGTTTGTTGTATATCTGTCTGCTTTGTTTATTTATTTTCTCTATTGTGTTGGTGTACCATAAAGCCTGTGGACTTCATTATTTCCAGCATTTTTCTTGGTTTTTTTTTTGAGTTGGAGTCTCATTCAGTCACCCAGACTAGAGTGCAGTGGCTGCTCCCAACCACCGCAGCCTTGACCTGCTGGGCTCCGGTGATCCTTCCACCTCAGCCTTCCAAGTAGCTGGAACTACAGGCACATGCTACCACGGCTGGATAATTTTTTTGATTTATTGTAGAGATGAGGTCTCACCGAGTTGCCGAGGTGGGTCTCCAACTCGCGGGCTCAGGCAATTCACTCACTTCGGCCTCCCAAAGTGCGGGATTACAGGCTGAGCCACCGAGCCTGGCTTCATTTTTCTACTAGTGTATTTCAACCTTTTTTATTCAGTATTCAGGATTACTTTGACATTTGTCTTGCATAGCTTGTATGGTGGTGAGAAATTCCCTCAGTGTTTGCTTGTCCGCAAGGACTGCCTGAGGATATCCTCTTTGCAATGAACCTTCTAGGGGAGCTTTGGGTTTCTTGTATCTGAATGTTTAGATCTCTGGCAGAGCCACGGATGATTTCCTCCATTATTCCCTCAAAACTATTTTTCACACTTGTTTCTTTCTCTTCTTCCTCAGAAACACGTTTGATTCTTGGGTTTGGATGTTTTACAAAATTCCATATTTCTTGGAGACTTTGTTTCATTCTCTTAATTCTTTCTTCTTTATTGTTGTCTCATTGTGTTAATTCAAAAACTTTGTTTTCAAGTTCTAACATCCTTCTGCTTGTTCTAGTTTGCTATTCAAACTTTTTACTGCATTTTGTACTTCCCTAGGTTGTTTGTTTATTTTTTTTTCAGTGTCTATCTCTTTGGAGAATTTTTTCATCCATGTCCTGAATAGTTTTTTAAATTTATTTATGCTGGTTTTCAGTTTTCTCCTGAAATTCTTTGACCAATTTTATTATCAAACTTTTTAATTCTATATCTGAAATTTCAACAGTTTCCTTTTGGCTAGGGTTTATTGTGAAAATAACCAATAAAACCACATAAAATCACAGAAAAAGAGGAAATTATTGGAAGCACTCATAGGAAAATGAAGCATTATATATGGGAGAAAAAAATGAATCATTTTACTGTTTACCTATCAGAGACCTTGGAGCACAGAAAGCAGTGAAGAAAGTATCATCAAGGGAGCTCAAACAAAAAATTGATCAATCAAAAAAATTTCAACCAAGAATTTTATATCCAGCAATAATATCTTTACAGAACACAAAGTGTATTTTCAGATTAAAAATTAAAAAATCATCTACTGCCAGCAGATGTAAATTAAAATAAGTGTCAAAGGAAGTTCTGAGGCTGAGGATAAGTAATATCATTCTTTTTCATTTTCTCAGAAAGAAACAAAAGCAGTAAAAATAGCAAATTATGTTAAAGATAAATGATTATTCTCTTTTCCTCTTAGTGTCTTTAAAATGCATATGAATATTTAGAGCAAAAATTATAACATTGTTTCATGGGGTTTATAATGTCTGTAGAAGCAAAATATATATTCATAAGAGGAAAAAGATAAGGGTGATGAATTGTATAAAGTCCTATATATATGGTCCAGTTTATGGAACTTTACAGTTTCAAATTTCCTGCATATTATGTGAAAAGAAAAAATATTATATTTACTGAGAAAAAGTATATATTTTAATTTACACAACAACTATACCAATGCAAAGAGGTATATCTAAAAAGCCAATAGATAAAATGGAATTCTAAAAATATGAAAAAGTCCAGAATAGAACAAAATTTAAGGTCAGAGTAACTAAACACAGAAGGAACAAACAAAAATCACATAAAATAGGGAAACTAAATTCAACTTTATCAACAATTATATTAAATATAAATTACTAAACTCTTTTAAAAATCAGGGATATAAAAAATATA
The DNA here is from genome assembly GCA_027257055.1 of Cephalopachus bancanus. Classification (NCBI taxonomy): domain Eukaryota; kingdom Metazoa; phylum Chordata; class Mammalia; order Primates; family Tarsiidae; genus Cephalopachus; species Cephalopachus bancanus. The sequence goes on along the minus strand of JAPVLO010000047.1, from coordinate 1,521,552 downwards.
TATAAAAGTATTAAGATCTATCTATTCACTATTTTCAAGAAATTCAGTTTAAATGTAAAGGTACCTTTAAATTCTTTACATATTAAATGTAAAAATGTATTTAATATACTAAATGTAATAGATATGTTGAAATTAAATGACAGAAATAATATGTCAAGTGAACGGTAAGCATAACAAAGTTAAAATGGTTATACTAAAATAAGATGAAATCACTTTAAGACAAAATGTACTACCAGAAACCAAGAGAGTGATTTCATAATGATAAAAGATTCAACTTACTTAGGAATCATAACAATCATTAATATGTGTAACAGAAATTTCAAATATAAGAAGTAGAAATAAACAAATTTAAAGGGATAAATAGACAATTTTAGAAACAACATTGGAAATGTTTATATCTCTCAATAATTAATAAAAAATTAGAAACAAATTTAGTAAATATAGAGATGATTTGAACATTTTCAGCGTCTTGATCTAATTGATATTTATAAACATTACTCCCAGTCATCAGATAATAAATGGTTTATCAAGTGCAAATTATGTATTCAAGATGATAGTCCATATATTAAGCCTTGACTCAAACCACAAAGTATAGTTAACAGAATTGAAATCATACAAAGGATGTTCTTTGATTACAATGGAATTAAGTTAAAAGATAACTAGGAAAAAATGCCAAATATTTGGAATTTAGACAATAGATTTTCAAATAATCTATGCATCAAAGAAAAAATAAAAGCAGACATTAGACAATATAGCAAATTGAATAACAAGATATGTTATTAATAATAATGTTATTTGATTAATAACAAAAATTCATAACATCAAAACGTGTGCTATGCAGCTAAAACAATACTTTATATATATAATGATACATATGTCTTTATATATTCATTTAAATATAAGCATTTATTTATAACTATTTGTATATTGTATTTTTATTTATAAATGCTTATATTAGAAAAAAAGGTCTAAAACCAATGACTTAGATGCCACCTTAAAAAGCTAATGAGAAGCCAGGCTCGGTGGCTCTGCCTGTAATCCCGCGCTTTGGGAGGCTGAGGTGAGTGTATTGCCTGAGCCCGCGGGTTTGAGACCCACCTGGGCAACTTAGCGAGACCTCATCTCTACAATAAATCAGAAAAAATTAGCCAGGGGTGGTAGCGCACACCTGTAATTCCAGCTATTTGGAAGGCTGAGGCGGAAGGATCTCCAGAACCCAGCAGGTAGAGGCTGCAGTGACCGGGAGCGGCCACTGCACTCCAGTCTGGGCGACAGAGTGAGACTCCAACTCAAAAAAAAAAGCTAATGAGAGAAGAAAAAATTAAATTCAAAAGGAAAGAAATTATTGATGTAATATCTGAAAGTAATGAAATAAAAAAAAAAGCAATAAAGATATTAATAAACCAGAAGTTGGTTCTTTGAAAACATCAGCAGAATAATAAGCCTGTAGTTGGTCTGATCAAGAGGAATATAAAAAACTCAAATTACCAATAAGGACAATGAAAGTATTATCATCACTACAGATCCTAGAGACATTAAAAGGATAAGACAATCTTATAAACAAATTTACCCTAAATATTTGATAGCTTAGATAAAATAGATAAATCCTAGGGAGATGATATGGGCAGATTCTGCTTGCTAAAATTACATAAAAGGAAACTGAAAATCTGAATAACTTTACATCTCATAAATCAAATCAGTTATCAAAGGTCTTCCCACAAAGAACACTACAGATTATGAATGTTTCATTTGTGAATTATATCTACTATATAAGGAGAAATAGTACAAAATTTGTACAGATTTACAGAAATTAGAGGAAAAGGGAATACTTATTGACACATATTATGAGGCCAGTACAATGCTAAGACTGATATTTACAAAAACAGTTCAAAAAAAAAAAAATCCTTCAATAGCCCTCATGGTCATACATGCAAAAGTACTTAACAAATATTATTAAATAAAATTTTAGGTTCATTCAAAATATCCAAATATTGAAAAGTACTAGATGTGCATAAATAAAAAAAATTAATAAATGCTGGTTTATTTATACAATGAAATATGACTTGGCAACTAAAAGGGACAAACTATTGAAACACATAACATGGATAAATATCCAAATAACTATGGTGAGTAATAGAAGTCTTACACAAGAGTGCATACTGTGTGGTTTAATTCATTTGAAATTCTAAAACAAGCAAAAAACTAATCTGTGATGAAAAAATGTAAGAACAGTCTTTGGTTTTGAAAGCATTAGAAGAATGAACTAAAACGTCCATGAAAGAATTTAATGATGGTAATGTTCTAAATTTTGAGAGAAACCTGTGTTATATCACACAGAATTTGTCAAAATCCACCAAATTTACACTTAATATCTGTTCAATTAATTCCACATAAATTTTACATTAGAAATGCAAAAATATTAAACTCTAATTAATGCAATGGATGATCAAATATTTAGGGAGAAATGTATCAATAAATGCAATTTTTAAAAAGTAAGATGAATTAATGAAGAGCTAGATAGATGGATAAATGGTTATGTATGTGATAAAAACAAGTTCAGTAAAATATTGATTTCAAGCATGCAATAAAGTTTACTGTGTTTGCTATAAATACATTTCAATTTTACTTTATATTTGACATTTTTCATGATAAAATGATGGAAAAATAGTTTGGATTTCCATACCTTAAACTATGTGAAATTTCTCCTTCAGGAATTTGAAGCACCAGCAATCTACAGTATCTTAATGTAATTATAAAACCATCTGAAAACAAAACCATATCCAATGTAATCCACTATGAAATGAAAAACCAGCATTCTAGTTCTGGAAGGAATTTTTCAAATTTTTCTAATGAGACAGGACTACGAACCTTAATTCCCAGCCTTCACCATATTTCTCATTTAACTCTTTCATCAAGCAGACATTTGAGACCCAGATTCAGGTTGTTTTTACTTCTGTGCCAGCACTGAAAATTTCCTCTGAGCAGATGTCCATTTTTAAAGATAAACACACAACAAAATTGTTTCACCTAAAGTTTCTATTAGTTTTCGTGTTCCATATGCTTCCAAGATTCACAATAAACTTGATAAGCTGTTAGCAGCTCTTCTTCTTCAAATTGGACTCTGTTACAAAAATTGATTAGATGAACAAATAAAGAAAATGAACAAAGTAAAGAATCAATATTATCTAGCCAAAGCCAACAAATCGGCCCTCTAAACTATGTTCCATTTTTAATGAACATTTGGGTAGCCTGCCAGTATCCTGGCCTATTGTGCAGAACTGAATCTAATCCTTATGTCCTCGCTATCCTCAAACCCATGGAATAAATATAAATCTTTTTGTTTAAAGAGAAATAAACAGAAAATGTCAACATGTAACTTGCAAAAAAAGAAATCTGCAATACAGAAATGTAAATTCTTTCCTTGATTAGATTTAGGCCATCAAAGAACAGGGAAATTGCTTTAAAAAATGTTTGCTTTGTATTCTCAATATAGGCAGATATTACTCAGAGTATTTTCATCTTTGTATTCTCTAGCACCTGGCAGAAAATAAATTTAAATAGTTTTTTGAGTAAATGAATGAGTTTCTCTTATTAAAAAAGATAACTTTAAGATGATAGGAGAATGAATACAAACAATTTAAATCACTATTGGAATCTGGAAGTTATTAACTGATACTGCAGAAAATAAAACAAGTAATTCAAAGGGCATTCTCAAAATATATATTTTAAAATGAAGAAACAGAAAACAGAAATTTAAACTTAGAAAGATTTTAGCCATAAATTATTTGCCCAGGCCAATATTCAGAGGAGTTTTCCTAAGTTTTCTTCTAGGAATTTTATGGTTTCAGGTCTGACATTTTGGTCTTTAACCCAATTTGAGTTCATTTTTGTATATGGTGAAAGATAAGAATCCAGTTTCATTTTCACACACATGGCTATTCAATTTTCCCATTATTATTTGTTGAATAGTGTCCTTTCCCCTAAGTATGTTTTTTCTGCTTTGTCAAAGTTCAGCAGGCTGTAGGTATTTGGGTTTATTTGGGTTTATTTCTGGATTCTCTATTCTGTTCCATTGGTCCATATGTCTGCCCTTGGACCAGTACCATGCTGTTTTGGTTACAATAGCCTTGTAGCATAATTTGAGGTCAAGTAATGTGATATCTCCAGCTTTGTTCTTTTTGCTTAAGACTCTCTTGGCTATTTGGGTTCTTTGTTGGTACACATAAATTTTGGGATTGTTTTTTCTAATTCTGTGAAAAATGGCATTGATCGTTTGATAAGGATTGCTTTCAATGGGTGGATTACTTTGGGTAGTATAATCATTTTAACAATATTGATTCTTCCAATCCATAAACATGAGATGTTTTTCCATTTATTTGTTTTAATCAGTTTTATAGTTCTCCTTGTAGAGATCTTTCATCTCCTTTGTTAAACATATTCTTAGGAATTTTTTTGGCACCTATTGTAAATGGGATTGAGTTCTTGGTTTGATTCTCAGTGTGTATAGCAGTGCTACTGATTTACGTGTGTTGATTTTGTAACCTGAAACTTTCTGAATTAATTTATCAAGTCCAGGAGTTTTGTGGAGGAGTCTAAAATTTCCTAGGTGTAAGATCACATCATCAGCAAACAGACATAGTTTTATTTGTTCTTTTTCAATTTGGTTATACTTTCTTTCTCCTGCCTGATTGTTCTGGCTAGGACTTCCAGTACTATTTTGAATAGAAATAGTAAAAGTGGGCATCCTTACCTCCTGTTTCTGAGGGACAATTCATTCAACTTCTCCTCATTCAGTATGATGTTGGCTATAGGCTTGTTGTATATGGCCTTTATTATTTTGAGGTATGCTGGCTCTATGCTTATTTTGCTGAGGGTTGTTATCATGAAGGTATGCTGGATTTTATCAAATGCTTTTTCTGCATCTGTTAAAATGATCACATAATTTTTGTTTTTAATTATATTCATGTGGTAGATCACATTTATTGACTTGTATGTATTGAAACATCTTTGCATTCCTGGGATAAAACCCACTTGATCATGATAAATTATTTATGATAAAAAAATAATAAAATAAAGTTAGGGAGAGAATATAATAGATTTGAGTTTCTGGCGTATGAAAAAGATCTTAGGGTTAACATAGAGATGTGAAAGACAGATTAATGAAAGAACATGTACTTAGAAATATTCTGATATGTTACTTAAGTTTAAAAAGTGAATTTTTAGCACTTACCGTCATCTAAACTATTATAAGTATTTATTTTATATCTATTTTTCCTGTACTAAAATTTGAACTCCAGCAAAGGTGAAACTTTTATCCTTTGGTCCATTGTTATATCCTCATAGCCTAAAATACTATCTGATTTATAGGAAATATGCAATAAACATCTATTGACTGAGCAAGTCAATTTTTAATTAATTAAAAAATCTAAACTAAGATTGAAGCGTGTTGGTGTTGATGTATGGATAAGTAAGAAGTGAAGAATATTTTCAACAAAGCCATTAATATCACATCACTCTTGGATTTCTCTTCTGCAGCAAATATTTTTAAGCAATTCAGACCAAAAAACTTATTATGACTCTAACATTTCATTATTGTATAAGCTGCCTTTTGTGTACAACTAAAACAGCATCAAACACCAAGCTTTTGAAAAGCTTAAGAAATCATAATTTATAAAAATTGCCTAAAGGAGTACTTTGGATAACAAAATTTTTTTATCAAAATTAGAGCTCAGGAAAGAAAAAGGAGGAAGTTTAAAAAATTGGTAACTTGAAGACAGAGCTTAAGATGGCAACCGGACAGGTCAGACTTTGAGAGTTTCTGCAAAAGCAAGTGTCCATAAAGACTATCTGCATGAATAGGCGTGTGCTGGTGGGAGAGTGAAAGTTCATCTGAGGGGAGACTCAGGTTCATACACCTGCACCCCTTCCCGAGGGTGACTGCAAGCCCCCATCACCCTGAGATAGGAGCACAGGCAAGACTGTCTGCTGCTCATGGGACTCTCCTGAGAAGAGCCTGCTGAATCCAGCTGATTCTAATTGCCTGATACCTGGCCCACACCATCACCTGTTATAGCGGATTAGTTGGAGGCCTGGATCTGATCAGTGGAGAGAGAGGTTGGGGAGAGCCAGAGAGGTGCCCCATACCCACAGAGGAGACACCAACCGCAGCCATTTTCTCTGTCCCAGGACCAGGCAGAGACCTGCATTGCCCTGCCCAGCTCCACCCTGCTCTGCCCAGCCTCCAACTTGGGACATAAGGACCAGGCAGAGATCTGTATTGCCCCCCCCAGCTCTGCCCAGCTCCACCCAGCTCTGCCCAGCTTCCAACTTGGGACCTAGGGTAATCTCATCAAACTGGGAGAGGCAGAAGCCCCTCCCCCATGCTGGATCTGACACAGACAGGTCAGATCTGAGTGGCAGACACCACAGGCAGCAAGTTAGGTGAGTACAGATCTGATTCACCCTCCTTCCAAAGTAGGCCTGGGGCATCTGACCCAAGCTGTGAGCAACCCTATCTGCCTACACTAAGAACAGAGGGGAGGGGCTAGAGATCAGAGCTGAAAGGCTGTTGGACTTACAGAAATGACCTCCAAATGAGTTTGGTTTCTTGGATTTATTTTTAATTTTTATTTTTGTCTGTTTGTTTTGCACATTTTTGTTTGTTTTTTGTGGTTTTTCTCCCCTCTTTCTGTTTTTGATAATGTTTTAGTACTTGGTTTATTTCTGTCATTTTACTGATTTTTTTTCTCTATTCTTTAGACTTCCTGTTTGTGTATGGGAAGAGTTCATCAATAGGCAGGATTTTGTTGGATTGTGTGTTTGTGTGATTATCTGTATGTTTTAGGGTTCTTTTTTACTCTTTTCTGTCTTTGTGTCTCTTTTCATTTGTTAGTTGGTATGTCTGTCTGTTTTCCCTCTTACACTTCTCTTTCTCCACCTTCCTCTTGCTCTCCCTCCTTCCTTTTTCCATTGTTTTCCTTTTTCTTACCCCATTTTGCTTCCAGGGAGCAAACCTATACCCCCACTGCATGGACAGATTGTAAGGCAGTGGGAATGGGTTCCAGGGTGTCCATACACCTGTCGGTGGATACTGGGATCTGCAGATAGACTTTGAATCACAGCTCCCCCCTCAACTAAACCTCAAAACTTCAAAAAGTACAGCCTCCAACCCACAGTCCAGCTTCAGAAATGAACAACACCAGAGGATCCACATAAGGAAGAATAGGAGACTGAGCAAACAGAAGAAAAAGCAACCCCACCATCCCTGAACAGCAGAATTAAAGAAGAGAGGATAAAAAAGGTGGGAGAGAGGAAAATCTACACAAAGGAGGAAAAACCAAAAGAAGAATATGGGTTTCACACAGACCCCTGAGAGTTCAGACACTGAGAAAGCAGACGTCAGAATACAAGCAATGAAGAGCCCCCAGAATGACTGGTCTCAAACTACAAACCCAGATATCAAGACATTAATAGTGACAATAAAAAGAATTGACGCTGGGCTCGGTGGCTCAGCCTGTAATCCCATGCCTTTGGGAGGCTGAGGTGAGTGGATTGCCTGAGCCCGCGGGTTCGAGACCCGCCTGGGCAGTGAGACCTCATCTCTACAATAAATCAAAAAAATCAGCCGTGCATGGTAGCACATGCCTGTAATTCCGGCTACTTGGAAGGCTGAGGTGGAAGGATCACTGGAGCCCAGCAGGTCGAGGCTGTGGTGGCCAGGAGTGGCCACTGCACTCCAGTCTGGGTGACAGAGTGAGACTCCAACTCAAAAAAAAAAAAAAAAAAAAAAAGAATTGAGGAGAGACAAGAGGAAAATAGGAAGGAGTTGATAACTGAGATGATAGCAGTAAAGAATACTGTGAATGAAATAAATAACAAACTGATAAGAATGGAAAGTAGAATTAGCCAAGCAGAAGAAAGAATCTCAGAGCTTGAGGACCAAAATATAGAACTAACCCAAACTGTCAAAAAATAGATAATAAGCTTAAAAAAACAGAACAAAACCTTCAAGAGATGAGTGATTATTTCAAAAAGCTAAGAGTAGTTGAACTTCCTGAGGCAGAAAGAGAGACAGAGACTACCCTGGAACAAACATTCCATGAAATTATTCAAGAAAACTTCCCCCATCTCATCAAACACAAGAGATTCAGAGAACCCCTGAAAGACAACAAATAAGAAGACCAGATCCTAGACACATAGTAATTTGCCTAAACAAAGTAGGTATAGAAGAAAAAATCCTAAAGGCAGCAAGAGAAAAAGTTCAGACTATCTACCAAGGAAGACCAATTAGACTAGCAGCAGATTTATCTACAGAAACACTTCAGGCTAGGAGTGCTTGGAACCCAGTCTTCAAAGTTCTCAAAGATAAATAATTTCAACCAAGAATAACCTACCTAGCTAAGCTAAACTTCATCAGTGAGGGAGAATTAAAATCTTTCCCAGACTTTCAATCCCTAAGAACTTGCACTGCCTCTAGACCAGCTCTACAAGAAACACTTAAGAAAGTTTTAAACACAGAAGAAAAGGAAAAAAGAACAGCCATGTTCTTCACAAAACTGCAGGAAAAAGATTGAAAACACACATGAATCAACCCAAAAATCAAAAGAAAGACGACAAAGAAACAGGAACAACAACAACTCTATAAGAACCTCATGACAGGGATAAATGCTCACATTTCAATAATTAGCATGAATGTGAATGGATTAAATGCACCACTGAAAAGACAGAATGGCAAAATGGATAAAATATCATGAGGTAACAATATATTGTCTCCAAGAGACCCATCTCACCAGAAGGGACACTCACAGACTCAAAGTAAGAGAATGGGAAGCAAAATTTCAGGTGAATGGAAGACAAAAGAAAACAGGGGTTGCAATCTTAATATCAGACAAAATGACCTGTAAGCTATCAAAAATTAAAAATGATACAGAAGGTCACTATATAATGATAAAAAGAAAAAGCAAGAAATATCCATCCTAAACATATATGCACCCAACACAGGAGCACCAACTTTCTTAAAGCAGCTTCTAGGCAAACTTAAAAAAGATATTTACCCTAACACTATCATAGCTGGGGACTTTAGTACCCCACTCACAACCCTAGACAGATCATCAAGACAAAATATCAAGGAGCCTCAATGTGACTCTTGACTTCACTGATACCAACAGACACTCTACCCAATGACCACAGAATATGCATTCTACTCATCACCACAGGGAATGTACTCTAAGATCAATCACATCCTTGGACATAAATCAAGCATAAACACATTTCATAAGATGTAAAATCTGCCATGTACCCTCACAGACCACAGTGGAATAAAAATAAATAGCAACACCAGCAAAGTTCCCCCCAAACCCACAAAGACATGGACACTAAACAGCATGATGCTAAGCAACTCCTGGGTCAACATGGAAATCAAAACAGAGATTAAAAGATACCTGGAAACAAATAAAAATGAAGAAACATCTTACCAAAGCCTCGGGGATGCCATGAAAGCAGTAGTAACAGGGGAATTCATATCTCTACAAATGCACATAAAGAAAATGGAAAGATCACAAGTTAACAGCCTAAGAAGTCACCAAAGGCAGCTGGAAAAGCAAAACCACCAAAACCCTAACCTCAGCAGAAGAATCCAGATCACCAAAATAAAAGCTCAAATCTGGGACATAAAAGACAAAAAGATAACACAAAAAATCAATGAAACAAAAATCTGGTTCTTTGAAAGGACAAACAAGATCGATGATCTCCTAGCTAGACTGACCAAGAAAAAGAGAGAAAAAGCCCAAATAAACTCAATCAGAAACACGAAAGATGAAGTCACAACTGACCCTGAAGAAATACAAAAGATTATCAGAGGCTACTATGTACACTTGTATGGAAACAAACTTGAAATCCTAAAGGAAATTGAGGACTTTCTGACATCACACAACATCCCCAGGTTGAAACAAGAAGAAGTCGAGACCCTAAATAGACCAATAACAATCCAGAAAATTTACTATGTCATAAGAAAACTACCTGCAAAATAAAGGCCCTGGACCAGATGGCTTTCCAGCAGAATACTAAAAAACATGCAAGGAGGAACTGATACTAATCCTATTGAAAGTATTCTGGGTGATTGAAAAAGATGGAACTCTCCCCAAATCATTTTATGAAGCTAACATTACATTGATACCCAAACCAGGTAAAGAAAGAGAACTACAGGCCAATAACCTCAATGAGCATAAATGCTACAATTCTCAACAAGATCCTAGCAAACCTAATTCAACAATACATAACAAAAATTATCCACCACGACCAAGTAGGCTTCATCCCTGGGATGCAAGGATGGTTCGACATTCATAAGACCATAAACGTAATTAAATACATCAACAGACGTAAAAACCAAAACCACATGATTATATCATTAGTTGCAGAAAAACCTTTTGATAAAATCCAGCGCCCCTTCTTAATAAAAACCCTCGAACATCTAGGCATAGATGGAACATACCTCAAAATAATAAGAGCCATCTATGAGAAACTCACAGCCAGCATACTGCTAAACAGACAGAAATTGGAAATATTTTTTCTGACAACTGGAACAAGACAGGAATGCCCACTCTCACCCCACCTGTTCAACATCGTTTTGGAAGTTCAACCTGAGCAATCAGAGAAGAGAAGGTGATTGGGGGTATCCAAAAAAGAAAGAAATCAAGTTATCCTTCTTTGCAGGTGACATGATTCTATACCTCAAAAATCCAAGCAAATCTGTCAAAACCTCCTTGTACTAATAAAGGACTCTGGCAAAATCTCAGGGTATAAAATAAATCTGCAAAAGACAATAGCATTTCTTTGCACCAATACAAAACAAACAGAAACCCAAATAAAAAGCACAATTCATTCACACTAGCCACAAAAAAAAGTGAAATGCCTTGGCATCTTTCTAACCAGAGACATGAAAGACCTTTACAATGAAAATGACAAAACTCTGCTCAAAGAAATCAAAGATAACACAAACAAGTGGAAAAATATTCCATGCTCTTGGATTGGAAGAATCAACATTGTTAAGATGTCCATCCCACCCAAGGCAGCCTACAGATTTAATGCAATACCCATCAAATTATCAGCAACATTCTTCTCAGACCTAGAAACAATAATACAGGAATTCATATGGAAGCATAAATGACCACAAATCGCCAAAACAATCCTCAGCAAAAAACAAAAACAAAAACAAAAAAACCCTGGAGGTATCACACTCCCAGACTTTAAACTTTATTATCAAGCTACAATAATCAAAACAGTCTGGTATTGGTACAAGAACAGGCATATAGACCAATGGAATAGAATTGAGATTAGAGCAGCAAAACTTCAATTTCTCAACCAACTATCTTCGACAAAGCCTCCACCACCAACCACTGGGGAGAAGAGAACCTATTCAGTAAATGGTGCTGGGAAAACTGGCTGACCACATACAGAAGATTGACACAGGACCCCTGCCTATCCCTATACACAAAAATCAACTCTAAATGGATCAGAGACCTAAACATAAAACCTCAAACTATAAGAACCTTAGAAAATGCAGGAGATGCTCTTATGGAAATTGGAACTGGCAATCAATTCCTGATCAAAACTCCAAGTGCCCATGCCATAAGAGAAGATAGACAAGTGGGACCTTATCAAACTGACAAGCTTCTACAAAGCCAAAGACACCATCAAGAGAGCAGGGAGAGAGCCCATAGACTGGGAAAAAATATTTGTCAACTCTATGTCTGACAAAGGCCTAATATCTAGGATCTATAAGGAACTCAAACATGCTGAAACTAAAAAACAGCCTCATTACAAAGTGGGCAAAAGATATGAATAGACACTTCTCAAAAGAAGACATACGAGTATCCAACAGATATATGAAAAAATATTCAGTCTCACTAGTCATCAAAGAAATGCAAATTAAAACTACACTGAGATACCACCTAACTCCTGTCAGAATGGCCATCATCAATAACTGAAGAAACAACAGATGCTACAGATAATGTGGTGAAAAAGGAACACTTCTGCACTGTTGGTGGAAGTGTAAACTAGTATAGTCTCTGTGGAAAACAGTTTGGTGATTCCTAAAACTTCTAAAAATTGACTTTCTATATGACTCCACAATCCCCCTACTGGGAATATACCCGGAAGAACTCAAAACTCTCTATAAAAAAAATACTTGCGCACATATGTTTATTGCAGCATTGTTCACAATAGCAAGAACATGAAACCAACTGTGCTACCCATCAAAAGAGAACTGGATATGACAGACTTGGTGGCTCAGCCTGTAATCCTGTGCCCTGGGAGGCTGAGGTGAGTGGATTGCCTGAACCTGCGGGTTCGAGACCCGCCTGGGCAACTTGGCAAGACCTCATCTCTACAATAAATAAAAAAATCAGCCGGGTGTGGTAGCGTGCGCCTGTAGTTCCAGCTACTTGGAAGGCTGAGGTGGAAGGATCGCCAGAGCCCAGCAGGTCGAGGCTGCGGTGTCCAGGAGCAGCCACTGCACTCCAGTCTGGGCAACTGAGTGAGACTTCAACTCAAAAAAAAAAAAAAAAAGAGGACTGGGAAAAAAAATGCTGTATATATACACAATGGAATATTGCACAGCCATAAAGAACAAAATCAAGAACTTCGCAGCAACCTGGATGGACTTAGAGTCTATAATACTGAGTGATCTCTCACAGAAACAAAGAAATGAGTATCACCTGTTCTCACTCATAAATGGACTTTGAACAATTATCATAATACTATAAGAAAAGGACTGACAGTAGTGGGAAACTGTGGGAGCGTGGGAGGGCAGGAGGTGGGATTGGCAGTCGCAGGAATCTGTCTAGGGAAGGGGGACACACCTCATCAACAAGGGTACCTGCACAATGAATATTTGTATACCTAACCCTGAATTGTACCCCACAATTTTAAAATTAAAAAAAAAACAACAACCAAAAAACTGATAATTTAATGATCAAAGTCAATAGAATTACACATTCAAGAAGACAAATGGCCCGGCGTGGTGCCTCAAGCCTGTAATCACAGCACTTTGGGAGGCTAAGGCGAGAAGATTACCTGAACTCAGGGGTCCGATACCAGCCTGGGCAACTTGATGAATCCTCGTTGCTACAATAAAACAATAATTAGCCAGGCATGGTGGCACGTAGTTCCAGCTACCTGGAAGGCTGAGGTGGAAGCATCACCAGAGCTCAGCAGGTCATCACTGGGGTGGCCATGAGCGTGCCACTGCACTCCAGCCCGGGTGACAGAGTGAGACTCCAACTCAAAAATAAAAAGGAAGACAGCCATCATGGAGAAAAAGAATTGATGCTGTTTAGTTTAACTAGTATATTGTAACCTGCTAATGGGAATATTAAATGTAGTATACATAAAGATTACACACACAGATATATATATATATATACTATATATTATAGATGATAGCTAGTATGTGTTTATAGATACAAATAGACAGATGGATAAATAGATGGCTTGCTGCAAGATAAATGGTGTGTGTGTGCACATGTGCATATGTGCAGGTGTGTGTTAGTGTTTTTCTTTCAGAATAGTCAATTGAGAATTCAGTGGGTAGGGAAGCAGAAGTAAGTATGCAGAGGGAAGAGAATGCCAGTGTTTTCTGAACACCTTAGCTGCTCTCTTGCATCTAGTGTGAAAGGCAGCAGGCAACCTGGAAACACTGTCAGGTCCCACTTTACCATATTCCAAATCTACTACTGTCTTTGGGTTTCTACTATGGATCTTCCAAGACATTTAGTCTTTTCGTCCTGATTCCTCCCATGGCACTTAATTGAACCTATTATGAATTTGCCATATAATTTAGCGTTGTTTTCCTTGAAAAACAAAGGCTAAAATAAAGATTTGTGTGCAGGAAGTTTATCTAGGCAGAGGTAATCTCAGGGGGTAGAATTGAGGAATGAAGGAGAAGAAAGGAGAAGAAAGACAATATAATGGTGTGTCATTTAGTGTTGCATGAAAACAAAGCTGGCTCGATTCCACACAGAAACTTCTGAAAGCATAGGAAACAACCCTCTCAATAACATTACAGAGGATAAACCAGGAGAATTATTTCTATATCAGCCTCTGTCTAGCATTGATTAAGAGATGCCCAGAGGGCATTAACTCCTTGGCATCTCCCGGTTTCACAGGTTGGTTGTTTCTTCCAGCTTCCGTAAAATGAGCGAAACTGGGCAGAAAGTACACTGTCAGTATGAGGTGAGTGGAAGGTTCAAGCAACTGTCTGCTGCAACCATGGTGAGGGAAAGATGCTACCCAGCACATCAGGAGGAGACTGATATTCCTTTGATACATCTTCCAAGTCTATAAACCAGGGGTCTCCAACCTCTGGGCCACGGACTGGTCTGTTAGGAACTAGGCCACACAGTAGGTGAGCAGCGGACAGCCATCAAAGCTCCATCTGTATTTACAGCTGCTCCACTCCCCATCGCTGGCATGACCACCTGAGCTCCGCCTCCTGCCAGATCAGCACTGAGAAACCTACCTCCATTTCCAACACCTTATCTTTGTGAAGCAGGGTTTTCTGCAGTGACAGCAACCAAAACAAGATTACAAAGTAGACTGGACATAAGCGCACACTTCGGGTGTCACTGTCTCCCGTCACCCCAGATGGAACCTTCTAGTTGCAGGAAAACAAGCTCAGGGCTTCCACCGATTCTGCATTATGGTGAGTTGTATAATTATTTCATTCTATTTTATAATGCAATAATAATAGAAATAAAGTGCACTATAAATGCAGTGCGCTTGAATCATCCCAAATCCTCCCCCAACTCCCCCACTCCCTAACTCCCCTGCCCCATCCATGGAAAAACTGTCTTCCACGAAATCAATTCCTGATGCCAGAAAGGTTGGGGACCACTGCTATAAACTACATAGCCCATGGTTACTTCCTTTCCTTCTCCCTACACAACCCAACTGACCAGACTCTCTTTTGAAAATAGTGGTTAATATTTTTGCTTACTTGGAGGTGGAGTTCATGTTATAATATTAAGGATATTATAAATAAATATGTGTGGATGTGTGTTATTTTGTCTTTTGCGTTCTAGAAGCACAGCATACTAGTTTTTTTAAAAAAAATACGGAAGAATTCATATTCCAAAGCTTAAAAATCTCATTTTCAAAGTAAAATATAGGACAAAAATCCTTTAGTGCAATAAAACTAGAAATTATACATGTAGTTTAAATTCTCACTTCCATTTTCTACTCTAACGTCCATACTTTTGAGTACATTCTTGACTGGCACAGTATACAAGCCTATTTACCCTCAGCACCTATGCCCACCTGTCTGTGCTTTCCTGTGTGTCAAAGGCTACAGGTCTGCAGGCTGTTCTTCCATCTTCCTTGCTAGGCTATCTTCCTGATGAGTTCTACAAATAGAAGGCACTAGGGGTAGATACAAAGACGGCAGGAGCAGCAAAGTTTTCTCCTTCAGGATCCAACAGTGTGGCAGTCACTGGCAATTACTGTCACTAGCTATCTTCTCAGCAGGGACAGATGGCTTCCAGACTCCAGAAGAGTAGGCACAGATAGCACCTTTTCCTGGGCTTCACCCTGATCCAGGCAGTCCACCTTTGGCACATACAGAACGAACTGCCACACCATCTCCAACAGGCAGCAGAAGAAGCAGGCTCATTGACTTCAGCCCAAGGTTCCAACCGGCTTCTGATTTTTGAGTATTGCCCCTTCTGTATCTTTTTTCTTTCAACCCTGTTTTCTTCTCCTTTTTGCTACCCATTACAATCTGAATCTTTGTGTGCACCCAAAATTCATGTGTTTAAAACCTAACGTCAACGTGACCGTATTAGAAGGCAAGGCCTTAGGGAAATGGTTAGGTCATGAGGTCTCCCCATCATGAATAGGATTAGAACCCTTATAAAAGAGACCCCAGAGATCTGCTGCTTTGCCCCTTTTACTGTGTGTGTTCACAGTGAGAAGACACCAACTGTGAACCAAAAAACTGAGCCCTCACCAGACACTAAATCTGCTGGAAACTTGATGTTGGACTTCTCAACCCCTAGAACTATAAGAAATAAATTTCTGCGATTATAAATCACGCTGTCTATGGCAATTTGGTATAGCAGTTTAAACAGACTAAAATACTGTTTCAGCCCTTCCAACACACATCAACAGCTCTTCATACAAAAGTATTTCTGTTTAAAGTACCTACAGTGACTTTTTGTTTTTCCAAATGGACCCAGACGATGACATATATCTTTGACTAATTCCCAGTTTTAAAAAGTTGTAGTTTCCCTTACCTCAGAACTCTATAGATAATGCTTCAGAATATTTTGCCATTTTGTTTTGTGAGAGAAAAAACCTGAAACTGGCATGACTTTGATTATATTGCATGTATTCTGCTTATTTTGTTTGCTTTTTTGCAGTGCTGTTTTCTACTCAGTCTGTCCCCTTATCTTCCCTTTCTCCTTTTACAGGTGTCAGGCCTGCGTGTTAGTCAGAAGACCCACACTGCTCTGCAACCCCCTTCTTACAGGCAGACAGGGAAGCCCCTCAAAACTCTTTTGCACTTATGATTAATTCTATTTTAGCATCTGCTTATCAAAAGAACTGAACCAACACAGTAGGAAATGAAATTGAGACAGGTTACTCCCAGGTTCTGATTGGAAACTGAATGTAGTAGAGGCACATCTAAAGGCAGGAAGATCAGTCACAAGACCCTTCTTAAAAATTTGTTTTCAATAGCTGTTTATCAAATTTAGAAATTGTTAAGAAGACTCTTATTTTTTCAGCTTAACAAGTAAATTTATTTTTTAAAATAAGGATATGGACAAAGCTAATACATGTTCAAAATAAAGCAGTCGGGATAAGGAAGGGATCAAAGCCCATTAAAAGTAAGTGAAGAGAATGAAGAAAAAAACTTCTAGAAGGATCTTAGTAATTAAAAGACTAGCCTACAAAATGGGGACACAGCTTCATGAGGCTGTACAAGGATCAATAAATAAAAGCAACAGGGAGACACATTTCAACTTACTGAGAGGTAATTTTAAAATATATTTTAATAATTTAAGTATATTAATAATTAAATAATATACTTTAAAATCTATCTGCAGAATGAAGAGCCTCCTTTGGGGTGTTTAAACAAGAACTTGACCACCTGGCGTGGGTGCGGAAGAAACACTGAGAGAATGGCTGAAGCCTGATACTTTTAAGCTGGGTCTAATGCTGAGATAGTTGAATCTATAGCAATTTTAGTAGAAATGGAAGAAGAATGCCATTCTTACATCTCCCCCCCAATTTTGTAATTTTCTCTTTCCTAAGATCATTTTTATACGCATGGTGATGTCAACAGGACCTGTGGGCAAGAAAGTATGCTCTATGAATATGCCTGTTTACTGTGTCTCAATGAGGGCATAAATTCCTATCTCAGTGGAGAAGAACATATGGAGCCCAAAGAAAAAAGGAAAATATATTGGTTTAAAAACCACGAATTAGAGCTCGTGACTAGACCAGAAATATCTTCCGCCTTTACACTAAAACATTCCAAATTCGTTTCTAATTGATATAAGGTAGAAAACTTAAAAATAGTCCTATTTCTCTAGGAATTGGTTTTGGTGTTGTTGATGTGAAAATGGTAGCCTAGACAAAAATGATACAGAATATGTTGGCATATTCTAGCTAAATTTTATAACACATCTTTATAGTCAATGTGTATGTCTTATACCTGCTCATAAATTTCTCAAAAGTACATGAAGCTAAAATAAGCACCTGTTATTCCAAATTTGAGTTCCTTGAAAGAAGACATATACCTAATTAATCAACAAATCGATATTTATTTAAAACTCACAGTATGCTGAGATTGTGGACAGATGTTTGATAGTTTATTTCAGGCACTGACATTACCTTTTGCAGTTACCTAACCTAGAAAACTGGGTTATGTTTAACTCCCTCTCATCTTTTTACCATAATTAACTGTCAATTCTATTTCCTAAGTACCTTCCAAAACCTCATCTTCTCTCCAGCCCCACATTCCCAATTCAGGGCCTTATTACTTTCTCCCTGGATTATTAAAATAGCCTTCTATCTGGGTATCCTATCATTATCTCACCAATCAACCATCCACATTGTTATCTAATTATCTCACGCTTGCATTTGAGAGCCTTCAATGGTTTCCCAATGCCTCCCAATGAGAGTAAATTTTCTCAAAGCCCACATGTAAAACAAGAATTTATACAATACTGTTTCTCAATCCCTTCTACCACTATGTTATGGATTTATGTGTTTCATTAAATGTTGACTAAATGATGGATAATTTCTAGATGACACTGTAGTTAAATAACCATGTGACTATGGCCATGTGGTTATTTTCCTAAGTTACTGAGCTGATTTCAATATATGTGCTTCTTATCTATCTATCTATCTATCCATCTATCGTATACAAAGAAAAAATATCAGGCAAATTTGAAAGAATGTCCGACATCACTGAATCTATATTGGAAATAAATAAACTGTTCTTAATAGTTTCTTCTGATTTTAAAATCTTCATGTTTCACTCTAGAGACTTGAAAAAAACATAATAACAATAATAGTAAAAAAATCACCAATAATCCCACTACACAAACATAATTAACGATGATATTTCAGATTCTTTCATCTCAGTTCGTTTTTTAAAAAAGCAAAATAAAATATTAGAAATCAAAATTTTATGGTATATAGAGTTGTCACTTTTTTCGCATCACTATCATCTCATATCATTATGTGGTTTTAAAATGTGATTTTTTTTTAAGCCGGGCTCGGTGGCTCAGCCTGTAATCCCGCGCCTTTCGGAGGCTGAGGTGAGTGGATTGCCTGAACCCGAGGGTTCGAGACCCGCCTGGGCAGGCGAGACCTCATCTCTACAATAAATCAAAAAATTAGCCGGGCGTGGTAGCGCGCGCCTGTAACTCTGGCTACTCGGAAGGCTGAGGCGGAAGGATCGCCGGAGCCCAGCAGGTCTAGGCTGCGGTGGCCGGGAGCGGCCACTGCACTCCAGTCTGGACGACAGAGTGAGACTCCAACTCAAAAAAAAAAAAAAATTAAAAAAAATAAAATGTGATTTTTGTAGACTATTTTTAGCACACAATTTTTAAAATAATTTTATTGTTGCTCATCTTAAACATTAATTAATCCTCAGTGATATTCTTAATTTTTTTTTTTGGTATAGATTCCTAGAAAGGGAACCCCTGAGTTGGAAGAAGAGAAAAGGATAGTTTTAATGTTCTTTGTATGTAGTACAAAGTTCTCAAGAAAGGGTACCAACCATGTGAGAAAATGTTCATCTCCCCAAATCTGTCACCTCTGTGTATTATCTTTTTTAAAGGTGACTTTTGCCATTTTAAAACTAGGTTTAATTTTCATAAGTAATTGAACACTTTTTCTTATGATATTGGCCCTTTGTTTGTTCCTATTGTATATTGTCTATTCATGTACTTGGCCCATTTTTCCATAGGAATATGAAATAGCACATATTTTGCCAGCAGGTTTCAACACACATGGGAAAAAGAAATATTCATGGAATGTGCCTTTGAACCTGCATTCAAAAGAACTCAGGCAGAGGTTAGCGGTGAATAAAGCAATTGCGTTCGCTTAATGACACAGGTGGGGAAAGAGTTTATAGAAAATGTTTTTCTTGGAAATAAAATATCTGTGGCTCGCGATGTGGGTGTATGTACAAATCAGCTTCAAAAGTGCTTTCATAGAAGGAGCTGTTGGAAATGTAGTATAAATATCTGCCTTTTGTATCACCACACTTTTTTAGAAGGGCATAACGATTCATTCTTTTAAGCCTAAATTTAGGAATTGATAAGTAAAATGGCAGAGAGTCAGCCTTGACACGTCCCCTACCCAACTGCTAACCAATTCCTGCTCATTTTCCTTGGGACCGATCCAACAGATGCTTCTAGATCCATCCTCTTTGCCACTGCTTACACACAAACCTTGCAAAGTTTCACCAGGACCTTTGCAGGAACTTTCAGTCTCTGACGTTACTCTCAACTAGCTCCCAGTCTTTGAGTTCTGCCAGAGTTACAGAGATAAATTGTCGTGTTTGTTTTTTTTCATCTCAAGAACGTAATAAAACTCATCAGAGAAAATGTGTATGATAGAAAACACAAAAAGAAAATAATGCTAACAGTAGTCTGTTCCTCAGAAATAAAAGCAAAAAGTCCCTCATATATTCTTTCAGTCTTCTGTTTAAATAAACAGGATTCATCCTGGACGTGTGTATTATCTCTTTACTTCACGGAGCAATTTGTGCATTACAAACACTTTGCTATGCTTTTATACATTTTTCTGCAACAGAATTTTTAAGTGTCTACATGATGCCAAGTGTATGGACATTCAGGTCACTTTCGACATTTTGCTATTACAAGCAATGCCCCGGAGAACATCTCTGTAATTCAATCTTTTCTTTTAAATATTTTTAAAAAACATTTCTTTGTTGCTTTTCTCCTTCCGAAGTTGCTGAGGAGAAATCTGATATAATCTCATTCTTCTTTCCCTGTAGGTGAATTGCTCTTCTTTCTGGAAGATAGTACTTACTTTTTGTCTTTGTATTCTCTGGGTGAGGTTTTCTTTATCACTCTCATTTGGTGTTCTGTAAGTCCTCATTCTCAGGTCCTTTGCTTTTTAAAAATCCTGAGACATTTTTTGCCATTGTTTATTTAAATTTATCATCCCATTTTTCTCTTTCTTCCTGAGATTCCTGATATTCAGATAATTGCACTTCTATATTATGTCTACTTCCTTTTTTCCCCTTTTCTTCTTCTTTCCTGCCTCTCGGGAAGAGTTTCTCAGTCTGATTTTTTAACCCACTGTGAGGTAATTGTCTAGTCATTGATTCATTTCCCCCATATCGGCTTCTTTCTGCCCCCTCCTTCGGGAAGCAGCCTCTACTTAAGGATGATCTCTGCAGGATATGCATATTCCCAGTAACCTTTAGGGGTGCAGGTAACTGAGCAGAGCTAAGAACAATGTGGGCAGCCCCCTTACTCACTGTGATTGTAATCACTGTGTAGCAAGTTGAATAATTAACTTACTTGATTATAAAACCATTTGGTATGCTGTTCCTCGGCACAAATTCTTTTTCCACCAACTGGCCATCATTGGTGCCCCCTGTAAATTCTAATAAGCCAATGTCTTTCCCTGCTAAACCTCCGAGCGACTGATTTGGAATAGGTAAACATTACAACCATGCCCTCTCAGATTTGGAGTTACCGTGTTACACTCACTAGTTTTTTCATCAGCTTTTTTTTTTGAGTTGGAGTCTCACTCTATTGCCCAGGCTGGAGGGCAGTGTGTCATGCTGCTCATGGCCACCGCAGCCTCAACCTGCTGGGCTCAGGTGATCCTTCCGCCTCAGCCTTCCAAGTAGCTGGAGCCACAGGTGCATGCCACTGCGCCTGGCTAATTTTTTGATTTATTGCAGAGACAAGGTCTCACCAAGTTGCCCAGGCTGGTCTCGAATCCACGGGCTTAGGCAATCCTCTCACCTTGGCCTCCCAAAGTGCTGGGATTGCAGGCATGAGGCACCACCCCTGGGTCTTTAACTCATTTTTATTATTTATGGTCCTGTTTTCTCATCACATAAGTTTTATTATCATACTTGCTTTAGATTATTCATCTATCTGTTCTAAAAATTCGCTTATGCAACATGTATATTGTACAATGTTGTATGCGTGTTCTGTTAAATAGTTTAACATCATAGTAGGTTCATTATTTTGGTCGTCAGTCCAAGTTCTCTTCTGAGTGTCAGCTGCTCTGTCTGGCAGACTGTGCCGTGGAAGAACCAAAGTACCAATGTTTCCTGGGTCAGACCAGGAAAGTTTAAGGTGAAATGGAAGTACAAGCCCAGAGCAGAGACATGTAACCACTGTTGACCACTCCCTTGTGCTATAATCCCATCAGGCAACTTCTCTTGAAAAGAGAGGTTCTCCCAACATTGCAGTCTACCACCTCTGGGGTTCAGAGTAGAGGGGTGGATGAGTGAATGCCTGAGGAAAAATTGTTCACCCCAATTTTTCATTTGCTCAGGGATTTTAGCTATGTTACCTTGACCCTATCCCTAGACTCAGATGCCCACAGTCTGGCCATCAGCAAAATGGCAGCATTAATGGTCCCCAGACAATGGGAGAAAAGATAAGAACAAAAGTTAAGCCTTTATCTACAGCTCATGTTCACAGCCATATCCAGTTACCCTATGTCCCCAATTATAGCCACTTACCCTTTGTTGCATCCAGCCACTCACAAAGTCCTTTGTGTTGCCTATTGGTTTCCCACAGTCTCGTGGTACTGCTTGTTCCTAGAATCTGCTTCTTATGTTTTTTCATAATGTCTTCAGGATTAATTTGGGGCAGGGCTATCCAATAGTCCTTCTAGATTCCCATCTTGGTAGGAACCAGAAGTCCATAACGAAATCCTTATTCACATCCATGCCAGTTGTCTTAGATTAAATCCCCAGAAATAGGAATGTTGTGGCATAGTGTACTTAAAAATTTAAGGCTTTGATATGTTTTACCAAACTGCCCAGAATTATACATAGGAATAATATATTGTTTGGCAATTTGCATCCAGTCTTGCCTGTACAATTTGATGTCTTCATAAACAGACTGCAAAGAAACTGCATATGCCATATCCCACCACACAGGATAGTCTGTCACTGTCAGGATGAGTCCACCTTTTTCCTACACCTGCCCTTGTTTCTTGGAATGGTGTCATTTTCATTCTTTGCTGGGCATCCACTCAAGATCACATATTGTGTGAATTCCTTTCCAAATTCCCCAGAGTTAGTCTCTACTTTTTTTGGTTATTGTTGTTATTTTATAGCATTTTGTTTATGCATCTACTGCAGTACAGTATATTTTAATCATTTACTTTTGTACTAGATGGGCCCCTAAACTGTGAAGTTATTTTGGATGGAGGTTGTATCTTGAATCTTTTTGTTGCCAAAGGCCTGTGACTGGCACCTTGTCAGGTGATCAATCAATGCTGGCAGAACCAATGAAGGAATTTTCAAATATCCAATAAAATCTGAACTCAGCATGCAAAAAACTTTTTAAGCACATTCATTCAATGTTCAGAACAACTTGCATTATTTTTCCCTGCTTTGCAGATGAGAAAACTGAAGCTTTAGAGAAGTCAAGTAGCTTGCCCAAGGTAAAGATATGAATTCCTATCTAATTCCAGAGTTGAGACTTAACCACCAGAATCTTATGGTTCCCACTGGTTCTGTGTTTCAAAGAATGTAGATAGAGTAAATCTGGAAGATTGTTCAATAAAGAGGCTTGTTATTTTTCTATGTGAGGTCGCTATTTCTAACCTGATGTCATCCATTATTTGAGAGGCAACACCTTCACCACCTGGTTATTTCAAAATAGACTTGAAACTAGCAGGATTAAATATCAACTTTGAGAAATAACCTAAATAGTTTCTTTATATAATAACCTTGCTGAGATACTATTAAGAGGACAGAACTAATAACATTCATCTGCCTGCAATGTGACACAATCCATATCTTTGTTTACCAGTTTTGCCTTGCAATGTTTCTAAGTCTGCATAGTCTTTATTACCATTTTGTGGAAAGAGAATGCATTAGGGAAGGGATGTAAGAATCATATTAAGAGGGGCAAAACAAAACAAAACAAACATTCCTTGAGGCAGCCGCTAAGCAATAAAGATGTGCTATTTAACTTCTGGTATTACCTCAAGAAATTTCTAGCATCTAATTAATGACGAATATGATGAGCTAGTTCAATGATTTTACCATCTCCTTGAAAAACTCTACAGGAATAGCCTGAGCACATATGTTGAATTACAAAATTCTGATGCCTTTAGTAGATACATATGATTGAAGGATGACTAGATGATACCAAATAGCCCTGCAAGGTCATGTTCTCAACTGTCATCATTTACTTCTTGGCAGTCAACGGGGCTGAGGAGGTAGAATGGATGACCCATGCCACCTGATCCACTCTGCCATGCTCTTGTTATTTCAGGCATGGAGACATAGTCCAAGGTAAATGTCACTGATATGTATTCCTCTAAAGCTGAATAAAAACAAAGGCAGAGCTTATTGATTTTCAAAAATTAATTTCTTTCTGCCAGACTTCATTTAGGCCCATTGCCTACTTTCTTCGAGAACACCTGGACAAGCAGAAATTTCCATAGCTGATTTAGAACATGGAAAAACTACAAAGCGCCAACTTTCTCTTGTTATTTAATACAGGGGAAAGAAATCTTTGAGAGAGATGTGTTGATAACTCAAATTGCTAAGAGGAGCAACATATCCAGTAAAGTGCCCTACTGGTATCAGGACCACACTCTTCTAGAGATTCTTGTTGTTGGAAGAAAATTTTTTTCTATGTTTTGTCAGCAAATCTCCACATCCACTTATGCACTGTAATTGGCCATTTTATTAAACATGGTTCTCAGGGTACAGTGGCAAAGTATGTGTCGAGATTCCTAAAGATAAGAGATGAGAATCCCTCTGTCTTGGAGTTCTTTGTCCAAAAAAGAATATAATTTAAGATTAAGAATGTGCCCAAAGATGCTCTCTTACCATTGAAAAACTTTCATAAGAATACAATACTTAAGATTTTTGTGAAATGATTTACTCAGGAGTGTTTGGATTTAGAAACAATGTATTTTACATATCCTGAATGTTCTAGATACCAAGTGTATCTCAACAGGAAGGTCAAGAATGAAGGGTCACTTCAGAAATAAAATAGTTGCAACAGAGGAGTCACCACGATGTTTTCCTTCTTCAATTAACATTGCACAACGAACCTTTTGAGTCCTTCTCTCTTGCTGATGCTGAAAGGAGTGTCTCATTAGAAGCAATGAAAACGAAATGTAACAGGTACCAGTCATGTCACTTTTGGAAATGGGAAGATGTGACTTAGGTCAGCTCATGAACAAATGACCCTGCAGATACAATTCTTCTAACTCCTGGGTCATGACCCTGAGAGTGGAAATAAAGTGAATTATATGCAACTTGATAGACAGAGGCTGATGACTTGTGCCATGAATATTATAAGATTTAGTGTGTTACTTTATTCAAGTCATTTTATTTTACTAAAAAGCTGGAGTTCTCTCTATCTTTCTCTCTCTCTCTCTCTCTCTCTCTCTCTCACACACACACACACACACACAGACACACACACACACACACACATACACACACACAGAAACTGTTTTCAATAATTGAGATACAAAATGCAAAATCCAAGCTCATCTCACAATCCCTTACAGAGGACTCAGGTCTGGTTGTTATGCAGGCATTCCTAATGCCGTACAAACATATAGTAGACCACAATTGTTTTGTGCCAGAAAACAGATAAATGACATGGATTGGAATTATGGTAAATTTAAATTGATGGCCTAATTAGTATTATCTCTTTTTGTATTCATTGTAAGAAAAATTATCCAGGAGGAACTCATTTTGCATTAATGTTGATATAAAGTGTAATTCTCCAGGATTTTCATTGTAATTTGGCATTAATTAATGCATCATTATTTTAAAGTGTTAATTAAATTGTTACAGAAAGGGACATCTGCAGTGGCTCAGAAAGGAAATCACATGAACAATTAGTTTTGCATAGGTCTGTGGAGCAGTCGCTAAGATTACATGGGTGGCAGCAGTGGGAAGGCCAAGGTAGACAGCAAAGAGGAAGAACTTCTGCTCTGTCCTGTGCAGAGTATTGTTGACAACTTATGACCACATCTCTTTCCGTTTTCATTTCTGCATGGGAAGGATGGACACTAGAGTGCCGGATTTGTGTTATTTCGTGAGGACAGGATGTACATCAGAAGGACTATGATTCTTTCCTTGATTTTTCTGGGAGCTTGGCAGATGTCACTATGTTCATATCAGTAAAAAACATGACTGATTCCTTTCTGGTAATATTGTCTAAAGATCTTATAAATAGGCAGCTGTAGAAGGGGAGGTTAAAATTTCTACTGGTAATAAACTCCATACAAAACTGTGATAAATCAAAGGGGAGATAATCTGTGGTAATTTTTTACGCAGTGGACCATCATTGTTAAGCCATCTGGAAGTCATTGAATGCTATCATGGTTTAAGATATATAATACCAAGGAAATTCCACCATCATTTCATACATCAAGGAATCGTGGCAATCAGATAGCAGTGTGGGTTGGCAATTCAATGGAACTTGGAATTTGGAGGGAATATATAAAGTAAGCCCCAAACACTCTATCATCGTGGTCCCACAGGACACAGAAATGTGGGGAATCTTATTCTGTCAGCAACATTATCCCATATTTGGCCCTGTGGGGCTCTACTGAATGACTCTTCTTTGTCAAGAGCTGTAAACTAATATCCCCATAGGAAGAGTATCAAGGGATACTGTAGCATTGTATCACATAAAACGATGACGCCCTTAAATTGGTTATATATTTTCTTCTGGACACCAACTTAATATTAAGGTTGCAACTTTTCCTTTAGCAGTTTCAATGAGAGTGTCTGATTTTTCAGGTTCTGTGAAATTTTCCTCATAGATAACATTGTTCTATGGACATAGAAGGCAAAGCCCGAATTTCTAAGTTGAATTCAAATCTTTTGTCTTTGCGTTGAATGAGAACTTGGACAGATAAGATCAGAATCACTTCATACTCTTTTTGACAGTTCTCCTTAGACAAATGTAATTCATTCCCCTGACTTCATGAAGATGCAAACTCCCCACAGATCTAGGTACTCCCTGAGTCTCTTGTCCAGCACATAGCCTGGTGCCAGGCTCACTCAATAAATAGTTAATTAATTGATTTATTCATATAGCTCACGAGTCATTGCTTTCCTAAGAAGAAGTGGCCACAAAACTTGTACGGGTTCAATAGGTTCCATCTGAATGTGACTGGTTTTACCGAAGACTAGTATTCCCAAGCCCACAGTTCCAAACATTTCCATTGCCTGTACTGCTAATCGCTAGAAAAGGCTATAAAATGAAACAGCCTAAAAATTGAATCCAATGGCATTTAAGAAGGAAAATTTAGTTTGTGAAAAAAAAGAAAATATCTCTCTTGGCAGAAAAATAAATGTTTTGCAGAAAAAAATCATAATAGTAGCGGGAAAAAAGAGTAGAACCAGACTGCCACTGAAGTACTAGAAAAACTTATTCATCCCCTGGAGAAATGTTGCATGGTACTTAGGTCAGGGGGATTCATTCTGTGCCCTGAGATTTAAATTATTTTGAGGTGAGCCCTCTTCTCTCAGTGAAGATTCCTCCCGGTCTCCCTAATTGGAGTCAGATGCATGTGGGTAAGATACTCTTGCTCCTAAGCTCTGGCTCTGCATTCTTCATTTGACCAAAGTATCTCAGTTTATTGATGACCATTATGTGATTTTCTGCAAACGTTTAATTCAGTTTGAACTCACCACATCTCAAAACATTGATTTGGAGATAAGGCAAGAAAATTACATTACAAGACAACAAAGCATTTTATTTTATTTTATTTGAGTCGGAGTCTCACTGTGTCACCCAGGTTGGAGTGCAGTGGCATGCTCAGGGCCACTGCTTTCTACCTGCCAGGATCAGGCGATCCTTCTACTTCCGCCTTCCAAGTAGCTGAAACTATAGACATGTGCCACCACACCCCACTAATTTTTTTTTTCTTTTTTACTGTAAAGATGAAGTCTTGCCATATTGCCCAGGTTGGTCTTGATCTTGAAGCTGTGGGCTGAGGCAATCCTCTCGCCTCAACCTCCCAAAGTGTTGGGATTACAGATGTGAGCCACCACCACAACAAAGCATTTTATTTCTTTATTTTTTAGAGTTGAAGTCTCACTCTGTCGCCCAGGCTGTGGTGCAGTGGCACACTCACGGCCACCCCACTGACGATCTGCTGGGCTCCAGGGATCCTTCCATCTCGGCCTTCCAAGTAGCCGAAACTACAGGCGCGCACTACCACGCCCGGCTCATTTTTTGATTTATTGTAGAGACGAGGTCTCGCCAAGTTGCCCGGGCTGGTCTCGAACCCAGGGGCTCAGGCAATCCACTGGTCTCGGCCTCCCAAAGTGCTGGTATTACAGGCTGAGCCACAGGCTGGGCCACACAGCCTGGCCAGCTTTTAAACTGAATGTTCACATGCCTGTGCTTAAAGGCCTTCTTCCAGCCTCACTACCTCATGGCATTTCTCAGTCATCTTCTTTGCCTCCACTGCCCTCAACTCTTTCTCTCTTTCCACAGTGAATCTCAGCCCCAAGTACCTAACTTTGTAGAACAATTTAGCTACCTCTTTGTTTTATTTTGACTTTCACGCCATGCCCTGAGGCCTGCCTCCAGGAACCCAAGTGGGTCTGTCAAGTTAATTTTGCCAAACAAAAGACTATTTAGTCTTTCTTAGGAAACAGAAGTTGCATTCAATTGTGGTTTTAAGGAACTTTTTTTTTTCTTCTGCTGTTGAGTTTGTCATCTTTTAGTTTCAATAGATACCTTGGGCTCTTTTTATACTCTGGTTTCTTTGTTAACAATGCTTCAGCCACACACATCAGATGCCAATTCCTTGCGGGCACATAACATGTGTCTAGTTTCCTTTGTAGATGTTTGCAAATGCCAAATCGACTCTTCTGCCCACTTTGGACACTAGATAAATGCTGCTGAGAGGCAAGAAACAGCAGAAATTCAAAGAGATGTTAAGAAAAGCATTTCTAGGCCCAAGGTTTGGATGTGGGAAAAGGACTGCTTACTACCTTCCCAGCAGTGAGGAAAGTCCAGAGAGGACGAGAAACTAGCTTTAATATTTAAGCATAAGATGCTCCACATTTCTGGCTCTAAATTTAGTGCTGTGGCATTCAGCTTAAACCACCTTGTGTCCAATAATATACTTCCTGGCCTGCCCTGAGGTCTTCAGGAAGCATTTTATCTTTGATATAATTGCCAGGGTGAATCCCTAGTTATAACATACTCTACAGCATATAAAATAATTGTTGCAACTGAACCCATCACATAAATATTAGTGATTGAAGAGATTGGTTGGAATAAATCAATGTGGGTGACATATTTAATAAACTTTGTATAAACATTGTTCACAACAGCTATAAATAAAATTGTCTTTGGGAATTTTACATATCGCACATCCCTCTATTCACAGAGAGGGACAGGCATGATTTCTAGCTGCACTAAATGACAAGCAACGCCTTTCAAAACTGGCCCAGATGAGAGCAGGCATGCCAAGTCAGGGAGCATTCCCACAGCAGGTAAGGTGAGTGCTGAGGCCTGCTCTGTGCTCTGAGGGGTCCTCATGCTCTGGCATTGGGACCCGGGCTCGGTCTCAGGACAGCTTCCAGCCCACATGCTTCTTCTTTCTTTCTTTCTTTTTTTTTTGAAGGAAAAAGCCACACCATAAATAAAGCATGATCGAGATGGCATTTTACATTCACACAGATTTTGGCATAAATAAATAAAAGGGATTTTGTTCAAGTTCTGTCATCCTTACATGCCATTTTAAAATTATCTTTCTCTACCAGTTCATCATATTCTACCACACCGTAAGAGTCATACTGGCTCCCTCCTGTGGCTGACTGAGCTCTGATGAGGCCACAGGGGTATTCCTCAAGGCCATGCAGCCTAATGGTTCAACATGGAATCGCCCACTTCCCAGATAAGGAGTTCAAATCCCTCTGGGAATTCTCTTAACGTGCATTGCCATTCTTGGAAAGGTTTGATATAGGTGTTCGTTTTAATTAATCTACTTCACAGTCTCCCATCCAGACTGGTGTAGTTTACTGTTCCCGTTTTATGGGCGAAAAACAGCCCATCCGAAGGCAGTGGCATCATTGAGAATGCTGAGAGGTCATGGTGATGCTTCACCTCTGAGCACCAGACCAGAGCGGTTACATGGGGGCTGTCTCTCAGCTTAGATCAGACCCTTCCACATTCTCTGGTTTATTATTGTTAGATTCCTAAGGATGACAAATTGTGGAAATATTTAGGTCCCTTTAAAAAGGAGGTCAGACATAATACAGTGTGGCTTCAGCTTTAAACTTAATGAAATGTCACACACACATTTGGAAATTCAGGTATGAACTATGGGTCTTATATTGTTTGAAATTTACAACTTTCACATTTATTTTTATTAGTAATATTTTAGTCGCTCAATATATTTCTCTGGCATTAATGAAAAAAACATGGTATCTTCAAGCAGCCAAAATAATCTCTCTAAGTTCCCACTGAGTTTAATCAAAGGCCATGCGATTTAATGGCTAAAGTTACTGCTATATATTTCCAAAGTGCTGGGTTCAAATCCCATTAAATTAGGTTCTAATTAAAATTCATCTGAACTATTATTTATCATGTAATTATTTTTTAAATCTTAACGACTCACATTAGCCTCCTTTTATTCAAGGAAAAAGAAATGGGGAGTTAACAAAAACAAAGTAAAACAAAGCAAAGGACTACAACAACAACTAAAAAACAGCCAGGTAGGAAAAAGAACAGTAGCATTAAAGAACGCTGTGATGCCTTTTTAAAACACAGCCTGAGAATTGGATCTACAGCATAGATAATCAAAAGGAGACTTAATTAGTGTTCAACCACTCAGTTCATAGTTCTTGGTTCTTCATAAAAGCTAAGTGCAGAGCTAAATCATGTATAATTTGCCATTATTTTCTCAGGTAGCTCTTCCTGAAATGTTATTTTTCACTTGCATTTTTTTTTTCGTCTTGAGAGCATGGTATCAGACCTTGTATATACAGCTTGCCACTTGCCTGCTGTCAGAGACAGAAGTGACAACACTTGTCACTACCAATCTCTTCTTGTCTGGTCTCATCTGAGCGATACATGCAACCTGATTTCCAGGTGTTTGTTGAAACTCCGAGTTATGTAACATGTCTTTGCTGTGCTCAGAATTGAAGAGGAAGCACCAGAGGTGGGGGAATACCTTCTTCACTTTCTAGGAACTGTGAGCATGCATGATACTGAATCAGCCCCATTCCTGATTCTTGAAGGGACAATTTGGAGATAGAGAGAGGGGATATTGCAAAGCTGAGCCTGAACCTGATAGATTCTAGGGTGGTCAAGTAGTGTAGATGGGAAATCTTTGTACACTTTTTTTTTTTTTTGAGTTGGAGTCTCACTCTGTCACCCAGACTGGAGTGCAGTGGCCGCTCCTGGCCACCACAGCCTCGACCTGCTGGGCTCCGGAGATACTTCCGCCTCAGCCTTCCGAGTAGCCAGAATTACAGGCATGCGCTACTGTGCCGGCTGATTTTTTGATTTATTGTAGAGATGAGGTCTCACCAAGTTGCCCAGGCAAAACGACATGAGTGCATACCTTCAGAAGTTTGCCATTGCTAAAGGAGCTGTATTTTCTTTAAAAGAACAACCTGTCCCTTTGCTTGCTCTCCAGCTCACATACTGTCCAAAAGCAACCATTTTTTCAATAATTTTCACTGTGTCTACTATTGGGCAACCATGCTATGATTTATTAATTTTAAACACTATGTATTGGTTTCTTAAAATGGTAGATGAAGATTTTAGTTCTTTTACATACAAACACACACACACACACACATCCCTCTTCCTCTCCATCCTTGCAATAGAGTTTTATCAATTTGGAATTAAATCCACATCTATCATATTATTCTTGTTACTCTGTACATATATGTCTTTGGCAAGTGCTTTACACTACTTACATTTATTTCCTAAAATTAATAATAGTACCATTTCTTCCTTTGCTTGACTTCTTTTAATCTCTAATTATTCATTCATGCTCTGAAGTAGGCCTCTTAGTACAACGTCTCACCCAATAAATCTGATCTAATCTAAATAGTAACATATCTGTTTTCTCATCAAAACTTCTGGAGTTCTGTATTTTCTAATTTCAATCTGTACTGGCAACTCTAGGCTGCTGTTAAGTAGTAATTATTTCCTGTATTTGAATTTGAGTCAGCCTGGGAGTTCCTTTATGTTTTCTTCATCGCTAAATCTGTTGTTTTACAACCATGTTTTGTTGGAACACATTCTTCAGTAGTTTCTAGAGAAGAGGTGAATTTAGAAACCTTACTTCCCTTCAAACTTTAAGTTATCATTGTTCTCCGTTCTAGCATGCAATACTGCAGTCTAGAAGTCCAGTGCCATGTCTTTATCCCAGTTGCTCTGAAATCTCGTCATAATTCACTCTGCTGTGGTCATTTGTTCAATCATTTTGCGAGGCATATGGAGACCTTTTTCATTTTGAAATTGTGTTCTTTAGTTTGAGGAAGTTTTTCGAATTCTTTCGTTTTATTTATTTATTTTTTATTATAGAGATGTGGGATACAGGTGAGGGTTACCGAGATAAGTAGTCTGCATGCAGGTGAAGCTTGGGCTTCTCACTGACTCTCTTTCCCCCGGTAGTGGATCAGGTACCCTTTGTGTCATCACATACCTCATACTTTTCTCTCCTACCTTTCCTCTCCTTCTTTCCCCTAGCAGTGCCCAGCAACTGCTGATCCCTCCCTTTTGCTGATGTGACTATTGTACAGGGCTCATTTAAGAGTGAGACCAAGCCAGGCTCGGTGGCTCAGCCTGTAATCCCACGCCTTGGGAGGCTGAGGTGAGTGGATTGCCTGAGCCCACGGGTTCGAGACCCGCCTGGGCAGGCGAGACCTCATCTCTACAATAAATCAAAAACTTAGCCGGGCGTGGTAGCGCGCGCCTGTAGTTCCAGCTACTTGGAAGGCTGAGGTGGAAGGATCGCCGGAGCCCAGCATGTTGAGGCTGCGGTGGCCGGGAGCGGCCACTGCACTCCAGTCTGGGCTACAGAGTGAGATTCCAACTCAAAAAAAAAAAAAAGAGTGAGACCATGCAATAGCCAATTCTTTGTTTCTGTGTTAGTCCACTTAGTATGATGGTCTGGAACTCCATCTAACTTGCTGCATAGCCCACGATTTCGTTCTTCTTTATTGCTGCGTAATACTCATGTATGTGTACCACATTTTCTTTATCCAGTCCACTTTCGATGGGCAGCAGGGTTGGTTTCATGTTTTTTGCTATTGCAAATGGTGTAGCAGTAAATATGCGTGTGCAGGTGTCTTTTTTGCGGAGCGATTTATGTTCCTCTGGGTATATTCCCAGGAGAGGGATTGCTGGATTATGTAGAAGAGCAATTTTTAATTCTTTTAGAAATCGCTACACTGTTTTCCATAGAGGTTGAACTAGCTTGCTCCCACAGCAACAGTGTAGAAGCATTCCCTTTTCTCCACACCTGTACCAGTATCTGTTGTTTTTTGACTTATTAATGATGGCCATCCTTGCTGGAGTTAGGTGGTATCTCAGTGTTGTTTTGATTTGCATTTCTCTGATGAGTGAGATCTGATGAGTGAGATCATTCTCTGATGAGTGAGTCTGAACATTTTTTCATGTGTCTGTTGGCTGCTTATATGTCATCTTTTGTGAAGTGTCTGTTCATGTCCTTTGCCCACTTTTAAAATTCTTTTAAAAATTAGTTCCTTGTTTTAATTTTCTTCGGCTCTTCTTTCTAGGATGCCTATTGTATGCTAGACTTCATTTTTGGTACTTCATCAAATTTTCTTTTTAGCCTTTTCCTATGTACATTTCTTTCTAGTTTTGGTCTTTCTGGGGTTGTTTTTTGACTGTATCTTCCAGCACTTTTATTAAAAGTGTGGCTGCCACATATTAATTTTAAGGACATTTTATTTTCTCAGATTGTTTCCTTTTTTTCACAGCATTCAGTTGAGCATTCATTGATGAAATCGCTTCCCAATCTCTTAAAAGATATTCATTCTTTTCATTGTCTAGATTTTCCATCCATTATTTTGTTTTTGTCTCTTTATTAAAGTGTTTGATAATTCTTAGCCCCCAGTCATAGTTAAGCATTAAAGAGCTGATGGAAAACCATATATCTCAGTGCAACTGTGAACTAATGAGCCTCTGTAGTGCAAATGAGTGTTCAGGTATTCAGTGGACCATCTGACTGTTATCTCTAGGTCTGTATGATTTAATTTCTCTGGAGAAGGATCCTCACGGTTTTCCTTATCCTGCTAGCATCTGGAGTTGGGCATAGGAGAAAAGAATCTGGTATGGGTATGGGAGAGTTGGTCTCAGTATTCATTTTTTTACTATTAAGAGTTTCCCTTGATCCTAAAACTTGCACCCACCTATTCTGATTGTCTTCTGAGCCTAATATTTCTGAGCCCTCTCTAAGGGTGTTGTTTTATTTTGGTAGTTTTTTAAAAAAAATTCTGTTATCCTTGTTATTGTTAGGTCAACTATATCCACTTATGGTAGAACTATTATAAAAGAAAATATCACCCATATCATCCTGAATTCAACAAATGGTGAGTGCCACATCGCTTTTCACAGAAAATTACCATTTATTTACTCTCCCTTCCTTTCCCAACTGACTCACGCCATCAATGATAGTGACTATAGCGACCTTACAAATTTTGTTTTTATATCCCGTGGGCTTGGGCTCAGAGAGACTTGTGCTTGGCTATTAATTCACTATCTGTATGAAGATAGACAAGCTTTCTGGATTTCAATGCCCTCATTATTAAAGGAAGCTAACTTCTCTGAGACTCTTTTGTCTCATCTGTAAGATGGGGATATATTATTTTTTAGGCATAATATTACATGAGTTATTACATGCAAATTGTCTAGTACATAAACTCCTCCTAATTCCTCTTTTCCTCGGAATCTTAGTAGGTCATTATATGAGGTAGAATGAACACTAGCTGTATCTAGAACAAAACAAAACCAAAAAGAGGAATTGAGGCTGACACAAGATATAGGTAGCCAAGTTCTGTTTATCATAGGAAATCAGGCTCTCTCTAGCTTTCAGTTTTAACACTGAAAAAAATGGGGATAATGATAATAATATTGTCATCACTTGGATATTAAAAGGAAGAAATGGGGGCTTAGTACAGTGCTTGTATACCCAAAAAGCAAGCTAACTAAAACAAATTTTAAAAACATTCAGTCAAGCTGGTCATGACAAATTTTTTGACAGATAATCTGAAAACATAGGATGTTTATGATGACACATGAAGAATGTATCCACCAAAGATCTGATGGAAAATTCTGACTCACCTACAATTGTTTAGAGTGAAAACAAGCAACTTGACAATTCAAATTGTATCTCCAGTCCTCTGTATTCCATTTTAGGGTATACGATACCACTCCCCTAGACGTGTTTCTGCCTTCATGACACATAGTTTCAACCTATTGGCTGGATGAAGATGGTAAGAAAAGCAATGATAATAATAAAAATAATCACTCTGCATAATCTACATGAGGGCATCTGTTCTGAAAACTTCATTTATTCTGTCTACATGAACATCAGTGAAGATTGGTTTTTGCCTCATTCTTAAAAGACACTTACTTTCTGTCTAAATTGGCAATAACTTCAGTAAGTTCTAGATT
The DNA here is from genome assembly GCA_027257055.1 of Cephalopachus bancanus. Classification (NCBI taxonomy): domain Eukaryota; kingdom Metazoa; phylum Chordata; class Mammalia; order Primates; family Tarsiidae; genus Cephalopachus; species Cephalopachus bancanus. The sequence continues at coordinate 1,486,150 of JAPVLO010000047.1, read as the reverse complement.
TAACTTTTTGGAAGCATGCCATTGTTCTTTTAGTATTTTCCCTCTAGGGCCTGGCAAAAATATTAAATTTATTCCAAGAAAAATTATGATAACTTGAGGAATAAAACTGTTTTACTTTTGCTACTAAGTCTTTAATAATTTTTCTGGAATGCTATGATTATTTTCTTCTAAGTAATAAGTGAAAGAATTTGCTAAAAATATCTCAAACTACTTTTTATTTTTGCTTATTGTACTGGAAATTTTTATTTCCCCAAAGCATTGTAGAACTTATGCGATCCAAATAATTTATTAATGTGTACCAATTCTTTTTTTGTACTCTATGTCAACGCAAAAAAAGCAAGATTGTCTACCTGGCACAGTAAGTTGTGTTGATCAACAAAAGGGCATATCTCCTCTCACCCCACCACAACAGAGATGGTTAATTTTTTCCCAGTCCCAGCCAAATAGAGCAGGTCCAAACAACCTGTGAAATTCAAGTAGATTTCTACATTATAGAACTGTGTTTCAGCCGGGCTTGGTGGCTCAGCCTGTAATTCTGTGCCTTTGGAAGGCTGAGGTGAGTGGATTGCCTGAGCCTGTGGGTTCGAGTCCCGCCTGGGCAGCAAGACCTCATCTCTACAATAAATCAAAAAATCAGCCGGGCGTGGTAGCGCATGCCTGTAATTCCGGCTATTGGGAAGGCTGAGGTGGAAGGATCGCCGGAGCCCAGTAGGTCGAGGCTGCGGTGGCCGGGATCCGCCACTGCACTCCAGTATGGGGACAGAGTGAGACTCCAACTCAAAGAAAAAAAAAAAAAGAACTGTGTTTCCTAATGGGTTTTGTACCCTCTTCACTGAATGATGGACAGAGAGTGATGTGTGTTATAAGTGAAAGATGGTGACCAGTTCAGGATTCAGTCTCTTCTGAAATTATGCTCAAATGAATCATGAACTAAGTCCATTTTATTAAACTAAAATTTCCTTTGTGCACTCGTGGCCATAAAGATATATCATTTTCAAGTCTAGACCACTTCACCCCCAATGAAATCGTGATTCCTAAAACACAAAATTTAAAAATAAGTAAATAAATAATAAATAAATACATAAATAAATGCACATTGGGCAGAAAACAAGGTCAGCTAATTCATCAATAGTCAGGCACAAAAGTCTGCATGTTGTATGTTGCCAATAAACTTGTCTGCTTCATTTGGTGCCAATGGCTGAATCCTCTGTACAGATCATGCATTGACTACAGGAATCTTTTTGAACCCATGGAACGCTTCAGTTCTTATCTTTCCAATGTATCATTTGATACAATGATTCATTCTATAATTTTAGAGTTCATAAATTAATATCGTGCCAAATCAGTATCCTGGAGGTTCTGAAATGAAAGCTCCAATCGCCTCCTGAACATCCCATCCACAGGACAATGGTAGTTTTTTCAAACCAATTTACTGTGTGTCCTAGGGTTTCTAGACATTTTCTTACATAGAAACCTGACTATGGCATTCCTAAGTGGGGTTTTAACTTTCCATTCTCTGTCAACAATTGTTATATAATAAAGAGACAACAGACCTGTAGTTGGGCGGGAGGAAAATAACTCAATTTAAACAATTACATCTCGGAAATTCAATTCTGTATTCACAAAATTTTCACTGTGAAGCCCACAAAAGAATTCACTCCCCTTGGTTTATTACTCAGCAGGAATCTATGGGAATATAATAATAGTCACATACCATATTAGAAGTTTGTTTGCTTCCATAGGTCTAAGTTTACAGGCGACCTATTTCTAGAGGCCAATCAACCTTACCAAGCTCATCAAGCTCATTTTTCTCTCCTTTGCCCACATTGAGAGAACCATCACAAGATCTGCTGGAGCCCTAGCAGAATCTTTATGCTAAGAAGGGAAGAAATTGCTCTTTTGCTCTCTGTACAAGCAGAGAAGAACTGAACAGTGGTCCACAAAGAAAGCCTGGCATCAGATATAGCCAAGGGTGATGTATAAATGAGACATTCATGCCATCTGCACGGTGACAAGCCTTGTTCTTTGCTGATATACAGATTTTTATCCAGAATATGGTGAGCATCTGTTGCACAGGCCAATAACAAATCAAAGTGGGGCAACTGAGCTTACACTGAGTGGGAGACATCGAGATTGACAGTGTGGCATCTGTGAGTTAGGGGTGCTGAAAGCGGAAGGGATGGTGAAAGGAGCCAATATGCTTAGATTGTTTCACATGTCATTGTTCAATGCAAGGTCCTTCCCGTGTGGCAAGGGAGTAATCGTGTCTCCTCTTTTAAAGACCATTTAGTAGGAGATAAGACCAGATGATCTCTACAGATGCCTCCCTGCATGGTAAGTCTAAGTTCTGTGTGCCTCTCATGTCCTAATATGTGAAAATAACAGACTAGTGTGATGGGTTCTCTGCTCTCAAGAATCTTGTGATCTATTGCTTGGATAAAAATGTAGACAGGAAATACAGGAGCAATATATGCCACTATGAATAAGAGCCAAAATATATGGCATAAAGATGTTTGTCAGTTTGGTTCATTGCTGTATCTTCATTCTCTAAGAGAGTACCCGATACATTGTAGGTAGCCTACAGATATATTTAAATGAATGATTTAATACAAAATACACTCTAGTCAAGACTAGATGTTTCAAAACTGAATAGGTTTACTCTCAAAAGGTTACATACTGTATAATTTGATTCATTTAACATCTGTGAAATAAAATTAATGGTGAATTGATTAGTGATGACCAGGAATGAACCGGAAGGAGAGGAGGCGGAGGAGAGCTGTGCTATGTGAGGTTTTGCAAGAGATTCTTGTGATGGAGCCATTCTGTATCCTGATTGTCGTGATAGTCACACAGATTTACAAATGTGATACAACTGCATAAAACTAAAAACACAAGTGCATTTAAAACTGGTGAAATTTAAATCGATGTTAGTATTCTCTCTGTATTGCCGTACTACAGTTATGTAAAATGAGGGACGCTGGGTGAAGGATATGCGAGCTTTCTCTTCACTATTTCTTACACTTGTATGTATACCTACCATTACTTCAAAATCAAAATATGGAAAAGCTAACAAGACACCCGAGTCGGCTTATTGGAGAAGTGTTTATGCAGAAGTAGGACTGAACTTGGCCTGGGAACATGAATAAGATTTGGACAGAAAGAGCAGAGAGCTTAGATGGTGTGGTGAGTGGGCCGAAAAACAGGCTATGAGAATGTCACAGGAGCAGACATCGTGTCGACATGGAAGAATCTAGCAGCATGGTTCGGTAATTTGGTGGCATGGTTTTTAAAAATCTTTTTTATTATGGTTTGTGGGGTACAGTTAAGGGTTAGGTGTACAATTACGTTTCATTCAGGCACCCTGTTGATAAGAGGTGTTTCCCCATCCCCAGACAGATATTTGCTACTGTTAATCCCATCCCCCCCCCAGGTGGCATGGTTTTTAGGAGCAAACGTATGAAATTTAGAGTTTGACCTTCCTCGCTCTGTTGGCCAGTTCCTACACTCTCAAGTGTATGATGCCAGCAAACAGCCTAATCTTTGAACTCAGAACTTCTCACTTGTGTCGGGGAAGACATGATACTTAGCAGAGGTAGAAAGATAAAAGGAGCCAATATATGTTAAGGGTGTACCTCAGAATTGAGCACCCTGTAAAAATTCAGCAAATGTAGATTCTTGGGTCAATCTCAAGGCAGGTTCCTGTACATTCTTAGCATGGCACTGCAGTGGAGAGCAGCGTCAGGGGCAGGGGTCTGTCACCTGTCAGCCCTAAGCCATTGCAGAAGCCCAGTTTGAGTAGAGAATGTGAGCAGGCAACAGGAAGTGGTTTTTAGTCTCCAAACCAGAATACACACCTGGCCTGATGAGAGGGGAAAGAGCGTTCTCAGCAGCAGTTGCGACTGCCACTGCCTCTGCTTATGCTGGACAAGGCAAGATAAAAAAGCCAAGATGTCTTCTGGGCAGTGGTGGCACAGTCCATGCTGAACTCCAGGGCAGAGCTGTGGAAACTGCTGGGGAAGCCAGCTGGCCTCATAAGGAGAGTCTCCTTCAGCAACAGAAATCGCAGCAGTTGCAAGAACAAAACAGAAAACTTTTTAAATAAAATGTTTGCTCACATACCAACAATTTTCTTAAATCTACATGGAAAATTAGTACCAATTTGGAGACAGATGAAAGATCTAAAATAATAACTTAACCAAGGAGTGTTTCTCCCTCATTTTCTCTAATTTCAAAATTCAAAGTGATTACCACTTTAAAATCTTGGTTTGCGTGTGTATGTGTTTGTGTGTGTTTCAGTGTGTATATATGTGTGTGTTTTGTCTGCAGTGAGTATTAGTACATTTTCTGCTATTTTCCTCCAAAGAAAAACAGATTGGAGAGACGAAACTCTAGGCTGACAATATATAGTTTTGTAAATACAACATGTAACGATACAAGCATTTACCAACAGGCATTAGCTGTAACAATATGAATTCCGTGGCTGAGCAGTAGAAAACACATTTAGAGCTACTGCTGTACAGCATGTTACTGATTCCGTAGGATTGTGTTTATTGAGATGTACAGTGAAGCCTAAGGAGCTGATTGCACACAAGAAAGGAATCTAAATTGACTTCTCCAAATTTCTGCTGCGTTCAGGTAATAAAAGCCTAACACTGTGGACTCAAAACAAAATCTCTGTCAAAATGAATGGTTAGTTGGAGATTCAGTCAGAAATGTCAGGCTAAGAAAATAAGTCAACCTTTTTCCTTTTGGTGGTTGTAGGAGTTTTTTTGTTGTTGCTGTTGTTCTGTCTCTCTCTCTCTCTCTCTCTCTCTCTCTCTCTCTATCTATCTCTTGTTCTGTTTGTTTTCTGTGTTTGCTATTGAGACATCAGGCATCCAGTCATGAAAAACAATGTCCATGTCACTAAAATGGCCTCCAGGCATTCAGTATATCTACATTGGGGTTAAACATCTGTGTGAAGATGTGACAGCACACCCTATAAAAGGTATTATTGAGTAATATAGACTTTCTGTAATAACCAAACAGTAAAGAATATAGCTTTTTAAAGGTCTCCCCATGGCTGATCTCATGACTCAAAGATAAGACACTGTGCTGCAAGCTAAGTAATAAAATCTGGTGGATACTCTGGGCTGGCTTGTGACAAATCATATCAAAGTATTATTAAAGAAAGAACTTGAGACCCAAGACTATTATTGATTCTTGACAGAATTTCTTATAAATAAAGTGTTGCAATCAGGTCCCGGACTTGCCAAGGTCCTGGTAGAATTCTTCCTATTATAGGGGAGGCTGCGAAATAGTAATGCTCCATTAGTGAGAGCCGAAAGCCTCTGTGTGCGGCACCACAAGGATGGGTCATGGTCAAAAGAGAGCCAATAAGAACACAATTTCCAAAGGCCTTTTAAGGCCCTCTTTGCTGATCCCTTTTTGAAATGGGTAAAGCTTCCTCTGAGCTTCAACGCAAAGCCGTTTGCGCCCCGACTGTGTTCGCAGAATGAATCTGTGACCCTTCTGAGCACTGAGGACACACCTCCATTAGTGTCCATATTCTTACAGAAAAGAGGCTGATACAGTCAACTGAAATGACAGGGTGATAAATATAAAACCACTATCATCAATAAGACTGGAATGTAAAAGCACTTAGTTTCAGCCTAAGTAACTCGCAGAAAGTTTGGTTTCAAGAACCAATGCGTCATCCATCACGACTCTACCTTCTGTTGACAAAGTAATTGTAAGATATCTAGAAAGGAGGTTCAATGCGAGCTGACATTTTTGAAAGGAGGAATTGTGTGCCGTACTTACTCATTAAATGTATTTTTCCTCTACTAAAGATGTTTCCTTTTTTAGTTTATGTATGAATAACTTTAACTAAAGTTCCCTTGACACTCTGACTTTGCTCTGAATAGCACCTATGTTCATTAACATAAAACCTGAAAGAAAATAATTTTAACGTAGGTTTTTTTTAACACTTCAAAAGCCTCTAACAAATTGATAGAGCACAATTATGCATTCTAAAGGGAATTATAAAGAGATCACAGAAGGTTGAAAAGTTCTAGTTAAAAAAATAAAAAAAGAAAAACTTTGGGGTGAAAAAGAAAAGAAAAATAGGCAGTTAGTGCTAAACTTTGATACACATTGAATACAAGTAAACTTTGAATTTTTAGGTGTTTTTTATTTTCCTACAAAGGCAGTGTTCACAGGGAATAAACAAGAACCCACAGCAGGGATACGGTTCAGATAATTTGACAGAATGAGGTATATTTTATTCCAATGCATGAATTTTGAAGTCAGACAGACCTGGGTTTGAATTTCTGCTCTGCCACTTTCTACCAGCATGATGATGAGTAAGTTACTTTTTTCTCTCCAAGACTGTTTCCTCATTTATAGCTGGTGTGAGGATTAAATAACACAGTTTTTAAAAAGCACTAAGCATACAGCTTTGCACACATAAAGCATTTAATAATTTAATCTTCCCAATCCCCATCCCAAGCAAATCATGAGATAATAAGTTCTCCCTTTCTTACAGAATTTTTTTGGAGGAACTAATTATCGTTATTAAAAAGCTCCAGGGTAGGAATAACATAAACTTTCTTCTGACATGGGTACATCAATGCGGGCTTACACTTCTACCTGTTTACTGGCAAATGGAGCATTCCTGGAATTTCTTTGCACCATATATGTCTCTCAATTCTTTTTTTTTTTTTTTGTAGTATGCTTAAATCCTATCTCTTCCTAGGAATCATTCCAGACTCTTCTAGTTGGATTCCCATTTCTCTGGTGGGAAGCTCTGGAGCTTAATTTCCAATGTATATTGCGAGTTTCTGGAGGGCAGGAGCCATGACTTGTTCACTTTTGCCCTCACAACACCTAGTCCTGCCTTTTACTAATGGAGAACACTCAAGAAATACACATTGAATGTCTGTTGGTCTGTTGGCTTGCCTGTCTTATAAAACCAGGGTAAGGGCAAATCCCAGGACTTGAAATAAAATCCCTAAGCAGCTGAACCGTGCCCTTTTTTCATTTTGCAAACGCAGTCATTGCAACCACCATACAGAGTCACTGAAATTCAGGCAGTCAATCAAAACCATTTACTGAGCCCCAAAGTGCTGTAAGTAAGGGGTATGCAAAAGAAATCCAAAGCTATACGCCAACCTTTGAGAAACTTACTATCTTGCTAAGAAAATATACGTGAGGGGGATGTTAAAAAACACACCACCGCCATATGTAGGTCATAAATCTTAGACTGCCAGGCAATAAACCTCAGCGGATATGTTCCCTGTTGCCCCCAGCCACTGTATTTAAGTTATAGCGCAGAGAGTGTATCAGTAAAACTATATTGGACCTGTTGCTCTGCATGAGACTAGATTTATATTTAGCTCAAAAGTCCAGGCAACCAGGACAAATCTCCTTTCTTTGTTTCAAGTGACAGCCCTTCCTAGTGGCTAAGGATGTGAGAGGTGAGGACAATTCACCTTGGTCAGCATCTCTGCTTTCTCTCTCTTTTTTCTAAAACCTGTCTGGCCCAGGGCAAGTCACTTAACTTCTTTGTCTATCACTTTCCTCACCTGCGAAAGGGAGTGAAAATAGAATCTTCTTTTGTTTTTGTTTTGAGTCAGGAACTCTGTCACCCAGGCTGGAGGGCAATGACACTCCACAGCCTCACCACATTCACCAAAGCCTCGACCTGCTGGGCTCAGATGATCCTCCCTCTTTAGCTTCCGAGGAGCTGGGACTACAGGCGTACACCGCCACACCCAATTAGGATCTTCTTCATAGCATTTTTGGAGGGAATTAAATTAGTGAACTCAAGTTAAGCAATTACAACAGTACCTGGCACAAAGTGAGCCCTTAACAAGCACTATGTATCATTAACTGTCTCTTGGAAGCAACAGAGTTTGTCAAGAACATCATTCACTGAGACTCTTGACTCCCTGGCAAAACGTATCCTTCCACTTTGATAAGTTTACCCTGTGCCTTATTGCTGGTTGGGCTTGCCCTTTTACTCCAAATTACCTTGGTTTGTCGGTGGAACTTGCAAGGAAATAAAAACGAGCTAGGGAGAAGGGGTTAAGTGGTATCTTACGGGGACTCTTATTTAGAAATGTAACAGGAAGTGGAGCTTGGTGAAGAGAAAGAGGACAGCAGAGAGGTTGTCAATCATTTAGCTGAGAGGCGGGGCAGAGCCAGGACCTGCAGACCTCAGGCATGCGTTGATCTTGCAGGTCTAACAGACTGCCATTACTTTACATATCCACCTCTAGACTTCCAAAATCTCTTCACTACGGGTTTTCTTATCCTCGTTTTAGAATTTAGAAAACCAAGAGCATCATTCACTAAGGCGCTGGGAATTTGTGCCTTGTCCATGGTGAGACAAACAGCATGTGTTGAGTTCAGTATTGGCTTCTGTCTGACTCCAAACTCTTGAGTCTTTCAAAGACACCCTTCTTTTTGTGAAATAGTTTTCAAACTAGGAGAAAAATCGTTTCGCCAGAAATCAGATTTAGGGTCTCCCTTTCACCCTGCACATAGGTTAGAGCCACTAGTAAATTTCTCCTGAAATCTGGAAAGCAACTGACTTTAAACAGAATCCTGTCTGTATATTATGTGTGCTAAGCAGAGAACCTCTGATTCTTCACCTTGAAACTTCCTCTGCCCCAACGCAAAATTTAAAAGACAAAAAACAAATATTCTTTTGGTGTTTAGATGTTCTGTTGCCTGTCTTCTGCAGCAGCCTTTGGGTCCCCGGAGCACCTGAACCTATTTATTTTCCATCTGTTTCTTGCCTTCCTAAAGCAATTTTATTGCACCCCAGAAGGCTTTGCTTCTCTCATTTAGAGAGAGGGAGAAGCACTGAAAGACATACAGGATGCGCCAGAGACTTTGCAGGTAGGCAAGCAGGATAAACAGGTTCAAGAGCTCAGGAATGCAGATTTTGTAGCACTTTGGCAGGCGTTGGGTGGGCTGACTCTGGCCTGCAAGATTACAATCCCAGGGGACCCATACCTCGGAGTCAATTTTGTGGAGAGGAAGCTGACTTTGCCACACAGTGGGTGCAGCTCTGAGTGCTACTAAGAAACAGAGGTGCGAAGGGCGTACAGATTTTTGGAAAGGTAGATTCTCCTGCATCCTGTCAAAAGGTAAAGAGGAAAGATTTGGAATGCCTGTGGGACGGCAGAACATTAGGAGGGCTTAGAAAAAATCACTCCCTCCCCAAGAATAGCCTCAGGTTTTTCCATCTTAAGCCAGGACATCTAAAATCTATTGTTTTGTTTTATCAGTGGTGGACAGCTAGCTATTTCTGGGGAAAGACTCCCCTATGAAACCCTGGAAACTGTTTCCCTAGAGGCATACCAGTTTTAATGGCTCCTGTTTGGACACAATTAGGACTGGCTTGAGGAACTGGAAGAATATGAATCAGCAGGGGTGAGGCGATGCAGTAGAGGCCAAAGGGGACCCATTCATAACTTTTCAGGTATCTGGAAACAGCATTCACTCATGGGCTTCTCTTCCTCCGAATTGTTATGGGAGCCAATTATTCCACCTATTAGGTTTTAATGTGGCACCAATAAGTCAAAACCAGTTTAACAACTAAGAATTATAGTTGGTATAAAATGTTTGAATTTGGGCTAATAACATATACTAAGTTATAGACAGATGAGATTTAAAATGACTAAGGTAAGAAATTGGGTTCATAATGGACACATTAATAGACCACTAAACTGACTTTAAAGGCTCTGGCAGGCACAGTCAAGACACCAAATATATAACAACTCCATCTATCTTGCGCTTCCTCATCGTGTCACCTAATAGAATTTCAAACACTATTAACACACTGATAAATGGTTATTATATATTACCCATGCATGCTGCCTTATGAATTAAAGGACAAGACCAGGCATCAGGCATTTGTTGTATTGGGTTGCATCTCTCTTCACTCTTGATACTGAAATGCTGAGTTTTGCTTCTCCAGATTGTTTCAATAGCCAGAAACCCCTTTCTAATATCAGAAGACAAAACAAACAAACAAACGAAAAAATCCATTCTGGCCACATCTCTGACTGGATGAATATCCAGAATAGCGTGAGAGAAAGGCATCCGCGGCAGTTTCTGTGGGACTGAGCTGACCAATATCTTAGGGGCCAGATCTACTTCTTCATTGCCACATTTGGCAGGCCAAGAACTAGCATCATTCATTTATTCACCAAATATTTTTTGAGCAACTACTCTAAGCTAGGCATTGTTTTAGTCACTGTGAATATGATAACAAAAAAAATACACGCAACTCATAGTGCTTGAGGATTTGTGGGAGAGATAGCCACTAAACAAATACCCCAAAAAAGGTTAATTATAAATATAATTATTATGTGAGACCTAAGGAAGAGAGAGAGAACCCAATAATGATTCTCTGAGAAGTGATAGTTAATCAGCAATCTGAATATAAATAAGATATTTTCAAGTAAAGAATTGAAGAAACAAATATATACAAAGTATCTGAAACAGAAAAGAGCTCTTCTACTTACCAAAGAAAAAGGAGTGTGACTAACAGGGGACATTTCATGAAGATCATGGTAAAGATTTCGTAGGAAGTCACTGATGAGATTTAAGCAGAGACATGTGGTTCTATGTGAGTTTTTAAAAACACTACTCTTACTGCTATGTGGACAATGAATTGCAGACATCAAGAGAGACAGCTAGAAGTATAATTAGGAAGCAATTCCAGTAATCCCTGTGTGAGATGATCAAGGCCTGAGTCAGAATCAGGATGCTGACAGTAGAAATAAAGAGCACTGAAAGGAGTCCAGATCCATTTTGAAAGTAAGATCAATGAGACCTGTGATGGATGATCGGATGGAGAGATAGAGAGAGAGAAGCAGGTGTCAAGAACGACTTCCAGAATTCTGGCATGAGGATCTGGGTGGATAGAGATGCTATTTAGCCACCCAAGCTTCTAGAAGTATAAATCTATAAGGAAATTACATTAAAAGCACATCAATCCCTTGTCTGTTGCAATAGTTTAATTTCTAGAAGCCTCATTGACATAGAGCTGAGTCAAGTAAGAGATAACACTTCCATGGGAACCAAAATAGATATCACAAAATCTATGAGATAAACTTGTGTGCTTTAACATGGAAAAGTCCCTAAACTCTCCATCAAAATCACCTATTTATTCTTCCTCTAAATATAATACATTGAACTTCCTCATATAGCATTTATATGGCCCAAAATTAAGATATGACGAAGCATACAGAAACGAATGAATAACCCCACCGAGTAAACAGAAATATTTGTAAGAATATGGAAATAAAATGAGCATAACTTGCCGTGTGAAAAATCATGCGTGTGAAATGGAGAGTTCTCTTTGTTTTGATCATATTTGCCCAAGAAAAATACGCCTCCTCTCAATTTTCCCCAGATACGTTGATTCATTAAAATAATTTCTATTACTGCTCTTATTTCTCCCTTAGTTTTTTTGTCCTATTTAGTTCTCCCATTTCCTTTCCCTGTCCTTCTTATCTTTACTTTTCACTCTTTTTCATGGGCAATTACAAAATTAGACTGTCAATACTTACAGTGAGATCTATGAGAAAAGGCACTGTGAAGGTTGGAGAGAGTTTCCCAAAAGCCAGCAAATACATAGTGGAAGATCGTAAGAACCCTTCTGAATTCCTACTGAAGTGTTACCAGATTTGCTATCCTCAAAAATGTTCAGAGATTCTTATTTATCTTTGTATCCTTAGATCTTAGCACACTAAACAGGAAAATTGCTTTAAAATTTCTTTAGGGAATGGATGCAACCATTTTCTAAGGAAATAAAATAGGATCCTTAGAAGTGGTAGTGGGGTCTATTTGACAAGGACAGTTGTAAAGGCAGTCGGTGGCAGGGCAACTTACACAAAAGAGACAAGGGGAACCTTTAGGTAAAATATTAGAAGGCCTTTCTAATTGCCAGGGTAAATCATTTTTTTCATGTTAGATTATTCAGGAAGGTTGTAGAATCTCTTTCCTTTGAGATTTAATTTAATTTGATGTTTTTGTTATTGCACATATAATTTATAAGAAATTGAAACAAAAAGAAAATATAAACCCAAATCCCTAGCAATTGAACACATCAAATTAAACTCTGGTTTATGTGATTTTTTTTTTTCTTAGTCCCTTCCTACAACAAAGATATACACACACACAAACTGAGTAGTAACTGAGCAGTGGTAATCACAGTATATATATATATATATAATTAAACATTTTGATTCTTTTATGTAATAGTATACCATAAACTTTGTAAAAAGTTTCAGTCATGATCTTATTGACTATGTTAAAAATTCTATCTATTTGAGGATAGTGATCTGATCACCTACAAATATTTCAAAAATTTCATTAAAATAACAACAATAATATATCAAAAGAAATACATAATACACGATGGAATACTACGCAGTTATAAAAAAGAACATAATCATGAATTTCGCAGCAACCTGGATGGAACTAGAGTCTATAGTACTGAGTGATCTTTCACAGCAACAAAGATCTGTGTATCACATGTTCTCACTCATAAGTGGACCTTGAACATCTATCGTAATGCTATAAGAAAAGGATCAACAGTGATGGGAATCTATGGGGGAGACAGGGAGAGCAAGGGTGGTGGAATTAATGGTAGTCAATATCTGTCTGAGGACAGGGGGAGGGACATCCCTTATCAACAAGGGTGACTGAATGATGCATATTTGTATACCTAACTCTTAACTGCATCCCACAATTTTAAAATAAAAAATGTTAAAAAAAGAAGAAATACATAACTATCCATTAATTCATGTGTTTGTTCATTCTTTCATTCAGCATATATTTATTCAGTGTTAACCTTGTGTCAGACACTTTTGCAGGCTCTGTATACAATTAAGCATTTTGATTCTTTTTGGTCCATGGTGGGAATTAGAGTTTATTTCTGCTCTCCTAGTGATTACAATCTAAAGAGAGGGAAGGCATTCTTCCCAGGGAACTTCAGAAAGGCTTCCATGTTGGAGTTGGTAGGCATGAAGATCAGAGTGGGTTTGGTGTATAGTTCAGGACACTTAAATAAAGGAATTTCTAGAAAACAGCTGGTGATTCCTCCATCTCCCACGAGTGTACATAGCAGCATTTGCCTCCATTCCAGTTGAGTCCTTGGGAGCTGATTTCTCTTGAGTCTTTCAGGGGGTTGGAAATGGAGAGGAGACCAGGACTGGAGATAACTCTGGAAGCACGCAATAGTCCGAAGCATGAGTGGAGCTGGGGAAGAGGGAGAAAAGACAGACCTAGGGTGGCACAGGAATGAAGGAAAGATGTCACTTTATTCTGGTCTCAGACTCAACGCTCCCTTCCAATGGCAGTGATGGAATATTGCACCTGCCTATGACCTTCTCACACACGCCACAGAGAAGCTTGATTATCAGAAGCACATCCGCTGGCAACCGTACCAGGAGAGGAGGAGGCCCTTGGTAAATTGGGTAGTGACAACAACAACTTCGTCATCTACATACGCTATATGCGTGATTCTCATCTATCCATGTTAATAGTTACCTAACCAATGCCATAAAAAAGAGCTATCAATTCTGTTGGAGAGGTCACATATGCTTTCTTAAAAAAAATACATAAAGTGAAAGAAATTACTTGAGTGAAGCTAACCACAGTGGCTCATACTTGTAATCCCAGCATATTGGGAGATCGAGGTGGGATCTTGAACAGCAGCTCAAGACCAGGCAGGGCAAAGCAGTGAAACTTTGTTTCTACAAAAAAATAAAAAAATAAGCCAGGTGTGGTGGCCATGCGCCTATAGTCCCAGCTACTCTGGAGGCTGAAGCAGGAGGATTGCTTGAGACCAGGTGTTCAAGTTTATGATGAGCTGTGAAAGTGTCACTGCACAGAAGCCGTGGTGACAGCCGGGGTGACTCTTACTCAGCAATACCAAAAAAAGAAATTACTTGAGGATGCATTCCAGCAAAACAAAAAGGGAATCCTGAAATTATAAATTTGTAACTTGTATGAACTTAAAGCACTAACCCAGGTCAATATAAAAAGAAGACACTTTTACAGCAGGCCTAATAATCAATGTGCAAAATTAGTGACAGCATCATGTAAGGAATATCTTTATTAAGTTGATTCCATTACAAATTATAAAATTTAGAAATTAAAAGTTCTCTATAATAAGATAAAATCATTTGCCTTTTCCCTATCTCAATAAGGAAAATAAAATCGTTCAGCAACTCTAAGAATAAACAGAGCCAGGGAAAGCCATCATCCACATGTCAACACACTCGAAGGAAGTTAACCAAGTGCAGTCAAGAAAGCAGACTTCGTTTGTTCTTGATGCTCAGCGTCGACATTCTCCTTCAAGTGATGGAAATTAAATGACACTGATGAACACGTACTTCTCTGTGGAGCCCAACTTTTCACTTAGTTCTGCTGTAAATAATACTTACATTACAATGATATTACATAGGTGTCTGTTTAATTTCACTTTATAAACTTATCAACTTATAGACAAAGCTTATAGACAATTATAATTACAAAGCAAGTAAGAGTCATAGTTAACAGGAGTTGGGACCTGGAGAAAGGGAGAGAAAACTGGATAGAAAAAAAAGTAGTGTCAATAATTTTCTTATTTATCTACTTAAGAAGTCAATAGATACTCTCCAATTGGATCGATAAAGAATAAATAGAGGCCTAGATATTTATTTAGTTATAAATGTTACAGCTAAAAGTATTAGAATATAGCTAATAAAATTGAGAGATCAATGTGTTAAAATACTAATGTTTTACAGTTTGGCACAAATAAGTGCAATCTAAAGTTGACAAATTGAAAAAACAGGTATCTCAATATACTATTTAGAATTTATGCAACAATTCATGGTAGATGAACCTGGACTCTCACTACAGTCTGTTATATTGTTTTTAGCGGATGACTCAGGAAAATAGCTCTCCGTAAGAAGTGATAAAAGGACTCATAACTGTCATTCAATTTTAAGTCTAATTTCTCTAGGAGGAGACAATTGCCTGTGGTTTTTGTGTGTTTGGTAACCAAACTTTAATTCCCATGAGAAGCAAAGTTTACTAAATGTCCCGTTTGGATACAATGAGAACCAAAGAAAAAGCATCTCAAGAAGAGAAATTTCCAAAGCAATAAGGCTACCTGGAAGAGTAGGGAAAGCACTGGGAAGACCACATATCCTGTTTTGATACTTGATAATGTGTTCTGGATATGGCAAAGCAGGAAGAATCTAATTTGGATCTTGCAAAGTTTAGGCACCCTTCTCATGCTTTTGGGACTTGAGTTTGGCTAGTTAGCCCATCTTTTTTTATTGATGAAATACATGTAGCTGATTTTGAGAAAATATTGTAATTAATGATAATCACAAATCAAATAATTGAAGTAATTAATGATAATCATAAATCAAATTCAACTTTGATCCATTCTGGACCTTTTTTTTTTTTTTTAAGAGAGGGATCTCACTATGGTGCCCAAGCTAGAATGCAGTGACTATTCACAGGTCCCAAACTACATCCCTGAATTCGGGCTCAAGCCTTCTGCCTCTGCCAACTGAGTATTTGAGACATCTGCACCAGGCTCACCCTCTGAACAATTTAAATACTGCTTTAAAGAAAAACCAAGTTTGCTGTCAGAATCCTCTCTCTTCAGAGTACATGTTAGAGAAAAGCTAAAAAAGAGATTGTGCTTAGATGCTCAGGTCATAGCTTATAAGTACGCACAAGGGGAACCCAAAAAACCTGGAAATTTTTAATAGAAAATTGTGCATGTATTCTTACATGTTTAAACGTCAGTCGCCTTTGAAGTACTCTTCATTTGATACAATACACCTGTTGAGATGCTTTTTCCACTGCTCAAAACAGTTTTTGAATTTGTCCATTTTGATGCCTTTTAGTGCTTTTGTTTTTTGTTTGTTTGTTTGTTTCTCCTCTTCCACATGGGCAAAACGTTTCCCTTTGAAGACTTTTTTCATCTGGGGAAACAAAAGAGTCACTTGGGATGGGATCAGGTGAACAGAGAGGTTGGGGCATGGGAGTCATGTCATTTTAGGTCAAAAACTGATGCACGGGTTGGGCGTGGTGGCTCACACCTATAATCCCAGCACTTTGGGAGGCTGAGGTGAGAGGATTGCCTGAGTCCATGGGTTCAAGACCAGCCTGGGCAACTTGGCAAGACCTCATCTCTACAAAAAATTAAAAAAATTAGCCAGGTGTGGTGGCACATACTTGTGGTTCTAGCTACTTGGAAGGCTGAGGTGGAAGGATAGCTTGAGCCCAGCAGGTTGAGGCTGTAATGGCCGTGAGCAGCGTGCCACTACACTCCAGCCTGGGTGACAGAGTGAGACTCTAACTAAAAAAAAACAAAACAAAACTGATGAACACTCAGCACACTGTGGGCATGTGTGTCATCATGTGGAAGAACCAGTCAGCTGTTTGCCACAATTTTGGACACTTCTACAAGGCAGCCTTTCTCAACAACGCCAGCTGCTACACTGATGCCGATGGGTTCCTAGAATACTTTCCTACCTAACAAGGAACCCTGTACTACCAAGGGCCCACCCACAAAAGAGAATTCTAGGGGTTTTTGTTCCTCTCTCCCTTTGTATTACTAGCAACTAGGGCTGCCAAGGGCTGTCTTTACTCCTGCTATCTTGTGTCGTATTAGTATGCATGCCATGTGACACCAGATAGACCAGGTAACTAGTTATGCTTCCCTTATGAGCTGTGTGCCCTTTGGCAGTTACAAAATCTCTCCAAGTCTCTTTTTCTCCCTTGTAAAGTGGACATAGTAAAGATTATTAGACATTACCTGTCTACTTTGTTGATTTATTATGCTCATCAGGTAAGACCAGTTGTTAAAGGCTCTTTGTAAATTTAATGCGTTATGAGTAGTAATATACCATCATGGAATAATTTTTTTAAAAGAAAACTCTTCTATTTGGCTCATTGCTTTTTACTTTTGCTCTTGGCTAGCATCGAATATGTTGATAGCATAAAATTTCAAAACATTTTGCCAGTTCGTTGGCGTTGCTGCTCCCAGATCAAAAGGGCTCCCAGATCAACGTGACCACACCAGTGAGATGAGAGTTAAGTTTCCTGGCTAACCCATAACATCAGAGCTCTAATTTGGAATCTTTGAGGTTGGCTACTTCCAAAATTAGATACACTGGGTGGTTCCTTTCTCTACCCTTCATTCCCAAGAACCTTCATCTTCTGTTATTTCTCTCTGTCTCTGTCTACAGTCAATGGCTTAAACATTTCTATATCTCTTCAATTTGCTAGTTGCTCTGAACTTTTGTCTCCTACCTATCCTCTTGCATCATCAGTGAACTGTGATTAGATGTTTAATAACTTACTAGACTCCCTTTCATGTAAAGCATTCGAAGTGCCAATTACTGATTGGTACGGCCAGGGGAAACTACATTTTGATTAAATGGGGCTTATGATAAGAAATAAAAGATAAGAAATAAAACTTTTGTGACAGACAGAGCTGCTAACCAAACTGAGAATGCTTCTCTAGGTATTTTTCTATCTCTTGAATGATTCAGAACTATGAATTTTATGTATTCTTTCTATGTATTTTTCTTTCTATGTCTTTTTCTAGTAAAAAAATGAATCAAAATGAGAGTCAGCAATCTATTACTTTTATTAGGTTGCAACACTGCACAAAATGCTATAGAAAGCATGAGAAAAGACAAATTCTTTTAGCAGGCTAATTAAAGAAGAATCCTTGGTCCAGGTGCAGTGGCTCAAGTCTGTAATCCCAGCACTTTGGGAGGCCAAGGCAGGATGATTTCTTGAGCCCAGGAGGTGGAGACTAACCTGGGCAACATAGTGAGACCTCATTTCTACAAAAAATAAAATAAGCCAAGGGCAGTGGTGCACGACTGTAGTCCCAGCTACTCAGGAGGCTACAGTAGGAGGATAACTTGAGCCCAGGAATTCAAGTTTGTGGTGAGCCATGATTGTGCCATTACACTCCAGCCTGGGTGACAGAGTGTGACACTGACTCAATAGAAAAAGGAAGGAAGGAAGGGAGGGAGGGAGGAAGGGAGGGAGAAAGAAAGGAAAAAAAAAAAACCATGTACCCTAATCTTCCGCATCACTATCTTTTTAAAATAATCTGTAGAACAAAGAAGTTTGATCTGTTGTTGTTTTCCAAGGACGCATGTGGTAGTTTTGACATGTTTATGGTAATGCGTTAGTTGCATAACACACTGCTTTTGGATGTTATGTATCTATCGAACAAATAATTACAAGAATACTCTAGGATTCAGTGTTCAATTCCTTTCTCTAGCTACACTCACTACTTCAGTGAGTCCATCTACTTCCATGGCTATAAATACCACCTAATGTTTTTGCTTTCTAGCAAAATTCTAGCCCCAACCAGACCACAATGCATATGCTCAAATACCTACTCAACTTTACATTTGATTTTTTAATAGTCTTGTCAAACTTAACTTTTACCAACAAAATGAAACTCCTAATTCCCCTAAGGGCCGCCAACTACTCCTCTCACGACGTTCCCCATACCTGTTCAAGGCACCAACATTCATCCAGAGGCTAATATTAAAATCTTGGATTCGTATTTGATTCTTTATCTCATGTCACACATTCAACTCATCAACATATCTCTGCCAAAGAGACATTTAAACTATTTCCCAAATTAAACCATTTCTCGCCATATCTGCACATTTCATCCCATTCCAAACACCACCACCTTTTATACGACACCTTTTATAGGCCTCCTAGCTGCTTTGCCACTTCCATTTCCTATACAATCTATGACTTCTTCAAGCTAATCTCATCTGTACCTTTCAAAGGCTTATTGGTTTATGTAAACTAAAATTCAAAATCTTTGCCAGACACTGCATGAACTGACCTCTGACGATTTTACTGTCCCGTCATTTCCATTCTTCCTGGAGCTTACGGAACCTTACCTTGACTAGTTTTGTTCTTCTCTCTACATTTGCTGATCTTTATGCCTAGACTAACCAGACATTCTGGATCACCTAGAGTGCAATATATGTCAGCTGACCTGAGGTTTCATTTGGTTTGGCATTATGAGTCCCTGATTTCAGCTTCATTAAAATAAATTGCAATTGGTTTGGTAAGCCTCCACTTTGTAATTCCAGCTCTTGGCATCCTCTTGTCTAGCCCTGCATGAGACACACGTGCAGTGAATCGAGTTCTCATTTGAATATGGGGTAAAATGTGAAAAATGATGGAGAACAATCTGTCACTCTTATTCCCCTGTGTCCCGTTTCAAAGAGACATGCAGTGGGCCTGTAAGCAAATGGCTAGGGACAGTTCACGTCTTCTAGTCTCAGGGATGCTGGAGGAGCCCTACGGTGCTACATCCTCTGACAACCACTTGGTGTACCGGAGATGCACGAAGTCACCAGATATGTAAAGCACATCCAGAAAATGAGACTGTACGTAGAACACTAAGAAGTATAGGCTGAAAACCCTTATACGAAGATTTGGTTCTTGTTTGATATTGATTTACAATAATTTATATATTTCAAGGATATATCATATATTTACATTTTATATTTAAGATTATATATAGTTCTGGTACATGAAATATATACATTTGCATTTTATAACTTTTTTGAAATAAAGTGTTTCAACAGCCATGACCTTAAAAGTGTGTCCTGAAGAAAAATAAAAGTGCCGATTTTTTTGGTGCTCATATTAATGAGAATGTTTAACTTGCTCATAATACTTATCAACATTTCTTACTTACTTTGGGGACCATAAATGATATCACTGACATGTGAAAACCAGAAGACGTAAGTCTGTTAAAGCATCAGCATCTATTTCTAAAATTAGTGTTTATTTTAAAGCCTGGCCCCCAAAAGGTAAGTTAACTTATGTGGATGAGCAATGTATGTTTACAAGTCACTCTGTGAGCCATGACTTTGCATCTAGATCAAAGGATTGTGTTTGCTATCAATCCCACGTTTTCTTTTACATGAGTGAAAAGTGAAGGCACAGCTCTTCACATGCCAGGTTCATCAGCAGAAGAAGGGGTGTCAGATAGAAAATCAGTTCATTGTAATGGTCCAATTTTTTTTATACAATTCACAGAATCAAAGGAAAGCTTTGGGAGTGGATTTTATTAGAGGTGAGACACACAAAATTATTATAAATGCCATTGCAAAATGTTTTTACAAGTGAAACATTGAGACACAAATTATGTTTTGCTGTGATCTTAAAAATATACACTTAGAAAAGCACAGTCATGGTAAAAACATAGTTCTAAATGAAAAAGCTTATAGAGCAGACATGTACTTGGAATTGATACTGATATATACATAATTCATAATTCCAAATAAATTGAGATATTTCACCAAGGAAAATAGAAATTGTGAGCCGAGTATGATGGCCCACACTTGTAATCCCAGTACTTTGGGAAGCGGAGGCTAGAGGATTGCCTGAGTCCAGGCGTTAGAGACCAGCCTGGGTAACTTGGTGAGACCTCATCTCTACAATAAATCAAAAAAGTAACTGTGTGTGGTGGCATGTGCCTGTAGTTCCAGCTACTTGGAAGGCTGAGGTGGAAGGATCCCCTGAGGCCAGCAGGTCGAGGCTGCATTGGCTATCTGTGTGCCACTGCACTCCAGCCTGGACAACAGAGTGAGACTCCTACTTAAGAAAAAAAAAAAAAAAAGAAATAGTGCAGTTGTAAAGACACACACACACACATGCAGACAGTGTGGTTGTAAAGACACACATACACATGGACACACACATACATACACACTCTGTAGCCAATCAACAAAATGTGATGAAAATAATGTTGAATACAAAAAATAAAAAGTACTCCAACATGAAAATATGAGCCTCCTCTCTTTGCTATCCATTATCAAAAGGGCTTTAGAAATATTAGCACTGTTGAAGAACTGCTTTTTAAAGTAACTTCTCATTCCATGAAAATATTGTGCATTTTTATGAATGATTCCAAATTTTGTTTGTATTTTGTTCAAAATCATTCAAAAATCTTTCATAAAATTATTAAGCAAATGGAGCACTAACAGACTTCAGCTTTTAAATCTTTTAACAAATTGTAATTATGAATATGAAGTGTGCAAATAAAATTATGAAAATTATTTCTACAAAAGCAAGAGAGGAACTGAACAAATAAAACAATGAAAACTCAAACACTGTGGAAGCTTTTACTCTGAGATTTTATAATTGTGCTTTGGAATAGCTCCATTTATGAGAAGAAATCTCATGATAAATTTTCTATTTTTAGTTGGATAAATCTACATTATATACTGGAACTGGATGAAATTAAGAAGGTTTATTATTTCAGAGCATCTATATATCTGTATCTGACAAAACATTCAAAAGAATCGTTAATAAAGAAAATGTATTTGATGAGTTTTGCCTTGTAAAAATATTTGTCAAAGAAAAGCCCTGAAAGACATTTACCTGTGAAAATATTTGGTCTGAAATGTTTACATATTTCAAAGTAAAAAATTTTTAAGAATATTCTTCATTTCACAGAATATGTTTGGAGGTTGCCTGGTACCTCAACATTCATGTAGAAAACATTATTTACAATTCAAAATATGATGTAGAGAAAAATTAAAGATGCCAAAAATGTCAAATGTGATAACCTTAAAATGCAACTTGGAAGAAGATTGTAGAAAGTTTTATGGAAAAAAAATAAAAGTAAAAAGGACATATTGAAAAAAATGCATTCCTCTAAAAAGCACCCGTAACATAGTCTAAAGACAGATATGCCTTATGAAGCATATAAAGATAAGTCTAGACTAGCTATTCAACCTCTTTATAAAAAATATTCAGGTAGCTACTATTATTTTTACCTTACTTACGTTATTTCTTAG
Source organism: Cephalopachus bancanus (assembly GCA_027257055.1). NCBI lineage: Eukaryota > Metazoa > Chordata > Mammalia > Primates > Tarsiidae > Cephalopachus > Cephalopachus bancanus. The sequence continues at coordinate 1,464,272 of JAPVLO010000047.1, read as the reverse complement.
TGTTTGAATAATCAACAGCAATACTTTTTTTTTCCTCTTGATCATTTTGGTACATGAACCACAAACTCTTTTTCCTCCATGCTGTTTGTTTTTATTTAAAACTGTTTGAGTTGGACTTTCTGTCACTTGCAAGCCCAGTCACTACATTTAATAAGACTGTTTTAAAGAAATAGGGAGATAATATGAAACACTTAGCAACTTGTGTAACACATCATATGTTCTCCATAAAGGTGGATATTCCTATAAATTTGGTAAAATGTGTCAAAAATACTGAAATAACAAGTCTCTAACATATATTTGATGTAATTTGGATAACTCTAATTATGTCTCTCACTCAATCAACTTTTTCCCTATAGCTGACTACTTTCTTTGATTACTTTGTGGTTATCAGGGCAATCAATATTAGTTTGAAATAGGCTATAGGAGAAGTACACTGAAAGGTTACTTTTTGTAGTGAAACTTAAGACACACTATAATAACTTTTTTTTTTTTTTTTTAGTCGGAGTCTCACTCTGTCACCCAGGCTGGAGTGCAGTGGCAACCTCATAACCACTGCAGTCCCGATCTGCGGGCAAGTAATCCTTCCGCCTCAGCCTTTCAAGTAGCTGGAACCACAGGCATGCACAACCATGCCTAGTTAATTTTTTGATTTATTGTAGAGACGAGGTCTTGCCATGTTGCTCAGGCTGGTTTTGAAGCTCTGAGTTCAGGCAATCCTCTTGTCTCCACCTCTCAAAGTGCTGGGATGACAGGCATGAGCCACCGGACCCAGCCAGACCCACCTAGAATAATTTCTAATCAAATATATTTTTGACTCATGTAAGAATTTATGTGAATCTGGAGAATATGTGAATCTCCACTCTCATGACTGGAGCCTCCACCAGTCTTTCTTAGATTTTGATGCTAATACCTCAAATGGAAAAGGAATTGTCATAGGGAATTAGACTTAATCTGTTTGTTTTTGAGTCAGGGCTTTCTCTCTGTCATCCAGGCTGGAATGCAGTGGCATGATCACAGTTTATAGCAGCCTCAACTTCCTGGGCTCAGGAAGCCCAGCAGGTCGAGGCTGCGGTGAGTGACTGTGAGCGTGCCACTGCACTCCAGCCTGGGCGACAAGAGTGAGTCTCCAACTCAAAAAATAAAAAATAAATAAATAAATCATATGCTACACGGAAATAAAAGTGCTGTGGGGGAAAAAGACAACTCTATAAATGATGCTACAATGGCTCAAGAACAGAGGCAGAGGTTGGGTTTCAGTGTTGGGTCCTGAGTGAGGAGGAGAAGGGAGAATTTGAGCCAATACTCAGAGTGGATATCGAGGAGGAGCACATCCTGTTAGGGTTCAGATAGTATGAGGGAAAATGGATAGAGCAAGGGGTGCAGCACTACCAGAGCCGGCAAGCTGAAGGTGCCACGCTGGGAACCCAGAGATCTGAATAGATGAGAAGAATTGCAACACACAGAGGTGAGAGAAGAAAAGATTTATTTAAGTTCACCCCCCACAGACAGGGAGTGGGCCTACACTCCAGGTGAGTGTGGCCTCGTAGTCCCCCGGAGTCCCGGCTTAAATCCTTTTCTTGGCGATGTTGCACGTGACTGCTGTGACTTCCTTCTCAACCATCTGTGGATGTCTTGGAGAACCTGTGACAGAGAGACCCATTAATGTCCGCCCACATTATCATAGCCCCTAGAGAAGGGTGTGACAAGGATTCTCATCCTCCTGCACCTTCCCAAACGACATTCCTTAGAGCTGGTAGAGGGTGCACCTCCCCTTATCTCCCAGGCATTCCCAGTGGGCAGCTTCGGGGGGATCGTTGGCCTCCCTGTAGATAGTGCCCAATCTACTGGAAGATCGAATTCCCACCTACTCTCCCTCTGATTAGTCATAACTTTTGTAATTACAAGTTTCGTGACTTTTACTATTCTTGCCCAATGCATGATGTCTTAGGCCTTGTAAATTGCCTTCACTCTAGGCAAGCTTGATTGCCATTATGAGATACCTCCGATACCTGGAAGTCTGTTTCTGAAAAGACAACATCAGTAAAGTTAATTATACCTAAAGTGTGCATTTCTCCAAAAGCATAGCTTCTGCTTTCTCATATTTGTGTCAGGGTTTAAGAACAAGATAAAAAATGGCTTCCCACTCTCAGTCTGTCCTTTCACATCCCAGCAGAGGAAACTGCTGGAAAAAAAGACCTTATAGTGAGAGCGTGCCTGACACGTCTGAGGAACAAGGAGGCCAGTGTGGCTGGTGTGAGTGAGCAAGAGGCACCACAGAGGCACTGAAGTCAAAAGGACGATGGTTTTTACGCTGAACAAAATGAATTAATTTACAAATGTCTCTTCTCCCTGGCAAGAAAGCACCCAGGAGAGATCTGGAAGGCTGGGGTATTGAAAAATCAGCTGTATGGAATAGGGTGGGAGAGCACTTATTTGGTGGTAAACATTAAAATAAAAACTTACGTTGTCCCTAGGGACACTTTGACAAGTAGAGTACCTTTAAACAAAATGGACTGAAACAAAACAAAGGAATTCTAGCTGGAGGAAGGAAAGTGGCAGTTCTTACTGGGGAAGTGACAGAACATCAAAGCCTTGGACGGTGTTGCTTGACTGAATGATTCTCAGTCCATTTCCATGGTAGCCTTTGCAAAAAAAGTGATTGATTCTCTTTACTTTAAGCTGGTGTGTTTTCTTAAGCTGGTGTGCTTGCTACACTGCCAGAAGGATGATGGAAGGGGAGACTAGATGTGGTGCTTCTCAGTATGTGGTCCATGGACCAGCAGTAAAGCCTCACCTGGGGCCACTTGTGAAAATGCAGATCCCTAGATCCTACCTAAGTGTACTGAAGTATGCTATCCAGATAATTTTTATGTATCTAGAGCTTGAGGATACTGAACAGAAAAACACTTCCTTAAGGGTCTCTCTCACTCTGGCTTTCTAGGAACAGTTTCCCTTGCTAGGTCGCCAAAAAGTTCAGTCCCAGTGTGCCTCTTGAATGGTTTTCAGGGTCACGGGTCTTTGGATCAGATAAAGAGGAAAGGATTGAGAAACATGCCTTACAATGTTATCACAGGGACAAGGAGATGATTTTTTATTTTTTATTTTTTGGGTTGGCGTCTCACTCTGTCACCCAGACTGGAGTGCAGTGGCCGCTTCTGGCCACTGCAATCTCGACCTGGTGGGCTCCGGCGATCCTTCCACCTCAGCCTTCCAAGTAGCTGGAACTACAGGTGCATGCTACCACGCCCAGCTAATTTTTGATTTATTGTAGAGATGAGGTCTCGCCAAGGTGCCCAGGTGGGTCTCAAACCCTCAGGCTCAGGCAATCCACTCACCTCAGCCTCCTAAAGTGCTGGGATTACAGGCTGAGTCACTGAGCCCGGCTGGAGATGATTTTTAAAATTTTTTTATTCTGTAACTTTAAAGGGTACAAACGATTTTTGGTTACATGGATGCATTTATAGTGGTAAAGAAGTCTGGGCTTTAAGGGTACCCCCACCCCCACCTGTACACATTGTGTCTGATTGGAGATTTTCCTTCATACCCCTCAACCTTCTCCCTTCCGAGTCTTCAGTGTCTATTATGCTGTTCTATATGCCTTTGCAGATCCTTGGTCTAGCTCCTATATATATGTGTGTGTATGACATGTACATATATATATATATATATATATATATATATATATATATAACATCATTATCCACTGATCAGTTGATGATCATTTAGGTTGATTCCACATCTTTGCAGTGTAAATTGTGCAGTGATGAATACACAAGGTCAGGTGTCTTTTTTATATAACAGCCTCTGTTCCTCTGGGTAGATTCTAAGTAGTGAGATTGCTGGATTGAATGGTAGATCTTTTAGTCTTTTGAAAAATTTCAGGGAGATGGTTTAAATAACATTTTTAAACATTGTTCGTTTCTATAACTATACAAACATGAAAAATGTTGTGAATAATTACGAGGTGGAGGTGACCTTTTCTTAGTGATGTTTGGATTTGAGGATATATTAATTCCTCTGAGTGTGTATGTTGTTGATTGTGATAGTTCGAGTCAATGAGAAATAATGATGGTTAAATACCTGAGATCTATTGCCTTGTTAGCTATGATAACAGCCAATGACAACATAATCTAAGGAGATTTACTGTTTGGCTGTAGAAGAAATATCAAGTTAAAAGTATAATTAAAATACTTATTAGCCTGCTGACTTAAGAGTGGGTTAAGACATGCAATATCCCAAGAGTTGGCAATGACTTGTTACCCATTTTGTATCAAGCCCACCTTGCCCCATGTAATATCTCCACCTACTCTAGAGAAACTGAGAAAATGGACTCACTCATGTTTTTTTTAATTTTTAGTTTGAGAGTCAAAGACTTGAAAAACATTCCTTGTTGCAACACCAGCAATTATTGAAATTCTATAATCACCACATCTGAGACCTTTCTTCATACCGGGATAATGCAGATGGTCCCTTGACTTTTTTGTTTTTTAAGGTCAAATTACCTTGCTTCAGTATCTTCTGGTGATGGGCCAAATGAGACTGGCTAATTTAATATGTCTCTGCTGCTTTTCTTTTAGTCCAAAGGGGCATCCATCATGGGCTTCTCATTCTGACTGATATTGATCAGGTAATTGCCCTCAGCTTGTCAAACTATCATGATTTTTATAAGAATGAATCTTTTCTAGAAGAAAGTAGACCCTGAGAGAGATACTGAGATTTCTATTAGAAGTTTGCCCAAAAGCAAGTCAAAGTAGAAGGCAGTATTGGGAGAGGAGAGAGAGGAGCCAGGACAAGGAAGAGGATGAGGGGAGAAAGCAAAAAGAGTGCTGTGTTTGAAATGCAGTAACATGAATTACAATTATCTACTTGGTACAATTCAGAAAAAAGTTCCAAGCCAGCACATACCACAATTCAAAACAAACCAGTTTTCACAGTAGCCAGCCGTGTGGTAGCTCAGAGTAAGTGTTAAGCCAAATGACCAGCTTTATACATTTTTCTTTCTCAGAATCCAAGTGGATATTTTTTTATACGACTCAGAGGCACCACTTTATTTTTCTTTCCTAGTCTGAGGTAAATAAACACTAGCCAATTCTTTAATTTATCCCAGCTTATTAGGGTGAAAATGGAACCTAAAATAAAAGAAAAAATCTGCCAGGAAAGGAGTTCCTCCAGGAATTATCTAATGCTAATTTGGAGAATATCTTCTTCATGTGGCTGACACGCCAAGTCCCGGGATGTCCTGAGACAAGTATTTCCATCAAGACTCACTGAGCAGTGTAAGAAAAAATTCAGCTGTACAGCTTTATGTGAGAGAAGAGAAAGCTTACAAAAGCTCATGTGAAGAGTCTAGAAAATCAAAGTGAGCTCACGTCTAGTGTATCATCATTGTTAACAACTGTGTTTCAAGAAGAGCTGGGTATCCAAGGGCTGTTTCAAGCCAGCAGGGAGAGCCATCCTGCTATAAGGGCTTCACATAATTATCTACCATCACTGCAGATATTCAAGACTAACTTGATGCCTTCAACTGAGAGTGCTTGAGAACAGAGACTGCAACTTTGTCACCTTGAGAAAATTCTTCCAGTAATTGTCCCTTCAGACACCAGTACCAGCAAGAAAACTGCTTTAAAACAGTTGACTTCTTGGGGTTCCTTTTCAGATTTTCATTGGCCTTAGGCCCTCTTACAAGTAGAGACCTTTCCCTATTGTTGCATTGATTGTTAGCAATACTTTTAAAACATATGCCCATGACCCATATCAAACCTAATACTGGTGTAACTTTTTTGAAGAGATGTTTGTAAATTTCTTTTTGCAATTATTTGGCTACGAGTGACTCACTTCATTCACCATTGTTATGAGCTCTCTTCCATTATCATGCATAGTTGAAAACTACAAAATGAGAAAATCTAAACCTAGAAACTGTTTTCAAATGCGATGCAGTTTTAATGAATACTAGATGTAACAATGAACTAAGTTGGCATAGTAGCATATCATGCAGGTATTCAATAGAACATTTATTAAAATCTATTCTGTCATTTTGTTTTTGGTATTTTGAAACCATTTTTTGAGCACAATAATATTATACCTCATCTTGGATGAACATTTGAACACTATTGGTTCTTTCAAGGAGAGCAACACGAGTGTCATGAAAAATATTGTTTGATGGATCATCATGGGAGATTTGCAGTAGCAATTTTTTAAAAGTTTCCTTCTTGCAAAGTAAATCTCATATTGTGGTCAGTTCATTTCCTAGATGACAATTATCCTGAACAACTGGACCACTACCCTAGTAGTTGCACGGTAAAACATATTGTATTATCTGTGTTACCCCAGAAAATATGACCCAAGGACAAGTATAGGATCCATCTGAAACTGCTCATCTGCTCCCTAGAGAAAGGTCATAATAAATTGAAGTTACTGAGGAGGGAAAGAAGATGCAGAGAAAATAACTACAGGAAACGGTAGTTTTTTGTTTTTGTTTTTCCAGTTTTCATTTCTGGAACTCAAAATTGCCCTTTGTTTTAAACACTCTTTTCCCCCCACACTGCCTTTTTCTTACCTATGTCTCAAAAGACAAAATTATGAACTTTGCAGCAATTTGGATGAATTTAGAGTCTGTAATACTCAGTGATCTATCACAGAAATAAAGAACTGAGTATCACATATTCTCACTCATAAGCGGACCCTGAACAATTTTCCTAATACTACAAGAAAGGGATTGGCAGTAGTGGGAAACTGCTGGGGGGCGGGGGAGAGGGTGGACACTACATCAATAAGGGTACCTGATCTCAAAGCAGGTGAAGTGGGGACCAAAGTGAGGCTTAAACTTTACCTGTGCAATGACGATTTGTATACCTAGCTCTGTGTTGTACCCCACATCTTTAAAATAAAGACTGAAAAAAAAAGAATTGCCAGTGGCATATTGGGCCAACATGGTAAATACACACAGATGCAGCAGATCAAAGACCTATTCCATTGTGTTCCTTCACTCACCAAACTTTGTCTTCTCCCGGAAGAACACTGATTACTGACTGAGTTATGGGTTTGCTCGTGCAAGTCTGCGTGTGCGCTGAACACAGATGCGTGTACACTCACAAGTGCTTTCAGCGTTTCTCAGTTGGGACTCCCCCTCCCTGGATGACAGGAGAGGCTGTAAACATTGCATCAATCTCACCAAAATCCTTTTCACCCTTTCTCTCTCTCCCTTCCTACTCCTGGACACAACCCTCTGGGGTGATTAAAGCAAATGTCACATCACCTTGCAGTTGAGAAATCTTAGTTTCGGAATACATCCTATGAATCCAGACAAGTGCTACCAGTCTGCGTAAATGCTGATTATTTTATTTTGTTTATATTTCTTACACTTGCATAGCATCAGGATTTTTTTCCTCCATATTCAAAGGGAATGTATGTGTGTTTATGTGTATATGTATGTGTGTGTGTGTGTGTGTGTGTGTGTGTGTGTGTGTGTGTAGCTTGTGTGTGTGTTTACCATTGCCTAGCCAATTGAACATATCTATCCTTTACATTTTCAGAATTAACCATATTTGTGAAAAGGATAAAACCTCCATTTTAAGGAGGTCCTTTTTCCTCTTAAATCGTGTATGGAATGTACCTTTTGGCTCTTTCTTGTGCAAATAATGTGTAAAATAATCAAAGCACCATCACGACCTGACAGCTCAGGCCTTTGATGAATAGGGCTTTATGTGGGATTATCATATGACATTTCCAAACTAAATTATATTTATGAGTCATATAGAGTACTATTGCATTACCGTCCCTCCGTGTGGAGTTTGTACATTTTTGCAAGGAGAGGAAGAAAAGCAAGGGACCTGAAATTGGATGCTTTTTTTTAACATGAAATTTTTGAAAATTGTTTTAAAAAGATGGCATCCATTTAACATTCCCTGACTGCTCATCTAAGGTTTCTGAACTTTTGAAGGTAATCTTCCGTGCAATATTGTCTCTTAGGTTCTATTGTACCATATACTTAAAATTAACATGTTTAGAAATCCTTGGAGATGAGCTAATCTACTTCTCTCTCTTTACAGATGAGGGAGTTAAGCAGAACTAGAAACACAATTCAAGTCTCCAAGCTCCTTACCTAGTATGTCTCCACCTAACCTTACAGCTTGCCTAGATAACCATATACACAGACAAGACTTAGTTAAAATATCAAGATCACAAATTATAAGCAAAGCAAGGGAAAGATATTCTAAGCATGAAAAACTGGTTTCCAAAAAGACTTATTTATATACTTTGTCAACCATTTTGGAAAACATTATACCACTCAAGTCAGATAATACTATTTTTTTCTTCATTAAATTCAAAACAATGTTCTCCCTTTGACTAGGATATTATGCTATAATTTCTTGGGGACTATAATAGAGAAAAATAGGTATTGTTCTTTGACTTACTATTTTTAAGTCAAACCCTCAGAAAAGTGTGACATGGATCCTTCAGGATCCTTCTCCTATTCCCCCAGTGGTCCAGTGGCGTATGCAACCATGCCTGCAGTTCCTGCTCTGGTCTGCTTGTTCCTGAGAGCGGAGTTAGAGCAATAAAGAGTTCACCATCACCTGGAGAAATGCACAGATTCATGGTAAGTTGTGTGCATTGAACTTTTGTTTATCACATCACATTTTAAATGTTCTTCCCAGACTACATTCTAGTTGGAGGCTCCTTGTGGAAACAGAATGCTACCAAATTAACTCTACATTTGAAAGGGTAAATATTCCAACAAGTAAGACTGCTACAAACTGTAGCAGTAAAACTTAGGAACTATTGGTGCTTTCCAACAAGTAAAGCTATAAACATCACTTACAAACCCACGAATCACAGGAGAAAATTTAATGCAGATGAGGAACTACTGTTCTGTGATGCAGATTAAAATTCTATGCCTCACCCAAACCTGCTCTGTATAAACATATAGTTCATCTGATCCCATAGCTGACACATACGGAATGGTCTATATCAATAAAGCAGGGTAATTTGACCTAGAATATAATAAAACATAGCACAGGGAGATCGTCTTTATCAGACCCAATAGAAAGAAACGTGTAAAACAGAACAGTCTTTCAACAAAGTGTTTTTAAAAGTCTGTTCAGTTATCAAACAGAAATTCTTACAAATTCCTGGGATATTTCTTCAGTTCCTTCAGTGTGAGTTAATATTTCAAGTAGTAAGGTGATTGTAAGAAGTAAGTAGTAAGGTGATCGTAAGTAGTAAGGTGACAAAAAAGTGTTGCAACTTCTTTCTTTGATAATTCATAAATGCCAACATTGATATTTTTAAATTCTCAAAGCTCTCCTCCTTGCTTTCATTCAAAAAGTCACAACCCCTACACAGCAAGTGGCATAATCAGCAAACCAGAAATCCATCCTAAAGGCACAAACTTATAAACTTATGTGTCCAAAAACAGACAACTTAAAGTAGGAAAAAAAAGAAAGAAAGAAAGAAAGGGAAGGAGGAGGGAGGAAAAGAAGGAAGGAAGGAAGGAAGGAAGGAAGGAAGGAAGGAAGGAAGGAAGGAAGGAAAGGCCAACTGATCACACTATTTTTAGCTTGTATGTGCTTTTTCTAAATATGCAAACGACTCGGTCATGGTAGTGTTTCTCCAGTACATTAGTAACAAAGTAACCAAATGTGGCTAAATGTTGAGGCTCCCATCTTATCAGACATAATGGGAATGTCTTATTTTGTTGAACAGTCAAACTAAATGATTGAGATTGCATCCACACCATTTACATGGCAATAACTGTAACTGACCAAATGTTGAATCTCACCTGAACCAGTTCAGAGTATTGATGTTCATTTGGAGAAACTCTTTGCAATCAATTATTTTCAGAAAATTAAAAATATTTAGGAGACAGAACCGAGGCTTTTTTCACAGTGATCTTTAAAACTAACAAAATCAAATCTTTCCAGCATGGAACTGTAACAAGCAGAAAATCCATTCATGTTCATAATCATGTGCAGATGCAAATATCTCTCTCACTCTAATGAAATAATGATACTCAATTTTCTGCAGTTTTATTGACAAATAATAAGAAAGATGTCTACATGGGTGTGGCAGGATGAGGGTTAAATCTGATTGTAATTAGATTGCAGTATGCATGGTCATGTGGTTAATAGTAAATTTTCCTTGATTAACTGGTCCTGTTTGTTAAGAGCTCCTATTAACATTAGTGCTCTCCGTGTTGGCTGTAGAGACACACCATGGACCAGTGCAAAATTAATGAAGGCAGGTACGCATGCTGATTAGAATCTGGCAGTTTAATAAACTCTTCCAACATTAAATTATTTAATGCATTCATGCTCATGCAGGCTATTCGATGGTCAGCTTGACCACCTATGTGTTAATATTGGGAATTGAAATGCAGAGAGTGGGAGAGATATAGTGGTGTATGAGGTAATTAGCTCTCGTGTCTGATAAATGGGGTAATACCTATGTGTGCGCATGTTTTAACACATCGCAAATGGTGCTTTCATTAGCTGGAATCTTCTGCAGAAATTTTTATAAATGTTTAGTTTGATTTTTGCACCATCCTCAGTGGATCTGATAGCTGTAGTCATTGTCAGTTGAATATTTGAGGCAAATTTCAAGTCATCTATAAAGTAAGCTGTCTTGTTAAAATAAATGGGTAACAAAAAGTAGACAGGAGGCTTATCAATAAACATCTCCAATCTGTAGATAATCTGTATCTACCACATAGAAAATACTTTCTGTAAATACAAATGGCTTCAACATATAAATGCAAATATCTATTAGATCTTGAGCAAAATAAGACTATACATTTGTACAATGCTCTATAGTCTACATGATGCTTGCACATATTTTACTTAATCATAACTATAACATTTCAGGTGGATTGTGTTTGCTAATAAGTGGTCAATTAGAGACTTAAAATCTCAGTTCTTAGAACTCAAAATCAAGAGCTTTTAGCACAATCCCACAGTTGCCTACAATACTAGTATTTATGAGAATAAACTATTATTTATAAAATATATTAATTTTTAATATTGAGTATTCCAGGAACTTAACCTGTCTGTGAATGAAGCCTTCTTGGAATCAGTGGAAAAACAAAAGAGGAATTTTTTATATCGTAATACTACCTAAATATAAACAAGTATTTTAAATGCCTACATTTCCCCAGACCCCAAGATATTTTCTGGTTGTATTTTAGGCATGCCCAAGGACTTTCATAGTGCTTACACAGAATTCAGTATGCTAACACAGGTCAATCCAGACCTTGGAACTTAGAGCCAGTGTAGAAAGCATGAGCCTTCAGTGAAGTTACCAGCAAGCCTAGGTTTACTGACACACAAGACTGTCCACTGTGTAAGTACTGGGAGAATTATTGAATGGATTTCTCAGTCAGGAGATTTCTATGAAAAAGAAAGTTTTTTTGCCACTATCATCTTGAGTTCTTCTTTTATTTTTAGGATGCCAGCTAAAATAAGAAGGAGAAAATGATTCTTGCCCTAGCAAAGCCAAAGAACAGCTTGGAAGATTGGAAAGATGAATGCACAGAAAGTCAGGCTAGCAGATCTGTCTTTCAGGCCTGGACATCCTTAGGAACTGGCCATCTGACTTTGAGCAATCAGTTCATTTCTCTGGGCCTGCATGTTTCCATATGTAATTTAGGGAACTGGCGAAAGTGAACTTTCAACTTTCTAAAATCTCTATAGAGCCGGCTAATTGTTTTTTACCAAGAGAAAAGATTTCAGTGGTTTGTTTTGTTTTTAATACCCGGTGAGGACTAAACAGAGCCATGAAATTCTGTGGCAGACAGAAATCAACCTCCTTAGAGCAGGATACTCTGCAACCTCCCTTCTCCTAAGAGGCCAAATGGTAATTTTGGGCTTTGGCTGGCCTCTGGTATCTCTGTGGGCCTTAGCCAACCCGGATGGTCTGATTGAATTCCTACTGTTGCTTTTTTTCTTTATCTCTGGCTAGCTTCAAAGGATTCTGTAGTCATGAATTAACATTGGCCCCTTGGCTAGCAATTATATTGCTGGTTGCTGTATCATTGGTGCTGGTCCTTACTGCTTCCTTTGGACAATGTGGACAGTTATTGATGTCTGGCACTTCGGATGGGTGGTTGGCAGCTATGTGAAAACTGTAACTTACAATAGACTTTCCACAACATTGTCATGGTGTCCATGAATTCTGAAGGTTACAGGCATTGCCATCCCCCTCAATTCATTTGTGGGATGCTGACAAAATGGGTCATATTTTCCTCTGAACCTAACAAAACATTTGTAAAATTAGGAATATAAACAGTTCCACTGTTTTGTATGTTTTCGGCCAATGAATTTCCAGATCATTATGGAAAAGCACTGTTTTCTATTTATCTAAGTTATTTATCCCAAAGAAAAGGTATAGATGCAAGCATAGCTCAAAACAGGTGTAGTCTTTACTTCCTACTTTCAACCCTGCTTTAAAAACTAAGCATAAGGAAGTATTTTAGCTAAATACCTGAAGTAGGAAAAAGGTAGTCCCCAAAGAAGATAATAACACTTAGAAATGAACTTAAAACAACAGTAATAATTAAGCTTTGAGAATGGCATAATTGACTGGCAGGGGTAATGAAATGTGGTGAACACAGAGATATAACTTTGATATCATGCAGTTCTTTTTTTGTGTGTGTGAGTTAGAGTCTCACTCAGTCGCCCAGACTGGAGTGCAGTGGCCACTCCCGGCCACCGCCGCCTCGCACTGCTGGGTTCCAGCAATCCTTCCCCCTCAGCCTTCCAAGTAGCTGGAACTACAGGCACGTGCTACCACATCCGGCTAATTTTTTTATTTATTGTAAAGATGAGGTCTCACCAAGTTGCCCACGCGGATCTCGAACCTGAAGGCTCAGGTAATCCACTTACCTCAGCCTCCCAAGGCGCAGGATTACAGGCCTTTAAAATGACCTTGTAGTCTCAGGTAAGTTTCTCGGTAACATCAGTCCCTCTGAATCCTCTAATATGTATATTTAATATTTTTCAGGTATTTTGAATTATTTTAACCCTCATGACAACTCAATGAGATAGAAGCAATTTTTACTTCTGTTTTACATATTAGGAAACTGAGTGTCAGAAAGTTTAATAAGCTTGCCCGTGGTCACAGAGGGACAGAGGCGAGATGAGATGAAAACACAGGGAGTCTTAGTGAGCTTAACCCCCACCAGTGGTACATTTAAACCTGCATAGTCCAATATGGTAGCCACTAGGTAGTTACTGAGCAGTTGAAATGTGATTAGTCTGAATTCAGATGTGCCACAAATATGAAACCAGATTTTGAAGATGTAGTATAAAAAGTAGAATGTAAAAGATCTCATTGCAGTTTTCTTATATTGATTACATGTTAAAATCATAATGTCTTGAATTTTGAAGTAAAAATATATTATTAAAATTGTTCTCACCTGTTTCTTTTTAATGTGCTTACTAGAAAGCTTATATTTATATATATGTATAATATGTACGTGTTAACATATATGTATATGAACATACTATGTATAAAATATTTCTATTGAATAGTGTTTCAGTTTTATTTGTCCTATATATTTTCCACCAGGAGAACATTACGTTTGTGGTAAAAATTCCAGCTGAAGGGCAGAAAAAGGTAGAAAACCATCACTCTGGTCAAAAAATTGCTCCCAGAATTGACCATCTCAAGAAGTGCTTCATGTTAATAATCTGATTAGGAGCCGGGCTCGGAGGCTCAGCCTGTAATCCCAGAGTTTTGGGAGGCTGAGGTGAGTGGATTGCCTGAGCCCACGGGTTCGAGACCCGCCTGGGCAACTTGGTGAGACCTCAGCTCTACAATAAGTCAAAAATTAGCCAGGCGTGGTAGCGTGAACCTGTAGTTCCAGCTACTTGGAAGGCTGAGGCGGAAGGACTGCTGGAGCCCAGCAGGACGAGACTGCAGTGGCCGGGAGCGGTCACTGCACTCCAGTCTGGGTGACAGAGTAAGACTCCAACTCAAAAAAAAACCCAAAAACAATCTGATGTAGGATTCAGAATAATCATTCATCGACAGTAATTATTAAAAAAAAAAAAAGTTAGCTGTGTGCCATGGAACATTTCTGACTTACAGCAACAAATCATGTTGGAATCTTGAATGTTGGGAATTTCTCTCCAATTGTCCAAACATAAGAATCTATCATGTGCAACTCCCACTTTTGGAGGTCTTTAAGAGTAGGCATCATGTATTATTTATCATTTTGTAAGAGATTTGAGTACAAGAAAGGCTCTGGGAGAATACAATGGTAATAAACAGAGACTGTAACCCAGACATCACTGGTGAGATCATGAGAATTAGGGAAGAAGAGAGGGAAATCCCTGATGAAGTCTAGGAAAACAATGCATTTCACTCGCAATTGTACAAATAATCTGAGAACCACTATTACCAACCAGAACATATTTAGGTCACTTTTCACACAGAAGTTTCTCTATGAGAAAAAATAGTCAAAATTAAGTTTTCTGTATTTGTTGCTGACTGACCAAATGTATCTTATGAATGAGATTAATAAGTCAGCAAGTGTTATGAAGCACAAGCACTGAGAAGAAAAATCTTAAAAACCACTGTGAAAAGCTACATCAAAAGCAGAGCCCATGAATTATACACTTGAATATTTACACTCTCGTAATGAAGAGATGACACATATAAAGAGCGACAAAGTAATGGGTTGTAAATGTTAATGGGCATGGGTAGGAATTAATTAAATATATTAGACTTAAGTGCAGCATATGATTCCAGACATTGTAGAAGATTCAAATAGGTAGGTTTAAGGGGGAAGGTTTTAAGCCTCCACTTTAAAATTCTAACTTGATTTGAAAGGCAATTGCATACTATTTTTTAAATAATTGATCAAATAAAGGAATTCAAATTTTAACTTTTTGTTTGAAACAGTAAAAACAACAAAAAAATCTTTAATGTTTTTTTCCCTCACTTCTAGCTAAAAACCAGTTGAATGTTAAAACCAAATTTGGCAGGCACTTGACGGCATGCTTTCAGCATGATGTTTTAAAGATTAAACTATGGAGCAATCTTTAAACATTAATGGAGGTCACATGGCAAATTCCGCTCACACAATAGAATCATCATGTCCATCTCTCCAAATGTATGTCTCGGGCTCTAAGCTGGAAGGATACAAAGAGATATTCTTATTCTTTCTTCTCTTCTTTGAGTTCTAAGAACTCCCTTTAAATGTTTCTGTAGCACATCTAATTCCTCTCTAATACATTTTGCTGGCTTTGGTGTTCAATTTAATTTAAATCAGCAGAATAATCCAAGTGAATCCAGGTTGCCGTAATGTTACATTAGGAAGATCTGATCCATTTGCAGCTAAGGTACACCCAAATTCATTAACATTTACTCAATAGGCTTCCAGCAGGTGACTTTATGGGAGGAAACAGATGCATCTGAATGTCACCTTACCACACATGTGACTATTATAGATTTTTGTTCTGTCCATATAATATTGCTGCAGCCCGTTCTGAAGTAATATGGATAATAGCATTAGTTTAATTTATTTTTCAATATGCTAAATTACACAGAAATGTTCTCTGAGAGGCTTTGACAATTAAATGAGTCCAAATTTTGCGCAGGCGCAATGGGGATTGACCTTAATGGCTTTCTAAGAGCTAATTACTAAACCTAAATGCAGTATGGCTCAAAGGGCTAAACCGCAGAGAGGGCACTCAGAGGTTGTGGGTTCTAATCCCCACATCAGTAGTATGACCTATAACAAGACTTTCTAAAATGGGAAAGCAAAAAGATGTGATCGAAGTATCAGACACCAGGGCAAAACAAAACAAAACAAAAAACTGGCTGGGAGCTTGCAGCCTCTTAAACAGAGACTCTGTATACCTCTTGAAAAAACTAAGTCCCCATTGCCAAAGGATTTTATCATTCATCTACAGGGGCTAAATAAACCTGAAACAATTAGTACACAAATAAAGGAAGACTTTGAAATGCTGACAAAAAAATACAGAAGGAATTCTAGACGCTCAGAGAAAGGAGAGATCATATGAGCCCACTAGGTATACAGAAACATTTGGGGAGATATCATGATGGAGTAGAATGAATATATAACAAGAGTCCTAGCACCTTACAAGTTCTAAGGCCAGTACATCTCTGAACCATGTTTTTCCTCCTCTGTAAAATTAGAATGATAACCCCTGGACTGTTAATGTGCAAAATTGTTGAGGGGAAACAAATGAGACTAGGAGAACAAAAACACTTTGAGCACCACAAAGATCTGAAGTATGGTGACTGTAAACTGTTAGATATTATTGGGCTGCTGGATTGGTTTACCAAAAAAAATCTGAAGCAGATTTGGCCTTGATATTAATAGTTTTAGGTTATATGTCTCTGCCATTGTGGAGAGCTCGTGAAACATGGTAGGCAGGATGCTTCTAGGGTCTGCATCCAGAGAAGGTTCCTGCTCAGGAAAAACATGGCACTGCACCCTCACTCTTCCCCAAATAAGTAAAATAAACCACCTGTTAAAGAGGAGAAGAGGAAGATAAAAAGAGGAGAGAAAGAAAAGAAAGAAAAGAAGGAAGAAGGAAAGGGAGGATGGAAGGAAAATAATTTCAGCCTTTACTAAAGTCTGTTGATGGACTCAAGAGAATGAACAGCACTGCCTGCAGCTTGGGAATCTATCCTATGCGTGCTGAGTTTCCTCCCTAGCTTGCTGTATCCCTCTCCCCTTCTCATACTCCTTCTCTCCTCCATCTTTCTCCCTTCTGGTCCCTATCCCTCACATAAATTCTCTTCCTAAATCCTTAGCCTGTGGACTAATTCTCTGCCCTCCTCCTGATCCCTCACCTCACACCCTTTCTTCTTATCTTCCAAACAAATTCTTCTGTCTTCTATATTGTTCTGTGTCCTTTTGAATTCATGTCAGTCTATTTTTTCCATTCCTCTCCTCTCCATCAGCCTGCACAGCAAAACAAGAACCTCAAGACTGAGCAGACAGAAACGAGATCTATATATGATAAAGGAGGAAAGAGGCTGTAAATATCTCCGTGTACATATAAGAGGATGACATTCAAAGATCTATTGAATTATGCTAGTTAATATTCACATGCCTTGTGCTAGGCATTATTCCAAAAGCTTTACATTTCTTATCTCTTCTAACTCCCTCAATCACCCTGCAAGATAGATACTGGTACTATCCCCCATTTCATAAAAAAGGTCAATGAAGCCCCCAAAAGATAACTAATTTGCCCAAAGTCATACAGTTTTAAGCCTGGCTAAGGATATTGCACTCAGCCACTAGAGGCATCCTGGTTAAGAAAATGAATCAATGTTCAAAATACTGAAGTGGACTTTTAGGCCTGAAAGTGAGAGATTTGGAATTGCATGGGTAGAGAGAACAATGCCTGCCAAATGGGTCCAAGCTAATCCTGAGAATAGCCATCACACACTCATGACAAAGTTCAGTGCTGTCTAAGGCCAACCTCTCTCTAGGCAATGCTTTCTCAAGGCCGGATTTACAGGGTGAAACATTATTGAGAAATTAATTTGTATGGGGTACCAATTTCGTTGGAAATAGGAGAGTCATCTGAATGAGACTGAAAACCAAACTAAGGTCAAGGAAGGCTCATATATCAAACTTAGTCCAGGCCCCCACATTATAACAGATTTGGGAAGAGTCTGCTAATCAGAGACAGCAGGCATCACACACATCTCTAGCACATACATGTGGGAATGGTATGACTTTTTTTTTTTGAGTTGGAGTCTCACTCCATCACCCAGGCTGGAGTGTAGTACCACACTCACAGCCACCCCAGCATCGACCTGCAGGGCTCCAGCGATACTTATACCTCAGCCTTCCAAGTAGCCTGAACTACAGGCACGTGCTACCATGTCCAGCTAATTTTTGATTTTTTATTGTAGAGACGCAGTCTCGCCAAGTTGCCCAGGCTGGTCTCGAACCCACAAGCTCAGGCAATCCACTCATCTTGGCCTCCCAAAGTGCTGGGATTATATGCTGAGCCACCGAGCCCAGGTGACTTTTTAATAAGTATAGCATGAAGGTTGACATGGCACTGCACAATGACTCTTATAATGTTCCCCTATCAAATGTTCATATGTTTTATAAGATACAAAAGCAATACAAATTTGTTTCATAAGTTCAATTACTCTTGTTTTTTTTTACAATAGTGATTCCTTTATATATATATTCTGATTTTAAGGATATATATCCTGATTCCCTCTGGTTCATAAAAGTTTACACTATATCTGATATTGATTTTAACTAAAAGAAATCATTTTCATGTATTTAGGTTTTAGGAAAAATTCTCAGGTCCATTCCAGAATCTAGTAATTGACTGTTATTAGTGCTAATAGGAATTACGCAGCCAAATCCCACTCCTGTGCACTGAAAATGTACCCCTTAGGATCGAGCCTCAGTAATAATTGGAACATGCTGAAATGTAATTTCTAGTTCACAGACTTCTCAAAAAAGCAAAACAGATATGGGAGTTTAAGTTTGAGATAATAGAAAGGAAACTTCTAAGTTTGTACCACTTAGAATTAGAACTGTATAAAAAGCAATCATATTTTCTTCAAAATGTACAAATCCATTTGCTATAATTCATAGGGCTGAATTGATATGTAGGACCACCAATCAGTCTTAAGAGGAACTTTTAATAGTAAATCCTTTCTGTGCGTTTCTTCAAATGAGGAGTATCTCTGGCCGTACTTCTTTCTGTTACAGTCATTTCCTTGCCTTCACATCTCTGTAATATGTATTATTTGAATATCTGAAATATGTATTATTTCCTTGTAAGTAGGTTGTGAAAATTACCAGCCCACACAAATTGTATCAATGTGTCTCATGCTATGTTTTACTTCTGATGCAAAAATAAAAGGAATTGGCTTCCTTTCCTCTTTACCTGATATAATGTGCTACTTACCTTGAAAGAAAAATTTTTGAAGTCTACTGAAAAACAACTGTGGATATGTATTTTAAAATGTGGGTAAATTCTTTTTTAAAAAGGTAATCTTGGCTTTCTGATTCTGTTTAGGCAAGAAACAGGTATTATCTTTTGTGTGTCTATGCTCTGCGTCAGTCAGATTATGTTTGCAGTGATGCCGCAGAGAAACCTGCCCCAACCATTCCACTTTTCTCTGTTGGTATCGCCCATATTTTTAAACTTGATTCAACAATCATTCCACACCAGGGGAGGAATCATGACTTTTGAAATGCTCAGTACCTTTCAATAAAAAAAAGATGAAATAATTTTACGTAAGCAAGTTTAAAATGTCAGGAGAACAGAAATGGATCTATTTGAAATCGTTCCTGAAACAAAATTTGATTTTTGTCAATGGTGCATGAAAAACAATGAAATAGCCAAGAAAACATTTTGATATTATACAGTCCTTTTGACAGAGGGTCAGTCTTAGACTTTTAAAACTTGGCATCCTAAAATGATGTCAATATCTTAGTTAGAAGACAATTTTTTTCTGAAAGTTTTCCTTAGGCAAAACCAAAAATGGGAGGAAGCGAAGCAAAATATGTTCACAAGCTAAAGCTTGTCCTTTTTTATTCAAGTGCTTAGTGGGGAGTTACATTTATTATTTTATAATCGCCATAATTTTAAAAATTGTTGTGTAAGAGGTTTCAGCAACATCTCCATGGTGAAACATACAACCATCCAAATCCCAACCCACAAATCTTTAAACAAAACTACTTTGAAGACATGTATTTCTTCTGTTTAACAATTACAGGTGATTTTACTAATGCATCCTGGTAACCAGAGGCTAGGTCAAAAATATCTCGAAATTGGTACATTTCACATGTTTTCTGAGAAACTCAGAAGCAGTGCATATCATCAGCAGGTCAGCAGGAAGAAACACAATATATACAAAGTCAACTTCAGGTAGAGCATAATTTGTTCTTTAATGCGCTTGTCTGCATCTGAAAAAAAATAGTTCTACTCTTAAGACATTATATTTTTCAATGTCTTTTTTTCAATTCTGAGTGGATTTATGAAGATCTTTTTCTTCTTAAGAACTGAAAAACAGTCACTTTCATTCTGTGAAAAGAATGTCCATTGGTAATTGTGATTTATATTCCAGATGAATATTACCCAAAACGACCAGGATGTTACCTCTTTTAAAGTAACTCTTGTTTCAAGAATCTCCAGAGAACTTACTACTGAACTTTCACATTGAATGAGCTTTAATATTTCAGCATTTATAAGAATGGCAATGTCTGTAAAAAGTCCAGGGATGAAGTGGAAGCATTCCTACCAATGACACTTTTGAAAATAGAGTTTTTCCCAGATTTCTT
This sequence comes from Cephalopachus bancanus, assembly GCA_027257055.1. Classification (NCBI taxonomy): domain Eukaryota; kingdom Metazoa; phylum Chordata; class Mammalia; order Primates; family Tarsiidae; genus Cephalopachus; species Cephalopachus bancanus. Next base: position 1,443,973 of record JAPVLO010000047.1, on the reverse strand, counting down.
GAACTAGAAATCAGCAGTGAGGGAAGTTAATTGCTCCATTTGCTTCTAATGAGTTGGAATAAGTAGTTTCTGACCAAAAAAGCAAGAGATGGTCAGGATACAGTGCTAAAATCTATCTTCTATGAGATGAATGGAAAGGAAATCTCATTGCACAATTCTAAAGAGTTAAACTTCTTCACGAGGCCATGGGCCAGTTTAGCTCCATTGGATTCCTTTTCTTTTTCCCTCTTGATATCTACTAATGTTCCCCATATTTTATTTTCATTTTGCAACAGTGTAAAATATTTCTATCTATGTGCTGTGTGTCCTGAGAGTGGACTAAGCATGGACTTGAGAATAGCTTCCTTGGCTACTTTGCTGTTTCTGGCCACACCTTAGGCATTGGTGCCCAGATACTTTTGCAAAGGGAGTGCCCTGAAATAGGAATATCCCCCTTCTCGGGATAATCCTATCATCTTCCAGGACCCAATTCGGACAGAGTTCACCTTAAATCTTCTGGAACATCATATGCTTAGTATAGGCCTTCTGTGTAATAGGTATATTTCTGAATAAATTCATATCACCACTAACAAACCACTTAGATACCTTGCTGGGTTTAAATGTGAATCTTTCTGACTAGAATGAAGGGCCTAGAAGAATAGAAGAACTCTTTCACCATGCTGCATCTTCAGCATGTACCGTAGAGGTGCTTTTGTACAATAAGAAGTCAATGAATGTTTTTTGAACAAAAAGTAGATGCAAGATAATATTAGTAGAGGATATGAAGACTCTTGACCATATAAAGTCTCTCACGTTTTAAAGTATATTGGAAAACAGCATCGTAAGACTAAAGTAATCTCAAGTAAGGCAAGATCGCAAAAATTCCACTAAAGTCGACATTGAAAATGGAATCATATTAAATTAAACTACCAAATTCAATAAGCAGACCTGTAAATCTTTCAAAAAGGAAATATTTGAAGGATATTAACATACGACATACATAAATGAGGAAAAGGCAAACTAATGTTTCAAAGATTAATTATGTATGAGTTTTGATTCAAAATGCGAGCTGCCCTTCCTTCTCCCTTTAGGGGACTGAAATGGAAAAAAAAAATTTAGTCATGGGCATTAAAAATAATTCCTTTAATTCCAAAGAGTCTTTTACATAGGAAACTCAAAACATGTTCAAAGTCTAAGCTGATAGTTAGATCTTTATCATCGTCGTATTGAATCTAGGGTCAGAGAAGCCAGAAATTATAGAAAGTCCGAAGTCACACAGACTATCAGCAAAATGACTTAGAAAAATATGGATACCTTCCAAATCCTTGACTCATTATCTTGGTACAGGGCTACACTCCCCTAAATCATGCAGCTCAAAGATAGTAGTTCTCCTAACCTCGTTTCACTAGTTACTAAATTCTTATAAAATTCGATCACACTCTACCTGGCCAACTTTATTGTTCTACCATTGAGCAGTTTAATATATAAATCACTTTTCCAATTAGATCAAGTACATTACCCTTGACTTTTCAGATCTATCTTAAATGTGTGAAGGCTTACCATAATGCCAGGCATAAAATAGATAAAATACACATATGTTAATTGACTGAATAAATGAAACAATTTAAAAAGCGCTTTTGAGGTCCTGGTCATCTGAAGCACTTATAAGCTGATTTGTAACGATACCATCTCACCCTCTATCTGTAAATATTAATAGGTTCAATTATTCTAAAAAAGAAAGTTAACAGAGGTCTCTTTCCCTTTTCCCATTAAAACCACTGTGCTCTAAAACATTCCCCTAATGAAATTTGCCAGGTAGGATTCAAAAGACATTTTCACGTTTAGAGGTGTTGAATTTATTTGAATACCAAAAACCTAAAATCCAAGTTTATTTCCTTTCTTATAAGCACTTCGACAAGGCAGACCCAACAACTATCAATTTAAGAGCAACATCTGGATCTTGCACCTGACTAATAGATACAGCGTGTTCTACTCAAGGATTTTAAGACAATCTGTATGTTGCATCTGTAAGGACACAAAGTTAGTGAACCCTATGTACTACAGAATAAAGAACATAGCTTGTTTTCTATGTTTGAGAGGAACCGTGAATATTCTCTTAGTGGTTCCCACTGCAATTACTTAGAAGATGTAATCTCTTCGAGGAGAGTTCTGATCCATCTTGAATATTTGTCCGCAGGACAGGTATTCATAAATTCCCATGTCTCTGGTTTAATTTCAATCTTAGGTGGGCAAACAAGCACACGTTTTGTAGACCCTTCTTGTCAACCCTTCAGATGATTAGCTCCTTTGCAATTTGCTGATTATCATATCCAGTGAATGCCACAGCTGGGTTACCTATGGGTCATCTCCTTGAGATTCCCTGTCATGTTCTATCTGCACCCAGCAAAGAGAAGGCAGTTTTTGGTCAATTATCATGAGATCACCAATTAAGTAAAGAATAAGAGAAAAATCTACCATCCCTAATAAGCTCATTATTAGTGATAAAGACACCTGGTCAACTATTGTCATTTAATGACCAAGATGCACGATGGCACAAGCTGACACTGACATTTTGCCTTTGCATGCATCTCTGGCCAGTGATAATTAACCTGAAGGTAAAGAACCAGTCATTTTCTTAATACAACAAGGCACCTCTTTCGAAGTTGGGGCTCTTCCTGTTTTAATAATCAAAAGGAAAAGACCTTTGGTACTTAATATTTAAACAAAATGTTTAATATTTACACAGTAAAGTTCTTCTTCTGATATTAAACCAGCATTAAAGCAGGGATGGAAATTGGTTTATAATCTCTGACACTAGGCCTGGAGTCTTGTAGTGTGTAGTAAACAAAGTCACTCTTCAGATGGGCACCACCTGCAATGGGTTCAGAAATGTCAACTGTAATTAAACATTTTATTTCAAGGATAATTCATAGGTTATGTGTATGAAGATCTGCTTTCCGCCATGAGAAATTTCAAAGTACTGGGCTGTGTAAATAAGAAGCAGTTCTTTTTTTTATTGCATGTTTTCTTATAAATCACATGCAAACTGCCCGAGACTTAATTAATATTATTCTTAAACATATGCTTCATATTTTTGCAAAGATTTCCAAAGTCAATTTCATGAAGCTTGACTAGTAAGGATACATCTCTACTTCACCAATTGTTTCCTTTAGCTATAAGTAAGAATCTAGCATGGGGGGAGATGATATGATTTGCCACAAAGAGCATAGTGAGCTAATGGTGGTTGGGATTGGTTCTTACCAGCCCCCAATTTTTCCTTTGGGACTTCAGATGTTTTAACTTATGGTTTAAATAAAAACCTGAACAAAATGTGTGATTTCAAAAATGATAAGTTATTCAAAGATGAAGGATACTTTAACACTTCTAATGATGCTTCTGAATCTAATGAGAATTTAGAGCAAAATCATTCAATTAAGCAGTGTGTGTGAGCCGGGCTCGGTAGCTCAGCCTGTAATCCCGGGCCTTTGGGAGGTTGAGGTGAGTGGATTGCCTGAGCCCGCGGGTTCAAGACCCGCCTGGGCAGCGAGACCTCATCTCTACAATAAATCAAAAAATCAGCCGGGCGTGGGAGCGCACGCCTGTAATTCCAGCTACTGGGAAGGCTGAGGCGGAAGGATCGCCGGAGCCCAGCAGGTCGAGGCTGCGGTGGCCGGAAGCGGCCACTGCACTCCAGTCTGGGCGACAGAGTGAGACTCCAACTCAAAAAAAAAAAGTGTGTGTGTAATAAAACAAAAAACAACAGATGCTAGTGAAGATGTGGAAAAAGGGAACCCTTCTCCACTGCTGGTGGGAATGCAAACTAGCTCAACCTCTATGGAAAACAGTGTGGCAATTTCTAAAAGAATTAGAAACTGACCTTCTATACAACCCAGCAATCCCCCTACTGGGAATATATCCAGCAGCACTCAAATCATTCTACAAAAAAAGATACCTGAGCATGCATGTTGATTGCGGAACTATTCACAATAGCAAAAACAAGCAACCAACCATGCTGCCTATTGAAAGTGGACTGGATTTAAAAAAAAATGGTACATATATGCATGATGGAATATTACATAGCCATAAAGAAGGACAAAATTATGAACTTCGCGGCAACTTGAATGGATTTAGTCTATAATACTCAGTGATCTATCACAGAAACAAAGAATCGAGTACCACACGTTCTTACTCATAAGCAGACCCTGAACATTTACCATAATACTATAAGAAAGGGATTGGCAGTAGCTGGAAACTACCAGGGAAGGGGGGGGGAGCATATAACATCAACAAGAGTATCTGATCTCAAACCAGGAGAAGTGGGGACCAAAGGGAGGTCCAAGTTTTACCTGTATGATGACCACTTGTATACCTAATCCTGAATTGTATCCCTCCTTAAACTTAAAAAAAAAGAAGTATGTGTGTTTATGTCTCCGTGTGCGCGCGCGCGCGCGCGTATGTGTGTGTGTGTGTGTGTGTGTGTGTGTGTGTGTGTGTGTATGCCTAAGAAGGGAGAAAGTAATCCTATATTCTTTCTCTATCAATAAAAATTCAATACTATTTCTTGGTAGCATTTTGTTAAAAGCTAACATAATAACCGAGAGATTTAAAACACACCTGTTCTAGTCCTCCACCCTCATATTCCACATCATTTTTTTCCCTCAAAGTAAGGCTTAAGGGGAAAGGTCATAAGTAAAAATGCTCTTAAGAAAATAAGAAACAAATTTGGGTGCAAGTAGTACTTTTGGTATATCTAACATAGTCCATCATAAAGAGTACTCTTTTCTCTATTTAAGGCAACATGGAGAAAAGATGTTCTGTCTGTCTCTCACTCACTTTCTTTTCCTGTGCTTTCTGAGTCACTTCATAGCCAAATATTTCATGACGTGTATTGTCTACCAAAGAGACGGCCTTATGTACACGAACAAGCTCACACACTAGGCAAAGGCGTTTGCTGGAAAATGCAGACCCCACCTCTATCAGGTGGGCACCTTGCAGAGGAACCTCTCACCGGGCAGATGGAGCCATGCACACAGAGACACACTTTCAAAGATAAAATGTTAGTTGTCACTGGGAAAAATTGGTTGTTAATAGCTAAATGCAACAGACATAAATTCTCCTAAGTCACTATTTCAAAATGAGTGCAATATGAACATTTGTTAAATGAGTTCTGATTGTACTTCCTTTAATTAATATTCTTTTCTTTTAGAAATATGATTACCATAAAAGCTATCTAAAAACTTGGAGAAAGGAAATGGCACATTAAAACAAAAATGTGATAAATCAAATGTATACTGATTAAAATTACATTTGAATTTAAAAGCTGCTATATAAGAAAAAATACTTGTAGGAAATATGGCAGCGCGTTAGGATGACAGAGGTCTGGGTAATAATTTCCCCACCTTCCAAATTTCTGTAATGGGATCATATGACTTTAATTATTAAAAGTCTACGTCCAGTAAGAAGATAATCACTCTGGGGAATTAAAAAGCTCATAGTGCTTTTGTTCATCAAAACACGTTAGAAAAGTGGTGGAGAAGAATTCCGGTGAGGGCTTGGATCAAACACAATTTGAACTCATCTGTCTCCATATCTCTCCCACTCAACATAGAGACAATAGTCCAAGAAGAGTGTTGGCGAAATCAGATGAAGAGGGAGAAGTTGGGAGAACAACACAGTATCAGAAATGTCTGTTGGTCTGATCCTGGAGCTACTGTTTTAGTCCAGATTCTAAGCTTTAAATCTTTCCTTTAGCTTCCTTTAAAATGGTGCTGCCCTGGTTGCAGTATAGATGAAAGACAAAAGCCTTCTCAGTCCAACTATATGCAATCCTGGTTAGGACGGCAATAGAAGCTGCAGTATTGTTTAAGTTTGCAGCTATTATGAAATAGAATTACACCATGGACAATGTACTGAAGTTGCATCAACCCCTGCTAAGTTAGACCAGACATAGATATTAAATTTTCAAAGCAATATTGAACTCAGGAGGGATATACCTAACAGAGTCACATAACAGAACTGGTGAGACAGCAAAAACGATCAATTTGATTGTTCTACCAACAATCAAGATATAGATACAGATATAGGTGACATAGCAATCTCTCTCTCAAACAATCCATTTACAGTCGGTGAGTATTTCTCACGTGACTCAGAAAGCAAGGTCTCTTATTTTCCCTTCAACCTGACCATGATTCCATACTATTTTTCCCACCATAATTTTCTTCCTAAAGAAATCCCACACAGCAATGGACCAGCTGTATTGGCAATGCCAAAAGCCTTCCATATAATAAAACTCACTGCTGGCCAGCCAGGCAGTCTTCAGGGTGGAGAAATACAGGCTTCTAGCTGGAGATCTTTTATATAAAGACCAGGTGAAGAGCATGGCAGCCATTGAAGAGTAATTAGAAAAAAAGATTCTGCCCTAGAAACTTCTCCTTTACCTACTGAGATGGAAAAGGCTTAGGAGAGAGAATCCTAAGCCACTCCACCTGCTCAAATAATTGGAATTCGTTGAGAATAAACACAATATTAAAAGCTAGTTTTTTTATTGCAAAATTAATTGATTAACTTTTCCCTCTACAAATATATTACTAAAACTTTCTCACTGCACAAACTCTCCAAACAAAATTAATGGTTTTGTTTTGAAAATTAATTTAGATATTAAAAAATTGTATTTTCTCCCAAGATCTCAGTTACTCAGATTAAATATTAACCAAAAGCTGTCTTCTGCTTAAATAGAATTTAGCCTTTGAAGTGTTTTTATTAATCTCTTCTGATGTAGGTGCTTGAAATTCTATGAGAGTGCCGTGGCCGCCCGTTCTGTGCATCACTTACTGTAATTTATTTTCAGAACATAATTCTATTTATAAATGAAAATCCTATTAAAAGAAGACAAGAAAAATTAGTCCTAGACTTTGCATTGGTAGAGTAGAAACAAAATGAGCGGCCTAACCTGAAGTGACATTTACAAATTACCTGTTAATTTAAACTGGGTTGAGGAATGACAGAGTTTAGTCAGACTGACAGGAAGTACCGAAGGAATGACAGTTGGGTCTGGAGTGGTCATAAAGCTCGTAGGGCTGGCACATTTATCTGTGTTCCTCCACTACCCCGCCACCTCCCCAAAAGCTTCCTGCCTAGTAAATAATATATTTTTTAAAATATTTACATTTTTGGCAGACTAGTGAGTAAAGGTTTTACACAGCCGGAGGCTCACCTCCCCGCCCCCCCTTTTCTTATAAAGGGAGCAAATCATTTATTTAAAATGGCTTCTAGCTTGAGCCATGTGGGTTCCCTCCCCCAACAATTTAGACCTGAATATCAGTTATTTTCTTTTGGGATATCTTTGATGAAGCATCAGGGCTCAACAAGCTACACACAACTGAGCACCTTTACATAGGCATATTGATATGCCCTGTCTTCTCACTCCCTCTCCAAGTGTTTTTAGGAACTGGTGCTCTTTTTACTGTTTCTACTCTAATCTTGAGAGGTGACCTCCAAAAATATCTTGAAAATAAAACTGTAAAAACATCAGTCTTATAAGAGAGAAGTTTAAGAAGGGAAAAGAATTGCTTTAGAGTTGGATTTTTAAAGTTTAATTTCAATTAGTACCAGCCAGAATAAGTATCTCTGCTGATATTATACACACCTAAAGAGATTTTAGTTTGCAGCAATTAAAACTCATTTTCACAAAATTTCTACTTCACATTGTTTAAAAGGAGCATGGCCATGTCCCCCACAGTACTAATATGAGTTACATATGTGCATAGAGTAAAAAGGCACATGTATGTGTACATGCACAGGCATACGCAAAACAGCACACACACAACACACACAGTAGACCCAGTAGTTTGGCCTTTTGTGAAGAACTCTTCTTATCTTAGAAAACCAAACTGGTATATTTTTATAGGAGACCATCTTTACATTTATACATTATAACGATAAACATATTTAAATAGAAATAAAGGAGGCATAAAAATTAAAATACGGTTAAATAAAATAAAAATAGACCATCTTTGCATTCTTAAATTAGTGACAATAGAAGCATCCTGGTGTTTCATCTGCCTACATGCTGGTTAAGGCTCCTGCCTTCTTTTGCCCTCTTTAAATGGGCTTCTCCACTTGAGAATTCAGCACATTCCAAGGAATTGTTATGCCCTTTCTTCTTGTTTACCTGTTTTGGAATTCCACAGACTGTGCAGGAATGATTCTGTAATACAAAAGTAATTGCTGTGAATTATTCACACCCTGATTCTCAGAATCTTCACACAACTTACAGTAACTATCCTGGAATGGAAAATTATTGGATTTAGGCCTACTTCTCTGAAAAAATGTCTTATTATACTTGTAGTAGGAGTGCCTATCAGAGGCAGTGATCCATTAGTGTATTGCTTTAGAAGAGTAATATTACTGGAGTGAGAAAGAAATCCCTCTTGAAATTTTGATCCAATGTTCTTAATTTTGTATCATTTGTGATCCAACAATAAGGAATATTTTAACCACGTAATCTAGTATAATCAGAATTATCACATGAATAATTAATATTTCTCAATAAGAAACTGGTTTTGGCCAGGTGTGGTGGCTCACACCTGTAATCCCAGCACTTTGGGAGGCTGAGGTGAGAGGATTATTTGAGTCCAGGAGTTCAAGACTAGCCTAGGCAATATAGCAACACCTGATCTCTACAAAACAAATTTTTAAAAATTAGCCAGGCATGGTGGTGCACACCTGTAGTCCTAACTACTCAGGAGGCTGAGGTGGAAGGATCGCCTGAGCCCAGGAGATTGAGACTGTAGTGAGCTGTGATCGTGCCACTGTGCTAAAGCTTGGGTGACAGAGTGAGAACCCCAACTCAATACATACATACATGCATACATAAAACTAGTTTTGAATAGATTAAAATGTCAAATTGAGTGAAAATGTTTGAAATCTGAGATTCCAGTGACGATAGCCCATTGGAAAAGCGAATCCTCTTTCAGACAGTTCCTCAGCACAGATGGATAAGAGTCTGCCCCATCTTAAAGTCTTCTCTATACAAATTCCATGACTCCTAGGATCAAGCTGTTGAAAGTTAACACAAAATGTAAAATAAAGTTCCAAAAGGAATAATCAACAGAAAGCTTTTAATTCTCCCTCCCTCCACCCTAAAGTACCAGAGGAGACTTTCTTCCAATGTCATCGACTGAAAAAAATTAAGATCAGAAGGCTCCCCCATGTTTTTTGGCACGTAAATAAACACTTTTTTTTGTACTAAATGCTGCTTTTTGAGTTTTTCTTCAATCTGGGTTTAGAGATAAATTATAAATTATCTGTGTCTTAGGCTCCTCTGTCACATTGCTGTCAAGAAGCATATGCCTGTTTGGACAATCCTAGTTATTTCTACAAGATTTATGAAATGTTACTTTGCTCTAAGATTGATATCCATGTCCTTATTCAGTACATCAAGGGCATATGATAATGATAGCGATCAATGTTATTTTAACACTGCACAAAGGCCAGGGTGTCAAGGCCATCACTTCATTAGACAACAGGACTATTGATTATTAACTAGAGACTGGCTAAAATCGAAATACCTGTGCAATCTCTCCATGCCAAAAAATTATCGGTGGGCGAGCAGATTACATAATCTGTCAACCACTATGAAACTCTCTCAAAACTAAGCAGAGAGTATAAGGAGCATTTCAAAGGGCATTTTACAATGAGCAATTTCTCCTTCACGTCCCCTGACCCTCCGCTATCCTTCCTCCTAAAGCTGAAATCATTTTAGGCTTGCAACACTGCTTAAGTCCTGACCTTATGATGCAAATGCTCATTAGAAATTGATGGGAAAGAGTGAGCCAACTGTTAAGGTTTGCATGGGAAGAGGTTACAGGTGTGAAGGAAAACAATGAAACCGCTTATGCCCTGTCTTTTGCTAATATTTCTAATTCTTCTTAAAAAAAAAAAAAGGAGACATTTTCTGTAGATCACATGGCTAAAGAAAGCCATGTCGTTTCTCTTCCCTGGCAAGAGACATATTATTGTTTGGCTGGCTCCAATCATTTTTTACATACAAATTTATCAGATGCCCATTCTCTTTGCCCCGACTATGAAACCGGTGTACTCTCTATGCAAGTGTTAAAGAGGCCACTGTATCCTATAGTTATGTATTCAGACTCTAAGGCAATTTCTCCGTCATGAAAGCTTTAATTGGGCCATGCTTCCTAATCAGCATAATTTCCCCCTTGACTAGCCCTCTGTGCGCATACACTTAGAAAAAAGAAGTGGGTTAAAAAGAGGACATTGGCAAAAACCAGCCTTTTCAAAACAGTGATTTGAACACTTCCTAATGGAGCTCTAAGAACTCATCCTAAGTAAAGCAAATGGCATGAGGCATGTGGAAAACTGATTAGTGAGGACCAAAGCAGACATTTATTGCCCAGAGGTAGAAAGTCCACTAATCTTCCTGTTAAACCTCTGTTTTCATTTCCTTCTCAACTAACCTCACTCTGGACCAAATTCATCACTTGTCTTAAGTCTCCAACTGCTACCGAAATCAAAGAAGTCAAGGGAACAGTGAATGGAATCTCACGGGAATTTATTTCCACCATTCGTCCCTGCACTCCCAAAGATCAGCTTGAAGTGCTGAAATGTCAGGGCCTTGGCCCCTAACAGCTTTCACTACATTTTTGCTTTTCAGAAGCAGCCTTAGGAACCTGGGATTATGGCTCTGAAACCTTCAGCAGTGGTCCTGAGCCAGGGAGATGGAGCTGATTTCAGGACACTGTTGAGCACACAGAGAAAATACCTATGACTAATTGTAACGTGAGGATGTAATGGGAGCCTTTGATGTCAAGAAGTTCTTGGCCAAACAATGTTGATGGTGCTGGGCTAATATAGCAGAACTCTTTTTGATAAGTCTAAAAAGGCACATCTTTTAAAAAGACCAGCAAAGCTGGAACAATTTGAGCAACAGAACAGTAACAGTATAATATTATAAACCAAAGCATACTATACATACATGCAAACACACACACACACACACACACATACACACACACACACACACACACACACACACACATTCTTACTGCTACAGATAAATGAAAGGAAAAATAAATAAAGAGAGAACAGTCTTTCCCACAGAAGAATTCCAAATTTATATACTCTCCCTTCCAGGAGACAATCCTTAGTACCCTCCCTCAACACTTTCCCTGCCCTTGAACATGGACTGGATTTAGTGACTTGCATTCAAAGAACAGTATACAGAAAAGGGAGGAAGATGAGAGGGTATGTTTGTAGAGAAATCTGTCAAACACTACCTGAAGCAGATGATCAAGATTAATACCACCAGTGAAAATTCATGTCGATAACATGTACCCCCTGATAAGAGGTGACAAGAAGGGACTTCATTTCTGTGGTGTTCTTCCCCAAAACTTAACCCCAGGCTAATCAAGAAGAAAAAAATCAGACAAACCCCAAGTAAGAGTCATTCTACAAAAATAACTGACCAGTACTCTTCAAAACCATCCAGGTCATGAAAACCAGGAAAGATCAAAAAACTGTCACAAACGAAAAGAGATTAAGGAGATGTTATGTTTAAATGCAGTAAGAAAAGGGACATGAGTGGAAAAATTAGTGAAATCAGAATAAAGTCTGGAGTCTTATTAATAGTCATGTACTAGTGTTAGTTTCTTAGTTCTGACAAGTACCTTGGTAACGTAAGATTTTAACACCAGGAGAGGCTGGGTGAGGATTATACAAGAATCTCTGTATTCTCTGCAACTTTTCTGTAAATCTAAAATTATTTCAAATTAAAGAGTTTATTTTAAAAATTCAAAAATGTCTCCATAATGATCAGCCTAGAATTTTTTCATTGTGTAAAGGAAAGGAAGATAAATGTAGAAAATAGCATTTTTGTCAAGAAAAAGAATAAAATGAGAGAGAATAACCTATTTATACAAAACAGAACAAAACAAAATAAAATGATGTATCCACACACATAAATTTACATACATAAATGTATATATGATTATACATACTTACACATATATAGATCATAAATACATAGACATAAATAGATCAAGAGTATCACTGCCATTCCACTATTCATTCATTTACTATTTTATTCACTCACTCACCTACTACTGTTGAATTATTAACTACTACATGTGAGGCAAGTCGCTAGGGTCTGACAATCCAACAGTGGACAAGATGAGTACAAACCTCACCCCCGGGGAACTTTGATGTAAGTCCATAAATGTTTTGCGTTCCAAAACTTTTAAATATTCAAGAATTTCTTCTTAACATGACTGTATTCCTCAGAGGTACTAGTTTTGTGAGATACAATTCTTGGGTTCCACGTCCAGATGCACCATTTATTGGGTTTATGGTTCTGAGCAAGAGTCTTAGCATCTACCTGTGCCTCAGTTTCCTTGTCTGGAAAATGGGGATCATAATAATGACCACCTGTCAAAGCTGTCATGAGGGTAAATCCTCACACATTATAAAAGGCTGTGCAAATGTCACCCACAATGCAAAGGACAGTTACTATGCTATCAACCAGGGCCTAGGAAAAAGAATCACAGTGGAATGGGGAACCAGAAAGGAGGCTGAAGTTCTGACTTCGGAGACAAGAAGATAGCAAGAAAAAAAAAATCTATTCTGGTTCATAATCTTGCCCGGAGTCAGCCTTGGAACTGAATATGTAAATGTCTAGACGAAGAGTACAAAACAATCTTGTAAAGTAAGTAAAAGTCACACATTATTATCCCCATAAATGGATGAGGTACCCGAGGCCCAAAGATATTGAATAACTTGCTCATAATTCCACACTGAGCCAGTAACATGCAAATTAAGAATTTAGCCCCTATGGCGTTGAGAGTGTTACCACAAAGGTTTTTGTTCTTTAGCACAGAAAGTGCGCTCAGGGCTGTAGTCCTAAAACTGCCTTTTGGGTTTATCGATGGCTGTGATTGGGAGATTTATGGATGGTTGTTTAACCAGATGGGATGCCAAAATTTCCACGCTGCTGTTCTTCAATGAAATCCTATGTGATGCCAGAAAACTGCTCACCTGACCTCTCACATTCTGCCTCTCTCTCTCTCTCTCTCTCTCTCTCTCTCTCTCTCTCTCTCTCTCTCTCTCTCTCTCTCTCTCTTGAGTCAGGATTTTACTCTGTCAACCAGGCTGGAATGCAATGGTACATTCACAATTCACCGCAGTCTCCACCTCCTGGGCTCAGGCAATCCTTTGACCTCAGTCTTTTGAGTAGCTTGGACTACAGGCATGCGACACCCAACTCGGCTAATTTTATCAAGGTGAGGTCTCGCTATGTTGCCCAGGCTAGTCTCGAACTCCTGGCTTCAAGTAATTCTCCTACCTCAGTCTCTGAAAGTGCTGGGATTACAGGTGTGAGCCCCTGTGTCCAGCCTACCTGTCTCCTCTCTAATTCCACACCACCGGCCATCCAGGAGAGGTATCTACTGCAAGCCATATGCCAGTTCTCACTGCTTCTCTTTCCCTATGTTGTACGGTACAATTAAATTATGATGTATACTTGTATTTTAATGTTATATTTATAACTGTACATATGCCCAAAGGCTTTAGCAGGAGTTACATTTTTATATCTTGAAAAATATACATATTCAAAATATCAGTTTTTGAAAAACAAGAAAACTCCTTCCGTAGTTTTCTTCTTGCTGCAAGACAAGGGTAAAGTCATAATTTTCCCTAGGCTACTTTATGAAGCATTAGATCAATTTGAAAAGTTTTTTTTTTTTTTTCTTTTTCACAAAAGCTTCTGGTGGTTCTTCTGGCATCCCCCCCCAACCTCACATGGCACATAAGTGACAGTCTATTTGAACTCAGTATTTCAAGTCCATGACCATTTATTGAGCTTTAAGTTCTTGAGACACAAAAATGAATAAGTTTTATTCCTCACAGAATTTATTATCTCATGAAAATGGGAAACAAAACAAATAGTTAGGAAATAACACAGTTTTTCTAACAGACTTACCAGATTGCTATTGGGGTTTAACTGGGGTTTTGGGGAAAAGGTTGTTGGAAAAAAAGTGGAGAAGGAAAAAAGATATTTGAGTTGGATCATTAAGAATGTGTGTGCTTTTAGTAGAAAAGCAAGATCAAGGAGGCAAATGCAGACAGGATCGCATGATCATAGACCCAGAAACATCAGTTATAGAAGACTCATGATATCGGGGCTTCGAGAGGGCAAGACCAGAAATGATGAATCAAAATACGATTGAGAGCAGCTTTTGAAGACCCCTATATAACGAATTACAGAGTTTGAGATTTGTAACATGTAGTCTATTGGACATCTGTCAAAGAGTTTCATGGGGATTGGGAGATTAGAGAAGGGTGCAGAGATTATGACTCAGAACAGAATATTCAAGAAAAGACTCATAAAGTCATCCAGCCTGGTTAAATATTATCTTTAAAGAACAGTTGTTAGTTGACTAAACAAATTTAATTCAGTTTTACAAATATGAACTGACTTATAATGGTTTATATCAGTCAGACTTTTAGTCAGGACACAGAAACCACTCAGGTATGTCATGCAGGAATGGATTCAACACAAGGAATTAGAGACTTAAAATATATTGTAAAGGTTAAGGGAGGAAAAAAGGACACTATCACTGGCATTCAGGAAATCAAAAGATGCATAAATAAGGACACTGCCACTGGTGATCTCAGCCATTTTTAGCACCTAAGTAATGTGGAGGGATTACAGACGGACTTCTGGAAAAATCGTATCTCTGTCATCTGTCATTCCCCAAACACCTTCCCGGTGCTGTCCAGAAGCAATAATGGTTTTCTGACTCCCTTTTGCCTTCCAGCTCTTGCATATATGTCTTTCACTGGTGGAGTCTAAAATGGAAATCTTCTAACAGAGATTTCAAGAATTTTTGCTCCAATACTCTGAACCCCTGCAGTACAGGTAACATGGAGAAGATTGGAAATGGTATTGAGTTACCAATAGACAATTTGGTATGTTGTTTAAGAAGTCAAAATCCAGGGTAAACATTATTTAAATGACATCAATAGTAAAATATATGTGGTCCAACAATTAGTTTGCAAACTCATCTTAGAAAAAGTGCTCCGTTCCTCATTGCTGAATATCACTACAGTCACCTTTGGAGTACTCCCCTTGGGAAGCTTTGCATTGACTATGCCTAGTCCACCCATCAAAGCAATTTTAGAACTCTTTTTCTAGAATGGCCATCAGAGCTGTCATCCTATTACTCCCCTCTCACTTTTCTAATGGTTTCTTTTTTATTGCAAAGATGTGAGGTACAAGTCAGGATTAGGTATATGAGTAGTTTGTGTGCAAGGTGATGGTTGAGTCCCCAGCTGGATAATGGATGAAGAGACAATGGGTGTATTGCCTTCATGTTGTGAATGTCATCAAAAATGTCTTCCTTTCAACATTTTCTTTGTCTTAGGGTAAAACAAAAAAGTTATTGGGAGACAGATCAGGAAAGTAGGGAGGGTGTTCCAATACATGTATTTGCTTACTGGCTAAAAACTTCCTAACAGACAGTGCTGTGTGAGCTGGTGCATTGTCTTGATGCAAGAGCTCCTTCAGGACCATTTTTGCACAAACCTTTCTCATACCAAGATTTTCAGTTAAGATTTTCCTAACTTTTTCTCTATCGATGTGTATTTGGTACGCTATGCTTCTCACAGTCAGCCAATGATTTCCATGCACAATTTGACAAATTTTTGCAATGCTTCCATCAGTTCTGCTCTTTACTGGCTGTTCTGACCTCTCTTCGTCAGTGGTACTTTTTGTGCCCTCAAAAAAACACTTAATCCATTTGTACACTGCTGTTTGTTTTCTTCATGGCATTATCCCCATAAGCTTGAACTAACATGTCCTGATTTCACTTCCACTCTTGCTAAGTTTTTTTGTTTGTTTGTTTTGTTTTGAGTTGGAGTCTCACTCTGTTGCCCAGACTGGAGTGCAGTGGCTGCTCCCGGCCACCACAGCCTCGACCAGCTGGGCTCCAGCGATCCTTCCGCCTCAGCCTTCCAAGTAGCTGGAACTACAGGCGCGCACCACCACGCCTGGGTAATTTTTGATTTATTGTAGAGATGAGGTCTCGTCAAGTTGCCCAGGTGGGTCTCGAACCTGCAGGCTCAGGCAATCCACTCATCTCGGCCCCCCAAAGTGCTGGGATTACAGGCTGAGCCACCGAGCCCGGCCTGGCCTTCTTTTTTCTATCAGAGGCCCTTCTCTACCTGCCAGAGATGTCTTTGTCCCCACTTCCTCCCCTGCCTTGTCTGGGAAGACTGACTCTTACTTAATCATCAAGCGTCAGTTTATGTGACACTTCTCCTGGGGGTGAGGACCTCTCTTGCTCATTAGTCTGGGGTCTCCACTGCTCTTGCCCATCATATTCTATACTTTTTTTCTACATAGAATTTACCTAGTGTTATTATATAAGTATGTGCATAACTATTGTTAATCAATTGTTTATTTCTGTCTCACAGCAAATTCTACAAAGGCAGTGACCTCCGACTGTCTTGTTCATAATTGTATCTTCAGGTCTAGCACAGTCTATCATGGTAGACACTCAATAACTACTTGTTAGAGAGAAGGAAGGAAGGCAGGGAGAGAATGATGGAGGGAATCAGGGAGGGAGGCGGGGAGGAGGACAGCCGAGAAGTGAAGGGATAAACAGGCCCTCTGGCCCCTATAACCATGCTGCACAGTCACTACTCTCATAAACAAACTCTTTGAGGTTATTTCTCTGCATGTCTAGCGTTCTATAAGAACACTTGCATCTGATGAGTTTCTTCTTTTGAAGTTTTTTAACGTATACATCTAGATCAGGACAACTTGATTCCTTAGGTCAATTTAGTCCCACCATCTTTGGGGAAAATCCTTGAAAAGTAGACCACCGTCTGTGATATGGACCTTGTGTGTGAGAGAGAATGGCAAGTTTCAATAACAGAGAAGCACCACGAAGCCACATCCATGGGTTCTGGAGAAGACTCTGCCTTTGGACAAGTCCTGGGGGGTCTGGCATCTAATCCAGGAATGAGGATGCTCTGAGCAGCCACAACACCCTTGCAGCTTTGAATCCACGGAAGCTGAATCTTTAGAGTGGCCATTAACCAAAAATGGGTGAGCTTAGCAGAAAAACACACTTACTTGCAGCTATCATCTAAAAAAGACGATAGGATGGGGGAAGGGATGAACATTTTGATTCAAAATTACTGTAGACTGTAGCCAAAAGAAGTTGAACTGCTTCTTTTCAAATGTGTTGTCAACAGGTGTTTATTAGATGACTCCTGCTTTCGTGTGTGAACTGAATCAGAGATCCAAATACATAATCCAGCACTCAGGGACATCATTTGGATTTTTAATGCTCTCGTGGGTACCTGGAGCCCTTAAAGCAATGAATGGATTACAATGAAGCATAAACACACTATTTTCATTTTTGACAGAAATAATCTTGTTCTAAAATGGCCTGTTATTTAAGAGAAAATGATACCCATTTTTAACAGCCCAACATTGAAATTTCAAGAGTTAAGAACTCCTCAACTTGGATAAACTCATAAACATATGAAAATTAATTCTGCATTATTCTTTGAAACTTCACACTTACAAGCTGCAAAATTGGCACTGCCATTCTATTATTCTGTCGATTTAAAAGGAATGAACACAATTAGGGATGTGGCAGTTTTTCCACCCTTCAGCTGCTGAATGGCGTCATTGTGCTGTAGCCACTTAAACAGCAAACAGAGATGTGGATGGGTTCAACAGCTGAGTTTAGGAACCTGTTGATGGGAAAGACACACACAAGCACACATGCACACACATACACATCATCATTTTCACCATCATCCAGCCAAAAAACTGTTCAGAAACTGCCTAGCTAGAAGTTAGGCACAGAGGTGTAAAGCATGAAGTCAGCCTGCCTTTGCAACCCTGGGTCTCATAGACACCAACAGTGCCACTCTGAGCAAGTCGTTTATCCTTTCTGTACCTCAGTTTTCTCATCTTTAGAGTAGGAATAGCAATATCATTTCCCCCAATCATTGCTGTGAGGCTAAAATGAGCTGGTAAATGTAGAATGGTTAGAACATTCACTAGGAACACAGTAAATCATGTGTAAATAGTACTATGACAATGATGAGACCTTCCAAGGAATGTATCCTAAAGTCTGAACTCTTCCTCCAAAATAAACATATTTATGAGTACCTTTAGGTATCTTCATTAAGTGTTAGGTTCTATATTTTCCTAATATGTCCTAAATGATAATACGTCTATGTTTATGACTTTGAGCCACACATATATGTTCATCTAAGGCAGTTTCTACAAAGGGAAGATGATATGTATGTTAGGCTTTGCAACTATTCAACTCCACCGTTGTAGAGTGAAAACATTAATGAACAATACTTAGTGAATGTGCATGACTGGGTTCCAATAAAGCTTTATTTATTAAAACAGGAAGTGAACTAGATTTGGCTCCTCAGGGGGTGGTTTGCCTGCTCCCCATCTAATGGATTCATCAACTGAGAAATCTTTACGTAGTTTCCTAAACGAAAGGATTTAGAGAAGTAAAATTCAAATCTCCTTATTTAGTTAATCCAGTGCTTCACAAGGCATTCTGTTTATGTGAGAGAAATCCTTCCTGACATCACACTTAAATCCTCCTGAGGCAATTAATTAGGAAGTATCAGTTTCCTCCCAAACTCACAAGAAAAGTTTTGGACTGGTGCCAATTTATTCATTAAAAACCACAGTCTACCATTTAATAAATGTTTATTCTGTAGCAGTTGATGTTCAAATGAGTTATGGATTATCTCATTTAATAATGACAGTGGCAAATTCCAACAGCAACACTTTCAGAATACATCCACATCTTGCTCACCTCACCCCAACTCTGCTAGGACCATCCTGATCCAAGACATCTTCATCCCTTACCTGGTTTACTGTTGTAGTTCCTAACTCGTCTCCCCATTTCTTCCTTTGCCCCCTACAGTCCATCCTCAGCCAGGGGTTCCTTATAAAATGTGTCAGATGATGTCACTTTTCTGCTCACTGAAGGTAAAACATCGGACTCATGATGGTAGCCTGCTAGACCCTCTGGGCTGGGCTTGATATCCTCTCGGGTCTCATCTCTTGCTATTGTCATTCTCTGCTCACTCCAAGTCTCTTGCCACAGGGGTGTTGTGCTTATTCTTTTTGGGAACTCATGGTTTAACCCTCCCCACCTTCATGTCTTTGCTCAAACATCATCTTCCCAATAAGCATCAGCTGACGATCCTATTTCAAGTAAAACCCCTACCCATCACCATCCTTATTTTCATCTTCTGCTTTGTTTGTTTCCATAGTTCTTATTACCGTGTATTTTCTACATTTTTGTCTACTTCTGCAGACAAAAGTAGAATAAAAGCTAAACAGATTAGACATCTTGTTCATTTTGTGTCTCCAGCACCTAAAGTAATGCTTGCCACATTGCAGGCATTCCATAAATATGTGTGGAATAAACAAATCTATCAGATTCCTTCGATGTGCCAATTAAGGCTATAGAGGTTTTAAAGATATTATCTACTTTAATCCTCACAGCCCTGTGAGTAGATGCTATTATAATCCATATTCTCAATGAGAAAATCAAAGTTGAAAGATTAACAAATTACCCAAAATCACGACAAGTACTAGATGCCTGAACTTGAAAGTAGGTCAAACAGCCCCAGGCTCTCTGTTCCCAACCACCATGCTACACTCTCTTTATTTAATCCTCACTTCTCGTTGAGCAAGAGACTATGATCA
Source organism: Cephalopachus bancanus (assembly GCA_027257055.1). Lineage (NCBI taxonomy): Eukaryota > Metazoa > Chordata > Mammalia > Primates > Tarsiidae > Cephalopachus > Cephalopachus bancanus. The sequence goes on along the minus strand of JAPVLO010000047.1, from coordinate 1,424,214 downwards.
CCTTAGTTTTAAAAGTGAAGAAAGCAAAGTCCAATGATTTTTAGTAACTTGCCCAAGGTCGCACAGTCTGTAAATTGAGATACTAGAATTCAACTATGTCTATCTAACTCCAAAAATTGCAAAAAACAACCTTGTATTTGAATACTATGAGATGTGATGGGCTTTGATGAAGGAAGATTGATACAATATTACAAACCTACAGCCTTAACATAATGATGGACTAAGACAACCCTCCAGAAATCCCTTGCCCAATCTCTCACACCTGATGTGGCCGATTTTCTAGAGACTCTCTTAGAACTAAGGGAGTTGGCAGATAATATCAACGGGCCTAGATGAGGATATAGTCAGCATTCCCACTGCACAGGAGAAAAAAAAGAAGGAATGGTAAACACTCTTGTATGAGGTGACATAGCTGATGGAATGAAGGAGAAGATAAAACCAAAGACTTAAATTTAAAACTGTGGTCAACTAGCTCATCCTGATGGTCCCAAACTAAATTCCAACCACCTAAAGTTTATATATGTCAAACCTGGGATTCAAGAAAGACTCAAAGAAGGTAACAACACACATGACAAAATTAGTAATTCCTCTTGGAACACAAATGAAAGCAAGACCCACCACTGAGCCAGTGTTCAGGCTACACCACTGAAACATCAAGGGAAATGATTGAACAAAATCAGGAGGAGGAGTGATGGATGAAGCAGATCCCTCATTAGCAGCAAGGAAGGGCTGAGTAAAATCCAAGCAAAGGTGACAAACACTTGCAGAAACTGTTGTTTTGATTCCTAGAAAAATAGAAAAAAAGAAGGGACCATCTGGAGATTCTAATTTTTAAAAGGACAGGGATAAACACAAATGTTTTCTTTTATATTTTGTAAAAATATGTTAAGTACACAAGGAGGTTATACATATGAAGAAGGTTCTCTTACTCTCATTTTAAAGTAGTCAAAATTGCAACAGTGCACCAAGAAGTATCACAAAAGACCCGGAATTTTAATAATTTGGAGAGGGCTTCTGATGCACAAAGGCAAGGGGGGGGATTAGACTCTTGATATCCAGTTCTCATCACACCAGGAATCTCATATTAATGTTTGTTAGGAAAAGGAATCCACCGTAATTCCTGCAGCCTTAATGTTGAACAGAAATGTCAATATGTTTTATTCAACCTTTTATTTTTCTTCATAAGGTAAAATCTGGCTCCTATATCTCAGTATACAATAAGCCTCAAAAATTCTAAGAAAGACAAATATATATATATATATATATATATATATATATATATATATTTTTATAATTATTTGGTAATTACTAAGTTCCTATCATTACCCAGCATACACAACTATGACAACTTATAGTATTCTGTGTGTACATGTATTTATATGCACACACAAAATCCTTCAAAATCTTTCTTAAAAGGTTAAGAAAATAAAATATTATGAAAAAAACTAATGTGATTTTAAATGTTACATGTGGAAGAACATTTTAAGCAGGTTCCACTGTGTCTCTCTCTCTATATATGTCTGCACACAATCAGGATACATATAATAAAAGGCAATCACAAAATCTCAGAAACTCGACAATGATGAATAGAAATAATTTGATTAGAGAATGTAACCTTTGAAGTCAAAGAAAGCTACACAAAATCTTCAAAGCTGAACTCAGTACTTGGGGCTGGGAGGTGGAGAAATGAGATTTTAAAAATATTTTATTAAAGTTTCATAATTCAGAATGCTGCTCTGGAACTGTTCAGAAAGTATAGGCCATATCTTTACTATTATCTACGACCACAGTCATGTGTGCACAACACACACACACATACACACACACACACACCCCTAAATGGAATTTGTCACTATAGGATATTTAAAATCCAGACTTGCTGCATTTAAAATGTATGGAATTTATTTTTAAACCAGCCATATCTGAATTCAATGCCTTATATTTTGAGTTTTAATTCCAATCATGCTAATTTTAAGTCACAAACATATATCTGCCGGTAATGAAGGTTGTTTAATTAGGTCCAGATAAAATAGCTCCAATTCTGTTTCTGATCCACCTGTCAAAGCAAATCAGTCTTTTACATGGCTAAAAAAAAAACAAATTAGACTAGCTGATGACTTTTTGAATATTCAAGTAGACACACCGAGGATAAATCCAAACAGAACTTGTGACTGAACAAAAGCCTGAAACGTGACCTCAGAGATGAAGATATCTTCATTCTGTCAAAAGCAGTTTTGCAAGCTGGGTCCTCCCAGGGTTATAAAGTCAAGGACGAGGTGCTAAGAAGAAGTAACGAGAAGGATAACACAAACGGAACAACACAGCACTGCTAAAAAGCAAATCTGCCACAGCTTAGGGCAATGCAACAGCTCAATGTAATGAAAAATAAACACAAACAATGATGAAAATTGTGACAGAGAGGGTCAATTTCACATTTTCTCTGCAAAGGAAATTCCAAACAAGACACATCCTAACTCATGGAGTATACACTATCCATGGTTACCATATAAATTATTCCAAAGACTATTAAGGATAGAAAAATTGTGTCCCTTATAAGTCTAGTATGAATAGTTTTAGAGTTTTCTCATCCTACAAATCTTTTGTACTCATGTGTAAAGCCCTACACAAGTCAGTATGGATCCAGGGACGACCGGGAAAATATTTTAAAATTGGCATAGGTGACCATATGAACAGAAAGCTTTAGATGGGAGGACACAGAAGATGGGCGTGAAGGGATAAGAGGAAATCCAAATCCTTGAGAAGTTTGTCTGGAAGTTCCTTCTCTATAAGATGCTCAGAACATTCAATCCTCCCGTGGTTAGATTCTGAGCAAAGGTGTGAGAAGAAGTCAGCAGCAAGACTCCAGATATGACTCCCCTAACTTTTCATTATTGCATCCAGAATAGGTTCTTGGATTCAGAAAGGAGATTAATGCTCAACTCTCTCATTTTTAAGTTGCTTTAAACAAGAGACACAAAAATAAAAATTATAATCAATGATGTAAACATTTCATAGTAATATACATATGCATATTTCATAGAAATATACCGAGGGTGGCAAATAATGTATACACATTTTAAGAAAGGAAAAAAGTGTTGAAATTGTAATGCTCAATATATGTCAACAACAAGTCACACTTAGTAGATGGTTGCACTGGCCAATTCTACTGTCCAGCCTGTCACATGATGACGCTAGCATTCATTTGATTAACGCCATCTTTTTGAGTGAATGTGTATACAATTTTTCGTCATCCCAGTATATATATATATCTATATCTATATATATATATATATCTATATCTATCTATCTATATATATATATATATATATGTAGGTATATACACAACATAGACACACACACAGATGTATATATGCATATTTCATATTGTATATGTATACACATTTCATAGGAATTTTTATAAAGATATATATAAACTCTTTAGATAGTTTGATGGTGAAAAGATAAAAAAATGAAATTGGGTATCATTTGATATAAAATTAATCTCAAGTCTTACCTTACACCACACACAAAATTAACTCAAAGTGAATAATAAACCTGAATATAAAAGTGAAACTACAAAATCTCTAGACAAAAGTAGGATAAAATCTTTATAATCCTAGGGTAGGCAAAGATAGATTAAGAGCAAAACACATAAAACATAAAAGGAAAGATTAGTAAATCTGACTTTAAAAGTCTGTGCTCTTTTAATTATATCATTAAGAAAAGAAAAGACAAGGAAAGACAAATAAAAAATATATGTTGCTATAACTATATATGACAAATAATAAGACAAACAACTCAGTTTTTTAGGTGGGCAAAATATGTGAACAAACACTTCATAAATGGTGATATACAAATGTCTAAAAAGCACTTGGGAAGAGGTTTATTATCATTAAGTCATCAGAAGTTGATTGTCATTTACATCAAAAGCAAATTAGAACCACAATAAAATACTACTCCACACACTTCAGAATGGTTAAAATTAAAAAGACTGACAATACTAAGTCCTGGCAAAGATATGAAACATCTAGAGTTCTCACATATTGCTGGTATAACATGGTGCAAACACTTTGGAAAACTGACAGCTTCTTATAAACTTAAAAATACACTTTCTGGGGATGAATGAGAAAACCCATCCAACTCCATTTCAGCTCTGACATCAGCCTGGAGTTACTTGATCCCAAAACTAGAAACAACCGAAGTGTCCATCAACAGAAGATTGCTTGGGAAGGAACGCAAGGCTGCATTTTGAGAAGGTGGAAATGGTTTTGTATCTTGATCTGGCTGAAAGTTACAAGAGTGTTAAATTTGTCAAAACTCACAGCAATACACATTATAACAAGCATGTTTTATTATATGTAAATTTTCCCTCAATAGAGTTCATTTTAATATTTTTATAGTGGAAAACACTTCAGAAGACAACTACCCTAACCCTTTTTTATTACAGATGAAAAATGTGAAGCCCATGGAACTTTAGTGTACAGCTCAGCTAGTTGGTAATAGAGCTTAATCCAAAATCCTGTCTCCTAAATCCCAGCCTAAGCTTTCTCTGTACAATGGCTACCCTTTCATTGAACAACATAATTTCAATGAAGTTTAGCCTAAATGGCCTGAGGATCAAGGATTTTAATTAAAAGTCAAGAGATTTTTATGGGGGTGATGATGATAATGATGGTGGTGGTGGTGGTATTGGTGGGAGTGAAGATGGTTTTGCCTCTACAAATCTCATTTTCTCTCTTCCAAGAAATAGATCTCAATTTTTATCCATTTTTTTTTCCTGCTCTCAGTCTGTATAATTTGAGGATTGAGCCTGAGCTGCTGACCTGGGACTTAGACCTTTGTTGCACAATACAGTTGCCACTAGCTACGTATGGCTACCAAACCACCCTTTGAAGTGTGGCTGGTTCAAACTGAGAAGTCCTGTAAATGTCAAATACACACAATTTTACATTATTTCTTTGGTATAAAAAAAGAAATGAAAATTCAAAATAGCTAATTAATTTTTTATGTTGACTATGTTGAAATAATATTTAGGACATATGGTTAAATAAGATATATTTTCAAATTAATTTTCCCTGTTTTTTAGCTTTTTGAATATCACCACTGAAAATTTTAAAATTACATATGTGGCTTGCATTTATGGTTAGCATTATATTTCTATTGGACAGTGCTGGTAAGATAATTATTATACCCATGGCCTCCACCACATTGACTTGTTTTTATAAATACATATTCCAGTTACAGCAGCACTAACTATACTTAACTCAATAAGTTAAGCATAAACTACTGTGCAGTTATCAGCGCACTTTCACATTCATTACCTTCTTTGGTCTTATAAGGTAATCATTATTATTTTATAAGGAAACTGAGATCCAAAAAGGCTAAATTACCAGCCCAAGGTCAAGCCCAAAAGAGAGTAGAGCAGAGTTGCTAACCTAAGGCTTACAGATCCCAGACACCTTTTCTTCCTCCTTTGGTACCACAATCTGCTAACCTATCTGGCATGTTAAACTGGAGGTAACAGAATCAATGTAAATGAGGGTGATTTGCCATTTGTAGGTCTCTGTCCAGGCATTAATCCACCTTGAGATGATTTGCAACATGCTGCTGATAAGATTAATGTGCGTTCCAAATGTTGTCAGGCCATATAAAGCACACAGTGACTACTTATAATATTGCCAAAGAAACACTTGAGGAATAGAAAGTAAGAAATGAGTTGTTGATAAAATGGTTTTTGCTGTTGCTGATAAGAATATAAAAAGGGGAAGGTGGGATGATAAAAAGTTTATACGTCTTCAGGACTCTTCCTTGGAGAGTTGGGCCCAAGAATGCAAGCCACTGGGAATCTGTTTTCTAGAGATTAATGGACTGAGAATAATTCCTTGCCTTCATGGACATTGCATTCCATGGTCTCCCAAACTTCCCAAAATGCTTATTCGGATTCCAATATGCCCTGTCTCGAAAATAAATTAACATTGCATAGAGATATTACCTAAAAGGTATATTTTTGAGTGAAAATAAATAAGTTATACATTCTGGATTGTGTATTAGTTTAAACGAAGTTCCTACAGAGTGATTACTTGTAAAGAATAACAGTACTGATGTTTTGAATATGTAATACAAAGCACCAGCCCTAAATTTGTTACCAAAATGTACATACCTTCTCAGCTTAGCTTAAAACTGATAGCAACCTACTCTTCCCTCTTGGTCTTTCCCATAAGAGAAAATGTAAGAATTATTGCCATGGATGTCCTAGGTTTGCCAGAATGACCATGGTTTTAAAATCCTTTGTTTCATTGTCCCCATGATAACTAACTTGCTGTGAATGTTTGCATTTTTCCAAATTCATATGTTGAATCCCTAATCCCTGATGTGATACTGTGTTTGGAGGCAGGGCCTTTGAGAGGTAATTAGGTCATGAGGGTGAAGCACGAATGAGACACGAATGAGATTAGCGTCTTTATAAGGAGAGACCTGAGAGAGATGATTTCTTTCTCACTGCTATGTGCAGACACAGTGAGAAAGCAGCTGTCTACAAACCAGGAAGAGGGATCTCTCCAGAACTAGACTGTGCTGGCACCCTGATCTTGGATTCCCAGCCTCCAAAACTATGAGAAATAAATTTCTGTTGTGTAAGCCACCTGGTCTACAATATTCTCTGACAGTAGCCCGATGTGACTAACATATAACCTGTGCCTTGGTTCAAATATATGTCCCGGCTTTTAACTCTAAAGACATAAGGGGCACTTTATAAACCTAAACTCAAATCCTTCTCCTCATGGAGACTACAATCTAGTTGAGGAACTGAAAAAAATGAGCATGTGTCCAAGAAACAGAATGTGAGGGAATTTGCATTAAGTGCTGAGAGACCAATCAGCACTATGTCCTAACAGTGACCCAAGTTATCCCGGCCTCCTCAGGCCTAGAGGAATCACAGGAGGAAACTTTCCAGAGAGAGATCTGGGCAAGTGAAGATAGTGGCTTAATCTCTGTGTGTCAGACACCTCATCGATAAAAGAAATATAATAACACCCATTTCACAGGGATGCTGCAGGCGTTAAGTATGTTACTCATTTGAAAATCATTTTCACTTTATTTTCCTGTGGCATCTGTAAGACTAGGAATCTTTGGCTACTGAAATCCTCTGAGGTGAGCCCCATTCGCTGCACACCTGCCCCTTCCCACTGTCCCCAGCATGGGGGAGGACCAGCAGCAAGTCTAAAAAGTTATGAGCCAGTAATTTTACCCCAAGTAAGTCTTTAAAGCTTCCTTTCCAACTCAGTTTTCTGCAATGAAAGGTGCTGTATAAGCAAAAAATATTATTAGTATTAATAAAAATATTTCAGCCATGCTGCTTCTAGCATCATATGTAATTCATTAGCAGCAGCGCATAGGCAAGGCAAAATTTTCATGTCAAATAATGTTTTATGGGTCTTTAGAACATTATACTCACTGGGGTTCCTCACATGATGATGAGACCTCCCCGGGAGGGAAGACAGGCAGCAGAGGTTTTTTTTTGGAAACTCTCTGTCTTTTCAGAGTTGCTTGGGGGAAAAGAGTAGTTTCCACTTCCTGTTCAGCTGCCACACAGTGCCAGGAAGCTTAGGTGTTTCCCAAAAGGATGCCTGTTGTTTTGTTCATGGAAATGGAATCTATAATGATGTTACCTCAAAAGAAGAAATTAAACGTAAAAAGGTTAATGAAAGACTTCAGTCATGATTACAGTGACCGCGATCCATCAAAGGCCAGAGAAAGGTTGTTTTACAATTAAAATATCCCAACACATTATTATTTATCACTATTGCTGTATTGTAGCAGCAGGCCACAATTAATCACATAAATCACCCCGATGGACCAAATTCTCAGGTTCTCTTTTTTAGTCCAATAAAATGGCTGTGTTATTGTTAAAACTGATGAAAGGACTTTTTTTTCTGATAATCTGCGTTAACATACTTATGTTTTATGCAGAGATTATAGGGAAAACTCTAGGCAGGCAACTATAGTGACTATTTCAAAGCTCATTAGATTTCAAGGATGGATGTATACCTCCTATTCAAATGCATAATAGCATTTTCACAAAGGTTGATCAAAGGGTGAATTAATTGGACCCTATGTTTCGTAGTCATCTATTCACTCATTCATTCATTAACTCAGTACTTACTGAGGGCCTACTATGTGCCAAGCACTCAGCTGGGCTCCAGAACCACAGCAGCTGTGGTCCCTACGCTCATGTGACTAGAATCTATTAGGGAAGAATGTCATTGCACAAGTCACAAAAGTGGAGAATGTTATGAACGACAGAGTATAGAAGACCGCAGAACCATACAGGAAGCAATGGTAAGAAGGGGAAGGGATGTTTCAACTGAAGGATGAGGAAGGAAGGTTGGACAGGTCGTGGGGAAATGTCCGGGCAGAGAAAACAGCTTGCACAATTGACCACTGCTGTGCCACTGAAACCTGGCCCACTCTAGGAGCACAATAAATATTTATGGAATGGAGTAATGCCAACCGTTCTGTTTGCAGAGGTCCTTGGCTTCTTATAGTCAGAGCCATCTCCTAGAGACTGATGGGGCCACAACAAGGTCCACCCACTCTCTTCCTTTTGTAATCTATACCCTGCAGAGATAAAACTGACCAAGGTGAAAATGTCAGTGAAGAAAAAGAGATTGTACTAGTCTGCATTCCCACCAGCAGTGTAGAAGCGTTCCTTTTTCTCCACAGCCTCGCCAGCATCTGTTGTCTGTTTTATTAATGATGGCCATTCTTATAGGGGTTAGGTGGTATCTCAGTGTGGTTTTGATTTGCATTTCTCTGATGATGAGTGAGGCTGAGCACTTTTTCATGTATCTGTTGGCTGCCCATATGTCTTTTTTTGAGAAGTGTCTATTCATGTCTTTTGCCCACTTTTTAACAGACTGTTTCTTGTTTTTCTTTCAGTGCATTTGAGTTCCTTGCAGATCCTAGACGTTAGGCCTTTGAAAGCGATTGGCAGTAGTAGAAAACTGTGGGGGGAGGTGATTGACAGTTGAGGGAAACTGCTAGGGGAGGGAGGGGCATACCTCATCAACAAGGATACCTGCATGATCAATGTTTATATACCTAACCCTGAATTGTACCCCACATCTATATAATTAAGAGAGAGAGAGAGACAGACAGACATCACAAAAGGGTAAGAGAGAGCCCATGGTGGTAGAGAAGAAAGGAGAAAGTGTTGCCCGGTGGTATTCTGTAGACCCACCTGGGTGTTGGGCTTTGGGTGATGATTACATGTTTGCAGGAGCTTGAGGGCTTTGCTTTCCTATTAGGAAAAAAAGGTGTCCTCTCCCTCTCATGTCACCATGTGATTTGCGCCCTGCTCAAAGGCACCATCAAAGGCAGTGAGTGGGAGCTTAAACAAACCCAGACTCCACTCTCCAAGTTAAATGCTCCGGCATGCGGCTGTGACCTCACAGAGGAGACATCTTTTTCTGATTCCTTCACTCACAGAGGATGCCTTTTATTAACTCCCACAAGGCACCTTATAAACCCGGCATCCCTGCTCCTTCATATTCCTCTTCCCTTTGGACTGTAGGATCCATGCATATTAGTTTCATATTTTGCACTCATGTTTTCACTCAAAAATAGAAAAAGGGATATAAACCAAATGACTACATCAGCAAAATGGAAAACATGTGACAGAGCTATTCTGGGGATGGGAACGACGCTATCAAAACAGAGGTCTTTGTGGTCTTGGGTTCAAGGTTATAATTTGTTCCAAAATGTCCCTGTTTAGACTAACAGTCATTATTGTAACACTGTTGCCTCCCTGACAAAACACCATAGAGCATCAGAAAGCTCTGATTTCACAATCCTAATTTATAAAGACCATAGAAAGGCATAGTTAACATCAACAATGTATATTCCTCAAACAAAACAACCTCAAACCACTTGAGTCAAGGCATTTTAAGTTAAAGCACTTCCCTGAGTATAGGTTTCATGGAGGAAACAAGTAGATATGAGATTTTTGTCCCTACTTTCAGTGAATTTACATAGGGTAAAACAAAATTTTTAAAGTGGAAATAACAGCTATTTTCTGTCATGAAAATATGGATTAAAATTGTTTAACTGCACAAACATAAGATGGAAAGTGAAAACGTTTTTTAGTATGTATAATATAGCATCATGAAAATACACGTCACATTTTGCCCCTACCTCACGGGTTTAGGAATGAACTATATTACTACAATTGAACCTCACAATAATCCTGGGAGGCTAGACAGGCTACACCCTTAAATGATCACTTCCTGTCTAAATGAAACAGCCCCCGGGAAAAGTTAGTGACTTGTCCAAATCATGTAGAACCCACACCAGAAACCAGGCAATCTAATGGCAAGCCCAGTCTCTCTTTACCAAAAGTGTAGACCAGAAAACAAAACTATGTGTCACTTGTACCTGTGAATTTGTGAGGACACAGAGTTGCTGTGGCAATTCTTAGCAGGACTATTTTTGCTATAAATTATTACAGGTATCCAACAGAAGAAAACCTGGTGGATGAGAGGTGTCGACGACATGTGGCAGTTAATTGAACATATAATCAGGGTCTGCAGCACCGTGGCGGCTCTGGGTTATATCAACAGGCATAATGATGTTGCTAAAATTATGCACCCACAATTATCCCTTAAAGGTAGGTGATAAATGAATTAACTAAGTACTAGAAGCACACACCTTCAAATATTTAGCAGTTGACTGCTGCAAGATGTACAGAAAAGCCAGCATGCCGAAGAGTTGGCATTCTAGGTGACTGGTATGTTCTTTATTTATTACAATAGTTTAGTAAAATATTGACATGGGTGCTCCACGTAGTTGAAACACTTTTAAAAAACAGTTTTTAAAAAAGAAGCATTCATATATTGGCTCTGGCAAAAAAGGCAAAAGCCCATGGAGAATTCAAATAGCATCAAAATAAAGATGCTTTTTCAGGTGCTAGGATGTAGTGCATCATTTTCTTAGTGAAGAGGAGCCATTTCATGCACCAGCGCCTTTTTATGATATTTCAGTATTCACTTGTAGACTACGGTTAACCAACCTTTAAGAGATGTTGAATCAAGGTGTGGATGGAGAAGGGGCTGAGCATATGGGAATGTCAAAGAAGCATGTGCCACAGGGATCGAATGAATGTCCCCCTGAGCCCCCTATGCTGGAGAGGAAAAGCAGGAAGTCAGTTCTGGGGTCAAAGGAGAAGCGCTTGGGAGCTGGCTATGCCTGGATTCCAGCCCTTGCCAGATTCTTACTAGCACTGCACGCAAGACAAATATTTCACCTCTGTGAAGCCTCTGTTTCCTCACCTACAAAATTAAAATAACAATTGCTTTAAACCTCCTTCAAACAGTCGAATCTTGCCAAATAAGTGTAGCCTAGTACTCGGCGCAGAGTGAGCACACAAGGAATAGACTCTGCCATTGTGATTGTGTTGGTGTCCCAGGCCACTGCCTAGACCATAGAAGACTAGCAATGCCTGACTTTTCTAATGGTGCAGTGCCGTCAATCAAGCGAATTTCTACATCTGACTTCATCAGTATCTACTTTCTTTCACGTTTTAAAGAGATACACATGGTCATCAGGCATTGAGCTTTCTTTGTTTGCTTATGGCATTTTGATGGGAGGCTTATCAGCCAAAATAAATGGGAAAGTGACCGAGATCGGGCATTGTAGCGGTTCTAGTTCAATGTTGTGTGGGATGGGGGTCTCAAATTAATCACACAAATGAGGATGAAAGACCACCTTGGTGTAATGCTCATCCATGCTAGCTAGTCCCCATTACCATAGATAACTGAGAACTGACTGTATTTATTTCCAAAGACTTCCTCAAAATGGAAAGATCTCCGTGGCATCTATAAGATTCAATTAGAGGACCTTTTATAAGCACACATCTAGTTGAACCAAATGAGAGATAAATTAACCTATAAACAGCATGCTCTTTCTTGTGGAATCCTCTAATGGCCTGATTTAGGATATCAGCAGATGGGAGGTCAGTGCCCAGTGCTTTCAGAGTTCAGCCCATTCATTACAATCAGGTTCACGATGCCACGAAGAGGTTCTAATGAAATACACTCCAGTAAACCTCAGAGGGGGACAGCTCATGTGTGCACGAGGCATGAGTTTAAGGCAGCAGACAGACTGTGATTTTGTGTTTCTAGACAGGTAGGGGTCCAAACGGAGCCACTGCACATTTATTAAGTTGTATTCTTTCAGGGAAGAAATTCTTGCCGAGACGTCTTACCTGTAAGCTCCTTTAAGCTTTTAGCTGAAATGCTCTAGTTCACATACAAAGAAAATTGCACTGTTTGTCACTAGTCAATGTCCTCTAACATCAGGGCTTTAGTGGAGAAAGAGACACATTAAAAAGGTACCTGATCTTCCCTGTATCTTTCCCTATTCCAGCTGAGAGTGCTTTCTTCAAGTCCTTTCTTCTCAAGTCTGGGAAAAAGAAACATACATCTTGAATCCTGCCAAATTATAGCTCCAAATAATACAAAATAGGTGCCTGTGGGTTTTTGTTTTAACCAAAGTACTTCGGCGGCCTGAAAATATCTGTTTTTGTGGCCACGTCCACAGGTAGAAAGCTTTGTAAATGTTCTGTAGGCCAAATTAAGAACATCATGGCAAAAAGAATAAAATCGCTTTTAGCATATATGTATAACATCACAGAGCATCTTTCTGATTTAGACACACCCCATTTTATGTGGTGCTCGTAGACGAAGGAGAAGGTGGGCTTGTATGTGTGGTTTGCAGATACTCCTGAGGCATAAGGCAATGGGCATGTAAGTGAATTGTAGATAACACATTGGAGGCTTGATACAGGCTTCCCTTGAGGACCCGTGCTGAGAGGCACTCTTACAGATGATGCAGCTTCTTCTGAGTTTGCATTAGTACTTCAGTAAATGAATCCCCTCAGCAAGACGTGCCTGGTAACTCCATTTGATACTGAATTATAATGTATAATGAATACTTTTACAGTGTAGTTTTAAAAACCCTTTTTCCTAATTTGTTATTATATGTTTTCCCATATAAGTGCACGTGCGCACACATACACACACACGCGCTCATGCACATATATTTCCTTCTTATTTATTGTACCTCTCTTTCCAGTCCAGCAAAATCATGATTGAATCCTGGACATTTTTCCACTATGCCTACAGTTTGCATAGGCAGATCAGCGGACTAGAGCTAATAATATTCAATATAAAAGATTAAAATCTTTAAATTTTGGCACATCGTAACCTGCAATTAGAATAACTAGACAGTCTGCTTTGCCTAAAAATGGATGTCAGTGGACATACATTTTTCCCTTCTTACATGATTTTTATCTTTTTTAATGTTTTATTTTTTTCAATCGATAACATTTATTTAATATTCACTTGTCAAACACACAGTTGATAATCGTGAGAGGAAAATACATCAAAGGCATATATATATACAGTTATAGAAGTTCTTTTTTTTTTTTAACATGATTTCTATCTTTAACGAATCTTATGTTTTTTCCATTGCCTTAAAAGAACAAATAAGTAACAAGAATGCCAAGTTTTCATTCTGGTCACAATGGTTATAAACAACCAGGATAAGAAATTTTTCTCCTCAATAGAGTTAATATCTACAACTGCCACATCTCTACTACCATCTCTCTGACTACTGTTGAACCACCCCAAGAAAAAAAATCTTAATCATATATAGATAATTTACTTAGTACATCTCCTCCACTATATTATATAACACGTTGCTTTGTAGGTCTGTCAAAAAAGCATTAGGCGGTTCTTCCTCTGTGCTGCACAAAAGTCATAGTTCCAAAATGCTATGGAAAGTTCTTCAGAAATCGTAAATGTTTGCTCGTGCTATTCATGTAAGTAGGTATGTCCTCCCCTTTTTTCATGTCAAGCTTACTTACCTGTTACACCATAAGCATTCTTCTAATACATGCATCTTTGACAAGCATATTATGCCAAGCGCTATGCTGGGTGCTGGGAATGCAAGGGGGAATCAAATACACCAGGACCCTGGTCCTCACAACGTTTTGTGCACCAGGGAATGTGGATAAGTAAGCAGGAAGTTGTAACACAGAGTGAGAGGTGATAGGAGGGACCCCTGAGTCAGTTTTAGTGAAGGTAGTGAAGCATCATGGAGAATGAGACATCTCAGTTCGGTTTGACCTATTGGAACACAGACACCAGCCAAGGAAAAGGAAGGGTGGAAGGTCACTCAGTTATAATCCAGGGAGAACAGTAACAGGTGTGAAGACTCAGGAACAGGAGAGAGCACTGCATGTTATAGCAACTGAAAGAGTGCTGAAAACTCCAGAGATCAGTGACAGACAAGGCCTTTTCTGAGCTCCAGAGCAAGTGCCATCCCCAACCCACCCCCAAGTTGCCCTTCACATTATAAACTTGTCTGATTTTTGTCATAGTTCTTGTCAACACAACAGAAGCTCATTATTCAATCAATTTGGATTCTGCCTTTGATTAGTTGATTAAAAATGACACCTGAGTGAGAAAACATAATATGGGACTTCAAAAACCCTAAACATTTTGTCCAGGCACGTTGGCTATGCCGGTAATCCCAGGACTTTGGGAGGCTGAGGCAAGAAGATTGTTTGAGCCCAGTAGTCCAAAACAAACCCAGACAACAGAGCAAGACCTCAACTCTACAAAAATAAAAATAAAAATAACCAGGCATAGTGGTGCAAGCCTGCAGTCCCAGCTACTTGGGAGGTTGAGGTGGAAGAATTTCGACCAAGAGGTCAAAACTGTCGAGCCCCATAATTGTGCCACTGCCCTCCAACCTGGGTGACAGAGTGAGACACCAACTCAAATAAATAAATAAATAAATAACCCTAAACATTTTAAGTTAACTTATTTCATAAATATATGTTCACTTATCAACCATTTGATGTGGAATTAAGACAAAGGAGTTTTGCATCTTCTTTGTTGCATAATACCTCATCAACAATATTCAGTTTAGATTTTTTTTTTGGAGGAGAAAAAGAACTTAAGATAATTTTGAGTAATCTAAATGCAGACTTTTATAATATTTTTCCAAAATCGTATAGTTATCTTGCCTACACCTGATTTAACAAATAATTTTTAGTATTTTTTTTTTTTTTGAGTTGGAGTCTCACTCTATCACCCAGACTGGAGTGCAGTGGCCGCTCCTGGCCACCACAGCCTTGACCTGCTGGGCTCCGGTGATCCTTCCGCCCCAGCCTTCCAAGTAGCCGGAATTACAGGCATGTGCTACCATGTCCGGCTGATTTTTTGATTTATTGTAGAGATGGGGTCTCGCTGCCCAGGCGGGTCTTGAACTCGCAGGCTCAGGCAATCCACTCACCTCAGCCTCCTAAAGGCGCGAGATTACAGGCTGAGCCACCGAACCCGGCTAATTTTTAGTATTTTTAAATTGAATCTTTTCAAGATTCCCAAATTGTTTTTCACAGAAACAAACTCATTCTGAAATTACCTTGATTCTTTGTTTAATTATTTATTGCTGGAACTCTTCCTAAAAGATGGGATCTCAAATATAGGAGCCCACTATATATTTAGTACTTAGAATATTCTCTGCTACCTACTAAGTATCAGTAAATATTTGTTGAATTAACAAATAAAAAGACAATGTTAAATAGGAAAGCAGTTTTTGAAGACCTAGCAAGCCAGAGTATGGAGTTTGACTATTTTCCTAAGAGCAATGAATGAAAAGAACCAATATAATAAATTATAGTATATCTCCCACGTGTCTCCCATTGCGTTTCAGAGAGTTCCGTGACTCAAATTTTGTAGGTAAGTCGTATTTCACCCAATGAAATTTCTTTGATAATTCATGGTCAATCGTGTGAACATAATTTTCATTTGTGTGACAACTGTGGAACGTTCTCATTCCGGGAACCAGAGGTGGGGGTGGTAAGGAAAGGGTGGGTGTGGGAATCTGGTAGCCGAGTTTGATTTGGTATTGTAACCATCCTGACACTTTCCACCCCTGAGTCCTTATTTTATTTTAAAACTCAATGTTTCATTCCATTAGTGTTTTGATTTTTTAAAAAGGTGCACACTCCTTAACCTGTTTTCCATTTCAACGATGTTCTCTTTGAGAACACAGAGCCAGCAAATTACTTAAAACAGCAAAGTGTCATGATTCAATATTCATAACTTTTCTTCTTATTAATAATGGCTTCCCCCTGAATCATATCCACATGTCAATCACATCAATAGACTAGAAAAATGATGTTTGGCAACGTTACAAAACACAGCTATCTTGGAGTCTGGTTATTTTCTATTTTTTAAACCTTTAATACTGAGCTAAAATCTATAATAAATCTAAAAAGTAATCAATAAGGATATATTACATTCTGTTAAAAATTTAGTATAAATCTTTCAGTCTCTACAAATTTTGACCTTACCGTGGTGTAGACAGGTGAATTATAAATTAGGTGTTTTTAAAACACATATATTTTTAATTAATGCATGATATAATACAACAATAAATACAACCAAGAATAAAATGCTAATTTATATTTTATATTTAGGTATAATCAAGTCAGGTTAAAACAGACACTTGATGTTTCACACATTGATTCAGCATTTATATCTCAGATGCAAAAGGATGCAATGAATAATAATTTACATATATATACATTTTAAACAGTAAAAATGATGGAATCATATATAGACTTGCATGGAAAAATAGTGGAACACTAGAAAGCAGTTCAATTGTGAGATGTAAAATCTTAGGAAATTGATATGCAATTTAAGAGGTAAATTATGGTTCCAGTTAAATTGTGGACTAGGTTTTTGAGAGTTTCTTTTAGCATATTTCATGTGTTCTGTGTTCTTTTATCAGTAACCTTCATGTTTTTCAAAATTCAGGGGGACTTAAAAATTCCATTCTGGCTTGAAAGCTTTCTATCTCTGGTATTGTTAGGGCAGCATCTGGACTGGCCTGGCAGAGGTAGTCTGTGGATTAGGCTCTGGTAAAGGAAAGGTCATTTGAGTGTCACTTGAGTTTTCCCCTTTCTACTGGTGACCTGACTTTCCAGGTGTGAACTGTTTTGACTGATAAACTTACATAGCAGTGAAAAAGAGTGATAATGAAAACAGGTTGTGGCATCACATTGGCTGTGTGACTTTGGGCAAGTAATTTAACCTTTCTTTGCCTTGTTTTTTCATGTATAAACTTGAAATCAAACCATCAAGGTTAAAGGATAATATGTATAAAGACAAAATAGCACAGTGTCCGCTACATAGAAACTCTCAAAAAATGTTGGCTATTGTTATTGCTATGCCCCTGAATTCCCTTTCCTTCTTCATTCTGACATCATCTTCGATTTTTTCCTAATCTTGAGAACCCAGATGTGGATTTACTTCCTGTTGAATGAATACGTTTTATCTGTTTGTTTCTTGTTCAATTCTGACTTGGTAAGTTTACATGATTGTCTGATTATTCCCTTTGCTTTGTGATTTGGTCATGAGCTCGTGGGCTCGAGATTTAGATGAATTCAGCCTCATGGGGGCTCAGGTCTTTCTTCTCCATTTGGTCTCACTGGTCCTCCTGTCTTCCAGTTTTAGTAACTCCAAATCTTGTATTTATCTTGGACTCCATACCTTTTCTCTCTTCCCACATCAAATTCATCTTCAAGTTCAGACAGTTCTTCCTTTATTACATTTTTTCCATCTGTTACTCCCTTCTGATCTCAATGCTACCAGTATATTCCAGGTTCTTGCTGTTCCACAGGTGTACTGTCTCTCTCTTTCTACTTTTCCTGCACACAGATGTGATATTAATCTTTTCATGTCTTTTCACTTATAACTCTTTATCACTCTCTCTACTCCATCAAAAACCATTGCTTACTAAAGTATAGAGACACTTTAACATTTAAGAGCAGAAATACCCATCAACTTTATTTCTTATCACTACCCAACATTTACTTCTTCATCCAACTTTTATTTTATGTCATATTCCATAGCAGTCATTGTAGATTTAATGACTTTTTAAAAAATTAGCCATAGTCTTTGCCCTCAGGAAACTTATACTCTAATGAAGTTTGTTTTTTTTTAAAAAAAGGTTTACTCTTGATATCCTGTTATCATATGTGTTCTTTTTCCTGCGCTTAAAGAACATTTCTCTCTTCTTCATTGATTCTAATTCTTACTTTTTGTCAAATTCTCATGAACATTCTCTTTCCCTCTCTAGAACCCTCTTTGAGAGGACTGATGTTAAATTCAGGAAATGTAGCTGATGGTTGCATTCACTGTAACTCATTTCACTGTCCTTCCCAAAATGACTGGATTAGAGCACCAAGCATCTCTTCTCTGCTTCTACAATACAATACTCCCTCAAATCTACCCTCTTTGCCAAATATCATGGGAGAAAAAGGAAAAAGGCACAATAAACAGTTTGATTCCTGAATGTCTTTTCTGCTTGATTTCCTTGGACTTACTTCTGTTTACTTTAGGTCCTGAGAACATGGGTAAAAGCTCATTATGATTCTCTGACATTCAGCTCAAGTTTCCTGTATAAGTCAAAACAAACTAAAAGTTTAAATAGTTATTGGACCCTGGAACATTTACTGAACATTATATTATACATAAGAACTCTGCTTTTTGTTATGAAAGAATCCCAAGACGAACAAGAGGGAGCTTCTAGCTCTTGCCGCTATCCAGCTCTGGCCATCCTGGGCTGCCCACTAATTCCTTAGCAAGCACACTCCTTCATAACCCTGAGCCTTTGCTCATGATTCTTTTTTTTTCTGTCTTGAATGTTCTTCATTTTATTTGTCACCTGATAAAATCTTACTCCTTTTTCAATGCCCAAGTCAAGTTTTCTTCTCTCTGAAGACCTCTGATCACTACCTTCCCAGAGAGAACTAATATGTTTCTCTTTTGTCATTTCAAAGAACACTATCATGTCATGAGCACTTCTCTCGTGGTGTTATGGTCAGTTGAATCTCTTCACTTTCCCCTGAGAGACATTTAGGCTTTGTGAAATCATGTCATTTATCTTTGTGTTCCCAGGGTTTAACACAGGGCTTGACACATAAGAAGTGCTTAATAATTACTTGCTAAGTTTAATTAGAGAAAAATTATACTCTTATTCCATATAAAACAGAGTAACTTGAAGACAAATAGAATAAAATACTTAAGTATTCAGAGAATCTTGACTGAGTCATGATCAAAGAAAATGTTTAAGGTCAACAAAAAACTTTTATTAAAGACCTACCATGTATCAGGCCTGTGTTAATTGCTAGCAATGCAAGCACGTGTAAGATGTGATCCTTAACTTTAATAATATTACAGACTCACTGAGAAAACTTACAAATGAAATAATGAATGCATTCATTCAACAAGGGTTTGTCAGACACAACATGCAAAGCATTCTGGTAAATAGATATCAAAAAAAATTACAGATATTTCAAGAAATTCAGAAGGTGATGAACAGTTGAGAAAGACTTCACAGGGAAGATAAGAGGTGACCTGAATTTAGAATAAGATTAATATTTACTCAAAAGGGAGTAGGTGGATTGGACATGTAAAAGATGGCAATGGTTAAACAGATTAAGTAATAGAGGAAACAGGTAAGTCTGTTCTGCCAGAATGTAGCACACATCTATGGCTATATTTGGAGCTACACTAGAAATAAGCTGAAGATTAAATTGCAGAGGACCCTAAAAGTAAGTTTGATGGGTGTATCTTCTTTAAAAGACATTGGGGTTTCACAGATAGACAGAAAATAGAGAGTAGTATGTAGTATGTCTACCTATAGTAAAGTAGGGAAGGAGACGGAAATAAAGAGAAACTTTTGCTTAAGGACATGAGGAAATGGATTGGGTGGTACAGTGGAAAGAAAAATCTTCCAGGTAATAAACATAATTAAATAATATAACTAAAAATAAAAAGTGGTTCAGAACCCAGGCTCTGAAGTCTGATAGACTTACACTAAATTCTTTGAATTTGATTCTAAAAGGGGAATACTAACATATATGCGTGTGTTTGTATACACACCAGTATATACATCTATTATGAATATTAGCATATACACCTGTTATATATACATATGCATGTGTATATACAGACACATACATAAATATGTTATGGGAACTAATGAGATCATATTTATAAGGTACTTAGGGCATTGCCAGACACAGAAAGGGGTCAAGAGTGACTTCATGACCTAGAATCTCCATAGCTCAGGAAAAAAAATAGAATCAGTGACAAATTCAGAACTGAGCACAGATCTGATTTGGGGATAACAGTTTGGTTTGGACATGTTGAGTTTCATCTGACAGGGGACCTTAAGGTGTAAGAATCCAGGGGGCAGCTGAAGACCTAGGATCATGGCAAAGGAGAAATTACAAGTTGGAAGGATAGAAGCTATTCATTCATTTAACGAATACCCATCAAGCACTTTCTTCATTGCAACCACTGTGCTAGATGCTGGTAAAAAAAGAAAGAAAGAAAGAAAGAAAGAAAGAAAGAAAGAAAGAAAGAAAGAAAGAAAGAAAGAAAGAAAGAAAGAAAGAAAGAAACTGGCCACAAATGCTGTACTCGTTGCAATTTAATGAGAACTCAATAATCACATAAACAGCAAACTATAGACGTAAAGGAAAAGCTATCACACTAAAAATCATGCTTGAAACCATCAGCACGCTTAAGATAACAGATGTAATGTGCAAAGAAAGATGTGCAGAAACGAACTTTAGGGTATGGCTTGTATTCAAACAATTGGGTAAGATGATGAAG
The DNA here is from genome assembly GCA_027257055.1 of Cephalopachus bancanus. NCBI lineage: Eukaryota > Metazoa > Chordata > Mammalia > Primates > Tarsiidae > Cephalopachus > Cephalopachus bancanus. Next base: position 1,403,458 of record JAPVLO010000047.1, on the reverse strand, counting down.
TTCACGTAGGTGATAGAGGACAGTAAGTCAGAGAAGTAGGTGGCAGAGCAGGGCACCGAAGTATTGTGGAAGTCAAGGTGAAAGGCTACTTCAAGAAAAGGGAGAATTTCCAACAGTGGCAACTGATGCAGAGAAGCCAGGGAGTATGAAGAATAAGTGAAATATTGGCAATTAAACAATTAGGAAGATAGTGAATATCTTTGAAAATACAACTTCAGATAAACTCCATGGAACAACCAACATCCAGTGGATTAGGAATATGACAAAAGAAATGCTGTGGAAGCATACTGCTCAGGTCGGTTATTGGTGAAGTCCAGTCTAAGAAGTTGGCAAAATTAATACGATGAATGAGGAATGGAGACATTAAGGACCCCTGAGTAGTAGATTTAAAAAATAGGATAGGAAGCAAAGTAGAACCTATATTTTGGGGATTGTCAATGATCAAATGTTTCATTTAACTTAAAAGCATCTGTTATTCCAATGGCTCTTTTCCCATTTAAAATTTTGTAACTTTTGCTATTTTAATTTTCTTTTTTTCCCTTTTAAATGTTTTATTTTAAAGATGTGGGGTACAATTCATGGTTAGATATACAAATGATCATTATGCAGGTACCCTTGTTGATGAGGTGTGCTCCCTCCTTCCCTGGAAGATTCCCACTACTGCCAATCCCAGCCCCCCACCCACCCTGGCAGTTTCCCACTACTGCCAATCCTTTTCTTTCAAGTGTTATGATAATTGCTCAAGGTCCGCTTATGAGTGAGAACATGTGATACTTGGTTCTTTGTTTCTGTGATTGAGCAAATAGCTGAAGACTTGTAAATATGTCAAATGGAGAATCTTTATTATCTCCTTCTATGGGTTCAGACAACTTAGGAAAAAAGAGTCAAAGTTAGACATGATACAGTTCCAGAGTTTTTCAATCCCATAAGCCTATAAAATGTCCAATATTAAATGATACAACTGTAATATAAAAGAATGGCTAGATCCTAATGGCCAGCAAGAAATGAAATTCACCTACAATAGAACAAAACATCACTGAGAAATTCAGCAGGCAGCCTCAATTATCCCTTTGATCCACCCAATTACATCAACATTTATCATGTTACATGTGGCCACACAGACAAAAACAACAAAACTGGTGTGGTCAACTGAGTCAATACATCTGACCCATGATCAGATCGATCTACAAAGAAGAAGCAAAGTGTGAGTGGTTGAAAGAGGAACGATTCCAAAATAAAATTTGTTGAGTGCTGTGTTATTTGGCTCAATCCCCACATTTGATAAAATATAAAAGTTAAAAAAAGTTAAAAAATTGGGAATGAGAATGCAGAAACAACCTTCTATATACATAACAAAAGAGGAAAGACAATCAGACTTTCTTTTAAGAGTCTCACTTAGAGCAATTATATGGATATGCATGCCCCAAAAGCCAAAGGCAAAGTTTATGATTTCAGTCCAGGCTTTCTTTGTAGTCAGAGTATATGTATATCAATTCTTATAACCACTCCTCTAAATAAAATTTCTGGAGGTTAGAGTGGCAATGAGGGTTCATCTCACCATGTCACTGCTTTGTAAAGTTCATGCCTACTCAAAGTTCTTTTTTCTTTATCTATTTGCTTTAATTTTTAAAACTTTTTTTTAATTTTAAATATGTGGGGTACAATTCAGGGTTAGGTATACAAATGTTCATTATGCAGGTACCCTTGTTGTTGAGGTATGTCCCTGCCTCCCCTGGCAGTTTCCCACTACTACCAATTCCTTTCTTGCAGTATTATGAAAATTGTTCAAGGTCCACTTATGAGAGAGAACATGTAGTACTCAGTTCTTTGTTTCTGTGATAGATCACTCAGTATTATAGCCTCTAAGTCCATCCAAGTTGCTGCGAAGTTCATAATTTTGTCCTTCCTTATGGCTGTGTAATATTCCATCATGTATATATACTACATTTTTAAAATACAGTCCTCTTTCAATGGGTGGTACAGTTGGTTCCATGTTTTTGCTATTATAAATAATGTTGCAATAAACATGTGTGTGCAGGTATCTTTTTCATAGAGTGCTTTGAACTTCTCCGGGTATATTCCCAATAGAGGGATTGCAGGGTCATATGGGAGGTCAATTTTTAGATCTTTTGGGAATTTCCACACTGTTTTCCACAGAAGCTCTACTAGTTTTCACTCCTACCAATAGTGTAGAAGTGTTCTCTTTTCACCGCATCCTCTCCAGCATCTTAAGTGAAACACAAAAGAACCTTTCAAATTTTGCACCCTCCCTCTCAGATTTGACATTGCCTGAGTTTAGACCTTTTGTAAGAGGGAGAAGAGATTTGAGGAGCACTTGTCTTTCCTATAGTTGTTGAACCAGATAGTAGTTGCTGTGTCCACTGGGCCACTTCATAGGGAAGCTTATGACAAAGACGCTAACATAAAATTCCTACTTGATGTACAAATCCCCATTCAAGCATGAGAGCAACAATTATTTTTCCCAAATTGAAAACTGTCATTTTTCACTCCTTGCATCTCGTGTCCAAAATTATTTGATTGGCATGCAGAAAACATTTCAGATTCTCAAATGATCCAAGTCCATCTACGTACACAAATTGAAATACAGAAAAGGAGGACCTAGCCAGATAGACCATCCTTGCCCTCCTCATAATCTTTTAGCAAAGTGATTAAGAACACAGACTCTCAAGATAGACCATCTGAGTTTAAATACCAACTCTGTCCCTTAGTTTCTTGGGCAAGTCATTTAAATTCTCTTCCCTAAATTGATCATCTGCAAAATGTGGATAATGATTGTACTTACTTCATAGAGTGGCTGGAATATTAAATGAAACCATTCTTGTACAACACTTAGAGCAGTGCCTGGCACATAACAGGCATTCAAAAAATATTAGCTGATATGACAATAGATAATAAATTATATTGTACTTACTCAACAGTCAACACGTTTTTGAATACTTTTATTGAATTCCTAAGTCTAGATAAGTAAACTCGGGTTACCACCTTTGGGAAGTGTATGTTTGAGGACTGAATATTGATTTGCAGGTGGGGGTCAGTGGAAACAGACAGTGACCTTTTATCTAACATGATCCTCATCAGTACAATTCAGCACAGGTAAGAACATTTCCAAGCAGTTGGGCAATCATTTTTCTGCCCATACCCTCACCACTGTGTGCAAGAATCACATTTTCTTGTCATTGTTTCCATGTGTATGATTCTTGTAACTTGATGAACTTGTTGAGTTCTATGAGTGTAAAACTTGTACACGGGCACCGGACCCCACACTCAGATTTGTCCCCACACTCGGCTCAATGCTCTGCTGTTCCGGTCTTGAAATCCTTAACAATTTTTGCACGAAAGAACCTGCAGTACATTCTGCACTGAGCCCTGCAAATTATATCACTGATCCTGTCTGGAACTATGTCTTTTTCATCCCTATAACCTCAGGAAGAGTGCTAAAAACTTGGTAAACATTTATTGAAGGAACAACACTTATGAACAAATGAGTGAATCAAGTTCATAAACGAATGAATGACACAGAAAACTGACAGCAAATGAGACATCTAAAGTCAACATACATTTATTTTTCTTTTAAAGGAACAATGAAGGGCCAAACCAGGACTCCATACAGGAAACAACATCTAAGTACAGCCTCTGATGTCAAGTCTCCAACTGTATTGAGTATAGGGCATCGCTTTACTGGGTTTTCACCATGGCGCTCCCACCAGAGTTAATGGGCGTCAAGAAAGGGAATTAATGGCTAGCCCAAGCAAGGTCTGAAATATTCATTTTGATAACTGAATTCGGTCACATTTACTCCTTAAAGGTTATTCGTTATTTTAAATAATTTTGTTAAATGCTCGAGAGGGAAAATGAAGACATATTAATAAACACACAATTATACAGGTTAGAGCAACAATGCAGTGCTGGTCATTCAGGAACCTTGTGCTAATTTTAATTAGCTGCTTTCCCTTGCTTTCAAATGTAATTAAAGAAGCTTAGTTGTGCTCAGTGATGCAAGCCACCTTATTTAATCACTAACATTATTTCCCTGAACTATTAATGATTTTCAAAACGCTTGTTTATGCAGAATTAGAACAGTAATTACCTTACCAGTTAATTTTGTACCTTCACATTTCACACCTAGCTCAAACGTCATTCATTTACCACGGCTTCTCTGTCAAAACAAAGAAATGCTTGTTCTAAATGTGCTTCTGAGTGCCAAATTGAAAGCCAAGTTTTGTAACACTAATAAAGTAGCTCCCAAGTGAAACAGGTGTAGTAATTTAGACCCTTCCTGTCTCGAGCTTGCACGTACATGCTATGTCTTTTCTTTATTAGCTTTAAAATGAGAGCTTGGTGTGCAAAATAAGCTATTTAATTCAGACTTGTGGAGCAGAATATAATCTTTAATTTAAACTAGTGCAGTAAAAAGAGGCCTTTAATTTTAACTGGCATGTGCGTGTGAATTTGAATTAATAATCCAGAAAATTGAAACTGTTTTGCTGCTGTTGCTGGATATTGACTGTTCTTCACATGCCCTTCGTTTCACTCACTCGATTTCTCTCCCAAACCATGGCTAGTGTTTTTCTTCTCATCTTTTTTCCTCTTATGATATAGCTGCTTTACGCAAAGCAGAGCTTTCTGAAAAAGAATGTCTCGGTTGATTGAACTCCTTTCCCCCCAAAAAGAGCCTTTAATAAAAGAATACTAAATCTGTGTTAATTTAGTTTACAAAAAGAATATAATTGGTGTATTCATTATATCTACTTAAGACGTAATTCAAGTGTACTCTGAATTCATGCCTGATTGAATCCTAGATGGGAAGATGATCTACCCACATTCCCAGCGACAAAACCTCACTGAATTCAACCGTACCAATTACTCCTCTGAAGATTACTTCCACATGAGGAGAAACTTTTAGAAAGCATTAGTAGCAACAATTAAACCTATGATGACACATTGACTACGATTTGGACAGAACTCCTCCATACCCATCCTCAAAGCTCTTGCATAAGGATCACTTAGCCCCAGAGCCTCCAGGTATGATGGTCACCCCGATGAGCTCTTGCTTCCCTGAATTCTAGAAGCACTGAGCATGTGCACTATGTAATTAGCTCTTAGCAATATGTATTAATTCCTCTGTTCACACAGGGCCGTTTTAATTGATAACACACTTCTTTGTTGCAAACTTATTTCCCAGATCTTCAACACCTGGGGGTTAGGGCCATGACTTTTTAATTTTCGCGTGTTGTTTAATGAATTTCCAAGGTGGAAATTAATACAAGAGACATAAACGTGCATTTCAAAATGCCAAATAGGTGGGGCTGTTGTGCAAAAGTGCACTGAACTGAAAGAATGTCAAGAGTATTAGGGAACATCAAATGTGTATTTTAGGGCAGAGGAAGGAAGGGAATAAATTGGTTATGATAGGAGAGTTACTGATTGTGTCTGATATGCATTTCTGCTAGAAAGGGAAGAGAAACAGAAAAGCAGAAAAGGCAGGAAAGCTCCAGCACGCTGATATATCTGGGATCAAACAGCATGGAGTGAAAGCCTCTGACAAAGGTGGTGATGAATACACGCAGCTTCCTCTTCCCCAAGAAGCTTCACTGATCAAGTCTTCAGCAGAAAGAGCCATGTTTCCCCACGGGAGAAAGGAGTGCTGTTCTGGGGGAGAGACCACAGATGGAATCGCAATGTCCCTACTACCCACCAAGCCAAATATAGATAGATGATAGATAAATAGGCAGCCAGACAGAAATAGATATGCATTTATGTAAATGTCTATACCTTTTTGCTAGTTCATGAAGCTCTTTTAATAGAAGGCAAAGCTTTTCATTAATTAAAGCTTAAAATTTAAATTGCTAGAAGGCAATCGTCTGTGAAGGTAAGACTCATTCACATCAGAATGCAACAGTCAACACGTGTACATAACAATCCTGGTTGAGTTCAGCTGGATGTCTACAAAAAGAAGTCCTGTGTAGAGAAAATGTTACATTGTCCAGACACTCAATGCCTCTATTTCCACTTCACTCATACTTTGTTATGAAGAAACTCTATTTCCCAATTTATTGATAAACATAGAACTACAGTTATCTATGGTCCAGCTTTGGTTTCTTGGAATTTAGACCTGTCTCTCCAGTCTAGGTTTTATTGGAAAGAATAAGCTCCTTGAAGGCCAGATGCATTTTGTACTCTTTAGTGGTGATACTGCGCTCAGTAAATAAACACAGAAAGATTAGTGCATTGTTTGAAGCAATGGCTAAACAAAGCTAAATTTTACTGAGCTTTCCAGGCTGCTTAACATACCTGTGAATACAGATCAGCATGGCAGTCCGCTTAGCCCGTAATGACTGCGTTGTGTTTCATTCAGCATCCACTGATTACATGCTTACCATGTGCCAGATTTTGTGCTAAGCTGTTGGAAGACAAAGATCAGTGAGACCCCACCCTTGAACCTAGTGAGGTTGAGAATCATACAAATAAATGCACTGATGTGGTATGAATCACAGACGGGGAAAGGAATCTCTCAGAATAGACTGTGATCAATGCTCCAAAAGATCCCTAGGGATATTTGGGAAATGTGTGTGTTGTTTCATGCAATGGCTTTATTCCTTACCGTAATATTGTTCTAGATGATTACTGAGGATCTTTTCAGTTCTAAAATGTCAGTTAGGCTTTCCTTAAGTCAGACCGGAATACATTCTGCTAGGCATTCATTTTCAATTGTTAAAATTTTCTTGACCATGGAAAACAGCTGGTATTAATTTTCTATGTAATCTTAATAAATTTTAAGACAATAATCAAGGCAATCATTGGCCTTTTCTCCTCTAGAATAAAACATTCAAGTTACAGTAGATTTCCTTCATCAAGCCTATTTCCCATCTTTTAATATAAATAATCCTTTAATAAGTATGCAGTATACTTTGCCAGTAAATAACCTTAAAATTACTTTCTTTCATTTTTTGTAATATTTCTCTTTTATTCTCTTTCATTTCTTTTTTTCTTTCCTCTCTCTCTCACTTCCTATAAGCATATAGTCTTGTAAGACATACTGCATAGAATACGAAGGTTGATAACACCAATCCCTGCCTTAAGGATCTTAGAGCTCTGTCAGGAAGATAGGGTACATGATATGTTACTAAGTTAACCACAAATAAAGTGCTTGGGAGTACAGAGTGAATTTAAGTTTATAATCAGAAAAAAAGATTGATGGAAGAGATGGCTAGGTGTAATTTCTACAGAAAGAAGAGTTGAAGAAAGGCATTCAGAAAAGAAATCATACAGACAAGAAACGGTGAGAGCTAAGAAAGCATTTGGTGTGCTTAGGGAATTTCAAATAATGATCATCACTGGGAGGAGGTTATAGGACATCAGATGATTGTAATGAAAGATAAGCCCAGAAAAGCAAGTAGAAGTCAGAAGCTGCCTTTCCATGGATGCCATGCAACAGTAGTTGGATTATTCTCTTGGGCAACATAGAGTCACTGTGTACTTTTGAGGGGAGGAGCAACATCAGTAAAGACAAAAACAAATTGGTCTCCTTGACCCCTAGAGGTGGCGTGGCTAAAGCCTGAGCTTTGAAATTAGAACTTTATAGTGAGTTTAGTACAAAGGACTCAAGCACAGGATATGCTATCAGAGAAGAGCTGAATTCTAGTAAGCAGAGTCCTTAGAAGTCCCTAAACTTCAGATCAGGTAACTTCGACACAGGGAAGACCTTCCAAAAGAAGGTTCTTCATCTCAAAATGAGTCCAGAAGAATGATCAGGGAGAGATTTTTTTCCCCATTACATTAAATAGAACTGGATGCAGTTATAAAAGTTGGTTCCTCGGTCAGGCATGGTGGCTCACACCTGTAATCCCAGCACTTTGGGAGGTGGAGGCGAGAGGATCGAGACTCCACAAGAAATCAAAAAATTAGCTGGGCCTGATGGTGTGCATCTGTAGTTCCAGCTACTTGGACAGCTGAGGTGAAAGGCTCGCCTGAGCCCAGAAAGTCAAGGCTGTGGTATGGGTGATCATACAACTTTACTCCAGCCAGAGGGACAGAGTGAGACTCCAACTCAAACAAATACAAATACAAATAATTTTTTTAAAAAATTAGAAAAATTCTGGCTGTTCTATTTCCTAATTGCTTAGTCATGTGAACATTGATAAGTCTCCTCCCAGCCTGTTTCCTCATTTTTATAATGAGATAATAAAACCTCCCTCGCTGATATGTTATGGAAGTGCATTGCTATACTGTTATAAAATGGCTTGCCTGGCATGGAGGTTGTGTTTGACAAATGCTGTTTGCCACATTCCTGCCTGTGTTGCCTATCTGTGTTAATGACACCTCTGAATCATGTTGATGCCTTACCCTCAAACCCGCCAGCCTAACCAGCAGACAAATCCAGTCAATTCTATCTCTGGTCTCGGTCTTGTCTTGACACTTTTCTTGGCCTTTCTTCTTCCTCTATACCACCTACACCCTCATTTCTACCTGTTCAGGCTATGGCTTTCGCCTTTCTCCTAGTTCAGCCCACCTCCAGGCCCTTTACTGTCCAGTCCACCTTCCAGACTGGCTGGATTTATCTTCAGATCACTTTCTGCTGGTCCCATCACTGCCCTGGCTAAAATATACCCATGGTTCAGTTTCCATTCATTCCCTATGTTTCAGCCAAACAAGACAATTTGGTTCCTGTATCTGTCCTGTGGCCTCGCCTGGAAACTGTTTCTTCTAGCACCACTTTAATCAACTATGAAGGAAGCTTACTTGCTGAGAAAGAAATTAAGGAAAGTTAGAAATAAATTGAGTGTTTGGCAGCATCACTGAACCACTGAATTAAGTAATCCGGGGGCCAACCAACCTCAGGATTTCCTATGAAGTGAGTTGATAAATTCCTTTGTGGTTTAAGCCAGTTTTTCTCTTTTTAATTACTAGTAGTTAAAAGCATCCTATGTGATAATATGGTCACTCCCTAGTAAGCTAATAATTTGGCATGATAACATAGAAGGAAATAATGTATAAATAACTATTTATATATTCTAAGAAAATAATGCTTAAGGATTCATGCCTCCACACTCTGTGTTCCATGTTGTCCAGAGAGAAAACATCTGTAGGCTTCTTTTTCCTGTGCATGGTGCATACTGCTCCTATCATGGTTTCCATGCCTGGATTTACTGTTTCTGAGCTCTTCAGGAAATTCTCTCCTCGCATGAAAATTACTTCATAAAACCTTAGATGTACTAGCATTAGAGAGAATAAGAAACCCCTTTCTTGTTTGAAATTTAGCCTTTTTAAATTCACCACTTCCGGCCAGGCATGGTGGCTTATGCCTATAATCCCAGCAGTTTGGGAGACAAAAAGATCACTTGAGGATAGGAGTTCAAGATGAGCCCGGGCAATGTATAAAGACCTCATCTCTACAAAACATTTTTAAAAATTAGGCAGTCATGGTTTCACATACCTGTAGTCCCAGCTACTTGGTAGGCTGAGACGAAGGATCGCCTGTGGTGAGCCGTGATCATGCCACTGCACTCCAGCCTGGGCAACAGAGTGAGATTCTGACACTAACATAATAAAATAAAATTCACTATTTCCTCTGTCAAGAAACACGGACCAAATCCCCAAGGGCTAGGGCAACGGACAGTGCAATATCAGTCATAGCCCTGCCTTGGTGAGTTTCTTGGGACATTACCCTAAAAGGCTAAAGTGGCCATTTTCCTCACCTCTTCATTTTTCCTGACATTTGAAGGACTCAGGCCCCAAATCTCTTTTCCCATATTTTCAAGGAAATGAAAAAAAAAAAAAGTTCCTCTGATGGGTAACCCACCAGGAATCTTGTGATTCAAACATCTCTAATTGCATTTTTGGTTTTTTACATTATATTGTAGTTATTTGAGTGCATACCTTATCTTTCTCCTAAATGACAAGCTCCTTGAGGGCAAGTTTCTCATCTGTTTCATCTTTCACTTTGTTCCCCCAGCACATTTTCTGAGCTAACAGATTTGCTTGGTCAATAATGAGGGCAATACGGGGTAGCTATGTGTAGACTGTGATGAATAGGGAGGAGACTGAAGCCAGGAAGACAACTTAGAAGGTAATGATGATAGCAAGAGGAAGTACCTACCCTAGGCCAGTGGTGATAAAAAATAGACAACCCAAATAGATTTGGGAGATATTACAGTGGCAGTGTCATCAGAGATTGTGATGAACTGTATACAGGAGGTTAAGGAAGGAAGACAGACCAACCTAATTACGAAACATAGAGCACAAAAAGATAGGAAATAATAGAAAGAAAAAAAAAGAGGAAGGAATGGAGAACAGATACAGAAACGGAAACCAAAGGAAGTGAGTTTAAGTTTCTCTACTTTCCTCTAAAAGTTAGATCACCAGAATCAAACATAATATGCTACTAGGTGTTGAACTGATAGACAAGACTCCACAGCATTTCTTGGGAAATATTTCTCCAGAAGATTGATAATCCTCTGCCAAATTCTGTTATTCTCTGTCCCCTGAGAACTTTGGCTTGTATTTCTCTAAATATTGAGTAACTATGTGACGGTTCTCACCAATGGACTACGAACAGAAATCAAACGTACCAACTCCAGGCGTGGGTCTTAAGACGGGGTGACCCCCTCAATGTTCTCCCCCTTGCTGCTGATGAGATCCCACTGTCACCTAGTGTCAACTGTGGAGATGGCGATAAGCCCCAGGGAGATGGTGGAGAGATGTGTCGAAAAGCCTGGGTCTCTCTGCATGGGGAGCACAGCCGAGTGCCGACCAGGAACTCACCTTGAGTTGTTACAGTCAGCAGGAAACAAACTTCCATTTTCCAGGCCCCTGAATTATGATTGGATCTCTTTGTTAGGACATTGCCTTAACTCACACAAATACTATATTCTGCTTATTTGGGGATACCTGTGGCTCTAAAATAAATGACTCTTATTTGGGGACTGAGGAGAGTCAGTCTTTTTTAAACTATTTACTCATTAAGGTGACATCAAAATACAAAAAAAAGTAGGGTGGCCCTTAGGGGAATCGGGTTAGCTATATAAGTTTAAAAGAAACTTTTCCAATTGTGAACTTCGCAGCAATTTGAATGGACTTAGAGTCTGTAATAGGCAGTGATCCATCACAGAAACAAAGAACTGGGTACCACGTGTCCTCACTCATCAGGGGACCCTGAACAATTATCATAATACTGTAAGAAAGGGATTGGCAGAGGCGGGAAACTGCAGGGGGGCGGGGGAGACTTCAACAATAAGGTTACTTCAAACCAGGTGATATGGGGACCAAAGTAAGGTCCAAACTTTACCTGTACGATGATCATTTGTATACCTAACCCTGAATTGTACTCCACAACTTAAAAAAAAAGAAAGAATTAATAAGAAAACAAATAAATAAATGAAAGAAAAAAAAGAAACTTTCCCTAGCTCTCAGAATCAAAAAATCTGGGCTGGCGGACATAAAAGTTGTTCTTATATATGTCACATAAGCAAGCTCCTTTTCCCCTTGCCGCAGCTGCAAGGAAGTCCAGAGATATATTTGTGGTACTACACTAGAAAACACGCTAGCAGATACAGAGAACCGTGGACACATGGTTTGTGGAGTCTTGGTTGTTCACTGACTTTCATTTTCTGACTCATATTTGCTCTCTGCTGATTACCTAGAGTATAAATTCTGCCATCCTAAACTGAATAGGATATTTATAAGTCACTACAATTCATTTCTGGAATGAGATGGGACATAAAATAAATAAGCAAATGCATTTTCAAAAGGACTCCTTTTTTTTAGAAAAAAGACTGAAGTTTCATATGCAAAAGCTATAAAATCCAAAGGGACAATGTGTGCTATCTCCCAAAGGTGATTTCAAACCCTCACCATTTGGATAATCTACTTTGTAGCCTGCAATTTTCTGCTTTTTCCATGCAAGAATATATTTATTAAGCTATTTATAGATTTTAGCATATAATTTACTGTTCTAAACATTCATTTCTTGATCTTTGCTCCTTATACCAGACATCCATTTAGTGTAGCATATATTACTCAACTGTCATAATAATGAGAGAGGCAAAGTGAAAACACTCTGTTTTAATTTAGTACAGAATTATGTTTTAGTAACTCCTCTACTGCTTTTTGGTTATATTATTTATATGTATAAATTAAATAAATCATTTTCATAAGAGTTTTAACAAAATTTGAATGGGCTTTTTGCAATGGTTTCCACCTCCTACAAATTTAATGATACCATACTGGAAGAATTGTATAAAATCACTGAAAAGATTTCAGAAGGTAGCACAGTAGTCATATTGCACCTATTCAAAAGTGATACGAAAGGTCAATTCCATTTAAGATTTCAAATATATACCCTAATTTTAAAGCTGCTGAACACCTCACATATAATCATGAACACTTTACATATATTAGTGGCAGTATTAGTTTAAGAAAAATGTGTATTGAACTTTACACTAAATATATTTAATATTTAAATATGTATTTTAAAGGGTTGAGGAATTTTTAGATGACAAAAAAATATATTTCCAATATTTCTACAGTGCCCAAGATTCATGGTCTCCAGGTAAGTTGGGACCACATGTCAACACAGGGTCCAGTCTGTTCTTACACGCCATTATGCGTTTGGTTGATGATTTTTTCAAACCCACCTGCTATTAATTCCCTCGTTGCTTTAATGCAACCAGTCGCCCATTCATAACTGATGTGGACCGATGCTATGGGACTGGTACTTTGGTGGCCTCCAAACTTGTAAAAATGTCTCTTTATTGGTTACGTACATCAGACTAAGGATATTGTTCCATTCTATCACATTGTCCTCTTTTTGTAATATAGTACAATACATCTACCCAATTTTTAAACCAACCTATCAAAGAAAACATACTTGAATCACAAGTAAACATGACATTTTAGAGATCTGTTTGCTTGTGGTTGATACTGATGGCCCTGAATGCCTCTTAACTAATCATCGGCAAATAGTATTGGCTTTTATAAAATAAAAATAAACCATAGCATGTACAACTTGACAGAAATAAGAGACCAAGTGACTAAAAACTCGATGAGATCTCCTTAAAAAGGTGATAGAGAAGTGATCACTTACCTTAGTCTGATAGTCATGATTCTCTTATGTTTTCCAAAAAAAATAGATTTATAGCAATAGATGAATCTCAAGAGCATAACATTTCAGGACGAAACCTAGAGAAGAATGCATACAGTATAATTCCATTTATGTAAAGTTAAAAATAGGCAAATAAAAGCAAACAAGGAATGATTGAAAAATTAGGTTAGTGGTTACCAGGGGGTTGGGAGGCACAGAGAATGAGATCTGAAGAGGCGCATAAAGAACTTCCTAAATTCCTGTGAAAACTATGAAAAGCAAATCCCATAAGTCAGAAAAAAAATCCCCCCACCGTTTTTACTTCAATAACTTTGTGGGACACAAATAGTTTTTGTCCTGGGATTTAAGAGTACCCACCACCCCACCCGTGCACATTGTCCCCAGTAGGTGATGATAATTTTTGTCCCTCCCCCTTCTGAGTCTCCAACATCCTTTATGCCATTCTCTGTGTCTTTGCATATCCTTAGTTTAGCTTCCACTCAAGTGAGAACATGCAGTGCTTGGTTTTCTGTTCCTGAGTTAGTTCACATAGGATGATGTTCTCCAATTCCATCCAAGTTGTTGCAAAACACACTATCCAGCTATCCAAAAAAAAATGAAATGATGTTCTTTTGCAGAGAAAAACATTTTGAGATTGGTTGGTGGATAGTGGCCCAAACTTTGTTCCTTTATAACCATTTTGGTTTTTAAAAAGTTTTATTAATATTTGTAGGGGAAAATAAGGTTTATGGTATATATATTAGCTCAGTTCGAAATATCAGTCCAAATATTACGAAAGCTCAGAAAGTCTTCTTCACGGGATTTCCTATGTTTTGTCCATATCATCAGGAATTTCAACAGAGGCATGAAATGGCACTCAATCTTCTAGGCAGGTTGGTGTTCGTCTTTGGCCGTCAAGCAAAAGTGCTGCAATTCCACTCATCTGGAGAAGATTAGAATACTCCATGAAATCAGAGAAAATAGACAATGGAATATAGAATTCTGGCCAGTGATTTCTCCAACTCCCTTCGGAAGAGGGCACAGCTCCACCTTGTAGCACAGGAATTAGTGAGTCCCAGCAGCATTAATACTGTGAGAAAAAATGTACCTAGGCATTTACATTTCAAGTCATAAGACATAAAGGACAAAGATTACATAGTGTGGAAATTTTTCATTCAAAGGGGGAAAAATCCACTTGATATACAAATAGCATTTTATTTTTGTTTCCTGAAAACTTTTAAAAATTAATTACTTATGTAAATAATCAGAGATTTTTTTTTTTGGTATTAAGATGCATATACTTAGAGGCTTTCAAAAAAAAGAATGTTCCAGTTTAACATTCAAGTTTTAACTCTCCATGATTTCAATATTTTTCAGATGTTTCTCTAAAATCACATGCACCTGCTCTAGGAAGAGGAAAAGCGGGAATTTACTACTATAATTATCTAGAGACCATTTAACTTCAGGATGAAAAAATATATATGTATGCACAGATATATAAGAGCATACTATATATACTATACATACTGCATATATACATACATATATATTCAAGTGAAAATTTGAATAAAAAAATACACTTTTTTCTTTCATTAAAATTACACCTTAAAGCATTTTAAAATTACATTCCTCCTTTTATCCCACATACTGTGCAGTAAATCTTGGATTACATCATTATATCAAATGAACACAGATATTCCTGGAAGAACTGGCCTGGGGAAGTGACACTACATGGCAGCCCGTTCCATCCCCCTTTGGCTTGGATTCCAATTATGTCTAACCAAGAGGGAATGACTTTCTGCCAAAAGTATAAGAAAGGGAAAGGACAATGTTAGTCTGGGCCATGGGGAAATTAAAGGCAATAATGGAGACCAATGCTTCTAGATTTTGTCCCTCTGATCTAACCTGGGAAATGTTGAGAGGGTACAGGTGTGAACCAATCATGTCCTCGTAGTTCCGATTTGTTGGTTTGTTTTTCTATAACAAACCTGCAGTACATAAGGCTTTAGGGTGAAACTGCAGGACACACAGCCTAATGAAAGGTCAAGGATGAGATCTCCTGAACTCCGTGCCCCTTCTGACCAATCTCTTCATCTTCCAGAACCTGGTTCACTCATCTGAAGCCGGGTTTTCACAGCTGAAAACAGTTGGAGACTGGGTATTTTGTCAGCTTCTTGGACCACTGGATGGGAACTTGGTTTGTGGGTACTTGGATCCTGACATAATGAAGAATCATGATACTATATTCTAACCCCAGTTCAGCCACTGACTTACTGTGTGCCTCCAGGAAGTTACTATACTTCCCTGAGCCTTTGTTTTCTCCTCTACAAGGTGAGATTATTCAGTTTTCAAAGTGTGGTCCACAGAGCCTAGGGGCCCCTGAAATCAAAACTCTTTTCATCATTATACTAAGATGTTATATGGCTTTTTCACTCTCATTTGCTCACAAGTATACCGTGGAGTTTTCTAAAGTCTATATGACATATTATTTCATAATAGTTTAAGTGCAGAAGTAAACATGAGAGTCTAGCTATCTTTCATTAAACCAAACCTTATAAAGATCTACAGAAAAGGCAAGACAATACTATTCTTCTTACTAATACAAGTATAGTTATTTTTCATTAAAAAGTGTTATTTATTTATAATGTATTTAGTAATCTTATTTTTAAAGAAATGAGTAAACATTTGGAAATTTATTTTTTAATATATAATACAATAAATATTGATAGGTACAACTCACATAAACTAAAACACTTTGGGGTCCTCAATAATTTTTTTTTTTTTTTTGAGTTGGAGTCTCACTCTGTCGCCCAGACTGGAGTGCAGTGGCCGCTCCTGGCCACCACAGCCTTGACCTTCTGGGCTCCGGCGATCCTTCCACCTCAGCCTTCCAAGTAACTGGAACTATAGGGGCACGCAACCACGCCCGGCTAATTTTTTTTATTTATTGTAGAGATGAGGTCTCACCAAGTTGCCCAGGCGGGTCTTGAGCCTGCGGGCTCAGGCCAATAATTTTTAAGATTATGAACTGACTGAGAACAATGAGTTGAGAACTGGTGGAACAGATGATTTCGGAGACCCCTTTCAGCACTATGGTTCTCTGATATCCTATACATTGTCAGATATTTTTGCTACAGAAGGCAAATTCATAGGATGACTACAGTCTTCAATTTGCCTTATAAATACAACCTATAAACAAATAATTAAGATTACTTTTGTAAATTAAACAAAAACTGGTAAATAATTACCCACACAGTGAACGCATTAGACCCATAGTCTTCTTCTGAATAAAAAATTCATATCCAATTACTCATACCTGAAACACTCTGCATTTTGAGGTCTCTATTCCTGAAACATTGATTCTAAATATTTGCACCTGGAATCGGCACCTGCCCCAAAGTCAGCCACTTGTGGAATGGACATCAGGGAAGCCATGCTGTGACTGTGCAAGAATCATAGTCAACAGGGTCGTTATGTACTGAACACTAAACTGGTCCATCAGATCTTCCCCTCGGGGAATCTGGATGTGATGTGTAGGGAGACCTACAAAGAGGAGTGTGCCACATATGCTGAAAGGTTCACAAGCAGTAAACCAAAGCTGTGAAGCAGTCGAAGCCACCCGGTAGAAGGAACCACTATTAGAAAAAGTCATGATATAAAAGAGAATTAGAGCAGAGAGAAAAGGCATATGGGTAAAAGCAGCAGGAAACAAAGGCAGTGAAAATGAAGGGAGGAGCAAGGACAAATCAAAGCTGTCTCCCAAGAATAGCACAGTGCCAGAGGTGCTGTGGCCTGCAGTGATGGAGTTCCACGTGATGTTTCCGGTCTCCATGAGCCCACTTCAATTGCTAGAGCGAGTTACCCATTCTCCTTGTGTCCCTATGTCTGCACAACCACCAAGGCAACAGGGGTGTGACTATTTCTTTATTTCCCAGAAAGTCTAACACAGCTTCATGGTGCTAGAGTATCTACTGGGAAATTAAAATTTAGGAAAAATGAGCTAGGGAAAAGTAGTACATTTGCTTAAAGCAAATACGTGTAGAAAACCTTTGGAGAATGACTTATACGACTCCCTCTATATTTTGTATATTGCATACACATGTACAATCTTGAGAGTTATCGTTTCCCTTATATTTAAAGCACTCGCAAAATATAATTGCCATCTAACAGCAGGAAGTGAAAGAAATTGACCAGCACTGATCCACGTGAGCGCCAGTTACGAAAGCAGAAGGCGAAGGAATTGGAGCAAAGGTAACAAAGGGCAAATGTCATAAGAACTCATAAGAGTTCTAGTCTTTGGGAACTTGCAAGAGAGGTAGGCTAAAAGCAGCAGCTGAGAGTAAAAATCATAATAAACTGAGACGATCGGAGGCCGAAATGGATTAAAAGAATCCAAAATTCCAAAGAATTCTCATTGCAGTTTCCTAAGAAAAAGAATATCTTAGATTTTTATTTTTTGCCAACTGAAATTATTTTTTCTATTTCAAGGATGTGGGGTACATTTCAGGATGAGGTACATAAGTGGTCATCGTATAGGTGAAGTTTGAGTCTTTCATTGATCCTCACTTTGCCTGATTTGGGATCGGGTACCCTTACTGATGTTATATCCCTCCCCTTCCCCCCCAGCAGTGTCCTGCTACTGCCAATCCCTTTCTTATATTATGATCAATGTTCAGAATCCGTTTATGAGTGAGAACACGTGATACTCAGTTGTTTCTGTGATAGATCACTGAGTATGACAGACTAAATCCATTCACATTGCTGCAAAGTCCATAATTGTGTCCTTCTTTACGACTATGTAATATTCCATGATAATACCTGAGATTTTTAGATGGTTGGTTTGACCCCATTGCTAAAATATATAGAGAAAGTTGGGACACCACATACTTCACTGGCTTATCATCCGTTTATTAGCATATTTCTTCACCTGGTTGACCCTTCATTCAACGCAATTTGTATATGGTTGAAACCCCTCACACAGATTAAGCACTCAGGCAGGAACTCTTCTGGGAAAAGAGATAGATAAAAATAGACTGCCAAACATCATGATG
This sequence comes from Cephalopachus bancanus, assembly GCA_027257055.1. Lineage (NCBI taxonomy): Eukaryota > Metazoa > Chordata > Mammalia > Primates > Tarsiidae > Cephalopachus > Cephalopachus bancanus. Next base: position 1,385,308 of record JAPVLO010000047.1, on the reverse strand, counting down.
GCTACAAGGACAAAACAGGCATGGTCCATGCTTTAAAAAGCTGACCATCTAGGAAACAACTCACTATGATCTTAGGGAGCTAAGCTGCTATGATCTACGCCCTCAGAAGGCCAGGCATGGTGTCTTAGCAAGGGCTAGGGATGACATCTACAGATAGGGAGGAGGAAAGTCTCCAGGAAGGAAGGTTTCGATTGGGTCTTGAAAGGTGTGTAGGCTTATGGCGGGTAAAGATGTGTCAAGAGGGCATTAAATGGATAGGGAAGGCAAAAGCAAGGTCAGAGACAGGCACAAATGGGACCGATTTAAAAGCAGCAAATAGGTGGATGGACACAGTGTGCAGAGAATACAGAAGAAGATGAGATTGGGAAAAACACATCAGGGTCAGAACACGAGGGTTCAGACGCTAGGATAAATGTGGTGCCTTCACTTAGAGCAAAATAGGAAATTGTAAAGACTTCGGTGTAGAGGGGCGGTATAAAATTACTATTTTTTTTTTTCGAGTTGGAGTCTCACTCTGTCGCCCAGACCGCAGCCTCGACCTGCTGGGCTCCGGCGATCTTTCCGCCTCAGCCTTCCGAGTAGCCGGAATTACAGGCATGCGCTACCACGCCCAGCTGATTTTTTGATTTATTGTAGAGACGAGGTCTCACTGCCCAGGCGGGTCTCAAACCCGCGGGCTCAGGCAATCCACTCACCTCAGCCTCCCAAAGGCGCAGGATTACAGGCTGAGCCACCGAGCCCGGCTAAAATTACTACTTTTAAAATTTTAAATATGTGGGGTCCAATTCAGGGTTATTTATACAAATGTTCATGATGCAGGTACCCTTGTTGATGAGGTGTGCCCCCCCCACCCCTGGCAGTTTTCCACTACTGCCAGTCCCACCCCTGCACTCCCCTGGAAGTATCCTACTACTGCCAATCCCAATTACTATTATTTTAAGGGCTTACTCTGTGCTGATATAATTGCATATAATCATCATAACTTCACAACATAATAGATATTTTTGCTTCCATTTTACTTAGGAGAAAACTTAGGCTCAGAGAGCTTAAAGAGCTTGCCCAAGATCACAGAACAAATTGCCGAGCTGAGTTCACATTCACGATAGTTTAACATCAACACGCATGGTCTTAGCATCTAAAAGTGTAAATTCAAATGCCTTCAGAAGCATATAAGCTATGACAGTGAGTGAAGCAGGCTGAGTGTCAGACGACAGGGAATAGTAGGGACCATAGCTAATACAAGTCACATGAAGGGATTCACACTAAAGAAAAAAAAATGTGCTTTGTTTATGCATAGATTTCAAGCCCCTAGGACTGTGCCTAAAATATAATGGGTACTCAGTAAATATTTGTTGAATAAATAAATGGGGGTGGTATGACTCAGAAATATCAAATGCTGAAGATAAGTCATATAACCCATGGATTAAAAACCTTATTAGAAATGAGATTATTATTATTTCTTTCTAAAAGCACAGGCATGGGCATAAACCAAAGTGCAGATGACAAAGAAGTGAAAACAGTAGATTTGAGGTCTACTGCCCAGAAACTAAACAGCAGTTTCCTAGAGAATAAGGTGGCAAGTATTAGTTACCTTTTCTTGGAGTTTGTCACGGAAAGAAAGTTGAGAAATAAGACCTTAGCTTGCAGGTTAGGGACGGAAGGTTAGAGAGAGACCCATGGTCTGCAGGCAAAAGGCGATTCGGAGAGGACTGAGTTGTTGAAAATGCAAGAAATAAATAATAGTTGGTTCTGTGAGAGGGAGAAACAAAGAAAGAAGGGGAAAACAAGGAAGAAGAAATAAAAAGACACAGAACAGTTTAATAAAAGGCATCATTTTGAAGAGACGGTTATAATAGCCCAGCGGACAATGACACAGTGCTCCTAAGATTAAAATCACATTGCATATTAGTTCTCTCTCCTGTGGTAAAAGCAGAAAGTTTACAGCAAAGAGGCATTTGAACTAACTTGAAGACCAATTTTCAGAGGAAAAGTTCAAAGGTAATAGGTAAAACAAGATGAAAGACTAACGATTAATCAAGTCTTAAAACAAATGCAAGAGGATGTCCAACTAGTTAAATAAAATTGGCAATCCTTTTAGTTCCTGAACAAAGGAGTCCCAGCTTTTGCAGCCATTAAGATATCCACTAAACATCTAAACTTGCAACTTCACTTGGAAATTGGACCCTCTACTACACGCTGTGAAGGAAGGGCTCTGATCTTAAGAAGGTTGGAAAACAGGATGGAACAAAAAGAGAGAGAGAGGCAATTTTCATCAGTGTCTGCAGCCAGCTAGAGGGATATTCAAAATCCCATTTCAGATGAAGTTCGAGCATGAGCAATATCTTCACCTGGTGCTCACAAATCCCAGGGAAAGTTAATTAGCCACTTGGGGATCCAGTCACATTTTCTCTACCATAGATGCACTGTGGGGAAAGGGCGAAAAGTTGGAATCACTTCTACCAGGAATGAGACTAGTTTATACATTGCTTTCAAGCCTTTCTTTTTCACTAAGTGAAAAATGAAACCAGAAGCATATGTGCTCTGAGGTAGCACATGATTCATTCCTTGTTTTAACGAGGACATCTAGAATGGTGATCAGGTCTGCTGTTTTATATGACAACACACTCCAACTTTCCCCAGAGGGCTTATAAAAGCACTCATCAATATTTTGCACAAGAGGACAGTGGTCCCTTTCCCAGTATCTTAAAGGATATGTGACTTCTCCCACCTCCTGTGTCCCATGTTCGATCCATCAATACACTGTCATGGAAGGAAAGTTGAGAAATAAGACCTTAGCTTGCAGGGAAGGGACAGATGAACAGCAGCAGTGGGCTGGTAATCCAGGATTGTGAGGGGACCCGTGGTCTGCAGGCAAAAGGAGATTTAGAGAGGACTGAGTCTTTGGAGATGCAAGAGACAAATAATAGTTGGTTCTGTAAGATGGAGAGACAAAGAAGAGGAAAACAAGGTGGAAGAAATAGAAGACACAGAGTTACCTCAAACTTGCCTCAGCTGAGCACATTTTTATTGTTATAACTTCAAAAAAGTCTAAAGAGTACACTTCACTTCTGTTGCATCAAAAACCTTTGTTTTATATTTATATTTTTTATTCCAATAGTTTTGTGGGGTACGAATGGTTGCTGGTTACATGGATCCATTGTATGGTGGCAAAGAAGTCTGGGTTTTAAGTGTACCTACCACTGCCCCCATGCACGTTGTACCCCACAGGAGATTTTAAAACAAAAAAAACAGAGTCCTATAAGTAAAACAAATGTCATATGTGTCCAAAGTAATCAATCTCTCCTTCCTGGTTTGCTCAAAATCTTTGTGAGCTTGTACGGACATTTTAATCACGTGCAACTATTTTGTCTTGTAAAGCATAACACAGCTAACTTTCACATCATGAAGAGTAAGCACATACCCATTCAAGAAAATTCTGTTACTATAGAATGTTTCAGCCCAATAGTCACATGTGCAAGAGCACGTAGCTGAAGTTTCCACACACCTTCCCTTTTATTATGGGCTATTTTAGCCAGCGTGATCTATAATGAATATATTGGGTTTTATGCTGTTTCGAAAGTTTCAGCCAGTATCTATGTGGCTTTGCCTTGGTGTTCCTAAGGGGAGAGCCTCAGGGAGGGGAGAAAGAAATTGAAAAATATAAATAACAAATCAAAAATTACAATTGATTGGATAAACAATTTCCCTTAGTCTGTTTCTTAATAAGTGATCGATTTTGTGATCAATATTCATTATTTCTCAGAACATACCAAACTGCTTATTGAACAAATGAGTGGCTGAAACTACAGTGACACAGAATCAAAGAGGTGAACCAATTTCTTTAATAACATGGGTTGAACAGACTGTCTCATCTTACCTGGTTGTTCCACATCAATGCACTTTTCTGCATAGTCCTTTGGAAAAAGGCTGAAGTTCAGGAAAACAGGGAGGTAATTCATTACTCATTTAAAAAAGATGGGTTACGGGAACACATGTTTCCAAGTATGAAGGTTTGGAGTTGTGGTTTGTACTGAACTGTCTTTTTCTATTCAAAATAAAGTCTCCAAGCGACCAAACCAGGCTTTTCCTAAAGGCATTGCCTTTTGAGGTTAGCATACGCCATGATTATATAGAAAGTTGAGAATCCCAAAGCATATTCATCTTCTAGATATATTTTTAAATGAAATTCAGAAATATGACTAATAGATATTTGGGTGTTAATTCAGGTCAAATTAACTACTTCTTGGCTAACATTGTCATTTTGTTTTTTCTGTGATGATTCTCAAAGCATTTAATGGAACTCAATCAATTCTGATAAGATATTAAAAGCATCCAGGTTATTCAACCCTGAGTTTCCCTTCGTCATCTTGAAATAATATGACTGATATATTTTCAAATGGTCATCTCCACCCATTTTTACTGGTTTCCAGTGGTTTTTGTGTGTATGCAAAGAGGCTATGCGGAAATGCTATTGTGCTAACAGCTAGTGTTAGCACTCACTTCACCAAATTGATAACACTAATGTGCGAAGAGCTCCAATTTTTTTTTTTTTTAAGATGTAGGGTACAATTCAGGATTAGGTATACAAGTGGGCATGGTACAGGTAAAGTTTGGGCCTCCCTTGGGTCCTTACTTGACCTACTGTGAGATCAGGTACCCTTATTGATGTTGTGTTCTATCCTACAACCCAGCAGTATCCCGCTATGAATGCCAATATTTAGCCATTAGCAGGAGCCTAGCCTGGTGATGAACACTCTGGGACAGGGCTTCAGCTGAGGTTGATGCAATTCCCCCTGCCCCTTCCAGCCTGGAGGGGCAGGGAGGGGGAATAGGGAACCATAGTAGCTTGTTTATTTCCTCTTGGGCTCTCTCATCTCATAGTCCCACAGTGTCTGTAACAATTGCCTAATTACCTAGCTCTAAAAATGCTGGACTGATCAATTAGGAAAGCAACAAATGATTAGCTAGTTTCTTGCCTTTTTTTTTATACCACATCACTTACTTAAAGTCAGTCATCCAAGGCTTATTCAAACTACTTAGGAAAATCTCATTAAATCAGGCTCCCCTAATTAGAAATTAGGTAATTCTGACAGGAGCAAAGCTAAAGTTTACCTTTGTATTGTCTGTAAAAAAAAATTTTTGTGAAGCAAAAGAATTACATAAACAAGACTTAATGATTTTCTAAATCTAAGGTTCTGGGATAGATTCAACATTCTCCTAAGTATCTCAACAGCAACTTGTCATCCTTGAAGCTATCTTCCTCCAGCTACAGAAAATAATCAAAGTTTTAATTGTAAAACATTTCTTATCTATCACTAAAGAAAGTCTCAGCAAAGACTTTACTAGGTAACATAATTGGAACCTAGCTGTAATTAAAGCTATTTTAATATATGCATAAATGTTTCATTTAAACTACATCGTCAGAAATTCATACAAGTAAAAATTTCAGACAACTGAGATGTTGATTTTAAGTAGCAATACTTACTTATCTTAATTAGGCGAGTATGCCACAGTGATTAAACATGGGGTCTGAGGCTGAGACTACTTCTGCCTATATCTCGGGCAACTTAATATATTTTGCCTCAGTTTCCTCACCTGTAAAATGGAAATAATTATGGCAACTCTTCATGATGTTGTTCTGAGGATTTAATGAGATAATGCATTTTTAAAAAGCCCTTTAGTTAAAGCTTATTTCATAGTTAATGCTCAATAAATACAAATTACTATTATTTAATCTTTTTTGAAAGGATTTAGAAGAAACATATTGCATAATTATTTTTACCTTTGTCAGAGTGCACTGAATATAATTTAACCCATTGTGATTTATTCAAAATCACCATGACAAAAATAACTGTATTATGCCTTAAGGGACCACTTTATCTTTTATTAAAATCGCATCAAATTATCATATTCGTGTTGGCCTCTAATTGTTCTTCATCTTTCTCTTTTCATTGCTGTTTATTGTCTGCTATCACTATGTCCCTGGCTTACGATAAAGTGCTGTGTTATATAGCCAACTATCCAGCTAAGGTTCTGTGAGTAATGCCATGCTGTCCTATGAAATATAGAATATGTGCTTTCTGGAAGCTGTTTTCTGCTAGTTAGCTGTTTCTGCTAACTGCTAGTTAGACCCTTGCCATGTTCTCCTGAATTCTAGAGTCTAGTCTTGATGATTGAATTTGCTGACCCTCTGAGTTCTTCATAAATACAGTGATACTCTATTTTAAATCTCTACATATATATTTACTTACAGTTCCACGGTTCTGAATTTTCACAGAGACTGACCATCCCCCAGCTAATAACATTTTAAAGATTTTGTTTCCATGAGTCCTGGGCTCCTTTTAATTGATAAAGGACCACTATAGTCAGGGAGGCTTATCTGTATTCCACAGAAGACAGAGACTTGACAACATACTGTTTCTCTCCACCAACCACTTTCACCTATGAGTTATATCAATTTAAGTAGTGTACAAGTTTGAGGGGACTTGGGGGCAGACTGTTTCTCCAGTCTTCCATCATCTAATCTGAAACCTCTAAAATAAGATTCACATCAGAAAAATGAGATATGGAAACTGTTAACAGCAAAGGCTCCAAGCATGGCAAGTGCATTCCTCTAATAAGTTTTCATCCATCAGTATCAGACTTAGCACAAATGGAGTACAGACTTTATCTTATATGTGCTACATTGTGGTGTTTTTTCATCTCATGAGGTGTAACATAAGCTGATGTGGCATTCAGGATTTTCAGAATACAGATGTATCTTACTTGGTGAGGGAGAACATATTTTCTCCAGAAAAGAACAGATAGATGTTGAGAGACACATATACTCTAAAATGTCATATTATAAAATGCCCACCATATTCCTCTCAATCATAAAAGAACCATTATCTAATTATATTATTCCATGGTGATCATTTCTGATGATGAATACCATAAAGATGTCAACCACTAACAGTGACTTCCTGTGTCTGGTGGTAGCATGTCAACAGGGAACGATATGAAGAAAAGCAGGAAAAAATGAGGGAGAGTGATGGCACCATCATCCCAGAAATTAAAATAATACAGGGGATAAAATAGAATCCACTCCTGCTGCTGCCAGGCTCAAAATAGAATGAGAGGAGGAAGGCTACCAATCCCAAGCAGCTTTCAATGAAATTATTTTTAGTCTTTGAAAATATTGGGCTTGTCACTAATCTGTGGAACACTACTGTAATATGTTTAAATAGCCGCCTCAATATCTTCCACTGAAAAATGGAATAGCCCAGAAAAGTTATTTGGACACTTAGATTTTAGGTGTCGGAATGAATGTCAGGTTAATTTGTAATCTGGAAATGGTAAACAGCCATCCGTGGGATGACATTATCCCTTGGGTTTCAACCACCTGTGCTTTGACCAAACCCTTTCGCCATTGCAGGAAGCCATGTCCTGGATCCAGGTTGAAGATTGGCCATGTGTTGGTCGATGCCTCTCCTTCTAGTTGACCCAGGTTACAGCCGCTCTCTGGACTGGAAAAACAGGACAGCAGTGATGGCTGCATTACCTTGCACTGCAGTTTCTGAATTCTCACAAAAGGAGAACAAAGAACTTACAGCTGTAACAATTCATATTTTATTCTCCTGGCTTCCCAGGTTTATATATATCTTCTCCATCTCTTCTCGAATTCCAATAATCATCCACCACCACAAGAGACCAGGACTATCTACTTCACCCATGTTTTTACCCCCGTCAAAATCTGTTTCAAAGAAGCTGAATTAAGTCATTCTGAGTGACATAATTACTTCAAGTACTTCTGTCACCCAAGGAGATTCACCTTATATCAGGGATCAATTGTTGTCAAGGCCATTTCGAATCTGGGGTATATGACGTGATATTCTCTGACAGAGAAAGAAAACATGAGTTCTTCTACTCATATGTATTTTTTCATGTACAAAAATTAAATGGTTCACTAATATTTAATATAGCTGGACTCAGGTACCATCACCTAGTTGGCCTTTCAAGTGGTCATGTGTCACTTAAGTTTCATGAAATGACCTGAGAACGGCACAGGAAATCCACAAGGTAGCAGGCTTGACGGGGTACTGTCAGATCATCTTTCTGCTTACCGTTTTTTGTTCTATTGCACAGTTCGCTTATGTTTACTTAAGCAGATTTGTGTATGACGTTTTCAAGTTGGAATTAAACTAAACCACACAATATGAGGGAGAAGATTTAAAAATTGATGCCAAAGAAAACTCTTCATTGGCATCATTCGCAAGCAAAAAGTTGAAGCTAAGGTGTCAAAGTCCTTCGGGATTAGCAACAACCATGATGACCATAAATCCATTAAAATCTAGTCAAATATTTGTAATTCTTCTAATGAGGTAGAGAAAACCCATGAAAAGTCTTTGTATCACACAGAGGTTAGCTGGTTACCTCACGAACAAGATATGGAAAAATCCTCTGACACTTAAATATGTGTGCATTATTCTTTCACAAAAAAAAAAACCCCGAGGGGTATGAATTTGCCAATTTTAGGAGGGAAGAAAATAAGCTTAATCTGCCCTTTAAGTTTTAACTTAAAGTTTTACTCTTGGATGAGAAATACTAAATTTTTTTAAAAAACTAAAATTGTGGTTATAGAAAGAATATTTAAAAATTGGTCTTAAGAATTATTTCCATTGTTATATGATTTTACTACCAAAAAAATGATATGTCATCATATCTTCACACTTATTAACACCTTGAAAATAATGTTATAACCTGTTTTTTTTTTGTTGTTGTTTTTTAAAGTCCATGGCACGTACCTGCAGTCCCAGCTACTTGGAAGGCTGAGGCAGAAGGATTGCCTGAGCCCAGCAAGTCGAGGCTGTGGTGGCCGTGATGGTGCCACTGCACTCCAGCCTGGGTGACAGAGTGAGACTCCAACTCAAAAACCAAGATGAAACAAAACAAACAAAAACCCTCTAGGTCAAAACTCTGAGAGGAATTTACATTCATTTTTAAAAAATATCAGAATGTATATTTTCTAATTAGTGCTCACTGATTGATAGCAGGGAAGATGGACATTTGCTTGCCAAAGAGTCACACACATGCCTTATGAAGGAGACCCAAACTTAAATATCACAAGTTTCAAATACAGCCACGACACATTTTTAACTATATCCACACACTTTGATTAAGTATTCTTTTTAGCTATGACAGCCATTAAAACAAAATTTTAAAATAAGTTGAATTCTGAACCAGAAGTCACATCACAAAATATTAAACCAAGATGATAAAATAGCTTGAATTATAACTCAACACAGTCATTATAATAATTTTTGTGATAGCAAAAGGTTTTGCACCATTATCAATAAAATATTTTCTTTCGTGTTTTTCTCTTTCAGTGAAAATATTTGCATATGCTCTAATAGTTATTAATATTTGTATTCAATAGTATAATGTATACATGGGTGAATGTGCATATTTTGGGATAAGTATTCAAAAATTTTTTTTGATGTGAAACACAATTTTAGAAGTTTGGACTACTTCTTAAAGGAAGTTCCCTCTGATTCCTCTCTTTTACTACTTTAGAAAACATTCCTCAGGTGGCATTCCCGGTAGCAAATTCCAGGTAGCAAATCATTGAGAAGCATGGCCAGGAAGTTCTTTCCTTTCGCCTCTGAAATTAGCTCAGAACTCATCTTTGTGTGAAGCCATCACTTCCCACCTCAGAACTGAACCAGGTAAGTGTGGTGGGCATAGAGGACACAAGTAAAAATTTTTGCACAACTGAGTTAGTCTCAAGTGGGAAAATGTGACATTTCTATGTATTTATTGATTCAAAAAACCCTTTAGAATTGCTGCAGGCATTATCCCAGGTCCTGGAGAAAGTGACTTGCTTGAAACTCATTCAATCCTGGAAGAAGGAGACCCAGTTTGTCCACCTTTTACCTACAGAGGGTCCACAAAAACGCCAGCATGGGAATAAAGAAGCCATCTAGCCACTTTGTGAAGTAGTTATAGAAATTGCCTCTGCTGTGTGCCTTTAAATTACAGGGAGCAGAAGTGCACCTGTGATTTTAAAATATTCCTAACAGTGTCCCCTGGATATGCTCCACCTTCAGCTACAAACATTCTGCTGGCAAATGCTATTCCAGTCACTCTATTCCTTCCTCAGCCCTTCTGTTCCTCTGCCCACACGTTTCACGGAACTACCAGAAGCCACCAGGCAGGCAGCTGCCACAGAGCGCCAAGCAAGAATGATGATTTTAACTTCTTGGGGTGCATTGTATAAATGCCAGAAAACACAGTGTCTGAGAAAATTAGCCGTTCTGACCACCTTGCAGCACAGGCGAGAGGACAAATTCTATTCTGTCCCCTCCGTTACAGGAAAGGGCAAGCACTTCAAGAAACATGTTCCCTGAAAATATGCTGGCAAAATAACTCAAATCTTTCACAGAGTCCCAAGGAAAGTACCCCAGATCTGTGAAACAGGCTTCATGTTGCACAACACACTCTCATGGGAGATGAGCTCTCTGCTTCCCATTTTCTCTCTCAGTTTCTTCTTTTCAACTTCCAAAGAAAATTCTCATATCAGAACCTGATTAAAAGTAACTCAAAATAATAAGGTACATTGTTTAAGGATGAATATGTATGTATAGAAAGTATAAAGAAAGACACCAACCAAAGTCACGATCACAGTTACCTCACAGAGGAGAGAGAGAGTAAAGCCATTAGGGACAGATAACTTCTACTGGTAGGTAAGGTTTTTATCTTAAGTTGAGGAGAGCGGTAGTGCATGACTGTCAAAAGGTTTTATACCTTTGGAGGGTCTTAAATATGCATTTTTTTAACCTTAATGCCTTCAATATTCTATAGCACTAACCTTCTGTGTGATCTTCTCATTACGTTACCTAAACACTCAATGTCAAGAGCTTGAACTCTGGAATCAGAAAGATCCAAAGTTAGAGCCAGATCTGTAACTTAGCTGAGCAACCTTAGGCAATTTCTGTTCAAAGCGTTGGTTTTATTCATCTGAAAAAATATACAGAAATAATAATATCTACTTCCAAGATGGTTGGAAGAAATAAATTAGCTCATGCACGCAAGGACTTAGTACCATGCCTAGCACATAGGAAGCACTTGATAAACATTAGCTCTCATCAGTAATATTTTATGCTTTCTTGATGACCTAATACTCCTTCGACTTTGGACTGCATCCACTGAGCATCTCTTTTGATCTTTTATTTTTGAAGCAATAGGCAAAGTAAAAAGTACTAAGAGATATGAGTATTCATCAGAGAAAGCCATACTCTTTGAGTCCAGTCCCACATCCCTCAATGTTCTAAGACAAACATCTTCTGTTTCAGAAAATAATCAGCTTTCTTCTTTTTAGCTTCGGGACTTAAATGGATTGGTTCTGGTGCCAACGCACCAAAAAGAGATGTATTCCCACTATTAGAAAACAGATCAAATATAGGAATAGTCCCACTAGCAGTTAGAGACCATATCCCTATAGTCAGCATACCCACAATTCTAGACCTGAACATTATGACAGTAATTACAGATAACCATGTATAGTGACTGCAACTGAGGACTCAGTATCAGTACCCTTAGCTGCCATAAACCAAGACAAGACGCTTCTTGGTTGACGTAATTTCCAAGAGTCTCGCCTCAAGACAAAACTGCCCAACATTTACCAATATTGCCTGGCAGTGTAAAACAGTACCAGACTTCCTTCCGACTGGAAGGTCTCCTGTGGACTGATGCAACCCCAGTGTACAATGGGATGCATTCAATCCCTAACTCGCCATCTCTCCAGACACGCTGGCTGTTCTCCATGGATCGAGGACGGCTCTGTGTGAGACCAAAGAGGTAATTTCAGCAGCACCATCAGTCGCTTGGCTACTTGTTATCGGCAATGCTCAGGGAGCCACGAGGGTGGGAGAGGATCCAGCAGAGGTTTCAAAGCCTTTGCTAGTAACATAAAGACCACAGCTGCTGCCTGACCAGCGGCCATGGCCAATGAGCACAGCCAAGATGCATTCTATTTTCACTTGATTTTACTCACTCCCCCGACGGTGGTAAATCTAGCCATATTAACTGTGCGAGGTTCACTTTCCATGCATTTGTCTTCAGGATTTGTGTAAATGCTACACTTGCCTCACGCAGGAACCATGGGTCGTTGTGTCCTCTGGTTCCAAGACCTGGTTGATAAATGAAGAAGGCAACTTTTTGTCTTTTAGGTTGATTATCCCTGGTCCTTAAGATAAACGGACTCAATTATTATCATTGACTTTCAGCTCTTAACCACAACCCACACAAGTCAATCTCAGACGACTCTGCATTGCGGTCAAGTTCTCCTACTCACTGGTCCTTTTATATGTCTTGGATTGGGTTCTGGAGAGATTTCTGGTACCGAAAGTCCAGGTTGCTATTTCAGATCACCGTTTCCGATTTGGCTTATATTTGCCCAATCGGAATTCCCAGCTGAAGAAATCAGGCATATCTGCCACGTTTTTAAAAATAAGATGTGTGCCTGGAGAGTTATCTCTAATATGTTATCTGGTCCTCCCAGACATCTAAAGACATAGCTCTGTTAGTCCAGAGACCTTCTCTGCCATGACTACGCTGATGTATAACAAGAAGGAGCCAGCGCCTTGTTTGCAAAGCCAGCCTTTCTCCTCATCCCAGCCTGGCTTCCGTAGTACACCCCAGCCCTCCGTCCCACTCAGTTCCCACTAAACAAATCCTGTCCCCAAATCCACAGCACTTTGCCGTCAACACGAATGAGCTTCATGTTCAGAAGTTGTCATTACTTGTAACCAGTTTGTATTCAACATAATGT